>CM021733.1:83327729-83383479 GCA_011075105.1 Heteronetta atricapilla
TTTCTTTCTTTCTTTCTTTCTTTCTTTCTTTCTTTCTTTCTTTCTTTCTTTCTTTCTTTTTCTTTTAATAAGTATATGTGATTTAGCTATTTGTTAATCTGCATCATTGATGTTTCTCTTTAATAACATTGTTAAAGGCAAATGGTTTATGTTTTACAAAGATCTAAATATAAAAAGTACCATTGCCTTTATCATTCAAGTATGCAATTTTCCCTCAAAAAAAATGAAATCAGATTTGTTTGTTTTGTGACCATTTTTCCATGAAATCACAGTGATTGGTACATGTTTGTTGTAGTTTAACCCGGCCGGCAGCTAAACACCACACAGCCGTTCGCTCACCCTCCCCCCTCCCTCTCTGGGATGGGGGAGAGAAACGGGAAAGTGAAGCCTGTGGGTTGAGATAAAGACAGTTTATTTAAGAGAGAAAATAATAATAATAATAATAATAATAATAATAATAATATGTACAAACAAGTGATGCATAATGCAATTGCTCACCACCCGCTGACCGATGCCCAGCCCAACCCCGAGCAGCCGGACCCCCACCCTGGCTAGCCACCCCTATATATTGTTCAGCATGACGTCAGATGGTATGGAATACCCCTTTGGCCAGTTTGGGTCAGCTGTCCTGGGGCTGTCCCCTCCCAGCTCTTGCTGCCCCCCCAGCCTGCCCGCTGGCAGGACAGAGCGAGGAGCTGAAAAGTCCTTGGCTTAGTGTAAGCACTGCTCTGCAGCAATTAAAACACCAGCATGTTATCAGCACTCTTCTCATCCTAATCCAAAACATAGCACTCTACCAGCTATTAGGAGGAAAAATAACTCTGTCCTAACTGAAACCAGGACAATGTTATTTTCTGAACCTGCTATTCATTTTGTTTTAGCTTACTGTGAATACAATCCTGGCAACTGTTCCAGTTGTTTTTAGTAGTAGGTGTCCCTGTCATGGACAGGGACATAGAATTAGGTTATCTTTAATTCCAACCCAAACCATTCTATGATTCTATGATTCTGTAATTCTATGATTCTATGATTCTATGATTCTATGATCCTACTCATGGATTCTCTCCTTTGCTTACCTCCACTTCAGTCTGGTAAATGGGTTATTTTTATTGATTTTGAGAGATTTGAAACCACCACCTTTATTGCACACCTAAGTACATCATAGGGTCAGATGATTCTTACCTATTCCTTTAAACATTTAAACATTTTTGATCACTCATTGATATTATTATTTTTTACAGTTGCATCCTGTAGCAACACTAATTTTCTTCACATAAAACTTGGAGCTTGTGGAGTAATTTATCTTTTTGTTTACTTTGATCAACATTCTTGTATCAGTAGCCTACTTTAATCAATAGCCTTTTCTTAGCACAATGATCTGTGTTTGTCCAAATTCCCTCAGATACGAGTTAAGTTGGGGTTATTCATAAGTTTTGGTATGTATGTAAATATACGTACTTAAACATTTATTTGTCTGTTCATTGCTTCTTTCTGGAAAAAAAAAAATATCCAGAGATATTTAAAGATGAGTTTTTATTGTTGTTGTTGTTGTTTGTCTGTTTTTTGGTAAAGAGTAGTCTGCAAACTTTAGAAAAGATTGAGTATTGTTACTCTGATGAGGTAAAATACAGTTTAAGCTATTTATTTTATTGCCATTAGCACAAGATCACAGTACCATCTATATTTAATTTGTGTTTCTTACTTGAAACTCCAAGGCACTGCCCCAGCTCCTCTTCCTGCTCTGCAGCACTTGTCAGCCTTTTTGTTTAACAGTGAAAAGTTTTGCCCTTGGGACTTGCATAAGAACATACTTTTTTTTTTTTTTTTTTTTTTTTTTTTTTTTTTTTTTTTTCCTTTGGTGCTACCATCAAGTTTTTCCAAGGTGGGGCTAACTTTCCACTTGATATATATATTTAAATATTTAAATATCATTGTTGGTACAAGTTAGTCCTCTGCAAACACTTTCCATAGAGAATGAAAAGACACAGAAGGGCAAATGGAAGAGTTAGCTATAAAAATTGAAGTCTGTAAAATAGAGGTTTCTTTGCTTCACCCTATTTATGTAGGAAGAAACCTGAAAAATGAAATCAATCAATGTACTATTTTATTGCCCCTGTTCCAAGATTTTGGAGCAAACCTGCTTAGCAGAGTGTTTGAAAGGGTGGAAAACCTCATTGCAATAAAATATGGAGAATTAGGTAGGGTTAGCCTGTTTATGCCTGTTTTGATTGCATCCAATTTGTCAGCCTGTATTCTAAACTTAAAGAGAGAATCACTAGCTGAATAGAGCAGTAAAGATTGCTGCTAAGAGTTACAGAACTATCACTTGAAATTATTAGGACCATTATTAGGTAGGAAGTACTTGAAGGAGTAAGACTAATGTTTAGGAAGTACTTACAGAACATATGTTTATTCTCTCTGATCAACCTTTTCAGTGCTACTTCCCAAGCAGCTTTTTATCTATTTTATTTATTTTATTTTATTTTATTTTTACTTTATTTTATTATTTTATTTTAAATATTTTATTTCATTTTTTTTCCTTTCAAAGTCATTTTGTAATGCTCTAAGTAGATAATACTCAACAGGACTGATTAATTTGTCAAGGATAAGTAAATGCTATAATTTCTGTAACACATTTTCAAATAATCTGCTTCCCCCCTCCCCTCCCCCCCCTCCCCCCCCCATTTTGGATTTCTTGTATACCTATTCACCATTAAAATATTTTAAAGTGTCCTTACAGGTTTTTTCCCCCATTTTCCTTGCTCCTCTCATTTATAGTGATGTGAATAACAGTCAGCTGGGGTCACCTCTTGCAGCCTCCCAAGAGATCTGAAAATATAGGTGTTGCTAAAGCAGTTGGGTAATAAACTCAGTTGGACTGCTGGAACTGCTGTGTTGCTGTAACCTGTAGTGCTTCCAGACTTCAGATTCCTTCATTCAGAGCTTGCTCTGACACCTTTAAGTGTTACAATGTAGACAGCTTAGAATTTAGCTTTACTTATAAGCTGCAGTTTGGTGACTTTGCAGAGAGCTGCATATGGAACAAGCCTTGAGAATTTTGAGAACATGCTTTTACTTGTCACTTGATTTCTAGTAAACGTCAACATAATTGAAATCTCCATGATCAATGTCTGGGCATTTTTACAAAATTACTAACTTTCCTTTTTTAAAAAATAAAAAATAAAAACAACTAATAATTGCTTCATGTTCTGCCATGTAATCCTGCCCTGGAGATGCATAGCAGTTCCTTATGACTGTTGCTTTTTCACTGTTTTCACTCTCATCTCAGTCCAAATTCTTTCAGCTGTGGTAAGCAGACATATCCACAAACTCTTCCCTCTAAAGTAATGTCTTTCCTTACATATGTTTCCATATAAATGTTGGTCATCCTGCTACTTCAGTGCTGACACTGACATTTCCATGGTTTATTGATATAGAGTTGGGGCAGTCACCATCCAACACTTCACTATTTATAGTAAATATATATGGATGAATACAGAGAATAAACTTCCTGGACTTCCCCCCCTTTTATTTATTTATTTATGATTCTGTTTTGTAAGCAGTGTGAATCATAGAATCATAAAATGGTGGGGGTTGGAAGGCACCTTAGAGATCATTTAATTTCAATGCCCCTGCCATGGGCGGGGACATCTCCCACTACACCAGATTTGCTCAAAGCCCCATCCAGCCTGGCACTGGACACTTCCAGGGATATGGCATCCACAGCTTCTCTGGGCAGCCTGTGCCAGTGCCTCACCACCCTCTGAGTGAAGAATTTTTGCTGAATATCTAATCTTAACCTACATTCCTTTAGTTTAAAGCCATTACTCCTTGTCCTATAACTAACTCCCTGACCCATCTCTCCGGTAGGCCCCCTTAGGTCCTGGAAGGCCGCTGTAAGGTCTCCCCAGAGCTTCTCCAGGCTGAACAACCCCAAATCCCTCAGCCTGTCTTTGTAGGAGAGGTGCTCCAGCCCCTTGATCACCTTCATGGCTCTTCTCTGGATTTGTTCTAGTACATCCACATCCTTCTTGTGCTGGGGGGTCCCAGAAATGAATGCAGCACTCCAGATAGGGTCTCACAAGAGCCGAGCAGAGGGGGAGAATCTCCTCCCTTGTCCTACTGGTTATGCTTCTTTTGATGCAGCCCAGGATACAGTTGGCTTTCCAGGCTTCAAGAGCACATTGCTGGCTCATGTTGAGCTTCTCATCCACCAATGCCCCCAGGTCCTTCTCTTCAAGGCTGCTTTCAATTCATTCCCTCCAACTCCTCTAGCCTGTATATGTGCTTGGGATTGCCCCAGCCCACATGCAGGACCTTGCACTTGGCCTTGTTCAACGTCATCAGGGTTGCACAGGCCCACCTCTCAAACCAGTCCAGGTCACCCTGCATGGCATCCCTTCCCTCCACTGTGCTGACTGTACCACATAACATGGTGTCTTCTACAAATTTGCTGAGGGTGCACTCAATCCCACTGTCTATGTCACTGAGAAAGCCTTAAACATGTCTGGTCTCGATATTAAAAAACTTAAGTGAGCTAATAAAAAGACTTTTGTTGACACATGGGTCTTTGACATCTGTGACAGAACACATTGTCTTAGAAAGTTAAGTAGTTTCTTGTCTGGTCTTATGTTAAGATGGATGTGACATCTCCCTAACATTAGGAAGTCTTTGATAAGACTGGAAATTCTTTTTTTTTTTTTTTGTTTTGTTTTGTTTTGTTTTCAGTATCTTATGATTTCTCAAATCTCTACTTTTATTGTTCATTTAGCTATCCTTTCCTATTCCTCTCTACATATTTTTTTTCAGTCTTCTCTTGTGGTTCTTTCATAGTTTCAGATGTGACCTTTTGCTGACAGCAACCCTTCTGTGAGATTCAGCAGACTGCCCAAGTGAGTCTGTCCAAATTAAATGGATATTTAATGGAGGAATTATGTAACCTGTTCTTCTATCTCTCTTCTCTGTTAGTAGCAGAAACCAAGTTATTCAGACATACAGACACTGAGTCACCAAAAACCAAATCATTCTCTCTCTCTTTTTTTTTTTTTTTTTAACTCAACACCTTCTTCTGAAACTCTTTTCCCCCTCTTTCACGTTGAGAAAAAAAAAAATACCAAAATCAAAGCAACAATTTCTCCCTTTTTTTTACAATGATTGTTGATGCTGTGGCCATATCCTGGATGTTTCCGGAGCCTCCACCTCTGACATCACTCTTTGTTCACTGGTCCAAAGGAGAAATGTTAGAGCAGTCAGCTGTACAATATCACATCTACATTTATTTCCCTTACATACACTTTCTTTGTTCTACTGACCTTCTTTTTACCACCTTGATAGATTTGTGTAGATTTCACTGACCCTCTCAAATGTAATTTATTACTGTAGCTGTTTCACTTCTTTATCACTTGCTGTCCTTTGGATCAGAAACCTCAGGTTGGTGCTTGTCTCTCTTTTGTGGTAATGAAATAATTAGCACCTTCATGATACAGCAGGTCACTGCTCTTTCTTACAGAAATCTTAGTCTTGTTGGTCTGCAATAGATTTAAACAGTAACTGACATCACAGTATTTCACAACAGAGGTGCAGAGGGAAAAAAAAAAAAAAAAAAAAAAAAAAAAAAAAAAAAAAACAAGGACAGACAAACTGTGCTCTGTGCTCTAGGACATAGGGTGCCTTCACTGTTTTGTAGGCTTAGTTGATCATGAGGTGATTTTAACTTCTCCATGACCATATACTGATATGTATAGTCTCCCTGGAGGCTCACATCTACAAACTTTAATTCGGTTTATAAAGGTAATTAGCATTTTTTCTGCCTCTTTAAAATAAAATATAGAACTTGAGTTACTTCCTTCAGTGTAGCACTTGACTATTTTATGTACACAATCAGTAAAAAAGTATACGTAAATTGATTTCATCTTGAAAGTAAAAGTACCAATGGGAAATAATATAAGATATTCAATTTGGTTTAATATAGTTCTAGTACTCCTCGGGGAAAATTAACTTAATTCCAGCTATAAAATGTAGAAAACAACACTCCCCAGACTAACAAAACAGCAGTGGAGACTAACGTTCTAGATGTGACTTTGTACGTTAGTCCGGAACCTAATGAGCTGTGATGATACATGCCCAGTAATATTGCATTACTCAAGCATGAAGTGATGGGCCTGATGTACTGACTTCATCTTTTTCTGTTTCAGAGGTAAAGATAGTATTTCTGAGTAGCAAGAAAGCAAATGGAGTGGAGGAGATATGTCGGGGTTGCTTTTAAAGAAAGCTCAAAGAGAGCAAAATGAATCGACTGGAAAGTCAGACCACAGAGAATTAGGTATGAGATACTAGAATCCTGAAAAGGCCAAGAGATTTTGCCCTTAATACAACATCAGGAGCATCGGACTGGGATTAAGAGAGGGTGATTTAGCTAAAACATTAGGAGACAAAATTGTGTTACTTTCTTCTTCCATGTAAAATAGCAAAATGATTTGCCAAGTCAGATGTGGAGGTCTTCATCCCTTCAGGCACCCAATAGAAAAGAGACCTTAAGAAGCAAATCTGTGAGGTATTCCCTGTCTGTATTTCTGATTATTCTGTTTTCTCTGTGCTAATCTTTTATTACAAAAACATATGTGCTCCTTCTTTTAGCTATGTGAGTTAACACTATAATTAATAAGTATTTCAAAGTATCTCGGTCACTTACAGGATACTTCTGTTCCTTGCAGGCTCTTAATGCTACTCCTGAATCAGAAGAAAAAATTACCTACAGGACAGTTCATGGACTTTTCATGAATGAAAGACAAGAGCCTAGGCATGGAAATTCTTCTCTCTGTTTGCTAACATGAAGAATACCTTCTAGGATATCCTATGCAACACCAAATCTTTCCCAAACTTTTGTTGTAAAGGCTGTAGTTTTCAGTTTCAAGGGAACTGATATGAGATGTTGCAAGAAACTTAGATATAATGTTGGAACAGATCACACTGGAGATTTTGCAAGAGTCATTCTGACATTAAAATTATTCTCTTCACCTCACTTGGACTGAATTATTTGCAAAATTCCTTGATTAAAAAAAAAAAAGGGGTAAAAACCAGCTGGAATACAAAGCCTTTTTTTTTTTTTTTTTTTTTTTTGGTATAGAAGGGCATAAAACAACAAGCATTTGAAATAAAATGAAATTACAGTTTGATAAACTGCAGCAAGCAAAGCTGGGGAGGGGTGCATTGAAGTCCTGTTAAATCATGAATTATGCGGAAAATGTGAGCAAGGAGTGATCAGTCATCATTTTTCACAGAGGAAAAACTCGTGGGCCCCATTGAAACTATAGCGCAGCAGGTTTAAAGCAAACAAAAGGAAATCTTTATGATGCATAATTAAATTGTGGGAATCCTTGTGGGACATGTTGGAGGCCAAAAGTATAGACAGAGCTGGAAAGGAACTGGATAGATTAATGAAGATTAGGTCCAGTTGTGGCTGTTTCATGCAGTCATTTAGACGCAAGCTTCATGTCAAACACTCCCACTGATAGCTAGAAGCAGGAGATTACAACAGAAGAAGAGCTCTTTTATGTGTGTTCTGTTCTCAAGCTGCTCTGCAAACATCTGTTGCTAGTGGATGTAGGAGAAAGGATGCTGAATACATGGACTTTAAGTCTGGGAGACAGTAGAGTCATTTGTCTGTAACAGCTGATAGCTTTCTGAAATGCAGAGGGATGAAGTAAATCTTCAGTTGGCTTTAATTCAAGCAAATGGTTAATGTGAGATTTGGAATGAACTTTACAACTGACAATTATAAGGTCATTTGGTAGTAACATTATCATTTCTTTATCTCCTGAGTTAGCTGCAGTGTACCAGGTGGTAGATCTTTCAGCTTTGTAATTATAATATTATTTTACTTTCAAACTACTAGTATTAATTATACAATAATAATAGATGCATAACATATATAACATAAATGAAAAAGCAGAGATACATATAGATGTAAAAATCCGTTGCTAGAGTTCTGAATGTTTAAGTAACTAAAAAAATACTATTAATTTTGTCTTTTTCAGGTGTTGTTATCCAGAAAAAACAAACAAACAAACAAACAAACAAAAACATTTTATATTATAGATTCATAGGATCATTAACATTGGAAAAGACCTCCAAGATCATCTGGTCCAACCATCCCCCTACCACCAAAATCTCCCACTAAACCATGTCCCTAAGCACCACATCCAACCTTTCCTTAAATACAGAATCACAGAATTTCTAGGTTGGAAGAGACCTCAAGATCATTCAGTCCAACCTCTGACCTAACACTAACAGTCCCCACTAAACCATATCCCTAAGCTCTACATCTAAACGTCTTTTAAAGACCTCCAGGGATGGTGACTCCACCACTTCCCTGGGCAGCCCATTCCAATGTCTAACAACCCTTTCGGTAAAGAAGTTCTTCTTAGATCCAACCTAAAACTCCCCTGGTGCAACTTAAGCCCATTCCCCCTCGTCCTGTCACCAGGCACGTGGGAGAACAGACCAACCCTCACCTCGCTACAGCCTCCTTTGAGGTACCTGTAGAGAATGATAAGGTCACCCCTGAGCCTCCTTTTCTCCAGGCTGAACAATCCCAGCTCCCTCAGCCACTCCTCATAGGACTTGTTCTCCAGGCCCATCACCAGCTTCGTCGCCCTTCTCTGGACTCGCTCAAGCACCTCGATGTCCTTCTTGTAGCGAGGGGCCACATACCCTCAGGGATGGTGATGCCACCACCTCCCTGGGCAACCTGTTCCAAAGCCTGACTACTCTTGTTGAGAAGAAATTTCTCCTAATTTCTAACTTAAACCTCCTCTGGTGCAACTTGAAGCCATTCCCTCTAGTCCTATTGCTAGTTAACTGTGAGAAGAGACCAAACCCCAGCTCCCCACACCTTCCTTTCAGGTAGTTGTAGAGAGCAATAAGGTCTCCCCTGAGCCTCCTCGTCTCCAGACTAAACAACACCAGCTCCCTCAGCCTCTCCTCACAGGACTTGTGCTCCAGGCCCTTCACCAGCTTTGTAGCCCTTCTCTGGACATACTCCAGGGCCTCAATGTCCTTGTAGTGAGGGGCCCAAAACTGAACACAGTATTCAAGGTGTGGCCTCACCGGAGCAGAATACAAATACCTCCCTGGTCCTGCTGGCTACACTATTCCTGATCCAAGCCAGGATTCTGTGGGCCTTCTTGGTCACCTGGACACACTGCTGACTCATGTTCAGGTGAGCATTGACCAGCACCCCCAGGTCTTCTTTCTCTGCACAAATTTCCAGCCACTCTGCCCCAAGCCTATAGTGCTGCATGGGGTTTTTGTGCAGGACCAGGCACTTAGCCATGTTGAACCTCATCCTATTGGCCTCTGCTCATCAACCCATCCTGTCCAAGTCCCTCTGCAGGGCCTTCGTACCTTCCAGAAGATGGACACTTCCCCCCAACCTGGTGTCATCTGCAAACTTACTGAGGGTGCACTCAATTCCCGCATCCAAACCTTCAATAAATATATTAAAGAGGATAGGCCCCAACACTAACCCCTGGGGAACACCACTGGTGACCAGTCACCAGCTGGATTTCACTCTGTTCACCACCACTCTCTGGGCCCAGCCATCCAGCCAGTTTTTAACCCAGCAAACAGTGTACCTGTCCAAGCCATGGGCTTCCACCTTCTCTAAGAGAATTCCATGGGAGACTGTGTCAAAGGTCTTGACAAAGTCTAGGTAGACTACGTCAACAGCCATTCCTTCATCCACCAGGTGAGTCACCTGGTCAGGGTGATGAAGGAGATGAAGTTGGTCAGGCAGAACTTGCCTTTCATGAACCCGTGCTGTCTGGGCCTGATCCCTTGGTTGTCCCACACATGCTGTGTGATTTCTTTCCAGACAACCTGTTCCATCACCTTTCCTGGCACCAAGGTCATGCTGATGGGTCTGTAGTTCTCCAGGTTCTCCTTACGACCCTTCTTATAGATGGGTGTCATATTAGCAAGTCTCCAGTCATCCAGGACATCTCCAAATGATAATGACTGCTGATAGATGAAGGAAATCAGCCTGGCAATCACATTTGCCAGCTCCCTTAGCACCCTATCAGAAACAGTAAAAGGCCCTGTGTCTGAGTTATTGTCTTCTTTCCCCAAAAGAGGAATATAAAAAACACATTTCCACAGTTTGGGAAATTTTGTTTCTTCTCTACTTTTTGGCAGATAAATGAATGATTAAATAAATAAAGTCTAATAGCAAAGGTGGTGAAGAGATATGATGTTTGGGGTTATATAAGGGGAATTTTGAAGGGTGGGCATACCATCTACTCATGCACAGAAGACCCTCCAGGACATATTTAATGATCCTAGACAGCCCAGACAAAAATGAGTCATGTATTGTGCTCTGAAGGGCACTACTCTCAGTTGAAAGCTCCTTTACAGTGAGAAAGACAGCCACATTTAAGGGCTTCCCAGTGGAAATGCTTTTCTCCTGCCCTTCTCAGATCTGCCCTGGGAACTAACTTCTGAAATATGTCTGCCATTTGCAGCTGCAACTCGCGGGTGTAGAGAGAAGCTCGCCATCGGAGAGCACGTGCTCCTTGAACAGTAGGATGCGTTTAGGAACAAAAAGTGCTCTTTCTCAAGCATAACAGTGGTCTGGCAGCATTTGCTCTATTCAAAGGCATGGTACCAAGCTAGAACACATATCATAATGCAGGAATGATTTACAGCCAGATGTGCAAGGCAGGGAAAAAGATTTTGTGTCAAGTGATTAAAGAGAAATCATTGCAGGACACAATTAAAAGACATTATATGAATATCTCTTTGTGCTTTGAAAGATATCCACTTTGGCAGTGTTTGCCATTCTTGTTTATTTGTTTTAGAGCATGTGCCAAAAACAAATCTTCTGGCAAGAATTTTTACAGACCTAGCAAAGGTCAAGTAACTATCACATACTTAGAAAGCAAAAGTAGTATTCATAAATGTTGAGAACATATGTTGAAAAGGGCACAAGCTTATTCCTTCAGGTATGTGACTCATAGAGTACCATGTGACCTCCATTTCCAATGGTAAAAGGTCAAATTTCAGATAGCAAATACTTTCAAAAGCAAGTGCAAAATTATTTTGAAAGTAATTCCTGAATATGTGTATGACATTTTTGGATAAATTTTAGGTAGAATAACTATTTATAGGGAATAACTATTTTCAGGGAACATAACTGTTTTGTGACAAATGATTCAATGAAGTCTGTTTTAGGCACTAAATTGATATTTCTGTCATACTATGAGACAATCAGTAAGATAAAAAGGCAATATAAGTTCCATTATTGTTATATCAGAGCAAATGGAGCTGACCTTTATAAATCATTTTCGTGTAGAACCTGGAAAAGAAGATTGTAAGGCAGAAAAAAATGCCTACATATTATAGTCAGCATATGGTCATCTGACTTCTAAATGTGTGGAATTTAAAGATTCCAAGAGGATTAATAGATTGGAGCACTGAATATTTGATAGTGCTATACTTGCATGGAAGTGGTACAGTGACAGACATCAGATGAGGGCTAATTCGGTGAGGAAATTCATTATAAGTGTTGTGCTTCAAATACATTAGGAAAACAAAACTTGTCTTCCCTAAATAAAACCTAGTTCTGCCATCTCTACTCAAAGTAGCTGGCATATGATTATATAATAAAGCTCCTAAGTTAATCGTTAATCAGCTTTGTTGACTTGTTCTCTATGGTCCTGCATTATAAAACAAAACAAAACCAACCTGTCAACAAAACAACAACAACAACATAATAATAGAATAATCACTTACTTGCTTTTTAAAGAATGTGTATTCACTTATAAGAATGTTAAAGAAGGCCTGTACTTGTAAATGCTGTGGAACAACTGAGCTAAAATATGATATACTTTACCCTAGAGCATGAGGCAGTGAGATAAGATCATATACCAGCCAAAAGTATTGAATATAATATTCAAGTGCACACAAAAGCCAACTAAATCCTAGACTTCACCTCTGTCCCTGAAATTTTATGGATAGAAAGAGGAAGATCAGCCCTTAAGCTGTCAGTATTTTCACCTTGGTGGTGGCATATCTATTTGTGTCAGGGACAGGAGTAGCCATTCCCAATTTAAAAGCACAGCTAAAAACAATGCATGAAGGAACTGCACTCAAATACTTTGGCATCTAGTGTTCTATATCTTGGCCGTGCTCTACTTTGAGGTCTTGGGGCTAGAAAATATATTTTGTTCCAGCAATTAAACTTTCATTTCATATTTCTCAGGACCAAAACTTGTGGCTGAGAGATTGCCATCAACAGAAAGCTACAATTTTAATCCAAGGGTGGGGCATAACATTGAATAAATTGTACGTGCTCTCTCAAGGGTTCTTTTTTTTGCTCCATACACTATTATAATATCCAGCAAGAAAACAATAAAATTTACTTTAACTAAGTTAAATTTAAAATTTTGATTCATTCCTTGGGAGTGTGGGACTGCAAGGTGACAAGCATCACATTTGAACCTCAAGTGGCTTTGAATTCCTTGTCTCTTTGACAGTAATCTCTTGGACAGACTCAGCATATCCCTGGGCTCAGTTCTAAAGGATTTTGAAGAAAAGATAATGTACAGCCCTCTAGATTGAGCTTATGCAAGCTTAGAAGAGAAATACTGGAACCTATGGACCTGCTTGACAAGTTTATGAAGGTCATATAAAACGCATTTCCTACTGTTCCATTGTTTTCTATCCATAGCTATGAAAACATTGTTAGGACTTGTAATAGGACTAGGCCCTTATAAACCCTACCATTCAATGAATCATTTATAAATAAACAATTGCAAAATGTTTTCACTTTCCATTATCATGTTTAACATGGAATATGTGCAGTTAGTTTTCACTGTATATATATGTATATATATATATATGTCATATTCACATCTGTATTACTTGTTTTACCTAGTCTCATCTTCTGTATTAGGAGGACAATTGTGCTGTGAAAGTCACTAAACACATTTCTCTGGCTCTTAGGTCTCAGCATCCTGGTCTAACTTGTGTTCATGGTCTAACTTGTAGAAAATCTAGCAAACAGAGGACTTGGTGGCTCTGAGTATGGGTCTGAACAATGCCTTTGAATTTTGCACAAAGATTGAAGTGTTCATAGTAGGATACAGAAACTACTATTTTGAGCTGTTTGAACTAGTTTCCTCGAAAAGTCATAGGGAGGTGTGAGCAAGACATATCAAACTCTTGGCACATACAAGCTGCAGCAATGCCAAAGTTCCAATTACTTTGAAACAGATGATTGATGATCCAGAAATATGTGATCTGCTGTGAGTTACATATATCAGAAAGCCAGATAACATCTCAGACTCTTGAAGAAAGGCACCTTTCTACATCTTTCTTACAAAATATATTCTGGAATAATACATTTCTCAGTTTTGTTATTGTTGTTGTTGCAGTTCTGTTTTGCTTGGGAAAATTCACTTATTCACTTAGCCAGAAAATAAATAAATAAATAAATAAATAAATAAATAAATAGGCTAAGTAACACATTCAGAAGCAGTGTAGGGGATCAACCTACTTTCACATCCTGGATGTCTGGGATTCTTTAAATATATAAGGGTGGGAAACAGGATTTTTTTTTTTTTTTTTTTTTTTTTTTTTTAAAAATAGTAAAAATTATTATTTTTATTCTTTTACTTTTTTTTTTTTTTTTTTTTTTTTTTTTTTTCTGTACAGGTCTAGCTATTCCTTATCTTTCCGGTACCTCACGCTGACTACAGACATGTTTTGTTGTTTGCAAGAAGTAAAGAACGGATATATGAAGTGAATCTCCCTATTGCTGAAGTTGGCTGAAAAGCTGTTCATGGACTCTTAAACATCTAAACAGATGTTTAGACCAATGAAAAGTTTATGGAGTGTCCATTTATCTTTCAAAAGATAAATTGTTTAAAAGATAAAAAGTTTAAGAACTCCAGGCTCAAGATCCCATCTTTCCCGGAGGACTTTGACTGCTTAGAAAAACTGGAGCAAAACCTGATGATCACATAAAGTTTTTTTTTTTCAAATATCATAAAAGAGATACCTTTCCTTTGGAAAGCGAAGACTTGAACATATGGAAATTGCATTGCTCACTACTTCTTTTTTTTGAAGAGCTAGTCTGATAACAAACATTTATTTGAGTCTTTTTTGATTTTTTTTCCCTCCTAGGTTTTCAAATGTAATATTTGTTGACTTTTTTTTTTTTTTTTTTTTTTTTTTGTGTGTATGTGTGTGTGAATTGGAGAAGCTGAATCTTATAAATGATTTTACTTGAAATAAATTAATACTTCACTCCTGTACTTGGAAACATTTTAAATAGAATTAGCGCTTGCAGAAGTGATCAAATATTTACTTCTGGAAAGTCTGTTTGTGTGCATTTCTACAGTTCAGATGAAAACAAAATCTCCTTTCTATTCAAATATTATATGCTATCCAAATTTAACCTGAAAGAAGAGATTTCTTTGCAAATTACCTTATATATCTATAAATACATATTTATATGTCAGTATTGATTTTTTCTTTTCCCCATATTTTCTCTATGTGATCTTTTGTGCTAGTGATATTGTAGTTATCCAGTGAATATTTCATTCCCCTTTCAGTGCTGAACATTTTAACAAAAATATTCTGTCTGTAGATATACTTTCTTTTGAATTACACTGATATAAAATGCCATGACAGCCAGAGTAGGCATAAATAAAATTGCAGAATGAGATGAACCATGAACCCCACTCCCCAAAACAATTATCCACCAAAGACAGTGGCAACATCTATTGCCTTAATAGTCTGATATAAGAAAATACAGTCTCCAGAATAAAGTGATTCAATAATAAAAATGTTATTATCTTGGCAAATAAATATCTGGGCTTTGTTACAGTGTGCAGCAGTTGAGTTTTGTGCTTTGTCTTCTGTGAAGAAGCAGCATTAGCATGTGATGATATTATAACTTCCTGAAGTGATCTCTTCATTAAGTTGCAGAAAAACTATATGTGGTGATACAAAGAATGTTTTATCCAAAGATAATGGGCTACAGATCACAGGCCTCTCTCCAGAGTCAGTGCTGACTATCATGTGCTCTCTGTACCCATGCTCCAAGATGGAGAGATGTGAGCCAGTTTTAAGTTAGAGCTACACAATCTCTTCATTTTCTCTACTCATCATTTCACCTAGGAGGCAGAATTTGTTAGCAAATTGCAAAATTATTAACCTGAGGGGATTGTACAGATGAGCAGGCTCCAGTTTGATTGTCTAAAACTATGGACTGAATGAGAGTGTGACTTATTGATGTGTTCAGTTGTTGACATTCCTAAATAGTTGGGACAGTCATTGTTGGAGGAGGTGGAATAAGCAGATGGATGACTCATTGTGAGAGGTGAGGACCTGGACATAATTGCTAGCTTTCGGCATCACAGAGAAGAGTATCATTTCAGTGTCACTTTCTCAAGAGCGATCACTTGCATCAGCAGCTGTCTCTCAGTCTGATGTAGCAAAAAGATGGATGCTTGACATTTGTATTGCAGGACAGTACATATTGTGTAGCAAACTCAGCCTGATTCTGGATGAGGTTATGATCATAAGAGAGAGATGATAAAACATCAGGTGGGGTGGTTTGCATTTTTATGCAGGGAATGCATGCTGCATTTATGTGCATTGCACATAGTTCTCTGTTGCTTTTTCCACAAGAAACCTTATCGATGACATGAACATTGGACTCTGTCTTCAGCGATTTCTAGACATAGAGAAAGGAAATCACTCAGATTAGCACAGAGGCTAAACTCTTATCATCCCGATGCTGGTGGTAATCCAAAGCATTCTTAGGAAAGGTGCTTAAAGGGAGTAACAAAAAACAGCTGAATTTCAGCCTGTAATCTGGGCTCTGGCATGTATGGCAGGAAAGTAATAATAGTATATTTCCTTCTCCGAAGTCTTGATGACTGGAAGCCAGAATACTTTATGTAGGACAGTAATTCAATACTGTGTCATTTTTTCCTCAGATATGTTTTTGGGCAGAATTAACTCATGAAATAGCTATGAAATGTAGCAGTGTCATACTGTCCATTTGAAGCAAATTCAAATGTGAAGTCTGTAGTTTTTACACAGGTTAATAGGATTATGGGTGAGCCTAGGCTTCAATTTGACTTGTAGATCTATGTAAAATACACAGAATCTTGCTTCCTAATGAGATATTTTGTTAGTTATTGGAACTAGACACTTTATATGTATAAATATATATATATATATACACATGTTTATTTATTTATTAATGAAAGAATGAGGACCCAGAATATATGTTGTAGGATTCTTGGGGAAAAGATCCACAAAACTCACTTATCTATACTACAGATTTTTCTCATATGAGGTGGCTCTGGACCAGTCCACCAATAGATTCTCAGAACCTCAGTCCCATTGCACAACCACAGATTGCAAACAAACTCTAACAATGTGGAAGATACAACTTAAACATTAATCTTTCAAGCTTCACCCATGTGATATATATTACAAGTGCCTGGCACACTGGGAATAAAAGAGAAGTCAATTTAAGATGGGAACACTTCTTTTGATTCAAAAGCTTGGCACATTAATAAAGAATGATTAAATGTCAGTATTTGGAGAAACTCATATTATTCTAGAAATGAACCATTCTGCTTGATAGAGTTTTGAACTCCAATGAAGAGTAGCCCTTTAAATCTTGAAATCTTACTGACGTTTGCCTGGTGGGCTGTCTTATCTGATGGAACCCAGGCCAAGTGAGGGTCTCCTTATATGACCTTAATCTTCCTGTTAACCACCTACATCTTTAACTCAATATGCCAAGAATTTTCCTGGCAGCCTTCCATAAACTGCTGGGCCAGATTTTGTTTCTAGTTACAGCAGCATAAAGTCAGGACTTGGTTTGTCCTCAGATCCTTCAACCTTGTTGCCTGGATCTCCAGCCTGTTTCTGCTCTATAGACCTGTCATCTCTCCATTCCTTGGCTAGAATGATATGTATCTTTTTTTTTTTTTTTTTTTTTTCTCCTCATGAAATGGTCATTTTCCCTGCCATATCTTGTATGTTTCTTTTTTTAGCAGTACTTTTTTTACTTTTTATTTTTTTCCCCACCATGACATTGTAATTAAGGCTGGGTGAATGGAGATA
The DNA here is from genome assembly GCA_011075105.1 of Heteronetta atricapilla. Classification (NCBI taxonomy): domain Eukaryota; kingdom Metazoa; phylum Chordata; class Aves; order Anseriformes; family Anatidae; genus Heteronetta; species Heteronetta atricapilla. Next base: position 83,344,881 of record CM021733.1, read on the forward strand.
AAATACTCAAATAAATAATTTTCTGGAAGTTTCCTTCAATTGTCACTCTGCCTTTAATGTCCATAAGCATTTAAGTAAATGGACTTTAATCATCTGATTTGTTTTTCCATTTGCGTATGTGAATATTTGTTTTGGAAGAGCCTGTAGTCTCATCCAGCCAGGTGAAAGAAACCAATCTACATGACTTATTAGTATCCCAGTTAATCCTAAAAACTAGACTGCCAAATATTGAACACCTATAGAACTTCTTGATGCTAATTAATAGCTAAGCATGTGCACATGATAAGATCAAATAATAATAATAACAATTATAAAAAGAAACAGATCAGTTTATGGGCTAATCTTAAAGCTATCCCATAGGCAGGAAAAAAGAAGCAAATTGATAGTTCATTACAATGTACTTGCTTAGCTCTACCCCCAAATGAGGAAGTTATAACTGCTTTGTTGAGTTGTTAATATGTCTACAATGCTGTGCTCTGTACTTTCTTTTCAAGGCTATATTAGCTGTCTTGCAAAACTTCCCCTTATGGAAACTGCTGAATTTTGGGGAGATTGGTTAGAAGCTAAGATGCTAAAATCATTGAGTACCTAGGTACATCACCTGGGTGAATTCAGCTTGTGGAGGAGGGAGAAGAGGCGAAAAGGAGCTGACATTTGCAATGCAAAGCCCACAGTATTTTATCTCAACAAGCTCAAGGCTGATCTTCTGACTCCAAGGGATCAGTCTAGGACAGTGTTGTTGAAAGTGCAAATTAATAACTGAACCGTAATGAGTCCATGTGTTCACCCAGTGGCAAATCCATTGCTTTTAATTGCCACACTTGCTCCTAGTGATTAGAAATTAGTATTATATCAGAAAGAATATCCTCTCTGCCATCAGAGATATTACAGGGTACAGGCTTACTGGATTTAAACTTGTGTGCAAACTGACTCAACATGGATGTCAAATTAAGGTATGGTCTATTGCCAGTTGCGAACAGATCCTGAGGGCATAACCCAACACCTCTGAGCTTCACTTATGGCTCAAGCAGGCTCTCTGTGCCTTTTAGTTAGGAGAATGTGCTTTTCACTATAATACTCATCATATCTTCACATATTATTTGAGATTTTTAGAGAAAAGATCAGAATGTACAGTTTCAGTTTCATATTTTATTTCTCTTACCACCCTATTTCCATGTAATGCCTAATGCCTAGTAATCCTCATCTTCACTGTTGTGTTTCCAACATAAATGGTTTCAGGAGAATTTCCAGGTCCAAGTGAAACTACCTTCATTTTTATCACTTATGGGAAGATTGCAGTAGCTGGCAGCTGCTTTTTTTTTTTTTTTTTTTTTTTTTCCTTGAAAATGTGCTTGTTGGATTTAAAACTTTTTCATTTCTGCAGAAGAATTTTGTATATATAATGTAATTTATGAACAATTCATTTATATTCCGGAACTACATCACTAGCAACTCAAGCAGGGTTCTCTTATAGCTGTTGATAAAGCCATAAAAGCTTTTTTTTTTTTCTCAAGCTATAATTAAAAATAAGTTTAAATTTTATTTATTTATTTATTTATTTATTTATTTTTCCCACTGCTGCTTAGGAATCTCTTCCCACCCTCTTGCAAACAGGAAATGCAGAAAGTAGGATTTGAGTTCATTTTAAGGAACTAGAGAGATAAATGTATTTTTATTGATCCCTTGGTGCTCTGAGTCATAATGTTTAAACATGCTGCTGCCAAAAAGTTAAAGAAAAAAAATCTCTTTCTCTTCAATGCTTTCTAGCTTTATTGCACACCAGTCCAAGCAGGGCATGTGTAACTAGGAACTGTAGTACCTTATGAAACAGTAAGAATTGCCAAGCTGGGGGAAATTTGTTCATGAATATCAGGCAAACATTACAGATGAGGGAAAAGCAACCAGGATTATGTCAAAACAGGGTACTTCTCAGTGTCACAGATTTTAATCTCAAAGCAACAATGATTTTTTAATTAAATCATTATAGAAACTATGCCAACAAGTGTATTTGTTCACTCTATAATAGGAAAATTCCACCCTCTCTCCCCTCCACCCCCAAATCAGTACAATATACTTATCTGACACATCATAATTTTAAAATGTCACATGTTAGCTTAGAAGGGCAATGATCTATTTAGGAAGGAGTGACAACACAATCTTTTGAAGCAGTCAAAACTAGACAGTCCACAGCAATGATTATGGCATCATAATGAATAGTCCCTGACTTGCAGGCAGATGGTCTGTGTGACCTACTAAATCCTAATAAATGTTGTCATTCTTTTTTATGAGTTTTTTTTCTGCATTCTTGGCTTGTTATCAGTGAGCTGATGTGCAAGTTTAGTTATTCTTTGGACTGTTTTTAACGTTTTATTTTTCAGCTGTAAAGCAATTTTTTGGTTATATAAGCAAAAAAAAAAATCAAAGTGAGGTACTTATTACTCTTTTTAAAAGTATATTCTGAAATATTGATATAAGTGTCTCTGGTGATAGGACTCATATAGTATCAGAAATCACTGAGAGCCAAGTTCATCAACTTTAAAAGCTACATTCATTCTAAGTGGGAGTGACACTTTCAAAGGAAACCAAGTCAATGAGCCTTAGATCCCTCAGTCCCATGAATGTTGGTTGACTTTTGGATATGTGACAAAAGAATGACAAAGACTGAACTTACTAATTGATTCTTTAGAATCAGTACAGGAGAGTGCCTCAAGATTATTGTTGCTTTTTATTTTTATTTAAAAAAAAAAATTACTTCAGAGTTTGAATTGAGTTAGAGAACTATATTTGTGGTAAACTAAAAAAAAAGGTGTGGTATCAACTCTGTGGAAAAATTGGTGCAGGAAGACCCAATATATAGAAAGCAAAAGTACTATCTGGGACAGAAAGAGCATCTTTTTGTCTTTGGCACTATGAAAGTAAGTTAGCACTTCAAGTAGATATCATTTAAAAAATCACTTGATGTGCTGAATGCAGTTGAAATACTGCCTTTCCACCTGATGAACACTGCAGAAGACCTTTTTTGTTTGTTTTTGATTTTGTTTTGCAGAACATATCATAGAATGAAGACAGCATTTTCCTTGCTTGGTTTCCTTTCTAGAGTAACCTGAGATTCACATCAAGGTTACATACAGTGTCCTTTTCACACAGTCTGGGTTATTGTAATTTCCCAAATGAGATATTTTCAGACAGTTTAGGGGTGTACATCTATATGCTGTTTGATGTATGAAAAACATGGTTATGCCCCCAAAGTGCTACCAAGCTAAATATTAGGAATAAGAATCTTTCTACCCTTCATCATATTCTGCTTGCCCAGGACTTTGTTATAGGATTTCTCAAAGCTAGTGGCTTTTGCTGTGGCCACCAGTTTTAAACTGCTGCAGAGGAAAAGCAGAACCAGCATTTTTTTTTTTTTTTTTTTTTTTTTTTTTTTTTTCAGGAATTCCTGAAGTCTGTTGTAATTCTATATTGTTAGATCTCATGCTGAAAAATCTCTCAAGAGCTATGCTGGTTGGGTTTGAAGGGTCACTGCAGCTTCAGGTGTTTGATGTTCTACAGTTGGTTTTCTAATTCTTCAGGGACTTGGAGAATATGTACAATTGGTGCTCCTGTGCCACCTCATTGAGGAGAAAAGGAAGCTCCACAAGTGTGCAGTGCTCATTAAATTCCCTATCACATTCAATTAAATGTTTTGTCACAGTATCCAGAGTTTCCTTGGTAAATAGCCCTACACATTAAAAGTTGTTTGTTTGTTTGTTTGTTTGTTTTCATGACCAAATGTTTCTTCTGCTAACTATTTAAAATTTTTATTAGTTAAGTATACAAGGAGTTGATCAACTGATCAAGTTCAGGTAAAAAAGAGCAAACTGTTCTTGGATAGAAATACCTGTGTGACCACGAACACTTCAAAGTATAAAAACACGTGGAGATTAAAGTAATGTCTCAGGTATGTATGTGTTTCCCAGATCAGTAATGTTAAGTTTGCTGTTAAGATCAGCTGCAAAATTCGGATTAGGTTTCATGAATTCCTAATATACTTTTATTTATTTTCCTTCTGACTTTACTTTTTTAAACTTACTTTTTCAAGGTAATGGTAAATTATACAATGGTAAAATAAATTATAAAATGGTAAAATAAAATTTAGGACTCTCCTTTTGGACCATAATTTCCAATATTAATCCCAATTTATTTAAAACAGGATCATCATAAAAATTGTAGACTAATAAAATACTCTGTGATTTATGCCACTTTTCAGTTGACAACTCTTCTTTCTCTCTTAGGCAAGTGTTGAATGTACTCATTTTAAGTCTTCAAGTATCACAGAATGGCCAAGGTTGGAAGGGACCTCTGAAGATCATCTAGTCCGACCCACCTGCCGAGAAGGATCACCCAGAGCACGTTGCACAGGATGGTATCCAGAGATATATCCAGAGATATATCCAGACTCCACAACCTCTCTGGGCAACCTGTCCCAGTGCTCTGTCACCCTCACATTACAGAATTGCCCCCTTCTGAAGTACAGGAGCCAGAACCTCCTGTACTTCAGTTTGTGCCCATTACCACTTGTCCTGTCTCTGGGCACAACTGAAAATAAACTGGCTCCATCCTCTCAACACTCCCCCCTCAGATATTTATACACATTGGTGAGGTCTCCCCTCAGTATTTTTTCCAGGCTAAACAGGCCCAACTCTCTGTCTGTCCTCATATGACAGGTGCTACAGTCCTCTCATCATCCTCGTAGCTCTCCTCTGAACTTACTCCAGTAGTTCTATGTCCCTCTTGTAATGGAGAGCCCAGAACTGGACAACACAAGCCCAATACCTGGGCTGAGTAGAGGGGGAGGATCACCTCCCTTGACCTGCTAGCAACACTCCTCTGAATGCAGCCCAGGGTACCTTTGGCCTTCTTGGCCACAAGGGCACATTTCTGACTCATGGTCAGCCTGCTGTCCACCAGGACTCCCAGGTGTCTCTAAGTAGCCATTAAAGATGAAGAGGAAAGAGGCAAGAATTTAAAAAAGAAAGAAATGAAGAAGGAAAATAAAGGAATGAAATACAGACTCGGTATTTGTTTCTGGCTGCTTTGGTACTTTGGTATTACTAGCTGCTGTGATATACCTATTTTGTGACTCTTACATTGACTCTTCCTGACTCTTCCATTCATGATTTCACAAATGTAGTGAAATTTTAGTGCTAGGCACAGGATGATCATCAAATCTATTTTTATTTTATTTATTTATTTTTTTCCCTCCTGCAGAACTGAGGGGATTTACAGGTTTTCCTAATGTGTTCTTAGTGTCTTGTCAGTTCTATACAACAGGCGCTGAAAAATCAGAGAGACATGGGAAAATCTGGTGTGCCTGAAAAAAGTTCAGTGAATTATGATATAGCTAACCTCACCTGCCAGCTTATTTACAAATGCAAATATTAGGAAATAAATGTGGGCAATTACCAGATCTCTCCTCAAACACAAAATCAACACTGCAGAGGGAAGGACTGAGATGGTTTTGCTCTCACAAAACTTTGTTGCTGTAGATCAGCAACAGATTTCCCAGTGCATCTTCTCAAACTTGTCAAGGTCTTGCCCTTGCTGGTGTCCTCTTCAGCCTAGTTTTCGGCAAAATTCCCTTTGGTAAAGGCTATTAAAGGGCCTGGAAGACCTTTGGTGTGTTGCAGTCTTGGTGATGTTGAGCATTTCCTTAGTCTTTCTAGCTAATTTGGTAGCTTGAATAACGTGATAATTTCACCTTACCTTTTTTTCTGTGGCTACCTGCCAACACCTTTGGATAGGGCAGATGATAACACAATGTGATACCTTGTTTGCTTTAAATCCATACATTTTTTGCTTCCCAATTTGGAGTCCCTGCAATATTCCTAAACTAATCACTGGAATGCTCACCCAGTCATGTGAGATCAGAGACTTTTTGTGTGATGATGATATCAATCACTTAGTAACTTTGTCCTGAAAAGGCTTTGGGCTGGCAGATTTGCATGAAAAAAAATAATAATAAAGAAATAAAAGGTTTAAGGTGGTTACTGAAGGCTGGGTGTGGAGGAGCAGACTGCCTGCCCTGTTGTTGTGTACCCAGTGACAGGGCTTTTCTTAAACTGGCTTGATGTCAGTTCAGGAAACACCTTGTCTATTTTGGTAAGTTAGGAAGTAACACCTTGCAGAAAAAGAACTTATATTTTTTACTAATTAAAACAAATATACACACACAAAAAATAGTTTCAGTGCTAGAAGTATGTCCTACCTTTATTTCAAACAGAAGGTCTATGCTTTCCAGCTATGTTCGTGCACACATTTTATACTTCAGCAGATAACATGATCTCTGGAATCAGTTTGTATTACAAATTAAAGTTCTTAATTCTTGTTTATACTTACAAACAATTGCAAGCACATCATAAATACAAATGTATTAATCACAACATGTCACTGACTAGGTTAGACAATTTTCTTCATGTCAATTGCTCACGAATTGTTGATTTTGAATCCACCCTATTCTCAATTATTTATTCTTGATGTGTGATCAGTCACCTGATTCATAGGGCACGGAACAATCAACTTTCTGATGAGATGACTGAAGTATATTAAGAAGTATTTTAGACAGTAGAATAATGAAAGTCAAATACTTGGTGACAAGAAATGATTCGGATTATCAGCTGTAAAATTGGTGTAACTGTTGGATAAGATGGCATATAATACTTAAAGTGGTATTCTTTTTATTTTTTATTTCTTTGTGATTACACAGTACTAAAGAACTTTCCAAAGCAAAAAAATAAAAATAAAAATAAAAAAAGAGAAGAAAGAAAGGTCTCCTTCCCTAACAAGTGTCCTATGCAAAACAAATTGGATAAAATGATAAAATACAGAGGCAAAGTGTTTATGATTATAATTTGTATAGGAGTTCAAGATTAGACATTCTCTGTCTTATGGCTTCCCAATGTTATAAAAGAAAAATTGTGATGTGAATTATCTTCTGAGTGTTAGTGGAACAGATTGAGCCTGTTCAGGTGTCAAGTAGCCTGGTATGGTAACCTTAGCATCTGCATTTTGTCATCAGTGAACACAAATCAGTGTGTTACACAAACAAAAAATAATAATTTTGCTTGTCAGCTTATTACACTGACTACAGTGGGAATCTGACATGTCTAATTTCCATTAATACAAGTAACTTTCATTAATGTTACATTTTCATTATTTTTAGAAGCAATGACAAAGGAAGATTAAAATGAAAGCACTTGATAACATGATTTATTGTCAGCACTGCAAAATGATTCTGCAGATAAAGTGGAAGCTGAGCTATTCTCCGTCTGAAGAACATCTTTCTCAAATGGCAACATACACTATTATTTTTAACATCTCTGCTTTTAAGGGTATTTTAATGTTTCAAAGGGAATTCAAAAATTCTCGGATCTGACTATTCATAAAGAAATAATAAAAATCACAGCTCTGAGCAAACTAACCTTTATTTAAAACTTAACAACAACAACAATAAACACCGCTGCATGGGGTCACACTCAGCAGATGAGTCAAAGGTTTCTCCAATTAAGAGAAAATGATTTTATGTGTTACAGGGATGGAGGACATTCAGTTTCACTGCCTCACTCTGTATGTATAAATTGTATTTGTATTTAAAAGTATATCACTGAATTTAAAGCTGTGGCTTTAAGGAAAACACAGGCAGTGCTTTCACAGAACTGCTAATTAAGCAAACAGCACTGTGTGTAGCAATTGCATTGCAACAGGATGAACCAGGAAATATGGTCCTACAACCTCTTGGTAACCAAAGAAGAGATGGAATGGGTTCCAAGATGAATAAAAAAAAATCCAAACAAAATATTTGCATTAGGATATTATGAAATATGAAAATATAATTATATTGATAGACAAATGATTTCTGTTTAATAAAACTGGCTCATGGGTTATTTAATTCCTTCTCTTAGAATTGTCTTGTTCTCTATTCACTATAGGGCATTGTGAAGTCTTCAGACAGAAACAGTTCTTGAACTGGGAGGCAAGGCAGCTAAAATGAAAAAAAAAAAAAAAAAAAAAAAAGGAATAACTGTTCTTTTCAGCTCTGAGCAAACAGAGAAGTCCTAAACAGATGATCTGTTGAAAAGTCTTCATGGGCCAGATACTTCAGTAATAGGAGAGCAGGTTCACAGAAAATTTTCCATCCAGACATCTGAAAACTACAGCTTATTCTGGGAGCAAATCCATCAGAAAGACTGAAGCTGAAGAGCATTAGGATGCCTGTACTTTCCAGGAAAAATTACTAAGAAAATACAAGCAAGGTCATGTGAACCAAACTACTCAAGGAAATTCTGTTTATTTTCCTTAGAGTAACTAATGACTCAGTTTCTAGCACCTAGAAAAATACACAGACATTAGTGAGGATCTTAATTTGCAGCAGCCCCAGAAATAAATCCCATATGAAGGGACCGAGTGCACCCTCAGCAAGTTTGCAGACAATACAAAGCTTGGCAAAGTGGCTGACACACCAGAGGCCTGTGTGGCCATTCAGAGGGGCCTGCACAGGCTGTAGAATTGGGTAAAGAGGAACCTCATGAGGTTCAACAAGGGTAAATGCAGGGTCCTGCACCTCCGGAGAAATAACCCCATGCACCAATATAGGTTGGAGGCTGACCTGCTGGAGAGCAGCTCTCCAGAGAGGGACCTGGGGGTTGTGGTGGACAAGTTAGCAGTGTGCCGTTGTGGCCAAGAAGGCCAATGGGATCCTAGCCTGCATCAAGAGGAGTGTGGATAGCAGGTCAAGAGATGTGATCCTCCCCCTCTACTCAGCTCTTGTGAGGCCACACCTGGAGCATTATGTCTAGTTCTATGCTCCCCAGTACAAGAGGGACACAGAACTTCTGGAGAGGGTCCAGTATACAGCCATGAAGATGATTAAGGGTTTGGAACATCTGTGTTATAAGGAAAAACTAAGTAAGCTGGGCCTGTTTAGCCTAGAGGAGATTGACAGGGGGTCTTATCAACCTCTAATAAATACCAAAATCCTCTCAGTGGTAGCCAGTGATAGGTAATGGGTATAAATTGAACTACAGGAGGTTTTGTCAGCATATGAGGAAGAACTTTACAGTTCAGGTCACAGCACTGGAACAGGCTGCCCAGAGAGTTTGTGGAGTCTCCTTCTTTGGAGATATTCAAAACCAGCCTGGATGCAATCCTGTACAACATGCTCTAGGTGACCCTGCTTGAGCAAGGGGGGTTGGACTAGATGATCTCTGGAGGTCCTTTCCAACCTCAGCCATTCTGAGATTCTGTGATTCCGGTGCAGCTGAGGTGCAGCATTTGGCTTTAGATAGTGATCAGTAGTACATCACAGTACATTGATGCAGTTGTTTCAGAAATATTTTGATAAACTCAGTCAAAAGGAACATCAGCTGCTTTGTTTTGGTTTGTTTTCAGAATGGTGCAATTAATAAATAGTGGCTTAGATCAAACCTGTCCTGTGAATAAGTTCAGTTACAGTGTTACATGTTGTATTAAAATATGGGTTTCATGCACTGTGGGAAAAACATGCTTAAGCAATGTATGATTTTACACAAAATATGAAGACAAAACAGATGGCGTCTTTTACCCTGTCTTCTTTTTAGCTGAAAGTAGTCTCCATAAAGAACATTTTCCTCTAAGTGTAAAGCACCTTTTTTTCCCCCTGAAGATTTGGAAATTTGCAAAGGATTCTGCTCTTTGATTTACAGATACACAAGCTACAAGGAGTAGCTGAAAAGGAGTTACGAGCTGCATCTCCATCTGTTCCCAGAACCAGGAATTAGGATGAATTCTCCTCTCCCTCATGACTGCCACAAGATGACCTCAGAGAGACCACAAGGATGACAAATCTGCGGAGTACACAGATTTGTACACTACACTCTGCATGAGATCCTGAGAAGTTAAAGGTGGGTTCTTATGTACGAAAGGTAATCATGTAAAACAGCATTATGACAGTACTATTATTAATCTAACTTTTACTGGTGGTAAAATTTTCTTTTATTCACTGTTCCATGAGGATGTGACTTTTTAAAACACACTGAAAAGGACCCTGATGTGATATATTAGAATTAGAAGGACCATGTGGTTTCCATTTCAGGAATGCCAGTCTAAGCATTTAATTGAGAAGTAGGTACATCTGGTGTTTTAACTAAATATACTGTAGTTGTTGTCAGCCTTTCCAAGTGAAATTTTTAATTTCCATATAGCCACAAATTCCACAAATTGCAAGCACAAACCATGTCCACAGTGCCTCATAGTTGCTTTAATCCTGAATCCAAAAACTTTTTTTTTTTTCCATTGAACCTATGTGTCAAAATAAAGGAAGAAAAAAGTGACAGCACCAGAAGAATACTAAATATTTTTACTGTTTGCTTTTTACAAGAATGGATTTTGAATGTCTGAGATCAAAAAAGCTCAGAGCACATCTGTAAATGATAGCTCAACTCTCCTGAGGAAAACTGGTTCATTGGTCTTATTACCTCAGCCCTGTGTGCCTGCCTGGAAACTAAATAAACAGATAGCTTGCCAAAATGAAACATCAAAATCCAGAATAGAGAGTTTGACCTGGGATGCTTAGCTCTCAGATTAAGATGGGCTGCTAACCAATGCTGATAGGAAGTCTTCCAGGATAAAATAGTTAAAGCTAAACATGCATAGCCCTTGCAGCTAAACAGACAAACCAGTTTCTTTGTCCACTGTCCAATTGTTATTAAAAATATATTATAAAACAGTGACTTTTAATGGCGTGTCTTTTTAAGTCAGTATTCCCCACCTCCACCATTAAAACCAGTATCTCTTGTACAAAGTACATTGGCTAAAAGAATTAATCTGTATTATGACAAAATATGAATTACAATAAAATCCAATGGACAGCAAGTATCCCTGGGACAGGGTTTTGTTTTCATGCTTCTACGAAAAGGGTGTTCAAGGGCTTTGTAAACGTAGGATATCATTCTTACTAAAACTGAGGTAACTACTTGACATGAATCTACATACTATCATTTTAACTCTTAAAATGAAACTAGTTTCTGCTGTGTCTTCTTCTCTCATGACTTTTCAGATAGTTTGCTTGCAATATTATTCACTAGTTTTAAGAATCAAGAAATGAAAATAGTATAGATCTCATGATAATCAAATAATACAGAATGCGAATCCGGTTTGTAAGTTGAAAGAAACCTTGATAGCTTATTCCAAATGTGGCCACTGTGTTGGTTTAGTGAACTCAGTAAATGCAGATCATGAAGTTATTATGGAATTACTGCTATGAAAATTGCTGTGTCATGAATGCCTCTCTGTCAGCACAGGTTGGCTTGATGAGACCTGCCTAACAGGCAGATACTGAGCCATGGGGCAATAGGCTGGCTGAGGCCTTGGTGATCAAGGGGGTTTGGGTCAACAGCAGTCGACAATTTGCCAAAGGCTGAGACAGAAGACAAGTGTTAGGAGAAGAGGATATAAACAGAGTGAAGCCTGATGGAGATGGTAAGTGTTTAATGAGAGAGATGAGTGAGGGATTGGGTTTAGATCCAGGAGAAAGGTACTTGGAGTGTGTTTAAGATGCTTAGAGCAATCACCTTAGATCTTAGAGGATCTGTGGGTGTCCCAGAGAGGGGTTGGTGATCTGGTGCAAATCCCATGCTCTGGAACTGTTCTTTGATCTTTTTAGATGCATTTCTCTAGCTGGGAAGATACAGCTTGTTTCTGAGATCCTGTACTGTGAGAGCTTTCCGCATGGATGATGTGCAAGGGAGGGTGCCAGTGAGTATTCTCCAATCACTTGCCCTGCCACAGGGTCAAAGACTGGTCAAAGAACATCAGTTGAGAACTACGTAATAAAGGAGGTGTATAACTGTGCAAAGGTCTGCTTAATCCTTTTGCAGGTCTGGAGAACTGTGAAGACAGGTAAGAAGGAGAGAATGATCACTCTCGTGTAAAGTTCAGGCTGTGTTGTTAAACCATTTTGAATAGTTTTCCCTTCAGCTCAGCACCACAGTATGCAATACAGCACTTACAGCTCTGTTGAGTCATTGGTCAGTCTCGTGTGCTGGGAGGAGAGACACTCCTTGTGCTAGTGACCTCTGGGCTTGATCTACAGGAATGAGGTGACTAAGCTGAAAATGCTCGTTTTGTTCTCACTTAAGAAAATGAACAAGGCAGGCTACTGAGAAGACAGTCCCCTTAGGCCCTGTTCTCTGGAGGTGGGTCCCTTCAAATATGGTGCTAGACCAAAATTTTTAGTACTATGCCCCAAAGTGTGAATGACTAACGTTAGGCCATTAAATTTCAGTGTGTGCATGTGACTCTCCACATTGGCAAATATTTCGCTGAAGAGGGGAATGTTACCCTCGGCAGTGAGATTTGTTGATATGAAGGGCAGGGATTCTGCCTCAATTGCTTTGTGGTTTTGTGTGTTAATCTGTAAATTAAGGATGGGAAGTACTGTAGGCCTCATCTTTTTTACAGCAAAATGCAGTTTATGCTCTTCCAAGATAATTGCTTATAATATCAAACACAAAACCATTTCAAGGATAGAAAATATGAGAAAAAATTATTTACATTCTTGGTGGTGCACAAAAGTGACCTAAAATCTGGTCCAACAAAAAGTGAAGTTGGGTGGGTACATATGCAAGTGCATTACTGAATATCTTTGTTGCCTGCTTTTTCCCAGGCTCCACTCTGGAGTAAACCAGATATTTCCTTTCAAGAGGAGACCTAGACACAGTTAACATGATAATTTGTTCCAGGGTTGGTTCCTGACAGGCTGTATGGATGCAGCCCACGTCAACACTGACTCTTTCCATCTAGGACATTCCTCCTACATTATCCCATGCGGTAATGCAGCACATATCCGTGGTGTCAAGCTATGAAAAACACAGCTGTACCAGACTGTATCACAATCCTCACTTTATTTTAGGCATTGTGAACTGGAAAATGATGACAAGTACTTAGCCTACCCTTGACCTAAAGGAATCCCTACAGGAGTGGGATGCCTTTAAATTACAGCCTCAGCCAGTACATCCTGGGGAGCCTGGTGATGTCAGTGCTGGCTGTTCTGTTGTGCCTTTAAATGCTGAGATTTCTCAGACATTAACACAGGATAGATCCTGTGAGACCACTTGGAGAGTGTCAGGTGAAAAAAAGTCTTCATCTTGGTAAATCCTTTTGTTCAGTACATGGAAAGAGGAGATGCATCTTCTCTTCAAGGGTATGTGGTAAAAAGTAAGACAAAAATATGAAAGTATCAGAAAAATGTAATGACATTGCTTTGTAGAATTAATCAAGAAAACCTTTTTTCCATAAAAGTCTCCTCATGTATTCTTTTTCTTGCATGTATTTGGTGGGCCTGAGAAATATAATATTATATCACTAATTCTATTATTAAAAATCCATCTTGCTTTACAAATGAGCCTTCTCCACACTGTCCATCTAAGGAGAACATGTTAACTGGTTTTTGGACATATATAATAAGCTCAATAAGCATTATTTCCTGAAAACAATGTGCCATAGTTCCAAGACTGAGTATCTTGGGGAAAACTGGTGGGTGTTTACAGCAGTAAAATAACATCTTGCAATCAACTTTCAAGATCTTATTCCCAAAGAGATATGAACTTCATATTTATGCATGTCTGTTTATGTATAGAGATTGCTTCACTCATCAGAGAAACAGAGCCAGTTGTGGCTAGGACACGACAGCTGCTCAGTAGCTGATGCTCACACATTTTAGGACAGGAAGTGAAGAACAATAACACCCTCAAGAGAAATTAAAAACATATTTTTATCAGAAGACTATGGAAGGCATAACAACTCTCTTACATGTTGTCAGTGACCACCAGTACCTCACCTAGCATATAGAATTTTACCTAGCTGGTTAATATTGATGGTACCACCACTATTTTCCTCAAGTTTTTGTTGTGTTACTACTCTTCCAGTTACAGATTTGTCCTTTTTGCTAATGAGTTGTGGCAGACTTACGACAATCAGATTAAAATCCATTTTTTTCTGAATATTCATAGTTAATACATTTTTATACTGTTTTGAACACACAGTAAATCACTTTCCATGCTATTTCCATGAAAACAAATTATATGATAGTTTACAATTTGCAATACAATTGCTTCAGGACAGAGAATATGCAATACAAGTGAAAACAGCTATATACCTCTCAGTGAAATGCATCAAAATAGCATTAAAAATATTCTTTTAATATATAGTTGAGTTTCTTGGCAATATTTTTCCTGGCAAGAAAATCACCTCCAAAATAGTTTACAATGATGATTCCAATACTTTTCCTACTTTTCCAGCTGACATCAGCCAGGACTGTGCCTCTGTAGAAACACTAAAGCTGGCCTATTTATGTAGCTATACTCAGGAAATGCTTCTATATGCAAGTCTACCCACACTTCATTGAAAACATTGAGCACTTTTTTTTTTTTTTTTTCCTTATTTAGTATCAAGGTTTTATGCTTCAGATTATAAATTCAAACTTACATAGATGCTGGACTCGCATGGTGCAAAGAAGAGGCCAGGTGTAGTATGTAGATTTCACTAGCATGCTTTGTATTTATGTTTTGGATGATCTAATCTTTTTATTGTTTTAAAACATTGGCAGAAGCATGGACAACAGTATCAAAGCCCCAAAGGTTACAAAATGAATCCAAATACACTAAGGTCTGTTACCCAACCCAAAAGCTATTTAATGTATATATTGGCTCACAAAGAAGTGAAAATTTTTGACGTTTCCCAGAAGCTGAACTGACTTTTGCTGCAGTCATTGTGTTAATCACTTACCCTGAGATACCAAAATTGAGCTGCACCCCTGCATGTATAACTAAAGGGACATTTTGAATGTAAGTTAGAAGGGTAAAGGGTAAAAGTTTTTTTTTTTTTTAAAAAAAAAAAAAAAAGTTGTAAGGAGAAGGGAGAGGAAAGACAAGGGTTATCAAGTGGCTATGCAGCAAGTGCACAAGCAACTTTATGCTAATGAATATAAAAATTAAAAGTTGCCTACTGCCAACTCTGTCTGCTGCTTCAGTAAGCTAAATGGTGAGTGAGGAAGCTCACACACACAACTGCATTCAGAACACTGAAGCAGGAAGATGGACAGATTTCCAGAAATGCTGGAACAGGTTGCTTTACTAAATATTTTTTGTACAGCTAGTTTTTCATTTTGATATTGGAAACTAAACCAAATTCCTCTCAAGCAGGGATTTCCTATTACAGAAAAAAAGTTTGAATGGCAAGAACATGGGGATAATATGACAAATCCTAATGTAGCTGGTGTGTATTTTAATATATGTATTATTCAGTTTTCTTTGATTTTCACATGGTATGAGCCTTGTCTTATGTAGCCATTAACTGGATATTCCCTTTGCTTCTACTACTTCAGTGTATTTTCTGCAAGGAAGAGTTATGACAAGTCACACTACAGAGAGGAGTGACTATGGCATCAAAAGCAATCTTGCCTTGAGCTTATTTCTATATCACATAAGATTTGAATCACACCAAATATTTGTCCTTATAATGCAGTCCTCGTTCTTACTAAACTGCTATTGAATGGGGCTGTCTGGAGCCATGTATGAACAATTTGTGACGATACTTGTTTTCATTAATGTCAAGAGCAACTTGCTATCAAAGAAAGTTGATTCAGATCCTCAAAAAAAAAAAAAATCCTGTGTTGATGCATGTGTTACTTTTGTTTCTGCAACAGACTTTATAGAAATTCTGTTTGGATGCAAATGTTTTGGAAACAAACACAAAGAAGATAAAGTTGTTTGGATCCCACTGGTCACTGTGAAATGATGTTCCTGAGAAAAAAATCCCGAAAATTATGATACTGCCAATACAAATGTGCTGGTAATACAGACTGGGGGGTATTCAAGTGGGAAGAATAATGGTTTCATTGTTCATTTTAAAAGAGTACAAAATGAATGGGAAAGGATTGTTTTTTACTATATCCTATCAGGATTTTTGCTTCAGAGGACTCTGTATTCATTGTTTGGGCAATGATACCTTAATACGGATTGCAAAATCAGATATTTGGCTTTAAAAAATATAACCGCATGGAAAAACATGGCTTAGCCCTGTAGACATGTTTTCTTTGTGTGGTAGGGAGAGGGACTTATTTACAAGTTAGCCATTTGGTCTGGATAACTACAATGCATTTGTTTTTCTCCTCATTATGAACTTTTGAGTTTTGTCAAGAAAAAGTGTGGACTGCAGTAAGTATTATGCTTTACAACTGAAAGATATATGTAAATGGTATTAAGCCACAGATTCTGGTGCTTTTACTGCTTTAGCACTATCAAATGTTTTCATAAATATTTTCATAATTATTTTATAATGTAATTATGACCCTTATCAGTTACAAGTTATAGAGTTGGGGCTACTTACAGAAATATTGATTTTTATTCCTTACATGTCTTTATAAGCTTCTGTTTGTTGTTGTTTGGTGGAACTGTTGAATATCTATAAATATGCTGTAGAAATTGCAGAGTATAAATTACTCTGTCCCTTCTATAAATGGACAGAGTAAAGGACAGTTCACAGAAAATAGAATTGACAAAGGTTTGGAGAGGTTATGTTGTCTATAATCAGCTCCAAGAATTCAACTCTGCCTTTACCACCCCAGGCAAACACTTGTCCAACCCCTTCTTTGCAGCTCCCTTGACAGAGATTTCACAATCACCCAAGGTAATCTATTCCCATGACTAGTGATTCTTCCTGATATCCAACCTGAATTTCTCTAGCAGTAATTTGAGTGCATTTCTTCTTGTTCTCTCTCCAAGGACATGAAGAACAGATTATTCCTTTGCTCTTTGCGGCAGCCCTCTCTGTACTTGAAGAGTGTTATCAGGTCTTCCTTCAGGCTTCTCTTCTGTAGACTAAACAAACCCAATTCGTTTTCAATTACAGCTTACTGTTACTTAACTGTCTGTGAGATGTAATGTGGAAGGGGCATTTACAAAGAACACAGTGTTATCACAGTAAAAGAAAAGTTTCAGAACACACACATGAAGAGTGCTTCACTCTGGTTTGTGTGCTTCAGTCCCATCTATTTCCTACATTACATCTAGAGACTTGCCTCACACTTGTTTACAAGGCTTTTGTTAATTGTTGCTCTGGTCCAGATCTGAGTTCAGATTCCATCTGCCCATAAAGCCAATGGAAAACTTTATTCAATGGTTTAACTGGTTAAAATTTCCAAAAAGTCAGTGAAATCTTTCAATTAGAACTGTCTAAAAGACCAATGATTTAATGTTGTACTACAGCTGAAAAGGAAGATACTGTTATTGGACTTCATAGGAAGATGTCCTCTGAAAACCAGAGGTAGTTCTTTCCATTAATTCACTTCCCCCTCCACCTTTTCTTTATCTCTGAATGGAATGAGGGAATTTGTCATTTGAGAAAAAAAAAAAAGAGTAAAAAAAAAAAAATGAGCTTATCTCTACTCTTAAACTGTCTCTCTCTAGAGAGAGACTGTCTCTAGTAACACTTAAAGTTATTCTGTTATTTTTTTTTTTTACTAAAGAAAATGTTAGTAACTCATTTTCTTACTACTGTCCAAATGTTGTGCTTTCAGCTGTCTTTTTATCTTTTTGTTTCAAGGTGCACAACTAAGCTTATTGTTTTTGTTAAATGATGAAGTATATTTGTCATAATCCACTAATTTTATTGTGGTTAGCATAAAAAGTTTTTCAGAGTAATAAGTTAATAATGCTCCAGGTAGAATAATGTTGAAAATTTATTAATGTGGACTCACACAAAAATGCATTTCAACATGGTTCATTTAAGACCACAGAAGACAATGTAAACAGGCAAATGAGGAAATGATTTGGCCCATAATGCTGTAATAGATTTTGGGATGAGAACAGAAAAATCATAAAGTATTGTGACTTGTCCAACTTGATGGTAAATTAAAAAAAAAAATAAAAAAACAAAGTGGTAGGAATCAGGAAGTGATGTTACTTCTGTGCTTTGTATCAATGAGAAAGAAGTTGGAATTCTGTCTGTAGATTTGGCATTGAATTTGAAAAAAAAAGTCAAAAAATGGGAGAAGAATGGTGAAGAGGGAAAACACAGTATTTTATTTTATTATTTTTTATTTTTTTATTACAGAAATAAGATTTAGAGGTGTGCATAAGCATTTCTGGAAAACAGCAGACATTAAAATGCTCTTTGAAAGAAAAAGCCTTATGAAGCATCCTTGCAAGCCAAAGACAGGCAAATTCAAACAGGAAATGAGGTAAGTGCCTTTAGAAGTGAGGCAGGAATGGAACAACAGAAACTAACTACCAAGAGAAGTGATAGACTTTCCATCTCTTATTGTCTTCAGATTAATACAAACTGCCCTTCTGAGAGATGTGCTTCAGCAAAGCACAAGTAGCTAGGCTCTACTTGGGGAAAGCAAGGTGACCTGCATTACTGGCATATGGGCAGTGAGAGCACATCACAGATCCTTGTGGCTTCACTTTTGGAGATTCAGTGCTCTTGGCAGGAAGCCTAAAATTCTGAGTTATGAAGGAAGTCATTTGTCATTTTTCTATTCAGATTGATCATCTTATTACTCCTTTCTACAAAAGTGGCAAGTATGTCTTCTTTATCCTTATGCCAGTTATTAAATGTCAACAGCTTGCATTTCATCTTGTTTATGCAACCACAGTTTTGAATCTCTCCATTCTTCTATAAACTGCTTTGCTAAGAGCTGGAAAGGTGCAAGAAACAGAGGTTTGGACAGAAGAGCATTCATTGAGAAATGAGCAGTTTCTTAAAGAGCAGTTCTCAGGATCAGAGCAATTCACTCTGTACTTCTGTGCTCTCAAAGCATAGTGGGTCAGCTGGTGTCACACCCCAAATTCCTCACTGGCCAGGATTCCAGTAGGAGGAATGAAGAACCACTTCAAAGTTCCACTGTTCTGCATAAGGAGGTCTTTTTCCCAGTGATGTGTCAACCTCCCTGTGCCAAGTTATGTGCAGCCCCTCTTTCAGAAGCAAGAGCCACCAGTCATGTGGTAAAGAACAAGGAAATAAGATCCAAACTTTGTTGCCACTCTGGGCAAAAACAACTGAAAACCATCTTGGGAGCCAGTAGGGATGTAAAGGTTTGTGACATTAAGACGTCACTGTCTAAAAGTACAAGGAATATAAAGGTGCCTCTGCCTTCCATACTCTGTGTTATCCCTACCTGTAATATTTCCTTCCTTACCCTGCTTTTTGCTCAACATAATTCCTTGATTTTGGGCATTGAAAACACAGACAATGCTGAGGGCTGAATTCAGCCCGTTGAATTTCAGATTTTTCTTGATGCCTGACAGAAGCCTCAGGAGACACTTCCAATCTCTCCTCTTGGGTAGCCTTGCCCAGGAAGGAAACTGCCCACTTATCTTGCTGAAATGATTTATATGGATAAGATGCAGCAGATCTTGGTTCCATTCATCCGTTCCCATCCTGGCCATTTCCCCTATATGGTAAGGATATAGAATCATAGAATCCTAGAAACATTAAGGTTGGAAAAGACCTTCGAGATCATCTGGTCCAACCATCACCCTACTACCAATGTAACACACTAAACCACATCCCTACACACCAGGTTCAGCCTTTCCTTGGCTACTAAGATGGTGAAGGGCTTAGAGGGGAACATGTATGAGGAGCAGCTGAGGTCACTTGGTCACTTCCTTACATCACATCTAATTTAGAAGAGGTGTTAGAGAAACAAACAAACAAACAAACAAACAAAAACCCACCACATGTTGAAGTCTTCTTTTACCTTGACTGACAAGAGCTAATCTCTTGTTTCAGAGACCTCTAGTCAGTCAAAGGCAGGAACACCCTCAAAACACTTCAATAGGTCATTCCCGGTTGGGGCCAGGGTGGAAGCAGCCCTGAGGGTGCTCATGTTGTGTATTCAGGCCACACAGATTGGCAACAGGCTCTTTCCAGGCTCAGCACACACTTATTCCTGTACCTGTACACAGTAGAAGTCAGTTCTGTCCAGGCCACCCTTGCCCTTGGCACAGAGCTTTGCTGCATTGGAGCCTTTCTCTTTGGGTTACTGCTGAGACCCAGAGTTGAGAAAGTGCTGTGGGAAAGGTGAAGGGACAGCCAGGTCCATTCATGCTCTTGTCATTCTTCTTAACCAGAAGAGACATCCTGGGCAGCAACAGCAGTTCCTCATACAAGCAATGCTCATACAAGGAGATCCTTTCTGCAAGAGCTATAAAGTACCTGTTTACCAGCCTTTATTCACCTTGTGCAGTCTGTTTCTTCTTTCTTGTTAACATTTCCCTCTCTCAGTTCCATTAAACCTTGTTTTCAGATCTTCATTTGAGCTATTTTTAAGAAACACTTAAAAAAAGTTATTAGTGTTCTCTCCTGTTTCCCCATTTTCTTCCCTCCCTTTTTCTCAGTAGCTCTAGTTTCTTTCTGGTTTTAATTTTGTCTTGCTTAGCAGGAGAAATGAAAGACTGTTTGCTGATCCTGTCCCCACCCTTTCCTTTTGTGTCACAGCTGGTCCTTGAAATATGATGGAATAATAGTTTTGCATGTTCTCCCCACCCGCACCCTACTTTGGTCTTTTAGAAATGAATTTTGGTATTGTTGAAAGATCCAGCTGATACTGCCAAGTCAGAATGTCTAAAACAGACTTTATTGAGAGGAAATGGATTTAATAACGTATAAAACCACAGTTTCTATTTAATTCTTGATATAAAAAGTGAATGTAGGGTGAAGGAAGGTTTACGTCATTGCTGAGGGACCTGGTATGTGCTTTGTTCTTTTGAATATACAGATATTTTGATGAACTAGGTTGAGTAAATTCAATTTTTTATCCATTTGACATACTTTATTTTCAAGTTAAGTAGAAAATGCCAAACACGGTGATACAGCTATAGCATGGATGAGATGTGATAAATGCACAGCAGAATGTGCACAGAAGGACATTGCTACAATCATCTTAAATGTTAGACTTTTTCCATGTGCAAAGTTTACCCAGAGCAGAACATAAAGAATCATGCAAGCATCTAAGTAAACAGACTGTGGCATAATTCTGTAAAAGAAAGAAAGAAACCGAAGATTAACAAAGGAAAAACAAAACAAAACAAAACAACGAACTCCTTTTGTATTGCATAAGATTCAGGTGAAACTCTTGTTAATAGCTAACCTAGTCAGATTTATAAGCGATTTATAAGTTCACTGAAGATGTATATGACCCCAGTTTTTATTGCAACAGTTGTCTGAGCAATGACTGGTGGTTACAGATATATCCCAACCTTACAAAGGGAGTTGGTGT
Organism: Heteronetta atricapilla; assembly: GCA_011075105.1. Taxonomy (NCBI): domain Eukaryota; kingdom Metazoa; phylum Chordata; class Aves; order Anseriformes; family Anatidae; genus Heteronetta; species Heteronetta atricapilla. The sequence continues at coordinate 83,366,179 of CM021733.1, forward strand.
AATGATGCCTAGATCCTTGGGGAAGGCCAACCAAACCTGATAAATAGTTGCACAGTTTTGTTATTTTAGATGAATAATAATAAATAGTGACAAAGTTAATTCCCAATAAGAGTATATCTGAAAACTGGCTTCTACATGTATAAATGCATCTTTACTGTATCTTTCTAATATAATTAGACTTCTGATTTGTCTGCCCTAAGTTAGAGTAAAATGTAAGTAGAAACAATTCTGCAAGTGTTTCCATATACTTAATTTGTCAGAACATTTAGATACAAACTAGAGAGGTGCTTCATTCATATTTTGTTTAAAGATTGTTTGAGTAAGTAACTTAAATACAAAGCAAACTACAAGGATCTTGGAAAAAAAATATTAAAAGCTGATGTTTAATATGATGTCATTCTGAGGAGGAAAATGTCATCCTGACACGCGAAAAGGGCATAGTTATCAAGTCAGCTTTGTGTCATAGATAAACTTGAGTTAAAAAAAAAAAAAAACATTTTAAATTATTTCATTATAATTCCAAATATTTATACCTATTTATAGTTTAGTGAACCTTACATCCAATTGTAAAATGGCAAGTGAAATGTTGAACTTGAGATCATATAGTACTGTGCTCATCAAATCATCTGATGTTATTGTGTGAAAGGGCAAGCTATTGTGGTCTCAAACTCTTGTCATCTACTAAATTATAGCTTAATTCTTCACCAAATCCATGCAGCCCTGCAAGTTTCCATATACACATAACTTTGTAAAAAGAAAAAATCTTATTTGGAAAGCCACACATTTCTACAGTTTCCCAGAAATGCTGTTCTGCAAGCCGAAAAGCATCTCATAAGGAAAGATCTTGTGGGAAACCTAAGGCAGTAGAAGCCAGGAAAACTTATCCACTTTTTTTTTTTTTTTTTTTTTTTTTTTTTTTTTTTTTTAACATCCCAGTCCTCATCAGCACATGCCAGACTAGTCTACTTCACATGCCTGCCATTGTTGTAATGCACAATCAGGGTTTTTCTTCTCCAAATATTTTGTAGCATTCCTCAAAATATTTGGCTGGAACTTTCCAGGTTTAACCAACCCAAGAGAAGAAAGGGAGAAGAGATTTTTCCTGTGACTTGATTATGGCAGTGTTTCACATCCCAGGTACTGTTTGTGATTACACAAATAAACTTAACATTAAGATAAATTAAAATTACTCAGAAAATTCAATAAATTCATCTCAGGATATTCAGGGTAGGGCTTTTCTTTTCTTTTGTAAGTGATGAGGAGTTTTCATTTGTTATATCTCTATTAAAATGATGCTTAGAAGTTCAGATTAAGTTCAAATCATAACTTGGAATCTCTTTCCAAGACAAGTTAATGCTTAAGATAGAAAACTTGTTATGTTATGTGTTTTATTTATAGCCTAAAACTTGACTGGATAAATAAGCTTCAAGTCTGAATTCACTGTGTTATGCTTTTTTAACTGGAGGTCACAGTGAATAATTGCTGAAGAGTTCAAATATTTCATAATGAAAATGAAGGGAAATGATAATATTACCCTGGAAAATTACAAAACATTATGGTTTAGTTAGCACAGGAAAAGTATGTGTGATTGCATACCTCAAGAGGGGAGCAATGCTGTATGGTGTAGACTATATCTAACATCCAAATACCTCTCCGTTCTCTGTTGAACTGATTTAATACTGTGGCATGAACATGCTTCTCTGTCTTTAACTAGCTGTTTGAACTTCATGGACAAGAAAATAACAATAACAAAAATTCAACTCCAAACTGCAGCAGTTGATGGCTTCATGTCTACATGAAACACTGAACAAGTTCATTTTCAAAGGTTACTGCAGATTTCTCATAATTTGGGGGTATGAGAATATGGGGTAGCACAGGACAGCTCCACTCTTTGTCTTTATGTGTGGGGGCATCTCTAAATATCCCTGTGGCTGTTTATTTCTGAAGAAGCCAATATTCATCTAGTTAACACATTAAAAGAGGGAAAATCCCTCTATCTCAATATGTAAGCTGAAAATTTCTGCAACTACTGATTTATTATTACAATATCAATTTTGCTATGCTAGCAAAATCCTTCTGAGAGTTCACAGAGTGTTGGAGATGTTCGTATACATCCAACAGAGATCCTGTGAGAGAGATTTTAGGGGCTTGTGTTAATAGAAGCTTAGAGAGCTTTTAACTGTGCTGAGATTGGATTGGATATTTACAGTTCTCAAGATGATCTCGATGAGAATAAGGTCCTTAAGCTAGAAGGAAAGCAGGGTTTGGGCCTTTGCCTCTATTTCACACTTTTGGCTAACTAGGGAAACCAGGACTACAGATGTAAAGGCAAAGGGATGACTTAGAATAGTTTCTCTACCTGTTTGTGGATGGCAATGGAAGGGGCACATCTACTCCTGCAGCATTTTAGCAAAGGTCTGTAGTGTATCCATTCAAAGATAAATTACATTTCTGTATCTACCATGAGAAAAACAGTCCTTACTAGAGCAAATGAGTACAGCACACAGTGATATTTGATTGGAAAATCTTATTTGTTTGTAAACCATTCTGGAAGTTTGAGGAACTGAAGTTGTGTGGAGCCCTAGGACACCTCCACCTTGATGATCAGTAAACCTGAACCTATGGAGTTATAAAAAATCACAGAATCACAGAATTTCTAGGTTGGAAGAGACCTCAAGATCATCAAGTCCAACCTCTGACCTAACACTAACAGTCCCCACTAAACCATATCCCTAAGCTCTACATCTAAACGTCTTTTAAAGACCTCCAGGGATGGTGACTCAACCACTTCCCTGGGCAGCCCATTCCAATGTCTAACAACCCTTTTGGTAAAGAAGTTCTTCCTAACATCCAACCTAAAACTCCCCTGGCACAACTTAAGCCCATTCCCCCTCGTCCTGTCACCAGGCACGTGGGAGAACAGACCAACCCCCACCTTGCTACAGCCTCCTTTGAGGTACCTGTAGAGAGCAATAAGGTCACCCCTGAGCCTCCTCTTCTCCAGGCTGAACAATCCCAGCTCGCTCAGCCACTCCTCATAGGACTTGTTCTCCAAACCCCTCACCAGCTTCGTCGCCCTTCTCTGGACCCGCTCAAGCACCTCCATGTCCTTCTTGTAGCGAGGGGCCCAAAACTGAACACAGTACTCGAGGTGTGGCCTCACCAGTGCCGAGTACAGGGGGACGATCACGTCCCTAGCCCTGCTGGCCACACTGTTTCTTATACAGGCCAGGATGCTGTTGGCCTTCTTGGCCACCTGAGCACACTGCTGGCTCATATATAAAATAAAAATAAATAAATAAATAAATAAAGCTATAAAATAAATAAGTCTAATAAATAAATAAATCTATCAAATAAGTTTACATAATTTAAACTCAGAAAATCTGTTAAAACAGAAATCCTTTAGCTTTACCCCTTCAAAAGACAAGTCCCTGAATCATTTCCAAGTGCTAAACTCTCCTGGCTCCTCAATGATTACCCTTCCTCCTCCACTATAGACACTCTTTCAATGGCAATCACTAGTAATGATATATGCAGCTCTATTTATTACAGAGTGTGTAATGCCTATAGTTGCAGCCAGTCTTCTCTGTGGCTCAGGTTTATTCCAGAAGTATCAACACGAGTTGCCAGTTCAAGCACTTCATCTGCACAAACCCAGAGTTTTTTCTGACTGCTTATTTTTCAGCCAAGAAAACCATCTTTAAGTTCTTCTTGCCTAATTCTAAAACCAGTCATTCAGGGAATGGCTTATATCTTGCAGATATGAAATAATCAATTACATAAGAGAGAAAAGTTACGCAGTGGCTATATCATCCTCTATATCACTTTTCATCCTGTATGGCCTGTAAGAGGATGATGGAGCTCATTGTTCAGTGTTTTTTGAAGAAAAAAAAACAAATAAACAAAACAATATAGTCCAAAATGTACTATTAACTTATCAGATAAATACTTCAGTAAACTTGGGCATGAGCGTATGTCACGTGTTTGAAAAGGGTTCCTTGGAAGTCCTCAGTAGTTTCACTCACTAGTTTCATATTATATTGCTGGTAATGTTTTAACTCAGCTTGACAAACCTAATAAATAAGGACTATATCCAGGAAAATATTTACTCTCCTTTTTTTCAACAAAGACATAGCAGGTTCAAATTGTTTTCATTATTCAGAGAGGAATTTTCTTTTTTTTTTTTATTTCTTAAGAAATACCCTCATCTTTGGTTTTAAGACACTTTTCTATATGGAATTCATGGCAAATTTTGATATCAGAATCCAGAAACCTCCATCCTATTTAGCATGCATGTTCTACAACAGTGATACCAATGAATCTCAGTGAAGCTGAGTACCACAACAGACAGAGGACAAGACATCTATTCAGGTGACAGAACTTCTGTTCCTGACCCTCACATTGCTCTGCCATGTGACTACAAGAGCAACTTTTCTCCTCTGCTCTAGTTTGTCTGTAAAATGGAGAGGGATATTCATATCTCCTGATATGGACTAGAACATGAATGAACAAAAATAAATTCCTTGAGCCTACACTTACAAACAAACAAACAAACAAACAAAAAAACTACCAAAACAAAAAATCATTCATTATGACATGATTTTATGAAATATACTTTCCAGTTTTAATCTTTACCTGATACTACTCTTTACTGAAGAAGTGGTTTCTTTTTCAGACTTGCACTTATGAATGTTTAATATTTCTAATTAGCTTGGAATTCCTATTATAGATTAGGTTTCATATGCTTGTGTGTATAAATGCATTGCTAAAAGACAGCATTTGTGCCTAGAACAGAATCAGCAAGACCGTCATAACAACAGGTCTTCACAATGCCCTAATCAACACTTTTGAAGACCTCACATCAAATGAGAATTAGGCAATAAAGCTTTGAAAGAAGTTGACATATAATAACATCCTAATAAGATCTATTAATATCTTATTGATGCATCATCCAAAACTGAACAGAGCCTTTACTGCTTAAAAAATATAATAAATGGGTAATGGGGACAAGCTCTGTAATCCAGTTGAGGTCAGTAGGCTACTGAATAAGTGGTAGATACAACACTGACATGCTGTGGAGAGCTTTTAAAATAAAGAGAAATAGCTTATATTGATGCAGCAGAAAATGGAGGAGAAGCAAAGAGAAGAAAATGCTTTTTGAATGTCATCTTGTCATAATTCAGATTATTGAATGATGTCATCTTGACATCATTCAGACATAAACATTACTGAATTCCTCAAAGTCAGAGAAGAGGTACTTTGAGGGACAGTATTGTGATCATCCCTCATGATGCCAAAGGATGTAGCAGAAATGAAAGGGAAAACTCAAAATTCTCAAGATCACTTAGGGTGCTCTGCTTTTCAGTAGACTAGACATAGACCCATATTAGCCCACAGGATTTTTTACTCATCAGATAAATAAATTCATCTTATTATTTTTAATCCAATACTTAATTTATCGCAAAAGAAAATCTAAAATTGAATTGTTTTGTAAAATTAATAGTTTATTATTATCTACATGTATAGCTTATTAACCTACATTGTTATTTTCTCATTTTTAAAGTGTTTTACTACTAAATATTCTTTTTGCCTGCTTTAGTTTAATGCCTTCTCTGTGTTTAGAAGAGATTTTACAAAATACAGGTCATAAAATGTGTTTATGGTGTTTTGCACTTCAAGACTCTAATTGTAGGAAGAACTTGCAAGCAATCTTATTAAATGATTTTTCTGCCTAGAATATTACAGAATGGATCTTGGCTTCTTGGGCCCCTGCTGCTGGAATTTAGGAGAAAGAAAGCTGCAGTGTTTTTTAATCTGAATAAGCTCTGTCCATCCAGAGCTCCATATGGACAGAATCACAAGTTGGAAAGGTGATGCTTTCTCATATCTGTCAATGAAAAGGAAAAATATTTTTATATGGGTTGTACAGTTGACAGCCTAGATCTGCTGGTGGGGTTATAAGATATGTTTGAAGTACCTGGACTTCATGACTGGGCAATAATAATGAACTGAGAGATGGGCACAAGGCTGCTGCTTGACAATCATCTTTTGGTTGGCCCTCCACCAAACACTGACTTGGGAAGACGCATGAGTACCTGGTAGCACAAGGTTGGTGCCACCTGTGGAAGGTATTTTACAAATTACAAAATAGAAGGAAGTCCATAAACCTGATTCATCTTTTTTTAAAAAAAGTCTCTTATCTTCTGCCACTGCAAAAGGCTCAGGTCACATTAGTGGCCATAGATAGCAAAGTCGCAGGGCACTGTTTCCCAGAGGCCTGGAGATGGGCATATGAGAGCCACTGACACCATCCTGTGGGCTGGTGGATGGGGAAGTGCTTGTGCTGTGATAAGGATAGTTTTGCTTCTAGGGCATGCAGAAAAATTAATAGAGATGGCAGTTGAGAAGCTATCAGTGAAACTTCTGTTTGTGTGTGAAGGTCATTATTTGGACAGCCAGTCCATAAACAGATAATACAGGGAATGTGCTGTGTAACAACATCCATGATCCAATGATTGTGAGTGCTGTCAGAGCAGGGGAAAAACATATCACAGATAACAGTGAAACTTGAGTGCTTTTTCTTTAAGGCATCTCCAACAGCAACTTTTGGGGATAATGCTGGATCCAATATACTGCTGGTTTGACTCACAGAGCATTTCTTATGTTAATTTGGTGGTTGCAGTGTCTTCTCACACTGATGTCTGTGTAGGATTTGTTTTCCTTTACTCTTCACCTTTAACAGAATTCCCCTAGTGAGTTTTCCAGGATCTAAGCAATTTTATTGATTTTGCCACTTCCTCTCCATGTGCATGACATGTTTCTTTAAACTTGCGCTCTCTAATATAGAAATGCCTAGGTTTGTGTGTTACAAAACCAACCCAGATCCCAAACAAAACCAACACCTGATTCTGTGTAATCTGCATTCTGGGTGAAGGACGAGAGAGCAAACACTATAAAATACTCATACAAGTCATTTGGATGTTATACTAACATACTTGTTGTGAGAACAATTTTTTATGTCTTTATTTATTCTAATCCTAACCTTAAGGTTCCTGGGTTTAAATGAAAGTGATATGCACTCATGTCTTTTTTTATGACTTTCAGTAAATAAATTAGAAATGCTTTTCAAATGCTCGATATGTTGCAGAAAATAGTAAGTGAACAACCTTACATATGTTATTGAAAAGTACTTGATAGATTTTCCTAAAGATGTATATCACACTGTAACAGTAACAACTTGACTCCGGAAGGAACCAGAAACACAGGAACCCTAGTTAGCATCTCTACAAATCATGCTTTGTAAAAACATGAATCAACAAGTTATGGTGCAATGTATCCTGCAACAAAGGTAAACTCAACAGCTTTAGGCAACATTCAGTCATTCAGAGGGGGACAACTCCATCAGGTTGCCACAGTTTTGATTCACCAGATAGACAAAGTCATCTTTAGAAAGATTACTGGAACAATTTTCTTGCAGACATGACAAACCAGGCAGAGATAACAATTTCTGTGAAGAGCTTGCTGGGAGTCATACTTCCTTTCCTGTGAAGAGTTTTATGACAGTAAATAAATAAATATATTACAGTCTGATTCAGCAAGTACTGCGGCTGTGGATACCAGTGTTGGGGTAATAGCATTGGAGAAACCTGTGAGAAAATCCCTTAGAGAAAAATAAGCTAAAATTCTTTGTACAAGTAATTTCTTAGTTGCCTTATTGAAGTGAGTTTGAAACTTGGTGATAAGTACAAGACTATTTTCTAGCAAGCACAAATGTGAGAAGTACTGTTTTTCTTGGCGTTTATAAATGAGGACAAGGGAGGACAAAATTGCTGTTAGGTTAGGTTAACTGAACAAGTCACTGCAGAAACGGAGCAAAACAGGAGGTGAATGAAACCACTTTGCACAAGCAGGAAGATGTTGTGCCGAGAGCTGGAAAGTACTGACACAGTTTTGATTCAAAAAGAGTGGTGTTGACTAGAGTTTTAATTCACACAGCAGGTAAAGACAGATTTGTCTCTGTGATTAAGGCATTTGGGACAGTGTGTGGAACTTGCTTACCTGTGTATCTGAAAGGTAATCAGAATGATCTGCACTGCCTGTTTTGTTTATCTTTCCAAAGTGGGTAGGAGACAAAGTGGTAAAGGACATAAAAGTCACCCCTGGTAAAGCTTTTTTTTTTTTTTTTTTTTTTTTTTTTTTTTTTGTTAGACTACAGAGAACAAATAATAACTTGTAGAGATCCTTCTTTTTTATTGGCTAAAAACTTAACAGCTGCCTTCTTGCAGTTTATATCAAGTAAAGAACGGCATGAGCTCTTTTAGTTGCTGTTTCCAGTGCGCAGTAGTAAATATAAAATAAGAATATGGGATGGGTTACTTTATACCACAGGAAAAATTAACCACCTTAAAAAGATTTTGTTCTCATGCTTCAATTACATGATGTGAGAATGGCTATAAGTAATTTCAAGCTGTGGATATGAAACCCCTTAAATACCCATTTCCACATCATACAATTCCCTACCCCCAAAAAAAAGACTCAGTGAAAGGTACTAAAGGTACCAGTCATAGTGCTACTGAGAGAAGAAGCAGTCTGACTTGAGTGATTAGGCTTTAGATTTCTTACTAAGATTCCAGTTACTACGGAACTGTCCGCATCTGCCAAAAAAGTGCTCACGGTATTACAATCTTTTTATCATTTTATCTCAAACTGTCAAGTGTTTCAGAGCACAGAGAGCTGGACAAATCCAATGCTTTTCCCTCCAGTTTTCCAAAACTTAACCTTTGTAGACATGACCTGACACTGAATATTACAGACATCTATGAGTAGAGGAAGACTTCAGTTAATTTTTTCTTTACCTCCTGTCAAAATAAGTGGAATTTTCCATAATGTTTGTTTGCAATGTCTCAATTTTTGGGTGAGATATTGAAACCAGTTTACCTGCATCAGGAGCTCTCTCAAGCTCTTTCCTGAAACTCCAGTCAAAGTATAAACCCATCCTATTCTTGTTAGGGGGTAAGCAAATATGCTTACTGTAGGTAGTATGTTCGTCAGGTACATCACAGGAAAATCAGCTACCATGGGCAATGTGTACTCAGGCTGTTCTTCCATCTGTGCTTATTTTTCATTCAAAGTAGTCTGAGCAATGACAGAGTTTCTTTGAGATTAAATAATAATAATAATTAAATAGGGATTTTAACAACAAAAACAAAAGTGTATATGAATTCCAATTTATGTTGTCTGGGCACATTTATTCTACATCAGAAAACTGTTATGTTAGGCAGTTCAGTTGCTGGTTCAAGATGTGGTTTTGGGGTAGATTCTGCAACACAGATCGATAGCAAAAGCTAGTTAAATTGAACAGCAGAAGGTCAAGCAGGATTCAGACTTGAACCTTTGTTCCTGGTCCTAAGGACACCATACAAGTCAAATGTAGACAGAGGTAGAGAGAGATTTGTGAAATGTTGAGTCACTATCACTTGATTTTGGTTCCCTGGAAAACTCATAAGCGAAACAGAAAAAATCAGAGCTGTGCATTTAAAGACACATGCATTTGAATATATTTACTGAGTTGAATAAAACAACATCTCTCTTATTTTTACACACACATAAGAATAATGATTCAAATCTTTTTAAGAAAGTTTCCATATCTTCAGAATGTCCACATTAGGTGTTGAAATTTCACACCAAATTCAATCATATTAACAAGCCTCTTTGTAAACTAGTGTTTATTGACATGTTCTTGGTGATGTTGAATGCATCTTTTCTCATGCAAATTGTGTAATTATAATACTAGAATTTAAAAAAAAAAAAAAATTACATTCACTTTGTATCTCTCTAGAGGGGAGCACTTACATCTGGGAGAAATGAATATGTGGTACCCAGAAGTAACAGGGAGAATTAGGTAAATATGCTCCTAGAAAAAGTAAAGGTTTAGTCTGCCATTGAGGAAAATCAGGGTATAAAGGCACTGTTTACTTCTCACATCATACTAGATTTCCATATTAAATGGGAGAAGCCATGTGGTCCAAGGCTGTTTTTTTTTTCATCTGTCTTACAGAAGAGTTGGTGGAGAAACAGTTGGTGGTGTGATTCATACCCTAGGGATGTGTTATGGTATCATTTCACTCTGATTTACATAATCCAAAAAATTCATAGTAGAATAAAACAAACATACTGATGGCAAAGTGTTGCACCTTAGAGACTGTTTATTGTCTTCTTTTTGTGAAATTACCACTTCCTCCTAAACAACTTTTTTCCTTCTAGGTAAGTTAGCAAGGAGAATGTATATACACTTCAGCTTGTTTTTACCTGCTTCTTCACGTATAAGTAAATCAATTAAATCATTTATGATAGCCAAAGCGTGAATACATTAGAAACATTCTCAGTTTTCCAAGATGTTCCGATTTTACTGGATTCCTTCCAAATGTCATATGCAAACACTTGTATCTCTCCACATGCCTAAAATGCTTGCTGATTTGCAACATTCATATTTTATGACAAGTTGTTATGAAATTGTTATGAAAATGTTCCATTCTAGTGAATTGTCAAAATGTATATTACTGGGAAATCCTAGCAGAAATCAAGAATATCTTTTATTTCAGTAAAATTGAAGAGTGTGTCAAGTATGTGACACTTAGCAGGGATCATGCATATGTCTGAAGTCTGTGGTAAATGAACTCTGGAAGTACTCTCAATGTCATTTCTTTATCAAAGAGTCTGGGGACCTACTGGAATGCTCTGCAGCTTCTCATTCTATACCAGTATTTCATTCCAAAGGCAACCTTTTCAGACAAGGGGGTCTTGCATGGTCAGATTTGGAGGCAGAGTGTGGCCAAGGTTTGCATGGGTGACCAAGACCATATTTGGGAGACCAAATATACTGCAGCTACCAGGACTGCACCTGTCATGTACTATAGGCTCATCTAGATTGACCTTACGGATTGTCTTTCTACTTTCTAGATTTTTGTTTGCCATCCTGTAAAACAGGAAGGGTGAGAAAAAAAAATGTGAGAGAGAATTTTAAAGAAAATGAACTAATCACAAGCTAGGTAAAATTAATAGGTCCTTTAAGGACTCACTAACTGCTCAAGTATTTTTCCAGGTTGTTTTGTTTATATTCGCCAAAATCTCTGCTGTCTTTAGTACTCTTTGTTTAGATGAATGGCGTGCATCAACCATCTCTTCCTCTTGGAAAATTAATTTTATATTTTTATGAATATGGGGCATTTTTGTAATGTATATTTGGTGTAGAAAAAAAGACTTTTCATCTTCCTTGTTCGCATAAAGATGTTTTTGTACATAAGCCAGTCTCAAGGGGGAAAATGCTATAAATCTTTTGGCAGTCTGGGAAACTGTCTCAGAAGAAATATTTGTAATAGGCAATATTTGTGTTATATCTATCATTGGCAAGAGAATGGCCAAAGAAAATTTCCCTCCTAGGACACAACCTGCACTACTATTTGCTGCTGTAACATACTGAGGGCATTTAGGGCAACATGATTCAAAAACTTCTGTCAGTATTGACATCTTTTAGAATTTAGTGCTGCAGAATATTAAATGTACAATATTTGGAGCAGAGGAGCTTCTTTCCTCAAGAGGGCTTGAAATTTAACAAAATTTCAGTAATTTTGCTTGTCATTCAGGTAGGTCTGCCATTTCAGTAGGTACTGCCCTGATGGGTTCAGTTTACACTGAACATACTAGGCTCTGTAGCTGTGGTTCAGGAACATTGACAATAAAAAGATTAGGGCAAAATCTCTTAGAGATGAACCTTCATTACTGCAGCAGAAGACAAAACATTGCAGTATAGTTTGGGAGAGCTCCTACCTGGGATTCCACTGCTGGGGCTAGCTTCAGTGATAAAGCAGTCATTTACATAAGTTCCCATTTGACCTTATTTGATAGAAACTGTGGTGACTAAGCAAAAGAAGACTATGATAATTGGTGGACAGGTGGGGAAAAAATATTCAAACACGAGTGTGTTTTAGCCTGCTTTTTTTTTTTTTTTTTTTAAATTCCTATTCAGAAAATGTACCTTAACACCAATAAAACACATTTTCCTCATGCCCAGCTGAGTTGTAGGGTGCATGATTGGTTGAATAAGGATGTATTTTAGTCTTCAACCTTCAGAGGGCTATATTTAAAGACAGATGTACAGAAATAATACCAACTAAATTCAAGCATTGCTTTCTGTGTTTTTAAAATAAAATTTCTAAGATTTGTCTCAGTACCATCATGTTTTATCTTAAGGTGGCCCAAGTTAATCTCTGTCTTCCACACACGGAGATCTTCCAGTGTGCAGATTTTATGCTGTCAAGGCTTTCCAATTCAGGGCTTCCTCCAAAAGGCAAATCTTTCTCAGCATTATATCACAGGCTGTTATAAGGCTGGTTGATACTCTGGGGTTTTTATAGAGCACCGCATGTGCTTTCTGAGTGATGGCCATGAAATGTTAGATTCTAATGCACTGAGACTTCAGGACAGTCTGCTTTTCCTTTTGAAAATTATGTAAACAGGAAGAAATGGCAATAGATGCCTGTGACAATTGGTCCTCTCTACTCAAAGTGACCACAGGATTAGTTGGCTCCTACTGAAGCTGACTGTTGTCAGAAGGCAAAGCCTGCCTGGTCTATAGAAATGCCAAAGACAACAAGCCATTATTTAGCAAGCAGTATGATACTCTGTTCTGGCTGATATGTGACTTGGTTACGATCAGCAACTCTGCACTCTGACATTTCAGCAAACTTTATAGCTTAAATGGGAAAACAACAAGAAAATCTGCTAAGCCAAAGTAAAATAAGAGTAGGGGTTGGTAAAGAAATTCTTGTGAGTTTAAATTCTCTTTGTGATGTCAGCCAACCTTGGTTTACAGCTGAAGTTCCAGATTTTAAAATGATCTGTTAACTATGCAGTTGATATTAATACTGATACTAAACTATATTGGTGGGCCAAGGAACTTTCTCCTGTTAAAAAGATGTGCTGAGATAGTTTTGTAAGGTATGAATTTCACCTGCTGGAAAAATAATTGTGGATGACCTAGATTTCAGTCTTCAGGGCACAGATTGGGTCCCCCTTGCTTTTGTAGAACTTTGATGACTTCTGACACTGTACAAATAGATAATTGTGGTTTGTGAGCTCAAAAACTGAAAAACTTTGCCATTCATCTGCTCACTGCTAAACAGACATGCTTATCTGATTTTGGATTTTCATGGGACATGCAGAGCTGCTTTGAATTAGAAAAACATGCAGAATTAGAAAAAACATGCAGAAGTAAACTGCTCTTACCAAAATGTTTGATTTAAATGTAATTTGATTTAAAAATACCTTGAAGCCAATCGGAAAAGCAGTATCTACCTGCCACAAAAGGCATTGTACTAGCTCTTATTTTGGCAAGCATAATAGTGGTATTATATATGGTTAAGCCTTCTTGATATTCCCCATCATCAAACTCTTTTAACCTTGCTTTTAAAGTTGCTTTTAATCTTGCCAAGTTAGGACTAAAGTTTTCCATGCCATACCTTTGCCTCAGGTTGTGTTTCATATTTTATACTTGGAAATAAGTCAGCTTTGTCTAAGGGTAAGGTAATAGTTTGGGTGTTTCTTTTTGGAAAACTTCATAGTTCTATACTTTGAAAATGAGGCTTGAAACTTGTCTTTGCAGTACATCTCATGAATATCTGCCCTAATTCATCTCTGAAATATTGCAATTTACACACCGTTAGGAGACTTTGTAGATCTCAGCAGCCTGAGATAGCCTACTAACCATACTCAGTCCCTTCCTAGCTTCTAGAAAGAGACAGGCTTCCACATGTAATTTCTATAAAACATTTGGACATATTCTCTTGATCTAATGCACTAAAGTCATGCTCCTTTTGAAATGGTACTTCACGTGTGGTCTGGGCATGAGTGACTGGTTCCAGTTTGGTTACTGGGACTGAAAAGTCTTCTCTGAAATAAAAGCCCTTCTCTCCCAACCACCCCACTGTTGCCCACACATTAGAGAAGCAGAACAGATTCTGCTTCTGATGTGACCAAAAAGAGGGGGAAAAGATGAACTGTGGAGGAAAGAAGTGAGAAACACCTACACAAGGGCCCCCAGAGGATTTTTTTTTTTTTTTTTTTTTTTCTGAGGAGTTAAAAACAGGTTGCGCATAGAACACAGTAATGAGCACAGCACAGAAGCCAAGGGAAAATAGGGGTCTAACAGAAAATGATTGTGTGCAGTCATGTAATGAAAGCTTGTATTGCCTGATTAAGTTTGCCCAGGCAATTTTCATTCTGGCCTTCCTCGACCTCTGAATGCTTGGCTTTGAACCAAAGAGTTCTTCAAGTTCTTCTAACATATAATGTGTCATATATAAATGATGTCTTTGTTTTAAGTTTGTCACTTCACTGCTTCCTCCTCTTCACAGAAGAAAAACAAGTCACTAAAGAAGATCATCAGCAAAGAAAAATATATTGGTAAAAATACTTTGCGCAAAAATTGGAATCGGAGATTTGAATCTGAAACAATTTTGTAATAGCTGAAAAGAAAAAGACACTCAACATGAAGAACCAGACAGCTGGACTTTACATCAAATCCTTCCTCTTTCATATGCAGAAGCACTTGCATGTTAGCTCCACAGCACTGTCAACAGGGAAGCTGCTGGCTCACTCCAAGCTTTCTCCAGAACACTTGAAATGGTCATTCAGAATTGTTTATTTATGAAAAGTACAAAAATCAAACCCTGACAATTCTGTTTTACAGCTAACCAGTAAGCACAATAAGAGAAAAAAAAAATCAAAATCATCAGGTTGAATAAGGGTTGAAATGGCTGTAAAATTAAATGAACCTCTAGAGCTGTAATTTTTACCTTAAATTAATCCTGTCTTCATTTATATTTTTTCCAGTCATTATATTTACCAGTGAAAATGTAATCAAACTCACCTGACTTTCAGTGTAGGAGTAAACTGCAAATTTCATATATTCCTATTATTTATTAGCTTAAAATTAAAAGTAAGTTTAAAGTTAGTTAGTAATTAAAAACAAGATGATCTGATGTAGGCTGGTCCAGAACTGCTGTTAGATGAAACTGAACTTGTTGTGCTAGGTTGTTTGTTTACTTCTTTTCCTTTTTAGCCTGTTTTGACTTTGTTCAGAAGGGAGGAAAAAAAAAAAAAAAAAAAGGAAAGGAAAGGAAAGGATAGGAAAAAGAAAAGAAAAGAAAAGAAAAGAAAAGAAAAGAAAAGAAAAGAAAAGAAAAGAAAAGAAAAGAGAAAAGAAAAAAAGAAAAAAGAAAAGAAAAGAAAAGAAAAGAAAAGAAAAGAAAAGAAAAGAAAAGAAAAGAAAAGAAAAGAAAAGAAAAGAAAAGAAAACACTCAACATCTGCTTTCTGCACTGGAGAGATTTCTGATCCAAAAAAAATGTAGGCTTGTTTGGCACACCTGTGTACTGAGGGACCCTCAGACACAAAAGAAGTAGGGGTTGCCTATTACAGGAGATTGCGGATAGATACACAGACACAGCAGATGGAAGATGACACAGAATGGAGAACAACACTTACCTTCTTCTTCAGTGTCTGGATCTTGTTTTTCTTAATTTCAGATTGCCTGAGCAGGACATTTGTGCAGAAGAATGGAGACTGGGGTTGGTGTCTGAACACATCTGTACAGACCTGTCTATGACACTTCCTTTCCACTTCCCCTTGCCCCTCTTCTCCCCTCTATATTTGTGAAGTGTCTCCTTAAGTCTCCAGATGTTGTTTCTACATGTATACATGTGTTTACCCTCATTTACACACTTTTTTTGGCTTCCGATCCTTTATTTGCCTAGCCTAGGATTCCTTGTGTTTCACACTGTGGAGCTGCACAACTGCTGCTGTGACTCAGATTAGAGGTCTTCACTGTTTGAATCCAGTCCGACAGAAAAAAAACAACCAACCAAACAAAAAACCATTTGATCCACCCTGAGAATGTTTTGTTTATTTCTTTTTAATCTGAATTTTAACTTGGTTTTTAGTATCTCTTACTTTGTTGTCCGTTAACAATCTGTTAAACTTCTAAGTGTTTTGTCTTCAGAAAGGCTTGCATTTGAATGATTTGTGACTTGAGGAGAGGGCATACCACAAACAAATGGATACTTAGTGTGTCTCATTGGGTTAGGGAAGTCCCATAGCCTTTTATCTCATCATTTACCAACCCCCTAAATGTCAAGCTATTATTTTTATTGCCAGATAAGTGGGGACAATATCTTACCTGAGTAAGATCATTATGCTTGAACACATTCATTGCAGACAGAACTGTAAACATAACTTTTCAGCCCTGAGGACTTCTGCACCTGTCCAGAAAAAGCAGAGGAAGAAATTCTCATTAAACAAGGTAGAATTCCAAGGAAAGTCTGTCTCAGAGACAAATGACCCACCTATCTCTCTGTCCCATCAAATCTGAGCAGTCAGTACTATAGTATAGCACCAGGAGCAGGCAATTGGGATGAAGGCAAGTGTAATACAGATCATCATCTTCATTGTTAGCTCTGAAATTTCTTAGTCCCTTGCTCCACAGCACTGAAGAACCCTGTAGTTTCCTTGTTGGCAGGCTGCCTCTGTGTTGCCTATTGATTCACCTTGTTACCTAAGATAGACCATAAGAAGACAACAGCACCATCTGACTTCCATATCGACTGTGACAATTCAGATGTTCCATTGTTCACAAGTATATGAGCTACCCTACTTTTTCCCAGTAGAGGCATTTTGTATCTCACGTGCTTTAGTCATTCTCCTGAGATTCTGGGTCATCTCTTATCACTGAAGTGGTCCTATGACTTGTGATCATAAGTAGTAGGCACTGCAAAGACAGCTGCTGAAAGGACAGTGAGAAGTAGCCAGCTATAGAGACCAAAGTGCCTACGGATATGTTGTCTGTGACCTTTAACCCACTACATTCCTCAGAGACCCAGAATTCAGATATTGAACTGCATTATGCTTCATGCTCTAGGGAAGAAGTGCAGAAATCCTAGGACAGCATACACTGTATGGGGACCAGCTATCTAGAATTCTCTGCACTATAAATATATGCATCTTATTGAGACATCTCAGACAGTCCAGTAATGTCAAAATGAGAAGAACCTTTATTTTCTCAAAGTAAAGTTATTTCAAGGAACCATTTCTGCAGTAGTTCAGGCTATATGTTGTAAAATCTTGTATGAGAATATAGGACAAAATTAATGAAGACAAAATTATTTGTGAAGACAAAATTCACAATTAATTTTGAAGACAAAATTATTATTATTATTATTATTATTATTATTATTATTATTATTATTAT
>CM021733.1:83387997-83571834 GCA_011075105.1 Heteronetta atricapilla
ATTTTTTTTTTTTTTTTTTTTTTTTTTTTTTTTTTTTTCTTCATAGAACTCCCTGTTCCTTTGCTCTTTTTCTTTTTTCAAAAGATGTGATGTGATTTTAGTTATTTTGGGAGCCAGACACTTGATTCTGAATAGATTTGAATATCTGTGGTAGGGTAGCTGAATAACTACAGAATACAAAAAAAAAAAAAAAAAAGAAAAAAAAAAAAGATCAAAAGTATTTAAATAAAGTGTTGTTGTGTGGTGTTTGAACCTTTTTGTTTGTTTGTTTGTTTGTTTGTTTGTTTTCATGCCATGTGGTACAGCTCTTTTTTAGAGGTGACTGCCCGTGCACTGTGTAGCTTTGCAATAATTGGAATATAATCACATTGACTTCCTGACAAATAAGGATTGCAACTGGAAATCTGGCTAGCATCTCACTCTCTGTTATTATAATAAACTCACTATTAATATGAAGAATTAGTGAATATAATTGCAGCAGTAGAAAGTTCCAGCCAAAACTGCAGTCCAGGTAGTTCTGATGTGCTCAGCGAGGACAGTTTATGCATAGCTGCCTCCTATGCAGATAGCTGTTTTATCTAATCTTGGCAACAAAGTTATTCAGAGGGCAGTTCTGAGTTAATCTGCTGTCCCAGGAGACCTCATTTACTGACTTTGAAGGCTATTAATTTGTTCCTTACTTGCAGAGATTTTTTTCCTGTTCTTTTCTTATACAGTGACCATAAAGCCAATCAGTATGAGCAGATGGATATATATATATACATATATATGTATATATATTAATGGAAGATTTCTCTAATCCATCTTTCTGACCCTCGTGGAGACACTGCAGGATTCATTTGCTCTCCCAAAGGAACCTGCTCACTGCAGTAGAGCAGGCAGGGCTGCAGCAGGCTCAGCGCAGCACTCTAGTGACAATTTTTTCATTGTATCAGGTTAGCTTTCAGGCATGGAAAATATTCCAACTTCAAGAATAAGTCCTAACATTTTAAAATACTGGTGTTTGTGGTGTGAAATAAAAACTAGACAGATTATTTTAAATGCATGAGTGTAATGGCATATTTTATGCTCCTGCTCACATGGTTTTGATTTTCAGTGCCAGCTATGCATTTTACTGTGGGTAAACTAACTCTCTGTGACATTTTGATAGAAAATTACTGTTTTTTACATTCTTAGTAAGTAGAGACATGCAATAAACAACAGGTAGGGTAGGGTCAGTGAGAATCAAATAGCTAGTGCATGAAGATTAACAGTCAGATGTGCCTGTTGGTTTGAAAAAGATATGTTTAATGCAGCCTACAGAGCCCTGACCCCAAATTCATGGCATTTTGCCCAGAGAGTGAAATCTAGTCCAACAATAAATCACCAGGATTTGTTCTATTTGACTGTGTTAAAGCAACAGTTTGTAAAAACTAGGACCACCAACTAGGCTGTTTCTGCTGCATATCTACTGTAACCAGATTACTGCAGCTTTTCAAAAGTCAAATGTTGCTGAGATGATTGAGAATCTTGTTTAGCAAGTCGAGGATTGTGCTGTTCATCACCCAACAACCTCTGCTTAATTTTCAGTATGACCCAATCTGGTATCCCTGGTGAAAGTTTTGCTGTATTGAAACTGTGTTTTGTTGCTTTTCACATCTTGTGACCCTTCCATTCTTTCTGTGAAAATTCTAGCTATCCATTCCATTTACTTTGAAACAAACAAACAAACAAAAAAGTACCTTGAGATAAAGTAACATTTCAGCTTGCCTTAAACAGAAGGATAAGATTGTAAAGAACCATTAATTTTACTGCAAAAGTTTTCCATTGTTGGAACCCAGTGCTGCTGGACCAGACACTTTCCTGCTTTTCTGGCTCTTAAGCCATAACTTGCTTTTACAGCTTGTAACATTTCAAACCCTTTCTGGTTTGTTTTTTTAGTGTGGAAAAGAGGACGAGATGGCATTATTCGAGGAATTCAAGTGAATTTCTTAGGAGTATTAATGATATAGCCATTTTTTTCAGATGGTGGGGGGAGGGGAAGGGAAGAAGACAGGAAGAGGGAACAGCAAGGCTGCCTAGAAAATACCACACTGTTTAAAACTACTGTCATTGATAGTTTCAGTTTGGAAAAGCAGTGACCCCTCAGTATTTCCCCAGGTTATTTCTCCATATCTTGGAAAGATATTGGAAGTATAAAATGTGACTGTCCATCCACTTTTGGATTAATAAGAGTCACCTTATTACCTGGGTAAAAGCAAACCATCCTTCTTATTTGCCAGAACAGCTACCCTTTTGAATTAGAAGTCTTCTGAAAAGCCATCATAGCCTTAGAGATGCACAGAGCTATGGGATTGTATTATAGGAGAGGATGTTTTGACTGATGAGTTGGGCCTGTAGCAAACAGCAAGTATACAAAAGATCTGAAACTAATGTTATACATTATCACTGATTAATATCAATACAAAACCAAAAGTTTGGTTTATAGTGCAATTGTGGATTTTGCTTTGGGTTTGTTTTTGTTGTTGGTGCTGTGTTTTGTGGTTTCTTTGCTTTGATGGAAAAAAAAACATAAAGCATGAAGTTCTTATGGTAAATTGCTATTTTAAGAGGCTTCACCTTTTCATTTCATGCACAGCTTTTTTTTTTTTTTTTTTTTTTTTTTTTTTTCTCAGAAGAGAATAAAATATGACTGTCCTACACAGCAATTTCCACCCTCCTACAATGAGCAGATGCACACAAGGAAGTATGTGACAGACAAATACACAAATTCTGTCTGAAAATAGCTGAGAAAGAAGAATATTGTTAAATTACCTTTGATATACTCTGCTGGGGAAATAGCAAAATATGCAGAAAGACGAGATGAAGCTTCTATTTTTCACTCTATGGAGGAACTAAAAACAAATCCAAGAAAACAGACAAAGAAGATGGGATTTTCAGGAAAATAATGAAGAATGCCAGATTCTTTCCAAGAGAAAATAAGCTAAAACTAAAACCAGGAAGGCCACAAGGGAACATTGTACAGCAGCCCCGCTTTATTTCTAAGATGTTTCCATCAATTATCCACTGTAAGTAGGTAGATAACCTCAGGAATTGAAATGGGATTGTGTCTTACTGTATTCATTTGGAGTTTGACTTTATTCTTTATTATTAAAAGATAAGAAATTGTGAGGCTTTACACACACAGTAATACCTAATGACTTCCAGAGACAGATCTAGCTGCTCTCTTGAACAGGAGATAGATGGTAAAAGACTGCATCACTCTTTTAGGTTGACTGTTGCAATCTAGTTAAATGTCCATGTGTCATACCCAGACCAACATAATTTGTAAAATTTGTAAAATGATGCCCCAAGGGGGCATCATGAGTATATGTGATTTGCTGATTCAACATTATTTCCTTGGTATAGTAATATCCATGACATAGCAACATCCTTGAAGTTAATATTCATGCTCTGCTATGTGAAAATCGCAATAACAGTTATGTGATTTGTTTTTGGCAGACAAGGTATCCTGTCCTTCAGATCCTTAAGTTGGGTTCTCCCCAGCCTGTCATTCTGCCCCTGTGCTCCTCTGGAATTCTTGATAGGGTATATGGTGGGCTGATGGCTTCTGCAATGTACCCAGGTGAAACCTGGCTGGGTATTTTTGGGGCTCCCAGGTCCTCCCCACCACCCAGCACCTGTAACCATATTTCTCTGTACTTCTTTGTGAGGTTGCAGATGAGCTTTTTATCATATAACCTAACATCATTCAGTAATGCTGTCCTAGAATTCCCCAAATGATTAAATTGCAAGAAAAATAGTGTGTGGTATCACTGTATGGAAGTAATGTCTCTTTGTGAAACATTCATCATATGGCCAGTGTCTCAATGGAATGACAGATGAGTCCACTATAAAGATGCTGGTAATGGTCTTGATGTGTCAGCACAGGAGGGGGGCAACAAGAACAAAAGGCAGCTTGATGCACTCTTTATCACTAAGTCTCTTAGCTTCTAAGAATTGTTACAGCTTTGGGCATCAATCTGAGCAATTTGGGCTGCCCTGCACTCTGTCTTCACTGCATTCACAAAATGAGGCACGGTTAATGAGTATGAAATGATCCCTGTAGGACATCACTTTTACTAGTTTCCCAGGCTCCCAATCAGTCTGAAATTCTCCTGGATAGGCAAATGGTTAAATAGGTCCTACAGGAAAACATGGGCAGGGACTCTTTAAAAGGGATTTCAATGACAGGACAAGGAACAATTGTTTTAAACTAAAGAAGGGTAGGTTCAGATTAGCTATAAGGAAGAAAGTCTTTACTCTGAGGGTATGAGGCACTAGCACAGGTTTCCCAGAGAATCTGTGGATGCCCCATTCCTGGAGCTGTTCGAGGCCAGGCTGGATGGGGCTTTGGACAACTTGGTCTAATGGGAGGTGTCCCTACGCATGGCAGGTGCGTTGGAATTAGATGATCTTTATGGTCCCTTCCAACCCAATCCATTGTAGGATTCTGTGATTCTATCATTCCGTGTTCTCCAGGAGTCAGTGTGTCTTTCCTAAATGTTATCCAGATTGTTTCTTTGATGGGAAAGTACACACATCAGTGCTCAAAGCTTTCATTTTTACAGCAGGTTTTACTCAATGCTGCTCTTAGCAGAGAATTTTGAAAGAGCCATCTAGACTGTGTTTGATTCTACAGAGATATTCCACCTTCCCTGCAGTAGACATTAAAACAGTGAAGGACTGAAGTTAATTGGAGAAGACTCTGGGATAGGGATAGCAACCAAAGAGGTGAAGAATCAACAGTTTGGCAAATTATGATCTCTAACAAGCTCATCTTTTTATTTTTTAGCCGTACTGTAAAGTGAAGGAGTGCTGCTCCTGTGACTGTGTAGCCTTTTGGTGTATCACACCTCTGACATCTTTCTCTCCTTTACCAAATAAAAATAGAATAAAGGATATTTTTTTACATTGTGTACCATTGCTTTTCAGCATTATCTATCCTACTGGAGGGTATCAGTGTAATTTTTGCCTTTTCTCCTGAAACTATACTAATATGCTGAATATACTTTCATTCATTTAACAGTGAACTTCTATGGGATTTTTCCTCATGCTTCCCATTATTTTTTTTTTTTTCTCCATGAACTGTGCAGATAGATCCTTCAAAGAACTGTGGCTGTTGGCTGCTTTTGATTCTTCTCCTTAGTATGGTGCTGTTAAGCATGTCATGAAGATCCTCAGGGCAAGATGCTCTGGCAGAACAGGTACCTTTCCCATTTTCTCATGCCCAATGTATGCAAACCAGTTTGTTTATGCTCTAAAAAGGCACTTGATTAGCTCTGCAAACAAGATCTGAATATATCTGTCTCAATAGCTTTTATTTGCACATAATGTATGTGTATTCAGATCAGGTTTTGCATAAAAATAATTCAGTTGATCATATTTGCAAATGTAGGTCTTCTTTCTTATTAACACAAGTTACCATTAGAAATCAGCACTTGTTTTCTAATGAAGCAATTAATTAATCAGAGCTGTTAGTATAGTGTCATAAAAATCTCTGTAAGATTCCTCAGCCGATTTAGCAACACATTTAGTGGTGGTGGGGAGATTTTAGCTGCCACCAAGTATGATGCAATGTAGACACTTTTAGGGTTCTAATCCTTGTGGTTGTTTGCTTAGTGAAAAAGTTTCTACCAGCTAGACTGATTGCTCTTTCAGTGCCTTAAATCAAACATACCTGTAGGCCTCAAGATGAGAAAAACAAATATTTGGGAAAAAAAAAAAAAAAAAGTGTTTGTTTGCAGGGTTCCCCTTAGTCTGATTCCTCTCTGACACTTTCATTTTCCTGCCTGTACACTTAAAAGAGATACACAGAGATCTAGAATACCTAAAAGAAATATGAAAGAACCTAATAATCAGGGCTTGAGAGTTGTAGGAGGAGATTACAAACAAGAATAAGATACAGTTTCAAAGGTCTTCTAACCCTTGTACACGCTTGACTGCTTTGAGATCATTCTGGAATTCAATAGAATGAACCAAAAATAAAGTGCGAGGTCAAAAATTTGCACTACATATAATAAAGAGGTTTAACAAGCACTTTCTATTTATTCATTGCATGGAGAAAAAGGTTTGTCTTCCAGAAAATACTTTAAATTGTATTTTAACTGACAAAGAGATGTAAAACTCTGCAGTTTTTGTCTCACTGTAGTAATTTGTCAAGAGGAACATTTACATGCAGTGGAAAAAAAAACCAAAAACAAAAACACAGAAATATTTATATCATTGTATTTTGTTGTTATTGTTAAATTGACAGCATTTTTACTGGAATGCAGATGTATTTGGGTCCAGACCCCTGTCATTGTGACCAATGTCAATGTATAAGTAACTACAAACAATCAGACTAAAAATGTATTAAAATTAATTTTTATTTATTTCTTTCCTTCCTTCTTTCTTTCTTTTCTTTCTTTCTTTCTTTCTTTCTTTCTTTCTTTCTTTCTTTCTTTCTTTCTTTCTTTCTTTTCTTCCTTCCTTCCTTCCTTCCTTCCTTCCTTCCTTCCTTCCTTCCTTCCTTCCTTCTTTCTTTTCTTTTTTTTTCTTTCTTTTTCTTTTTTCTTTTTTTTTAATTTAAATTCTGTAACAATTAGAGAGCCTTTATCAAATTTTCAGTATAAATTTTTCTTTATATTTTCTAACTACAGATAAATACATTATTATATGTAATGTGAAAGAATTAAATTAACAGAGGGATATTGTAACAATTTGTAAATCCAGTTAAATTCTCCAGAGCAGATAATGTGCCAATACAAATATTTGCATGGTACTAAAATTTAATGCATGTGGAAGAACATAAATCGAGTAATTCAATGTAAGGTTTTAAAACTTCCACATGGTTTTTGCAACTCACTTTAAGACAAAAGATTTGTCAATAGAAATCTCTGACAATGCAACCACATACATGACTCACAAGATGTCAGTTATATTTAAAGACCATAATAAAAGGAATTACTTTTTATTGTTTTTGTTGTTATGGTTATTTTCATACATGAAAATCCTATGTAAAACTATTAGTTTTAAAGAAATTTTCAAATTAACTGTGAGTTGTTTTGAAGGGTTGGAAGTATATCTGCGCATATGAGACAGTTCACCTTGTAATGTGATAACAGCCAAATCTTGCACAGACTGTGACCCTTTCACAAGACATGCAGGAACAGAAGAACAGGGAAGTTCTTATCTATGTGTTAGACACTTCTGCAGGCTTGAAGTGAATCCAAATCTATTTCTGGAAGAGACACTGTAGTTCCCAGTACAGGCTAGGCTCTCTGTGTTTTCTTACCTGCTTTAAGGAAAATGAGTCATGGGATCTGGTTGTTTCATGTCACTCTTGTGCTCTCATGTTGCCCAGGGGCAACGGGGTCATTGTAATGATGTTTATACCACAGCAACAAAAATATGCAGTTTGAGGGGTATTGCTGCTCCTTGCCCCAGAGACAACTTGTAGCTGACTGACTGGCAGAAAGAAAGATGGGCCAGCTTTGAATTGATTTCTGCTACACTTGGAGAGCAATGATTATGTATGGACTGATATTATGGAGTGATTATGTACTTCACATTTGCATGCAGCAATAAATGCTGTGCGTATTCTAAAAGTATGCATGAAGAGACTACTCAAGTAATTGGATGGTCTGTAATTGGGCCTATGCCACCCATTTTAAACATTTTTCTATTTTGTAACAGTTCATGTATACTTTTATGTTCATTGTGCTGTGGTACAGGATGAATTCCTGAGAAAGGAGAATTTTCAGGGAACTACCATGAACATTATTCACACTAATGAGTGGTGTTCTTCAGGGGTTAGTATTTGGACTGGCATTGTTTAATATCTTTCTCAGTGACATGGACAGTGAGATCGAGTGCCTCCTCAGCAAGTTTGCCAATGACACCAAGCTGCATGGTGCAGTTGACATGTTGGAGGGAAGGGATGCTGTCCAGAGGGACCTGGAGAGATTTGAGAAGTGGGCCTATGAGAACCTCATGAGATTTAATGAGGCCAAGTGCAATGTCCTGCATCTGGGCCAGGGCAATCCCAATCCCAGGCACAAATACAGGCTCAGAGGTGTGCGTGGAGGAGAGGGGAATAGATTGAAAGCAGCACTGAAGAGAAAGTTCTAGTTGCCAAAGGGCAAGGGAGGTGATTGTCCCCCTCTGCTCTGGTCTTGTGAGATCCCACCTGTGTTCAGCTCTGGGGCCTCCAGCATAAGAAGGACACTAAAGTATTACACCAAATACACACAATACACACAATACACCAAAATATTAGAATGAGTCCAGAGGAGAGCCATGAAGATGATTAAGGGGCTGGAGCACCTCTCCTATAGACAGGCTGAGGGAGTTGGGAGCAGCCTTCCAGGACCTACTGGGGGCCTACAGAAGAGATAGAAAGGGACTCTTTGTCAGGGAGCGTAGAGATAGGGCAAAGAGTAATGGCTTTAAACTAAAAGAGGGTAGATTGAGATTAGCTATTAGGAAGAAAGTCTTTACTCAGATGGTGATAAGATACTGGCACACGTTGCCCAGAGAAGCTGTGGATGCCTCATCCCTGGAAGTGTTCAAGGCCAGGCTGTATGGGGCTTTGAGCAACCTGGTCTGGTGCAAGGTGTCCCTGCCCATGGCAGGGACATTGGAAGTAGATGATCTTTAAGAACCCTTCCAACCCAAACCATCTGTGATTCTATGATTAATGTAACCAGTGTTGTTATAGTTTGGAAAGTACATGCAGAAATGTTATCTTGGGAACTTTTGTTTTTTCATCCTTATTAGTTTCCAGATTTGAATTTATGAAGTTCAGAAGTTTAAAGCTGTGGCAGATCTTCACCACCAGAAAGCAGTGGCAGGTCTTAATCCAACAAAATAGGTTATGAAAGCCAGGCTGGTTTTACTCCAGCTCTTTTATTATCACTATCACTAAAGTTTATGGAATTATTCCCAATCTACACTTGTTCAGTATCACTGATCTCTAACAAGTAGCAGAGATTTAATTGTTTATGTCCAAAGGAACTGTGGTATATGCACCTAGAAACATTTTTTTACTATTATTTTTGTAAGCTTGACTAAGAAATGGAATCCTACGGTACATGTTAAACAGATACAGCTTCAAAGAAAAACAGGGCAAATGTGTGTGAAATGTTTCTACAAACCTTCAGGCTTCTTTCAGTCAGAAGAAGCAGCACCTTGTCTGTGCCTCCTACTTTTTCTGTCTAAAACATTCATGCAAGTATAGATTTGTTAACACAGGTATCTATGAAGAGACAGATTTACTTTAAAAAGAGAGTTCTACATCTAGAAAAAAATCACTTTTCTTTGTGATTTTTGTTACCAGCTTTTTTTTTCTTGTTTGTAAAGTCACCATCATTCACATAATGTGAGCAAAAAACAACAAAAAACAGTTGATGGAGGCAGTTAGTTAGAAAGAACAAACAGCAATAAATAGACAAGTGATTTTTTTTCATTATATCCTATAGATTACACTTGATTAGTGTAATTATTCAGTCAATATCTTGAAAAACTCAAGTAGGCATATATATTATTCCTGAACAAGGGAAGGGTTAGATGTGTTATAAAATGTATTGACAATTAATAATTTGATGATAGTGATGAAAAATACAGTTTGATAACAAATATGTTTATTAAGATGGTGGCAATTTTATGAACAATTTTCCATAACAGACTAAAACAGGTAAAACAATATTCACAGCAGTCTTAAGGAGGTTTGACAGTTACTGATCCTGTATGAGTGCTATGGTAATAGGAACTTCTACAGAGAAAAAATGGTGGCAAGAAGAGAGCTATTGATGCTCATGTATAAAGCATACTAGGCAGCATCTTGTCTCTCTTAGGAGACTGTTGTCAGTACCTAAAAATGGAGAGGAGACTTCAAGAGGTTATATATCAGCCTATACAGACTTGCACACAATTTTATTTCAGCTCTCCAAAATGGTCTGAAAACAGCTGAAAATATTTTAGTGGAATAGTTAAAAATAACAACCTATGACCCAGGCTTATCTTTTGCCTAAAGATCTTCTACTGCTTCCTGCTCCTGACTGGGTCATCTCTGAAAGAATTGTGCACCCTGTTTTCTTGAAAAGATGCATCCTTAAA
Source organism: Heteronetta atricapilla (assembly GCA_011075105.1). NCBI lineage: Eukaryota > Metazoa > Chordata > Aves > Anseriformes > Anatidae > Heteronetta > Heteronetta atricapilla. Next base: position 83,398,114 of record CM021733.1, read on the forward strand.
TGTAGTATTTCCAGTCCCTGGGGAGCCAATAGGCGTTATCTGTCCCTTGGTGTGTCTGCATTTTATTAAGATGTATTAAGATTGCGAAAAAACAGGTCACACAGGTACTGTAAGACAGATTAGTTCCTCCACATTATTTATGGAGTTTTATTTAGAGGACAGTAGGCAGATTTGTGTAGACAAACAATTTTTGTAAAGAAAAAAACAGGTCAGGTATCCAATCTCGGTCTCTGATTCTCAAGCTTTCCTGGACCACATTGGAGTCTTTATTGAAATAATCCATTAATATTGTCCTAGCTCAACACTTTCAGTATAGAATTGGGTTGGGTTTGAATTGACAGAGTTGCATATTTCCCCAGCCCTGGCAGAGCTCCTTCTCCCACTTTTACTTGTTTCTGTCTGGAGGGGAGTGGAGCAGGAATCCAAGGCTGAATCTGGTACTGTTGACTTTTTAGGAGTTCCCCTTTTATATTGCCCTGAGTGAAAGGATTCTCAGCTGAGTAAGTTGTAGCCAAATCTACAAGCCCATGGGATCTGGTCCATGGCTTTGGAGAATTATATCATTTTGATATAACGAGGGAGGTGAGGGAGCACTGCAAGCTTTTTGTGTGGAATATGTGAAATTATCTGTCACCAATAAAGCAGATGTAGACATTTGAAAGTGAATAGCCTGTTTTGAACAGCTATGGATGACCTCAAAGGATTAGATATGAAGACAAGTACAATTTGAAGCAAATATAATTCCAGGAGCTGTAGATGCTACATCCAGCTCTGCTGCAATATCTAGATGGTCTTGTGATTTTCATCACAAGATTCAGAGGATAGTTTTCAGAGGAAATGATCTAATAGCTTCAAAGTGGTAAAGTCAAAAAAGCAGCAGGAGATGAAATACATGCTTTTTTTTTTTTTTTTTTTTTTCCCATTTGGGAAGGTGTTAAAATGCTCTGTAAGATCCTCCTCATACTTCACAGTTACAATGGCAGGCTGGTGGAAACATATACATCCAAAAGTCACGGTGTGGGAGAATTTCTATCTCAACTGGCTAGAATACTTGAACATGATCTTGAGCCTGTCCCAAGTGTCCTCTGCTGAATAGAAGGAGACTGCTCATCTGTAAGTCCTGGCCCCATACTGCTGAGTTTGCAATAAAAAAATTTGAATCTATGAATAAGGAGAGCTGTGTTCTGTCAGAGTTATTGTAACTCCTGAATGTCCTTGATAAACAGCACTGAGACAACAATGTTCCCCATTTGACAAACAAGCATTGTCCATGTTATAAGGTCTTTGTACACTGTATCACCAAGCTCTGATTTGGGTTGCCTGTTTCCAGATACTAACTGAATAGAGATATTAAAGAAGGATGATATTAGAAGAAATACTCTGTGCATGCCATTCACTTCTCTCTCGGGCAGTCTCTGTAAATATTTTGAATTTTTAGAAACCACTTTTAATCATCTCAAAAATATGAAAGAGATAATATTTAGTTTAACAAAGAGCGAATTACATATCTTTTAGAATATTTACTCTTCTGGAAAAGGTTCTTGACCTTCACTTTTTGTCATCTTAGTTCTTCTTTCAACGTGATCTTTTAGGTTTCAGCAATTATTACATATTTGTGATACAGCACTGCCAGAAAGCCTAAGTCAGTCTCTCATATATGAGTACCTCATACCTGCAGTGTGAAAAATTCTGCTTCCTAAAGACATTACACTATGGAAAAAGATATCCAGGTAGGAAATAATATTTGCTTCTATTGGTGTGCACTGGGGAACTAGAGGATAGACAATGTGAATTTTTCAAGTTAAAATGAGAAGACTGCATGAGAATTTGGAGTTTGCATGCCCCAGACTAACAGCTTAACCACGGCTCTATCTTCTCTGAATATAGCATTCACACAGACATGTCCAGCCTGTGGATCTTGAACCTTTGTGGTTATTCGGGTGCAACTCTCATGCTGGGGCTATACCACACTGCTGGTGGTGGGACTGTGCTCATGCAGGTTGTGTGAGTACTCTGAAACCTTAGCTGTGGGATGAAGACTGCTTATAGGAACAACTAGGCTGTTTAGCTGACAGCTCTAGGGCAGCTATTCCTTCAGCCCAGCCACATCCTACACTAGAGAGGTGAGACTATCTGCAGAATTGTTCTTATCTCTGCCCATTTACCTTCCTAGCCCTTACTTGCCCAATACAGAAGACCTCAGCACTGTGCAGAGCTGGTATGTAGGTCACAGGACTAGACGTATGTACACACCTGCCCTAGGTGCTGAATGAAATATCCTGTATTATCTGTTAGAGAAAAAGTTTTTTTCATCATTGCATATATTCTCTGGGGGAAGTTCCCAGGGCATTGCTATAAGTCCACCTCAGTTGCTTATTTGGTTGTAGATAAATATCCTGGATACTTCTCGAAGATAGCTTTCACTATGCAAAGCACTTGTATTCTCAGTTATAATTCAATTGTACCTACATTTCACCTTATGGGAAGGCTCTTTCCCTCTCTTTCCTTAGCACAGCTTTTCTACCAGCAGCATTTTATTGATATCATGACTGTTTAACTTCTGTCCAGGCCAGTGAACATGAAAGAGATGTTTAGCTCCGAATTCCTACAGTCTGCAACTATCAGTGCTCTTTTCATCCAGCAGCCACAACGGCCATTACTTCTGCCCACCTGGGAGAGAGCAGTGGTGAAGGCAGCTGGAAAGGGTAGCTCTGCCTGCAGAGGATGCAGACTGGTCCAATAACACAGCTTCTTGGCCTCCATTCTCACCAGTCTGCCCCAAGTGAATCTGAACTGCACGTGGGTATATGTTGGTAAATCACGATGGGAATGACATGAGGAGTCTTGATTTTCAAATTTGTTCTCTTCCCAATTAGTTTTTGCTCTTCTGTTTGCACTTCTGAAATGCCTCAGCTGAGCTTTAGACTGTGAGAATCAGAGGTAGGATGAAACAGCTATTCTGCTCCAAGCACCCTACCCCTGAATGGACTATTATGGGAGAACCTGCACCGCAAGAGAGGAGTGTTCTGGGATCCCATCTGTACAGTTTAGGCTGAGCCCTGGTTTAAAATTGGCTCTTAACACAAGTCCAAAAATAGATTAAGTATATTTATTCATGCTTTAGCTGAAATTAGCATGCCAAAACCAACTTTCCTGAATGAGTATAGCAAAGAAAAACAAACAAACAAACAAACACATTTCATTTGTTGCTAGTAATGTCCTATCTCTGGGTATAGATTTCTAGTTTACAAAACAAAACCAAACAAAAAACATATACGAGCCAGAATCAATAGTTATCCAAATGTAACATGGTCAAGACTAGGAATCATTTAAAAAGTAGTGTTAAAAACAGAATGCTGTAAAAACCTTTCTTACCTGTGGGTGTAGTAGTAGTTTAGGTTACAGTGAAAATATATTTATCTTGCTTTGTGTATGTAAAACCATTTCTCAGTGAATTCTCAAAGTCTTCAGTCTGAAAAATATTCTGCACTATAGCGGTAAGTGGTAAATCATAATGGGTCTGTGGAGCTGAGATTCTAGTTGAAACTTTCTTCCAGTCTCACTAGAGGGGTTATAACTGAAGCATCTTGAGTAGAAGAATAGATTATAAGAAAGACAACTTTTGTGCTATGTGGCTTATTTGCTTCAGAGCTTTTCAGACAGCCTTTTGAGGGAAAAAAAAGAAAAAAAAAAGAAAAAAAAAAGAAAAAAAAAGACTTTTCCTGTGGTCTCAATGATTTTATTTATTTTATTTATTTGTGTCTTATACAAGGGAATACATTTCTGAAAACAATCTGAAAATCTTGAGGAAAAGAGTTAAGGAAGATATGACTTATCTTATAGACACACTTCAGGTAAATGTTTCAGTGCACACAGAATTCTGAGCCAATGCATACCTTTAACATTGCCCTAGCACTTGAGCTCCTTGCTGCTCTGAACCGTAGTACTCTGTATATTGTAATCATCTCAATGAAGCTGAAATTTACGCTCCCTTTTGAGTCGATGTTATAATCAGTTATGAAATACTAGAAAGCAGTATACAGTTGAATACTGAGATTAAAAATACTCTCGAAGACATTTGAAAATCATGTCAGGCTTTATGAAATATGCAAAATATACCAAAAGCAATAACTCCCCTGCCAAATATGTTCAGTTTGTTTTAAGCCAAATGTTTATTTTTGAAAATATTTTGCATCTATTTTTACAATATTGAGTGTCCTCACAGGAAATGTTTCCTCCTAAGTTAATATCTGCTGCTATGATATGAAGATATGGATATGAAGATATTGGAATATGCATTGATTTTCAGATGTGAGCTCTTCGCTCCAGGCTTTCAGGGTCAGCAAAGGCTGGGTTTGCCCCTCCATAGAGCCACTGTGTGCTTTGCAGTCTGTGTGCTGAGGAAGAATAGTTCCACCCTAGGCTCACACTAATTATCTCCATGGCCCTGCCTGACCCTGTCTTTGTGAGGGTAAAAAACTGTCCTACTTTCTGTAAATACAGCTCAATGCGTGGAGAGAGGAATTTGGCCAGCCATGATCATACAACAGATGCACATAACTCTCATGTTTTCCCGTGACAAACTTGTTCGCTGCATTTTTGGATTGGCTTCCATTCAGATAGAGCCATGATGGCTTTTTTAAAACTGTCAGACACAATGTCAGACACAATGTACAATTTCTATTTTTATTTTTCCTGATCATCTGCACTGCTTGCCTCTGATGTTATTTCTGTTAGCAGTTCTGGCTGTAGAGGTTTTGAGAAAGCTATCTTGTAATCTAATTCATGTCAATTAGTCGTCAGTCCAGACAAAAGCCCTCTTATTCAGTTTGTGTAGTTAGCCGCCTATAAATCTTTCATGTGCTCTATCAGCATATATGGTAACATTTTTTTTTTCTTGGTCCTCATTTCGTAGCTTTTGCCAACAGCTCCTATCAAGGGACCTAAACCTGTCACTCTGTTTTTATTTTTTATGTTCTTACCCATGACAGCAGCATAATAAAAAAGTGCACGAAGCTGTCTAATTACACACATCTCTCCATTAACATTTATCGAAGTCATTTTGTGCTGTGTGAGTATATCCCACCTAACTCTATTTGGAAGAATGGATCAAAGTGAAAGTGGCACATTGCTCTATGAGATTAAGAAACAGAATGAAGAAGTTTGAAGGGGGCAAACCCAATAATTTCTTGGAGATGAGTTTGCCATATTCAGGAGTGATTTGTGGCTTGATGGATGGTCTGCCTGGGGACTGTCTCATGAATGAGCCTGGAGGTTTGCAGCTTCAGAAGGCGTTGGGTTCCCAGATTGCTACTCCACTTGGTAGCCTTTGATCACTACTGTGATTAACACAGGGTCAGGATGACCCAAGTGAAAGAAGCTTAAAGTGAAGCGTTTCATGGAGAAATATGCTTTAGCTAAGTGTGGCAAATGAGCCAATACTCTGTGCAAGCTAAGGCAAGGGACCTTAAAAATCTTTGTACAAATGTTGTCAGGTAGAACTACAAAAATTGGAAAAATAATCTCAGTTTCAATGTTAGTTTTGCCTATTCTGGCATGCATATGGTCTCTTCCCAGATGTGAACCTTAAGCTTGGATATTTTTGGTCAAGTTCTGCCCTGTAGTTGATAGAAATGTCTCCCAGATAGTGAAAACCAACTAGAGGTAAATGTGAGTGTTGCATTTTCCTGAACTTAGGAAGCAAGTGTAAAAGCTGCAGGAAGAAATGCCTGGAGGGAAAAGACCTTGGGAACAAATGAATTTCACTGATATGTAGGTCTCCAGAAATGAGAGAGAAAAAAGACATCAGAGGGCAGAGGAAGAAGCTGCAAAGCCAGAGTGGGAACAGGCAGTTGTCCTCCTTAGCTGACAGCCTGTCAACAGATGGCATGCAGTGGAGAACTGTCTGATGGCAAAGGATGCAGGACTGATTTCTTCAAAGGCAAGTTTCATTTGTCAAACAGACCCAGCAGTCGACAAAGAGTGCAGTCATCCAAGAGCCCCACATTGTACAGTGTTGCCAAGGGTCGACAGAAACTTTGCTTGCACTATGCCCTGGTGATTCCTACGAGCTGTAGCATCTCTGAGTGAGGATCTAGGGACGGTTTAAAATAGATGAGGGATCAGTAACATTCACCCCTGTTTTCCCAGCTGAAGATAAAAATCCAATTGTTTTCAGATATGAATAGATATATCTTGAAGTTGAAGAGTTGTATAAGTGAAGTTAAGAGATTACTGCTGTGAAGTTACTGAGTTGTTCACAGCCATGGGATGATGTTTCAAGTGAATGCTGAATGCATATGCAGTTTATTCCACAGGTATATGCTGGGTTTTTCTCATGAGAAAACTCATGAGAATACTTTGGTTTCAGATTGACGCATATTAAGTAACAAGGAAGACTGAAGTACCAGCAGGGTTTACACTATATAAAAGGTAGTTTAGCAAAGAAAATAAATGGACATTTAAGTCCTCTAAGGGCAGGATAAGAACTAATGGTTACTTATTTTAGCTAAATTTTCATCAGCTGAATCATCTTTGTAGCCTGATAGTCTGAAAATGGCAAATCTTTCTTCTGTTTAAAAGCTTCCTCTTGATCCACTGGAAAGATTTCTATGAGAAATAATAACATCAAACCCAATCTAGACAGCATGGTATAACAGCTGAGTCCATGGTGAATTTAAGTAATGCTTTAATCTAGCCCATTTCCTTTCAGAATAGCCTTGAAAAAGCAATTTAATGTCTCAGTTCCACCGAGTGCAAAATAATGATAATACTTACCTACCTTGTGATTAAGGTTGGGAATAATTAGTATTTAAACAGGCTTCTCAGTAAAACAAGACCTGTTTGCAGGTCTACTTGTATAATCACAGTCAGTCTTGCCATCAGAATAAATAGACCACTTATGTGTGTAATTATCAATGAGAAATTTACACCGCTGTTGATAATATGTTCTTATTGTGCTACCTGTGTGGCACAATGAAATGGTAGTATGCCACACATACGCACCATGTACACACACACACACACATCTATATATACATATATGCATTCTTCAGTCTAGATAAGTGGGTAAGGGTTTTCCTTTTTTTTTAAAAAAAAAAAACAAAAACTAAATGGCCATAAGAAAAATACACTGAAGCCAAGGTTAATAATAGAGAGTATATGATATTCCTATGTCAATCTATGCATATAGCTTGAAAGGGTATGTAAACTGAAAGAATTATGTATTTTGGCAGACCACTGGAAAAGTCTATTTCTATCAAGCTCAGAAGAAACTGGTGTTTTCAAAATATATATCAAAGAGGTGACTGAGGTGTTGAGATTTTTAGTGTGCAAAGAGAGATCATGTTAATTACCAAAATGAGACTTTATTTAATTTAGGAAAGACTCAGGGGAATATCAAAGTATTCATGTAACTGCCACAAATTATAAAAGTGAGAAGTGAGGGATTCTTTCAAAGGAAGATTATATAACCAACATTGTCTGCCATATATTGCTCTCTCTACTATGGAATACCTGTAGGACAAAGGATTTATTGAATAGATTTTGTCATTACAACCTGTCTCCTGACTTCATCTCCATGTTGAAGTTGATCCCATGTTGACATTATCCACTTCAGTTATGCTAGGTTGACATCTAGGAGATTTCAGACTTTTAGCATTAACTGCAATATGGGGAGAATTTTCAGCAAAACTTGTAATTCTCATGCAGAACATTTGTCCCTGACATCTCTGGAGACTTTAGTAGAGCTTAAGAGGCATAGAGGTTGCAATCTGGCAGAACTGTGTATCTGAGAGTTCTTTAGGATGGTGCCAGCTGGAGGAGGAGGGAAAAGAGGGGACTGCATACTTCCGATAGAAGATGACTAGGGCAAAAGCCAGATCTTCTCTGCCAATTCTCAGCCAAAGGGAGGGTGTTTGTGGGCCATAATACTTAACCTATTTTGAATGTGTCTGCTTGTTGTATTGTTGGAGGAGAGACTCTGCTGCAGTCATTTTAGATCTTGGACAACGGTTCTGAATTTTTGAGGATTAAATTCCTTATGTAGTTGCCAAATGCAAGTTTGGGGCTCCAAACCTTATTATGTTTCATTGGTGTCATTATAAACCAGGTAGAAGTTACATTACATAATGCATGCTGCTATTGAATTAAAGAGGCAACCTATAATGTCTTTTTAAAATGATTTTTTTACTGCAAAAGTATTCAAGGGAAGAAAACCAGCTTCCAGAAGAAGATGAGCACTTGCAGAACCTAAATTGAAGAAAAACAAACAAAAAAAAACCCTAACTAACTAACAAACAAACAAAAAACCAGTTTTAAGGTGCCCTGGAGCCAGGAACATATGTTGGTTCCAGCAACCCAGCAACTGAAATGTGATATTTTAATTTTGTATAGAAGTTCCTACTGAGAAAGTAGCTGCATCTTTTCTTCCCTTTGTTTGAAATAGTGTCAGGCTTTACTGTCATTTTTTACTTACTGTCATTTACTAAAATTTTTTACTTTACTGTATTTTTTTTTTCTAATTTCTTCTTAGCCTTGTATTTAAGCTGAGATTCACCAAAGTTACATGTGCTAGTTTGTATTAATTTTCTCTCCAGTTGTTTTCAACTGATTCTGTTTTGAATAAAAACCCTTGGTTATTTTATTCAAATTAATAATCAGAAATGGGTTGTGCCATTTAAACATTCTGTGGATGACTGATTATGTGTACCACTAAACACTAGCAAATTTACTGAAATAGATAAAATGATCCTGGTAGCAGGATAAATAAGACCAAAGTCACTTTTATGAAGTTTGTTTTATGTGAATACAGATGCCTGAGATGTTTGAAGGAAACATTAATACTCTTCTGCAGCTCACTCCATTACAGTTCTTCAAAGATTGCACTCCTCAGTGAAAAAAATAAAGATAAAAAACCAGTGCTTTCTTCCATCAAATTTTGGTAACTAGAATAAATGTAGAATCACTACAGTATAAAAGCATGTATGAATAAAACTGATGCAAATCAGCATGAATTTACTGAATTTGTATTTTCAAGAGTAAAAATAAAATTTAAAAAAAAATATATATTGGACTCTTTTTGAAAAGAGCTTTTATTCTGGTCTATGCACTTCTTATCCCATGTCATAGTGCTTTAATGCCAGGCTCATTGAGATGCATCAATTAAAGAGTACCTTCCAGATTTGTACCTGAATGGCACATATATTCCACTTTATTGTACTGTGACTCTATTCTCTATGTGGTGGTGTTATTAATCTGAAATGAATAAGGCTGATTCCTTAATGATGATTACCTCAGTATCAAAAAGTGGATATTTATATCCAAATATCTCTCCTCTTCACCTCGTAGTTATGATACCAGTCTTCTTCTGTTGTGCAGCAAGAGGACAGAGTGGAAATAAGTTACAGCCAAAGCAGTGAAGAATATTTTAAAAACTATTTAAAAGTTTCCTTACCATCCCTGGAAGGAACAGGATAGCTCTCTTAAAAGTATTTTTCTCATCTTTCAACTATTTTTTCACTGGAAATAAAAGGCAAAATTAGTTTAATTTTCCACTTGTGAGTTAGAATAATTGCCTCAAAGGACAATATTCTGAACTTAAATGTCTGAATGGTACTAGCTATAACTGTTATAAGGCATTAACAGAAAACCTAAATTTAGATTAAATAGATTAACACTTAGGCTGTTTGATGTGGCAAGAGTGGGCTGTCCAGCTCCAAACCACATGTTTTTATTCTGGTATTTCTCATTGGCCATCTGTTCTTTGTTGCCTGTCTCAATTCCACCATCTGTCCCCAGAATTACGCTCAGCACAATGACCTCACCTATGAAGCTGCAAGAAGTCAGTAACTCTGTCAGTAAAAGCTAGTAAAGAACCACTGCTTCCTTCTCATTTCTCTTTGTCCCCAGTGTTGGAAGCAAGGAATACGGATTACTGTCCCAGATTTTGTTTCCAGTTCTGTCTCTCTTTAACTTCTAGCTTTGTCACATAGTGGAAACCAAGTGATGGCACAGGAGGCAACATTGCTTTACAGAGGACACCTGCAGCTTGCAAAGGAAAAGTGATTCCCGATCAGTCAGGGAAGAAATTTCCTCTATGTCAATGAAAAAAAAAATAGAAAAAAATACTTTCTCTGCATTTGATGGCTCATGTTCTCTCAGCTACTTTCAGTCCTTCTCTGTGATTATTCCTACTTACTGACAAATAAGTGAGGGAAGGACTGTGAACCAGACTGAAAGAAAGATTCTAATTAGTTATCTTGCATGCCGTTGTTGTCTTCTTCTTGCTTCCTCTAAATGCACTGGGTTTGTACATACATTCTGAAGTAGACAATACTAGCACTGCCATTCCCTATAGTAACAGTAGTTCATAGCAGTACAAGCTTGAATAAATGAGCAAATGAATAAATATACTCTGTTGTTATTTTATTTTATTTTATTTTATTTTATTTTATTTTATTTTATTTTATTTTATTTTATTTTATTTTATTTTTCTTTTTGCATGGATGTCTTTTGTCTATCTGAAAGCTAGACAACTAGTCTGAGTTGCCTATTGGGTTCCTATTGTCAGTGGGAAATCAACACTGGGGTGAGTAAGCTTACACTTAAACTGGTATCTAAATTGTCTTCTGGATCCATCTGCCTCTTTTCATAGAGTGCAGAAAAAATGCAGATACCTTTAATAGATACATTTAGCTCTTTCTTGTTAAATGAGATGAAACCTACTCACAAAGTCTGTGAGAAAAGGCAAAGTTTTCCTTCCTTAGGCTGTGGACTTGCACATGGAAAAACACTAGAGAAATGCTCCATGCCTAAACTCTATTCTTCCCTCATGCACAGCTAGTTTATCTTCTTTCTTGTTTGGGTGATCCATTTACTGTACATCTGGCACTGCATACAGGCCAAGGGACATCTTGATTGTGTCAGGGCTGCAGGCAGGTGATGGTGTCCTGGCCCCAGGTGAAGCTATCTGAGTGTGAGAAGCCACTGGACATGACATAGTTGGAATTGCTGGATGTAGCAGATAACAATGTGGGAACCTGACAAAGGTTACAGATAGTGCTGTGAAGGATGTCTGGATTTCACAGATGTTTAAGGGCAAGTTAACGTAAGAAACAGCAGGATTTCACAGATAATTGGAGGGGAATATCTAGTTAACCATACGAGAAATATCACACAATGACATGAATGCCTAGATAATGTTTTCAGAAACACTAGTTTTGGCTACATAGTTAGCAAAACCAGGACCAACACGGAAGAAGTAATCATGTTTTTTTTATTTGTGAGAGGACAGAGGTGGCAAAAACAGTCTGTCTATTCTGTCTGAGTAGACAGAGGATGTCAAGAAACAGGAACAGGTATGCAAAGGTATGCACATGGTGCAATCGGGGCTTCCTGAGGATAACTTTTCAGCCTCCTCATTCTCACCACAGCCTGGAGCAAAACAATAAACCAAACCTGTTCTGACCATACCACACGTGTTGAACCTGCCTCTGCAGTCAACAGGACAGGGGCTGTAGAGATACCCTCTCTAACAGAGAAACACCTGGGATGAATGGGTTAGTTATCCCAGCATCATTGTTCTGGTGCACGCTCCAAGAGCAATGGGATCAAAGTCCTCCTCACATCCCTGCAGACTACACAAATCCTTGCACGTTGGACAGTTAAGATCTGTTGATCTCTCTTTTTCTTAAGTTTTTCCTAAAGGCCATGCTTCTACTATGTCAGCGAGCTCTCTCACACATTTATTTTATTACCATGAACAATGACGAAATTGCAGAAAGCCACTTTCATAACTCCTGAGTTATAATGATGCTTTGATATTCCCTCGTTGATATTTAAATTATTTGTGGGTGACAAACATAAATATAAAAGTCAGAAATATCTATAGCTTATCTTTAGTGGCTTGGTGAGGTCTCAAGATTGAAGGCACCTTCCACTTGATTTCTGGAAACTAAAAAAAAAAGTTACTGCTTGCTTACTGCTTGCTTTTCCTCCTTTTTGGGAGGCAAAAAGATAGATTCCTCAGTTTCTAACTTCAGTGAGAGAAAGCTTAGTGCCTCAGAGGGTTATCCATTGAGAGCTATTATTGCTAAGTGGGAAAACAGTTGAGGGTGGCCATCAGAAACAGTTGCAACATCACACCTCTGAAGGTGTAGCTGTCTGAGGTCAGCAGTTCATTAGACATATCTGTACACTTGAAAACTAGATGCCACCATCTCTTGTTTGAAGCTAAGTGCCTAACTGAGCAGGGGTCTCTTTCTGCATGCAGGAAATAGCACCATCAGTTGTTAGGCAGTCATCCTGAAAGGGAGGACTTTGGGTTCTGTGACCTCTTCAACTTGGAGGAACTGAAACCGTCATCTCCCACCTCCTTCATGAGTAAACTAAACACCACACATACATTGAATGCCTTGAAGGAAGGTGAGCAACAACAAGCCTGACTTTGCAGCCAAAACTTAAGGGATCTCAGGAGGAAGAAGGTGATCTTAATGCAGCTGAAGCATTTTACATTAGATATCTCTTAGGTATCTAACTGCCAGTTCCATACACCAGATTTCAGCATCCACTTGACTTGAAGAATAGTGCTTTATGACCAGTATAGGGTTTTTTGGGTGGATGATGCTGGTTCCCAGGAGGTCTAAAGGATTATATTCCTGTGGGGATTTTACCACAGATTAGAGGCAGATCTGCCTGATCACCCCGTCTGAGGCTGAGTCCATCTTCATTGGATAGATGCCAATAGGTGTCTCCTCCCCAGAGGCAGAAGCCCTGATGCCAGAAGGGTTTCCCCCCATTATTTAACTGTCTTTCTACTTTAGTCCATGTAGTGTGTAAGTATCTTCCTTTGATAAAAATAGAGTGACTCCCTCTGACGGATGAGTCAGAATCAATTTTATGCTGGTGATGTGTCATTCACAAGCTTTCTTGTATGGCATGCTTAGCGTGTTTTTGTAATTTGTATTATAACAATTACAGGAAGCCCTATGTCTCACTGGAACATACTGTGCTAAGGAGTAAAGAAAAAAAAAAGAAAAAAGAAAAAGAGAAACAAAGAAATAAAATTTTATATGACATATTGTAGAAGCTAAATATATCACATATTATTTCACATTTCAGAGCCATCCACCTTAAAGTGTGTCCATAAAAGAGAAATAAAGGTTCCCAAAATGAAGCCTCAGACATTTATTATTAAGGTACCACTCATGAAAATGATGTAAAAGGCATTCATTGCACACAACAAAAGAGCACACTGCTTTGCATGTTACTAATAATGGGGAATGTGGCAGAGAACTTTTTCCCTATTTCTGTGCAATTTGAACTGTTACTAATTTTGTTCCCTGTCTCTATCTTGTGTCGTACAATAAGCATATTGTATGGTAAATCTTGTCTTTCACAGATGCTTATGATCTGCTCATCACTTTTAACTGTCTAGACTTTGCTACAGAATTACATACGATCTGATAGGTTGATATTTTCCACATACACAGAAATATTTGCATTTCTTCACATTTTAGAATTCTGGCTACTTTCAAAAGATGTACTAAGCTGTTTTAAGAAATACTTTAATCTTTCTCTAGATATGACCAGGATGTCTATGAACAGTGTAGGCCCCACATAGGTGGGTTTCCTCCACCCATAGGATATATACCATCATGGACCCTGTCAAACAGAAGAAAATTAGAAGCTCTTACATTTAATCTTATTCAAATTGAGGGATTCTTTAAAATGGTGTATTTCTTGAAATGTAATTGTCTTGGAAATCCAGTACTACAGCAGTACTTGTAACCTAAACAAATATCTACTCATAAATTAATGTTTGTCCCCTTCCTCCTAACCGTTAAACAACTTCTGTGTTTTCTACCAGCAATTAGTATGGGCTTTTTCCTATTTTATATGCACAAAAAATGGCCCTTTCTTTAATGATTTTGCTTGTTCATCTGTGTGGTAATTCAAAAAGTAGTATAACAAATGCTTAAAGTATTTAAATAATATTTAAATAATTTGCCTTTTTTCACAAAAGTGATGTTAGAACTTAGCAAAAATGTTATTTTTTTTTTTTATTTTTTTTTTCCCACCAGAAAATTTAGTACCATTGTTTATTTGTTTTATGTTGTGTGTGGGTGTTCAAATGTATTTAGTTCATTTAAAAATAAAAAAATAAAAAAATTACTCTGTGAGCAGTGATTTTGTTCATACTTTTTTCTGCACTAATGAAAATTTGATGTTTCTTAAACAACAAGTTTACAGTACAGCCAGGTTTTCACATGCAAATATAACATCTATAATTTATTTTTCCGTGTTTATGAATGTTAAATTGGATGAGAAATATGTCAAGCAGCTGAAAGACAATGAATTTAGCTTCAGAGAGTTCATTAAACATTCCAAAACATTTGGAATTAAATTACTAAGATTCAGTTAATGTATTTCCAATGGCTAGGTTTTCACTTTTTCCATTTGCTTTCATAGCAGAGAAGAAAGGGGAAACAAGTGAGAGTGCCAAGGTTAGTATAGAAAATGTCACTGCACACCTCAGAACTGCATTTTTTTCTGTTTGTGTAAACTGATTATTGTTAAACCACTTATAGATCTGCTGGCCAAAAGTGCTAAATACAGAGGAAGCTCTAAGGTTTAAGTATTCTAAATGCTTTTGATTTAATTGTTTGAGGCAGTTAATATAAGATTTCTAGTGGAATCTTGTAGAGACCTAAATAAATTACTTTTAAGTGGGCAAAGTGCATTTGAACTTCACACGTGAAAGAAGGGTTATAAAGGTAAACTATGATTTTAAGTGACTGTTCTGTAGCTCAATTCACTGTGCTATATATCAGTTGGTGAAAGGATATGTTAAATATCTAACTAAAGTTTTCTGGGAACAGAAATCCTAGAGGGTTGTGTAAAGAGGAAAGCTTTGGTTATAATGAAGCATTATAATGATGCACTAGGGCATAGTGTACAGAAGAAGGTGCTGCAAAACAAGACGCTTGTAAGAACTGGGTCTCACTACCTACAGGCAATGTTTCAACTCACATTCTCATATGTTTGTGTCATATAAACATATTGGTATTTATACATAAAACATACATTATATATATATACATATATATAAAATACTTCAGTTCAAACTAGTTTTGATGGGATTAAACTGTGGTCTTCAAGGCTGATTGCAAGCTTCAGGAGGTGCAAAGAAGCCTTATGGACTATGCTAGACTGGATGAGTGCAGAATGGTGCAGAGAGACGAGAGGAAGGTAACCAGAGAAGCAGCAGCAGGAGAAACTTTCCAGAGCTATTCTCACCTTTTTTCACAGAACCCAGGCAGCTTACTGGGGAATGTGGTAAAGGAGAGGTACCTTCACCTTAGCCTTTTCACATGCAGACATGCTCTGGACAGGCTGGTGATTTCATTTTTCTCCTTGAGCTGGAATAGAATCATAGAATGGCTTGGGTTGGAAGGGACCTTAAAGAACATCTAATTCCAAACCCCTGCCATGTGCAGGAATGCTACCCACTAGATCATGTTGGTCAAGGCCCCACCCAGCCTGGCCTTGAACACCTCCAGGGATGGGGTATCTACAGATTCTCTGGGCTACTTTTGCCAGTGCCTCACTACCTTTACAGTGAAGAATTTCCTCCTAATATCTAGTCTAAATCTATCCTATTTTAGGATATAAGATTTAGTTTTAATGAGAAGGCAGAAAGGTGCCCACTAAGAAAGGAATTAAGGAATAAATAAATAAATAAAAATCCCTAATTTCAAAGGAAAAGGAAAAGGAAAAGACTCACAGGAAAAGTGAAATGAGTGGGTTGATGGTATAGAGGGAGGAGAGTGATTTTGCTGTTTTTAGTAACTGAAAGTGTAGGTGTCTGTGATCACCCCACGAGCTGTGATGCTTTTCCAGAAAAAAAAAAAAAAAAAAAAAACACTTTTATTTAAGACTAACATTTTCAAAGTGGTACAATCATACTGTGAGTTTTTTATCCCTTTCCACTGAAAATAGAGGGAATCCAGATGAGTATCTTACCTAAATGCCTTTCTTTTGGCTGGCAGACATTCATAGAGATGAATCCAGGCCTTGATGAGACAATGAGGGGAAAAGATGTAGACGATAAGGCTTTTTGGAGGCTGGATCAATTTTCAGACATTGCATTTGAGATAAAGCATTATTTCTACTGTCTACTCTTATAAAGGAAGTCTGCTTTCTTTGCTGCTCAGATATAGAAAGTGGGTCACCTTTTAGGTCCAGAGACCATTATTTCAGGAACAGTCTGTCTTTCAAAGCCTCCAGAATAACACATGCACACACGTACAAATACATACACAAACAGAAGAGGAAATGTTTTTACATTTGCCATATCCATTAATCAAAACAGAGACATAAAAATAATACCTTGTTGACATTAAAGAGATGAGATCAACAGAAGCTATGTAATTTTATAGCTGAACCATACAGTTTACTTGAGATGTAGTTCCATCTGGCATATTTGCTTGGTAATTGGGGAAAAAAAAAAAAAAAGGCAACAATAAACATGACACGTGTTTATAAAAGGCATATTTATTTAATACATCTAGCAATTTGAGGTTTCTTCCAGAGAAATGCAAAATTGAAAGTGACACACATTCTCAAAAAATGCCTAGACAGTTGAAGGCTAGTTTACAAAAAATAAATAAAATGGTACAAATCAAAGCCTATATATATATATATAAAAGAGTACTTGGCAATATAATTATATACTTAGTATAAAGTTATGACTCCTTTGTGTCCTCAAAATAGTGAAAGACTATTTTCCAGCTGGTTGATCAGTGTCAAGACTTGAAGGAGCAACCAACTTTTGACTAAAACAGCTTAATATTCAACAAACAGTGTTTTTTTAGTAGACAGGGCAGAGTAGAGTGACTTTTGTTACTGAACTGATATTATGGAAAGAGATTCCCCCTAATTTTTAAAATCAATTTACAAAAGCAAGCAGCATTTTAGATTTATTACTATATCATCCAAAGCACAGGGAAATGAAAAAAGTATTATTTCTAAGCTGGCATGGAAAGTGACTTTTAACTGCATTTCTGTTATTTTTTGAGACATCAGAGTTTTTTCTTTTTCTTTTTTTTTTTTTCTTCTTTTTTTTTTTCTTACATATATTACACCAAGAGAGAGGAGAAATACAGCAGGTAACTGGTATATTTCAAAGAGTGTAATGAATGCAATTGATAATGGACATGATCTGAAGAATTAATAAAGTGATAATTTGTTTGCATATTTGGAAACAGAGCAAATGGTCTTTAAATTTTTGAAAACGGATAGAAGGAAGGGGGAAATGACCAGAGTGTAATTTTGCTACAAGTTTATTATGGTAGTCTTGAATTTGTAACGAAAGACAACAAAATCTGGAGGAGGCCTCAGGTTCATTTGAGATGAAGCTGACATCCTCTGTTGAAATCCTCTTACATGAGATACCACATTGCCTCCCTGGAGACAGTGCAAGGCAGGTTTCTCTAACTGTCTTCACTTTAGAGTACATCACAAGTTTGATTTTAGGTCATAAACATTTGGGAATATGCTGCACATCTGCCTTCAAAATGGCTTGTGGATATAGCAAGCTGCAATGTAGAGATATACAGTATCATCAAATAAATAAGTGTTGTAAGCCTGTCTTGTAAGTCCAATTTCTGACCTCATGTAGCAGTACTGTTGGTCACTTTTCTCATTTTAACAGAACTTATGTGAATAACTTCCCACTCATTGCCTAATCCCTATTTTTACATCTGTGCCTATCCAATAAAGATGTGGGGTAAACAATATAAAAACTACTGGCGTGATTATATCAGCAACTGGAGTAGATGTTAAGGCTTGAACAAATAGTTTAAGCCACAAACACAATGAATTTAGCAATTATTGCATGCAAGCATAATGGTTAGCCTTCAATGGGAAGGGCAATTTAAAAGTCAGTAAATCCATTGAACAAATCTAGACATTGATATGAAATCTTGTTAAACATATGGAAAATACAGGTGCTGGAAAGCAATGGCATGACACTACAGAGATTAGATTATCTTCTTATCACAATCTTATCTCATCTATTCTTAACTAATTTTAATATAACATTATTTTTGGAGTGATCAAAGTATTTCAGCTCTTGCATTGTTCCTTCTTTATCAGACCAAGAGCCAATAGGTTCTAAGAACCAATAGGTTCTATTGGTTTTCTGAAAAGCCACAACTTGCTGAGTGAATTGTACCTGATTTTTTCTTTCTTTAATTTTTAGCAAGAAAACTTAACAAAAATCTCAAGATACTCACATTTCAGGGAGATTTTATGTTCCCTTTTAATAAACTGTGAACTGCAATTTGGCTGTGGCTGTTTCAGTGATAAATTACTTTTTTTTTTTTTTTTTTTTTTTTTTCTGTCTGTAACTTATACATTGACAATAAATTTTATTCACTGTTAGCAGAAAAATATAATAAATCATACTGAGGATCCTTCAGAAATCCTTTTAAGTATAATTCAGTTTTATTTATACAGTCTCATATATCATTAAAAATAATCAGTATCAAAGTCTTATGTCTTAGTATGCAGATCACATATTAGTGCTGAGCATAGCTAGCTCCTGCAGGGTAAATTCCTGGCACCATTTGACTTCTCTTTGTACCACCTGAGCTGTAGAGAGTGAATCTGCTGCCTCAGTTTCCCTCATGATCCCTTTGGATTTATAGGACTGTGGCTAGAGCCCTGTGGGAATAGGGAGCTGGAAACAGGTGTTTGAAGACCCTTGCTTTCAGACCAAAGCATCTTTTGTGAAAGAAATAAAAGAATCTATCCTAGTATTTGATCTGTCATTAAACCGTAGTTTGTTTCTCTTTTCATATAAGGCAGAATGAATGCACCTAGAGATGTAAAAACAGGCTGGATTTCAGTCTTTATTTTCCTTGAAGAAAATTCAAAGTTTACTTGATATCTCCTATTTTAAGATTGCCTTAAAAGACAGTAGCAGGTTACATGTTAAATTCTTGAACATGCTTTATTAATTACAGAAGCTGTCTGTAAGAACTGAGTCCTTTATTTGGGAAAGCACCCTTTTTAATCTCCTGAGATTCTTTGAAGCATTCTGTTCTTCACTTAATCAGCATGCCTTTTCTTAAATAATTCTTAAAATAAGTCCTTTCTCTCTGTTACTTATGTACATATATGCACTTGCGTACATGCCTGAAACCAGGTCCTGCTGATGTTTTACTTCCATTTAGAAAGCTGATAGGCACTCCTGATGCATAAGGAAAGGTTGCCTCAAGTTATTCTGCAGAATGGCAAATATGTTTCTTGTTGGCCGTACTGCTGACTGTGGTGGTGAGGGACAAAGTGGTCCTTCAGCTTTGTCTCATAAGTCATTTTCAGCATTTTGAGAAACCAACACAGGACATCTGTCACAATGACATTTTAGTTACTCTGAACATTTTATTCTACTCCTATATTTTCTGTTTTGGACAAGCATAGCATAAAAAACCATGATCTGAAAACAGCTGGGAAACTAAAAGACATCTTCATCCCCTGCCCCCTCCCAACCCCCCCCGCCCCCCCCCCCCCAATGTTTATTAAATGAGACAATGAAGAGTTTCAAAGCAATTAGAAGAAGTCCTGAGAAAGAAGCCCATCCCCCAGTGCCCTGAAAGCAGCAGGATTCACTAAGTTTGATCAAACCCACTTATAGTTACACTGCAGCACACACATGCAGAACAGATCAAGCTCACTACTGACATTTTGATTGCACTCTGTAGGATTTATGTTTAGAAAAAGCCTCAGCCAGTGTTTTGGCATATCTTATCTCTAGGGCACTGCAAGAATAAATCCTGTGAAGTAATCAAATGTTAAATAGAAAATCCTGTGTGGGAGACATTTTTGATAGTGAGTTTTTATCTCCACCCCCTTCCCACTCTAAAAAGCTGTTTATCTACACAGGCAGATCTATACCTGCCACTTGTAGCTGCACTGCACTGTGTTTTGTGGAGCTGATGAGTGACATGAAGAAAAGAGAGCTGTGGAGACATCTCCTAGACACATGCCATTCTGCTGCAAATCTGTTTAAACCTTCTGGTGGGGTTTAGGACTGGTCTCAAAGCATCTGAAATGAAAAAGAACATCCCCCAAAAGAAAACATGACCAGGGCTAAGGAGATACAGAAAAGAGACTGATACACCATGAAGACTTTCACCAGGATGAGTCACCAAGCAAGCCGCTTTCTTCACCTGTCCTGAAGCACGTAGCTGTTGACAGATGCAGAACACATTTTGGCCGCAACTGGCTATATCCGTGATCCTGTTTGTTTTTCTCATAACCTGTAGTTAAAGTAATTAAGCTTCTTATGTGATGCTAAGTGGCACTGAATAACTGTGCCTTTGCCAGGTGTGCCTAACCTCAGCTCAAGCTGTGCCTTTGCTTAACCTCAGCTCAAGAAACTCTCAGACTCTTCCAGGCTATGGCTGGCTGCCTGCAGCCATAGCACGTTAAACCAGTCCACATATGGACTTCAGCAGGAAGTCATTCAAGCTATACCAAGGGGTGTCATGGTTTGAACCATAGTTCAGGCACCAGGTTGGCCACGTGCACGTGGAAGGTCATTCAGCCCATGCCTTCCACCCACACTGTGGTGCTTACTGCAGCTCAGACTCACAGGTCCTGTCTCTCTGAAGGCACAGGAATTGAGGAATATAGGTCAGGTTCCTGTCGGCTCCCAGGGAAGGGCAACAGGCCAGGAGGAAGTGTCAGGAGGCTGGACCTGGCCAGGAAACTGCTAGTTGGATCCTGATGGAAATGGGAATTTGGCACCAGGGCTACTGCGTAGGTGCAAATCTGACCTGCTGGATTAAGAAATGATTGTATAGCATAAAGGAAATAGTACCTTTTACTTAACAGCTGTTATTTTTTTTTCCTTTATTTCCCAATAGCAAAACAAAGTGTAGAACATTGAGCAAGTTATTTTAGGTCCATCCTGCTTTTTCATATGGGTGGAGGTAGGAGGATGAAATGCAGATTTTCTATTTAAAACTATTCTAACTCAAATCTGTATTCCAGTATCACATCTACGTAGAACTACTCATTACACTTCTCTTTTCAATGTTACTTTTTTTTCTCTTTAGTAATCTCACTATATAAAAATATTTTCTTATAATAAATTATGCAGAAAGAAGGTCATTGTCATAGACAGATTGAAATAAGATGGATAGGGTACATAGTCTGGAAATTCCTCAAACTCAAACAAAGTCTTAATAAGCTTGATGGTTGTTTCTGGATTCCCAAAACAGAAAATGAAAAATGAGGTAATTTATTATCTTCCAGGTGGAACAATATCAACCTCCTTTGCCCCATTATCTTTGATTCAGTCATGTTTGGACTAAATTTCTGCTCAGCTCAAACAAAGTGTGGGTAGTGCCTCATCTTCCCAAGGCTTCATGAAATATTAGTAGCTAATTAGACTATTTATCCCAGATAACAAGCAGCTCCCGTTTGTTTTAAAGCCATAAGTTTTTGCCACATAGATGGAAAAGTTAACTGTATTTGTATAGTTATCTTAGAAAAAAACACAGGGAAATTAAGTTAAAAATTACATCTCAGTACACATTCTTCTTTATGTAAATTCGACTGGGCTGAGATTGTCTGCTCAAGAGAGGCCTCGTGCTGGGAATAGCAGGACTGTTATTATAGGCAGAACTGAAACACATTGGCAGAATCTGTGGGAAAGTTTATCCATTTTAATCCTGGTTCTACCGAGTAGTGAAACATTCCTTGAGAAGTTAGCATGCTGGCCCAGGGCCTGACAAAAGTAACTAAAAAATACTTTTTTTTTTTTTTTTTTTTTTTTTTTTAATCTTTTGCACTGAAAACCAAAATAAAATTAATAGGTTTCTTACAGGAATCATTTCCATCTTCAGTCACAAACTGGTTGAGGTTATCTGCCTGGTTTCAAGTGAGGGACACAGGAAAGTGCATGATGAACATAATGAGTGTGTAATGTCCTGCATGACAACTTTCTTGCAGCTAAGAATCCCCTACAATATATTTCTCCTTTCCAGGAAAAACAAACAAAGAAACAAACAACCCCCAAAAACACATGTTGCAATTGCATTAACTGGCATGTACCTGCCATTTTATGAGATATTAACTCTGGGACTATGACATTTAAACTTAACGGTCACTATTGTGCTACAAGAATGTGCAACTTTTTTTTCCTTGCATAATGAAGACATCAAAAATTCTGATTTAGAAAGAACTTTCTCTTAAAATGCTTGTCCTCATTTTTCAAAATCAAAAGAGGAATTAAATTAAAGAACAATTAAAGATTGTCTCTTCAAACCGTCTTTGCACAGCTTATTTATTTATTTATTTATTGGCTCAGAAATTTCAAGGATGCTGGAGTAACTCTAATAAGCACTTATTTTTGGTAACAGATAGTGTCACTAACATCTAACACTAACTTCTTTACTTCCTAATTCTCATGTCTTATCAAAGTGTGACAAAGAGAAAAGACCAAATTTTCACTTCTATTTTATTTTTTTTTTATAGTAAGAAGATGGCTAGAAATTGTATTACGTTTCTGAAAATATATACTTATATACATATATAAAAATACATTATTTTAAAGAAAAGATGGGAAATGAGTCCAATTAACATAATCAGTATGGGTGAAGATGTAATGTGTTAATTTGCAAGGCTGATAGGAATGCAATGAATTGAATTTGTTCTCTGTGTTTACTACATAGAGTCAAAAACTAACTTGGCAATTAATTTAGTGTCCTCAGCAGATTTCTTCATAAAACTAAAGATGTGATTCTATTAGTTCATATCAAATTGTCTTTTTATTTTTAATTTCCATGAGTTCAAATAGGAAAAAAAAAATCCCCTGAAAACATTTTATTTAATACTCAAAAGTTTAAAAAGGAAATGTTAAGTTCATATTAACTTAAAAATCCACATGCTAGTCACCTGTCTTCTCTTGTTATCCATTTGCAAAGTGTGCTTTAATCTTTTATGTGATTTCAGTTTCCCTTTCCACTTTACTTTCATGTCTCAGCCCACCTCAGAATCAGATAAGAATAGACACCCAAGGGATTGAGAATCCAGAGCTAGGGATGGTGCAACAATTGCTAGGCTAGATCTAAAACTGGACAAAACTCTACATCAGTTGCTCTTCATCAGTATCCCTAAAATGCTTAATCTTTCTAGTTCTCCACCTTGATTCTCAAACTCAGGACTTTTCAAACGTGATCAAAAGAATATTTACAATTATCTTTTTATTCAGTTCTCATTTAATTTTAACATTAAAAAGAACCTTTTTCAGTTACTTTCAGGTAGAGGAGGATTTTTGTGTTACAAAGAATTTCTGAAATGCAGTATTATAAAAGGAAAGATCAATATTGTGAGCAGTTCACAAAAAAAATATTCTTATCCAATAAGAAATTATGATACTATATCATTTATTGCATACTGAATTAAAGCAAAAGAAATGTGTTCAAGTCTTTGTGAAATGAAAACTTAGGAAACATTAAAATATTTTGACAGGGTTTTATGATTATGCTGACATATCACAATATAAAATTATCAGCTACAGCAAATACACATTTTACAAAGTGATGTCAAAATGAATAACATAAAACCAGCTGATGAAATTTAAAAAAAAAAAGTTTTTGCTGTATCTAAACAAAATATTTTGATGCTGTCAAAATGTAAAAAAATAAAATAAAAGTTGAAAAATAACACATTCCCCTGAGATGTTTTGAGTTTGACAGGAATTTAACTTTCTGGTGCAAAACTCATCTGTCAAAATATTTTCACCCTGTTTGAGTGATACCATACTTCTAGCCAAACTTCTGTCTCAGCCTGCACTTCCTCATGGACTAGCACCATGCCTTCCCCTCTCACCTAGTGGAGCAGGTTTGATCTACAGCCAGTCTGAGCCCAGACTCACATTTTTGTCAAATTAGCTTGTGCACATGACACAATTTTTGTGCTAGCATTAGGTTGTTGGAGTGCAGAAAATGCTTAATCTTGTTTAAAGCCTGTCATGACAAAGTTGATGCTAAACTATGTTTTTTTTTTGTTTTTTTTTTGTTTTTTTTTTTTTTGACAGAGTTCACCCCTGTGAGTCTACGTTTTGGAGAGACCTCTTGACGCTTTGCATCTTGAAGTGATTGTGTCCCTGGTCCAGTCCTCAGCGCCACAGAGAAGGATCTTGTGGAGTGGTGGACTACGGCCAGCGCAAGCTGACATTCATTACTGTAGGGAGAAGATATGCAGCAGCGGCTAGCATGAAATGCCTCTTGGAAAAAACAGCACTTGAATGGATTCTGTAGAGAACACAAATTTAAATTGTTTGTATGCTGTAGCTTGATAGACCCTTTTTCTTTTCCCCAGAGTAATTCAGATTTGTTGCCTGAGATTCAAAAGACCGGATAGAGAGAAGTTAACCTTGTTTCTCTTCAGGTTAAAAACAACTCATGCTCTGGCTGAGAGGGCGAGCAGAGCATGGGGTTGTGCACTGCTTTATTTACACCCTCCCGCAGATCCCACCAAGCCCATCTGTGGTGGTTCCCATGGGTTAGCAAAACTGTCAGACTTATGGCTCACTCCCTTTGCTTTCATCCTTCACTGATCATGGAAGCAAGGCACTGTAATTCATACCACACTGCCATCTGACTGAAGTCCTGACCTGCAAGCTGTGGTATTCTAGGAGGTGGTCAAAGGGGAGGCAGTGAAGGGTAAGGAAAAAACATTTTTTGTTTTAAGCTTAGCACTCCCTAGTACCATCGAGTTAGTTCATCTTGGCCAAGGTTTTAGCTAAGCAGTTCTCTCAAGACTGCACGAAAAATCATGAGTGTGATTATTTTCCTTTCCAGCATTGCATGCTTCAGGAGAATTTCAGTCACTCATAAAGATATTGGGGTTTGGAGATGAGGGTGATTCAGCATTAAGTACTTTTTTCTACTTGTAGTTATAATTTCAACTATAGAGAATCAAGGGAGAGAGTGAAGAAGGGGTCCTAAGCCAAACATATGGTGCCGATCTCTAAATTGTGTTAGTTTTGAAGCCCAGTTCTTAGAAGTAATGGAAGAAAAACAGCCTGCTAAACACATGGGCCCCACTCAGTTAACATGGTGCATGACCAGCTGGTTAAAAGAAACAAGGCATTTAGTGCAGGAAGAAAACCTAACAGGAAGATGCAAAGTTCATGGGGTGTTGCCTCTTCACATTTGTGCCATGTTTATTTTATTTATTTATGTATTTACTTATTTATTTATTTTTGTTCTACTGAATAGCCAGTTGTTTTTTCATCTTTGTCACCCTAATAAAAGATATATTAGAGAAAGTTACAGAGCTGTTACACCCTTGCACCTGTATCCCAATCAGCTTGGAGTACTCTGGCTTTGATTTTCTTTCTGACAGAACCTTTTTAGCTTCTCTGAAGTAACTCCTGATTTATGTTGCTATAAATTAGATTATAATCATGCCCAGAAGGCATGGCATATGTTCTTATACTCTTGTATTTTATGGTTAACAAAAGCTTTTGGTAAAACTTCCTTTTAAAACTTGCCAATTTTGCTGTTGATAAACAGATATGGCTTTCTCACAGAAAATGCCTGAAGAATACAGCAACTGCTGGAGTAATGTTATTCTCCAAAATTGCTTATTAATTTTTCAGAGTTACCATTATGATGAATTTTTTCCACCTGAAAATACATAAATAACCTCCCATTCTGTTTTGGTTAATTCTCCTTTAGTGATTTCTGGATTTTATTTTAGTTTCATGGATGTTCATGTGTCTTAAACTTTCATTACACTTCCCTCCCTCTGATCCTACATTTCTCTTTTCTTCTAATGACGGCACCTTTTTGTACAAACTCTACACCACCTGCAAAGATTTTCTTGATAACCTTTATGATGCTCAGTCATACTTGGAAGGTCCTGGGGCAACAGAAGGTGCTTTCAGCCCCGATAGATGGGGAAAAGGCATCTTGCAGTATGCCCCCCTGTTAGTGCACTAAAGCAAGTATCTTACATTCTCAATGTAAATAGAAAGAGGATCCTCTGAGTAAGGAAATGTAATCACTTATCTGACCATAATGGTACTGTTAAAAGCCTAAGAGCAGTTCTCAAGGCAATACCACAGGTTAACATAATAAAAGTGTAGTATTGCAGCACCTTCCAAGCTGGGTCATCAGGTTACTTACTGTATGTACACTGATGAAAATAACACCATGGTACTGTGCCAGACTTCCTAACACCAGAATGTAAAATTGTTTTCCCAAAGACAAAGAACAGAAACATAAATAAAACTTTCCCACTGATTTAACGGATGTTTTGTTTGTGGCTCATTGCTGTCATTGAGCTTACCAAATGCTTCATTTGTTAATTCAAATAGGAAACATGAAATGGAGATTGAAGTGCAGAAAGGAGAACCTACAAGAGCAGATACCTGTATTTTAACATGTATGTTAGATGACAATGCTTGCAGGTTAGGTTTTACTTTCTTTCTGAATTAAGCATTAACACCTACTGAAGGGGAGTGATTGATTGATTGATTGACTGATTGATTGATTTTCCAGGCTAAACTGACCCTGAACAAAAGGAATTTTCACCTCTTTTACTACACATAATAAAAAGTTTCAACAGAGTGTTAATAAAGTCTCTCAGCACTTTACATCCTAAAGACCTATTTCAACAGTAACTGTTCATTGTTGTTGGGGTAACTGGGATGCCTTATAATTAAAATCATTAGGGGAGTCCACCTAGGCAAGAGGGTGGTCTCTTACTTTTGGGTAATCCCAAATTACATTTATTTGTGTGTTTCTTAGGATATATGTGAGGCTTACCAGACAGCAAGGACTGATTTCAAATTTGTGAAAAGAGTAGAAAAATTTCTAATTGACATTAGTGGGAGCAAGCTCTTCTTTAGTGATGATAACACATGAATGACCTACATTAGTATGGCAGAAGTATAGCTGGGACAAGTGGAAATGGAGATGGGAAGCAGCCAGAATAAAAAACAATTGCTTGCATGTTTGTTTATGTAGTTTGTATGCTTATACAAATGAAAGCACTTCTGTCATGCATTTTCTGACTTTGCCAGCTGATTTCGTCTTAGTTAACTCAATCTACTTTAATTTTTAGCTTTTCTTTTTTTTTAGCAGAATCCTAGGAAATTACAATATCGATAATTATTGCCAGATTATGCTAGCAATTCCTGATGTTGCAAAATTTTCCCTATATAATAAGCATTTAGTAAGTCTAATACAGGCATGATATCCCATATCATGGTCACTAAGCTGGAATTTGGGGCGGCAGGGTCTGAGCCTGACCAAATGCTTTTCTGAACATGTCATGCTGTACCTGAAAATCTCTTTTTCCTGAAGGACTTTTGTGACAAATGTTTTGTGAGATCTCAACATTTGTTGAACAAATTGGTTTTTTACAGCCTTTTGAGTAGAAAATAGAAACTGATAACAGGAATTTGGAGGAAAGAAGCATCATTTCAAACTTACTTTCATTATATTTTCTCAACTGAATTGGCCTTTTAAAATGTGTGTAGCTACTCAGTAGGAAAACATCCATGACAGAAATGAGGCCAACAGTTTTCAACTACATGGTTAAATGAAAGTAACATTGGGAAGTTATGACTGGTACTTTTCGATTTGAACTGTATTTAACAACTGAGAAAAACGAGAAGATTCATCTGTCACTGGCTGAAAAAGGAAAACCTTTCCCAAATCTGTTGCATGAAAATAGAAAAGGTCCTCAAGGAGACCTGAGAAGTACTGGGAGAGTGACCAAAGAGATTTAGAGACTTTTTTACTTTTTTTTTTTTTTTTTTTTTTTTTCCTTCTCATCAAACCTTGTGGCAATCTGGCAATCTCAAAGGTGGACTCTGGAGAACATCCCCTTGATTTCTACAATATAGAAATTGGAAAAAACAAGTGATTCTCTCTGGATAGAAATCTCAGAAATATAAGGAGAATCTGTTAGCAAGACTAGGAAAATTTTAATAAAATTAATTTCAGATAGGAAAATGAATGTTTATAGGAACAAGGAACTCTCTAACTTTACAAATTGATGCATTCAATTATACAGATGGCAACAAATCTCAGTAAAAAGTTTTTCCTCACAGTAGAAATGGTCCTTCATGACTAAACATAAATACAGGACAAACTAACAGGTAGTGCCTATTACTTACTTGTAAACAAAATGTAAAAGATTTGTGAAGGTCAGGGGCTATTGTCTCAAGATTTTAAAAGCATAAATAAATACAGTTTTTGTTCTTGTTTTGTTTTGTTTTGTTTCAAATACTTAGAAGTATTTGGAGTTGAAATGGGAAAGTTGCACACCATACACACTTAACTTCAGTATATTTCTTTGCATCATAGATATGCTGGTAGTAAGACAACATGTGCAATTTAAAACAATTTTAAGGTACAACAGAATGAAAAAAATGCTTTGAGTTTCATCTTTTAAAATTAGTTTTGTAATGGTCACCCAAGACAATAGTGAATGTGCAATTTCCAGGTAATTTTGAGCATTCAGGAGTTCAAAAAAAATCAGAAAAGCAGTAAATCTTTGTAATTCTTTTTTTAACTACACCTGAACCTAGATTTTATGATTCTATTATTTATGCCGTACTATATTAGAGAAATCTTTCATCTATTCATTGATCAGCTTTGACAGATTGAAAAGTAATAGAGTCTTAAATTGTTTTACCTTACCTAAATATTTTTTAAGGAAAAAAATTATTAGAAAAAAAAAGTCATCTAATTGAGACCAGTAAAAGACAGCAAAATCTTATTTACTTTCTATGCAAATATTTGTGAATGAATATAGAAGCAAGTAAAACCAATGGCTCGAAGACTTTGTACAGAGATTTAACTAGAAATTCTGAAGGAGTATTTCCATCTTTCTACTTTCTACATACATTGCAAACTGGTGTGTCCTTACATTAGAGTAGAATATATATACATTCATGTGGCTATGTAATTAACTATCATACTATCATACCTAACTTGGCAAGCTTCAATTCTGGCTTTTCTTAATTTCGTGTGTTCTCTTTTGCAAATATGTCTTTTGACCATAGTTCTTTGGGATGTCGTGACAGTGACTCTAATTTGTCTTCATATGCTGACTTGTGGTTGGAAACAAATAGAATTACTTATCACTTGATTTCAGTCTTGGTTGTTAGCTGTAGGAGTTATTTTGTTTAACAGCTGTTGAATACGTATATTCTGCTAAGGAGTAATGCCACTGGGCTGAGATATGACTAACAAATGGGTCATACAGAATGTTCTTATAAATAAGTTTAATTTGATGCTGAATGTCCCTCTTCTCTTACACACCATATTTCAACTCATAGTAAAAATACATTTCTTATTAAGAGTCTTAATTCAATTTGTGATATCAAGGGCCATGGAAACTCTTGATTGTATTGTAATGTATTACTATGGAAAAAATAAATTTGACTACAAAGCTACTGCTAATTGGGTAAGAAGTGCATGAGAGGTTTTGCAAACTAACTTTAAAGTTACAGTTTAACTTGTTTGTCTTTATTCTAATGGCCACATCTGGTGAGCAAGCTTTAAGACCATGAGTGAATTCAATAAGTGATAATGTGATATCAAATTTTCTGATTTTACAATGAAATCTGCACTCCTCCCTGGAGTCCTTCATTTTCTGCTTTAATGATCTCTCATGATCCTTCAACCAAAATCATCCTGTCAGACAGAAATGAGTCATTTGAATTCTTTTGTGTCTTACCTCTCCACCTGCATCCGCATTTTTTTTTTTTCAGAAGTCTTCAGATTGATCTGGTTAAAAAGGAATATGCATCAATATCACAGCCCGAGTTCTGGACTTCTGGACTTTTTTTTTTTTTTTTTTTTTTTTCTTAATGGGGATATTTTCATTTCCATGATTCATGATTGATTTTCCAATGAACATTTGCCTACTGTCATCATTTTTATTTCGTCAATCTTCCATGTTTGGTTAATAGTTTTATCTGCAGAATCGCCAGACTTTAGCCATATGTGTTTTGGAAGTCAGGACACCTTCATATCATGGGGATATGGGAGAAAATTTTCCAGTCTTCTGCAGAAATGATTTACTTTCATGCTCAGAATTTCTTATTAGATAAATGCTCTCCTTGGCACCTATATATATATAGGCAAGCATCATGTATCTCCTAGGATAGTTATTTCCTGGAGAAGGTACATTTAAGCTCTATTCCAATATCAGACTACTTCCCTAGGATAGTCATGCTTACATATGAAATTTTACGATGAAAAAATCATTTAGGTTGGAAAAGACCTCTAAGAAATCTAAATTATCAATTAATTTGTGAATGGGGAATAAATTGCACTTAAATTCCTATTGATATGTCGAGTTTCTTCCTACATAATTTATGAATATTACAGTAATCAAATGCATCACTAGGAAAAGAATCAGTAAAATTCTTGAAATCTTTAAACTCCTTTTTTTCATCTCTTGTTAAATGTAGCTATCTGTATCTAATAGAGCAGAAAGTTGGAATCTTGAATTGTACTCCTCAAAACTTCTATTTCTAATTTTTACTCTCTAGTTTTCATTTTGTAGGAGCCTGGTCAGTACAGTCATTTTGACCAGCTATGAGCTGTCATTTCTCAGCTGACCTGAGCTCAGTGGGATCCTACCTGGTTGTCCTTCCTGGTTCTGTGATATGCCAGGTGAACCCATATTTTCCTAAACACTGTATCCATATAACTCCAGCCTTGGGCAAACACAGGCCTTGAAAACCTAAACTGTAATTTCTTTTACAGAAGAATTTGACCTACATTGTTAAATAATTAAGTAATTTTCTATGGTACAATTGCATATTTTATTACTATGTCTCAGAAGAGTGAACATAAAAAAATGCACTTCTGGCTTACTGTTGGTTGCAGAAATGTCCCTGTCCCTCTAAACTCAGTGTTGTTTGTTTCTTTCTTTTCTATCCATAAATATTGTGCAGCCAAAAGAGGAGCTATTTTCTGGATCTATTTCAAAGACAATAACAAATGGCAAAGCCCCAGATCTCAGCCTTTCTTTCCGGTATTGCTTAAAACTTCTGTCACGAAGTACTCCAGCTAGTCCAAGGTTCCCTTTTTTATTTTATTTTATTTTTTATTTTTTAAAAAAAAAAAAGGACAAGGGTTTTCTCACTCAATGGTTCACATGATACATGTCAGTATAACTGTTCTAAATTATTGATGTCATGGTTAAACTGAACTGTTTATGAATAGGATTATTCAGACAAAAACAGATCCTCTCATTTAATTTAAGCAAACATTGATTTTCACGCATTTCTGCTGAGGAGAACTAAATGCAAAATCTATCTGTTGTTACAATATCATTACAGGGCAATTGGGAATAATTATATTTATGTTTATGCTTATATTATTTATAAAATTGCACAGATATGTAGAAGAGGTGACAAATGATTGACTTGTGAGGATTTTGCTTTTGTATCTGATAAAAAAAAGTAGTTCACTGTTTGTGGCAGTGACTATAGTTATCCCCAATAAAGCATGTTGCTATTACATCAGGTTTCAACATTGCTTTTTGTGTTGCAGGATTTTCTTTCTTTCTTTCTTTTTCTTCCTTTCTTTCTTTCTTTTTCTTTCTTTCTTTCTTTCTTTCTTTCTTTCTTTCTTTCTTTCTTTCTTTCTTTCTTTCTTTCTTTCTTTCTCTTTCTTTCTTTCTTTTTTCCTTCTTTCTTTCTTTCTTTCTTTCTTTCTTTCTTTCTTTCTTTCTTTCTTTCTTTTTCTTTCTTTCTTTCTTTCTTTCTTTCTTTCTTTCTTTCTTTCTTTCTTTCTTTCTTTCTTTCTTTCTTTCTCTTTCTTAATCTTTCTTTCTTCTTTCTTTCTTCCTTCCTTCTTTCCTTCCTTCCTTCCTTCCTTCCTTCCTTCCTTCCTTCCTTCCTTCCTTCCTTCCTTCCTTCCTTCCTTTTTTCTTGCTTACTTGCTTGCTTTTTCCTTGGAGTTCTACTTCATGTGATCCTTAACTATTGTCTTCATATTGTGGAACTGACACCACACCACAGACAGTTTGCTTTATACTAGTCTGTCCTCTCAGATTAGCTAGTCTTAAAAGTTACTTTGTGTAAAGTTTCCACAAAAACTGTTTAATGCTGCATATCTGAAAGTCTTTTAAAACATTTTCTTACTACTTTGTACTAGGAAAGAGACAAAATCATCATGTATAAAATACACGTGCATAAATGTAGATTAATAGAAATTATAAACATATTGAGAAAAATATGAATGAATGTTACATTATAGTGTAATCTGCTGGACTGCAATATGAAAAAGACATATTTGTACTTGGTTGCAATTGCAGCTAAAATGATTACTATGCTTAGATAAAACAGGCCTCGCAGAAGTCCTCACAAAAAATGAGAAGTAGAGAATATGGAGTTATTCTGCATGTGTCTAGTAGTCATTACAACAAGAAATTGCTGAATCTATTGTCTTGCTTTACGACTAAGGCCTAGTGTCTGAATATGTGGTTACTGAGTGTCTCATGGAAGAACTGCTTCTACAGTTTGAGGACCAAACTTGACTCAACTAAGGAGGGATATAGCAGTGCTGTCCCAGTCTGGCACTGCAGCAAATAGACCCTTTGCATCAGGCGTAATAGAGATTGATGCAGGTATCAGATAGCAGTCAAGTGGCAGCATAATGCACATTTAATCTTCTGCTCTTTTTTTTTTTTTTTTTTTTTTTTTTAATTGAGTTAAAAAAAATAAAATACAGAAGGCTGTGGTGAAAGAATGGTTCCTATGCAAGCTGTAAAATGTACATCATAGACACTTCTGTTTAAAATGCCATATTTATGTATTACAAGAAATGCTAAAAGTTAACTGGGACATGTACAGTATTTACTGAGTATGAAATAGAAATGCCTAAACTGAAGGCTAGCTCCAAACAGTAGTTTATTTCATGCAGTTTATGTGACTTGCTGAGTACTGCTACAAAAAAAAAAAAAAGTGAAGACATTTCTATTGGTTTATGTTCTGTTTGGGAAATTATAGTGTACACCCATGAGATTTTCTTTGCCCAAAACTTTCCTGAGCAAATGCTTTTCTCAGTCAGGGAATGAGGTTTTAGAAGGAAAACATTGCAACTGAAATAGCTCCCAAGTATCTGTGTGGAATGAGAATACTTTATAAATAATGCATCTAGCATTTCATTAGAAGCTTGTAAAGTTAGATCTGGCAGGCAAAAACACAGTTTTGATAACCTCAAGCTCATTCTACTTAGGTTGTTCTGGTAGTACGTGAATGTACCAAGCACATGAGAACTGTCACAGTGTATGGTACGATGTGTTGAATAGGTCCTCATTAAAATAACTCATAGGGTTGATTTTTTCTTTCTGTAGTATGAATTCTACATTTGTTTAAAGTAATTTACTTGAGCTGAGTCAAATCTATTTTTGTCCTCATATAAATTTGTACAAAGTAAGGCCCTAACTGAAAGTAAGGAACTGCTTTGGGTTGTGATATTTTGTGCCCTGTTATTCTCCCTTTAGAGTTCCAAACACTCTTTGGGTAACTGCATTCTGAAACATGATGTGTGTAATCTCTACCAAAAACCAACCAACCAACCAACCAACCAAACAACAACAACAAAAAAACCACAAACAAACAAAAAGACAGGACTTCACTCCTTCTTTCCAATGAGAAACTAAAGATGATCTTAAGTCTGGAAATATAGGCTGGCTGTAGCACCCAGGAGAGAGAGAAGAAGGGGAAGATCTTAAGTATCAGTTGTGTTAGTGGTGACTGGAGGCATTGTATCACTGGGGACCTGAAACAAAAAAGCATGATGTTTCAGGATAGGACTCCTGAGAGGGTTTGGGTTCTCAGAGGTGAAGCTGAGAAGAACAATGGCACTTCTCTAATGGGAAAGACAGGATACTAACAGACAGGAGAAAGTGTAAAGATGGTAGTTCTGATAGTTCTGAACAAGAAGACACCAAAGGAAAGACATCAAAATAGGGAATATAGCTTTGAAGGTATGGGAAGAGAGAGTTAGTGGAATTGGAACTCCATGGTTCCAGGGGCCTGGATTGTAGTCCTGTCCAGGACTACATATCAAGGTGCATTTGAAGCATCCTCAAAAATTCCAGGCACCTTTGGCTGGGACCCCAGTTTGGAGTTAGTTTCTTCACCCATATACTTACAGTATACTTTTTTCCCTTATCCTTAGTTCCTTTCCATGTAATCTTCCTTCTAATGTTGGAAATACAAAGGCTGTAACCTGAAAAAGTATCTACTTTGTTGGCACCCATTTAATTTTAACATTTTTGTGTCTGTCTTAAAGTATAGGAGTTCTGGAATAAACCAGAAATAGGTCTTCTCAAGGATGCACCAAAGGTAGAACCAAAGAATGACCATAGATCATTGGGGAAAACCAAGAAGAAATACAAATAGATGAGGAGAAAAACACTGAGACTGGGAGATAAGCAAAGGCTGGAATCAGTTTCTCAAGGTATGTTGGCTTTCTGGCTTGATAAAAGTTCCTTCTTGTGGCCAGCTCAAACAATTACAGTTCACTAGCTGGCAACATGGTGTTACCAGATAAATATCTTTTAACTTCCTTTGATGGAAAAATCTTTTTCTTATTATTATTTTTATTTTTTTTCTTGATTTTGAGAAGCCTGAGGATACAGGATGACAGAAAGGCTAACAAGGGAAGGCCAGGTGCCATTTAGAGTAGGAAAAATCTTGGAGAAGACAGAGGTAGACAGGAGAAATGAAGTATATGTACACATGGAAAAGATATATCTTTCTGCATTATGAAAACTCTATTTTTATGTCCACTGTAACAGAACTAATTTTGGAACTTCTATCCCAGAGGAAACTTGTGTATTTTAACATTTATTTTTCTCAAATAGAACAACAAATA
This sequence comes from Heteronetta atricapilla, assembly GCA_011075105.1. Lineage (NCBI taxonomy): Eukaryota > Metazoa > Chordata > Aves > Anseriformes > Anatidae > Heteronetta > Heteronetta atricapilla. The sequence goes on from CM021733.1 coordinate 83,433,057, forward strand.
TTTTAATGACTATTCCAGAAGATGATTCCCCAGATATTTTGGCTTTACTTATGTTGAGGCATTATCTTTCAGCTTCTTAAATTAATTAGGGGGTATTATTATTATTATTTTTCAAAATTAATATACATTTCCCCACAATGACATTACCTGGCAGGAAGAGGATTTAAATGGTCCTGACTAGTATCCCTGAATTCCTCTAACATACCTGGTGGTGAGGCTAGGTCCAGTATCCATTCAGTCATCACAGGTACTACCACATATAGTGGTACATGTTAGTCCTGTGTGAAACATGATGAGTAGAAACAGACTCTAAGCTTTCTTCTTACAGAGAGATATGCTGATCACCAGCTCAAAACAGCAATCCTGGATCACTTTATGTAAAAAGGGATATCAGATACAGATCTGAAAAAATATCTTGTTTGATTTTCATTGGAAAATCTTGGGCTGTCTGGCTAATCTTTTTGAAGTTAGCATCTTCCTAATCTTTGCAGAAACAAAGAATGCTGTAAAAGCTTCGAGTAACCCTCTTCTCTCTCATCTGCAGTGGTTGTATGGTTTTCTGCTACCTGTGTTTACCACCCTTCTGTGAGCAACCACCAAGCCACCATCACCTGAAACCCTCAAGGCAGCAGCATCTCAGCATGTGGGTGGCTCTGCCAGGAGAGGAGCAGATTGATCCCTGGATCCCTTACTTCATTTAATTCTCCCATTAATACTTTTTCTCCAAACTTGGTGGTCCCATGTTGATTCCTGTAATTACAATTGATTTTTTTTAGGCCTTTGTTAGCAGCTTATTTTGAGGCTGAAAAGATCTCTTTTTTTGGCATACACACATACATATTCTTTATGTACCATACATGCCTGGCTATACATACTATACATATTACCTGCTGTTGGTTGTTATTCATCTTAGTTGCTTATTATTTATAGTTGTTTCCACAGTTTCAATTCCATTTGACGTCAAGTCCTTAGCTACCATAAATTGATGTTGCCTTATTTAAATTAATTGAGCTATACTAATTTATACTGACTAGGAGCTGGCCTTTTACAATTTGGATTGTTAATTGCTCAGGCAGTTGCAAATGTTCATATTTATGAGAAGTCCTAATTATAAGATCATTTCCTTTGTACTTGAAGTTCATGTTGTGTGTGATTAGATTTAAATTAGTTAGACAGAACCTGATTGAATAAACGTGCTTGCTGTTATTAATTTAATTAACAAAAACAACTTTCCTTTGACTATGTATCTTCTCTCCTTCCTCAATGAAAGATATTTCACAAAGTCTCCTGATTGTATCTCCTGTCCATGTAAAACTTTGGGACAGGTAAGTAAGCAAATCGTTTTGCTGAAAAAGAAATTCTGTGATATTTTGGACATGAGCAAGTTTAGCTGAGTACTTCCATGGTACAGTTGTATTATATTTAGCTATGGATACAATATTTGCTAGAAAACTTGTAATGAAAGAGTCTTAGTGTCTGTCATTACTTTCCAAACTGAATATACTTTGATTTTAAAGTTTTAAATGCAGATGTATATATTGTGGCTACTAGTGAAATGAAATGGCAGCTGATGATGGCCACAGCTGGGGAGTGAATTAACTATAGAAAAATCTCAATTCATGCTTCCAGAGGTCCAGACATTCATCCCCCTATATAAGATCATTCTGAAAGTCAGCAGCTTCTGGCTCCCAGTAAGAACAAGTTTGCTCAAATATTGTCAAGGTTGAATCATTCATATAACCAAAGTGTTTCTGCAGTTGGTGGATGTTAAAAATATCATATGTGCCACATATACTTTTATTAAAACATCAGAGGAAATATAATTCAAAAGTGGAGGGGCTGAAGCCCCATGAGGAATTTCTTTAGCAGAATTTCCAGCTTTACAAGATGCCTTGCGTGACATGTGATTATCAAAGCATGTGCATCCCAGTTTTTACAGACTAAAACACTGGAATAAGTGCGAACACTTTTTGTTACTTAAATGGATCTAAACCAAATGTTCGGAGGTTTGTTCATCCTATTTCATTATAGAGCAATCAGACATTTCCAACTGGAAATGCCTTTATGATTTACCATGTTCTACTTGTAAGTCTTTGAAGAGAGAGGATTTGTTGCACTGTCATTTAAAAGATTTTGGACAGAAAAGGTGGTCTGAAAGCACCTCTTCTCATCGATAACTTTAATGGGATTTCTGCCAGTTCTGTCTGGTCTATGACTGTGAATAAATTTCATTAATTTGATTTTAATTTTAGGATCCACATACTGTAACTGAGAAAAAGCAATGCATAAACTGACCAGTAATTACTGAGGATGGCTACAAATACTTGAGAAATACCTTCAGATCTTTCAACAATTGGACCAATAATCCACATTCTTTAAAAATGCTTGAAGTTGTTGTCATGTGAACTGCTTAGCTGAATGGGGAAATGAAAAAGAATGAAATATTGTGCAATCACTTTGGACAATTTCTTTCTCCTTATTCCGGGAATGTTCTGGTTAATTAGCTTGCTTTAAACACAACATCTGGCTGTCTGATTTGCACAGCTGTACAGTTTGTGCTCTGCTGGTGATCCAGCTACACAACATGCCACACTCCATCTGCTTTCTGTAGACTGGAAGAGGAAATATCTTGACTGCAATATTCAGAATGTGGGTTTCTTTCTCTCCCCCCCCCCCCCCCCCCCCATTTATTTATTTATTGGTCTCAATTTCTTTGCAATCCACAAGTCAGAAACCTGAATCACTACATTTTATTTAGAAATATTTTACTTCAGGTGAGTTTTTCAGAAGTAATCCTCTGAGAACCGTGAGATACAGAACAGAAGACCCCCATATCTTGAAAAAAAATATCTTGAACAGCAAATTTTAACTGGAAGTAAAATCATACACTAAAGAAGATTCACTGGTATGATTTCATGGAGTCTAAACAAATTATTTTAACATAACCAGCTTTCCATTATTGCTAAGCTTTTGAACAGCTGAAGGACTTTATAGTATTCCATAAAGCGTCCCATTGTGCTGAAGGTGTTCCAGCTTTGAGAATATGTAATAAACAAACAGTTTAAATTACAAAATCTCAAGGATCTGATAGAGTTATCTTCTTTAAGGTTAGACACTAGATCTAAATTGTTTACCAACCCCAAAATTTACAAATGTTTTATGTTACTCAGAGAGAGCTGAGACAGGCACTTGTGGGGTCCGTAGGTGATGGTATATATTGTTGGCTGTTCTCTCCTGGGTGCTCTCTCTAGGGCAGCACACCACTCCTTCTCTGATCCTCTTCTCTGTGTGAACTGTATTGTTTCATGAGGAAACACAAACTTCCCTGTTGGCTCTTCCCATTTCACCACTATCAGCACTGGTTGGAGAATATTTTGCTGAAGAACCACTGGCTGCTTGGGAAGTTCTGCACCTATATATTACTACCTTAGTGCTCATCAGCTACTAAGATTACTATTATCTATGGCATTATTTACTCAGCTATTTTTTTCTTGATTATAAAGATATAAATTAAAAGCTACAAAACAAGGGGTAGAAAAAAGGAAACACTCTATCTAAAGCAGTGAGATACAAAGCTAAGTGTAACAGTCTTGAGGCTGATGGTGACCATCCTCTAATGAAGTCATACTGACTGACCTATATCTTTTTGATAATTTTTTATAACATTTCTATTAATATACCATCAAAGGTATAAATCAAGCTGTTTATATACAGGAAGTCTTTATCCATGTTACGTTAGTTTTCTTCTAAAAATGTCAGTTTGCTTCTGCATGCTGTTTCTGATGTCCCAAAGGAGACAGCATTCTCATTTCCAGTTTTTCCATTTTCCAAGGAAAGGAAAATTATTACAAAATTTATGACTATTTGATTACGGGAAATATTTTTTATTAATAAATAAAATTGTTTAAGGGAGTAAAGTCACATTCTGTGCAGAAAAAAAAATGAAATCAACTGTACTATCAGAGCTACGAGAAGTTAAGAAAATTTTCTTTGTCTTATGCTGGGTAAGATCTCTTATGAAATGTTTATGCAATTAGATAGCTGGTAATATATTCCCAAGAAATGTAAACCACCTTGGACAAGGACTCTTTTCTGATAAATGATGCCTGTGAATCTTGTGCATATAGGAGTAATGCATTTAGTGTAATTTTCTATGTTACCATGAAATAACATTGTGATAATGGCAGTCTGTAGGTAGTATTTAGCTATGGGTAGCATAAATCCATTTAGAAGCACTAGGCTCACTAGCCATTTTCCATTTGTTTCAAAAGAAGCAATGGCATATCCACTAGTGCAGTGATAGACAGAAAATGCAAGTTGCTTCTAAACATGTTGGGGAATGGGAAAAGGCCTAAGGAAATTCCAGTCTGGATTAAAACATTATTTTCCGGGCTCAAGGTGGCCCTCCTGAATGTCTCACTGCCTTGATGCTACCCATGCACAAGAAGGAGTTATGGTGGATCAGGAAGTGATTTGGGAGTTGGTGAGAGCTCTGCAGCAGTAGAGCAGGGTGAGAATGGGGAGAGCTGAGGAAGGTGGGAAGGGAAGCTAGAGCATGGGCTTGGGTATGGGGAGTGCTGTCCTGGTGCTTCAGTGCATGCCTGGACCAGACAGAACTGATAAACAACAGCAAGGTGTACTGGGTCTAGCTGGGATGGTAACTTTCCCTGCAGCAGCCCATACAGTGCTATGCTCTGCACTTGTAGCTAAAACAGCAGTGGTATCACACTGGTGTTGTGTCTGCTGCTGAGCAGTGCTGGCACAGCATCAGGACTTTCTCTAGCCCTCCTAGGGGGTGGGCAAAAAGTGAGAAACATCACCAGGGCAGCTGACCCAAACCAACCAAAGGGATATTCCATACCATATGATGTCACACTCAGCAATAAAAGGTGGGAAAAGGAGGAAGAGGGGTGGGGTGGGCTCTCGTTGCGAAAACGTCTGTCCTCCTCTCCGAACACCGGCTACGTGCATTGAGGCCCTGCTTCAAGGACGTGGTCAAGCATCGCTTATTTGTGGGAAGTAGAGAGTAATTTTTTTTTTCCCCTCTGCATTTCCACATAGCCTTTACTTGTTTTGTTATTCCCTTTCCCCCTTCCTCTTCCCCTTTTCCCTTTCCTCCCTTTAGTTGAATTGTTTAATTAATAATAATATTGTTAATAATAATAATATTGTTAATAATTGTTTAATTAATATAATATTTCCTTGATAATATATTTCTCTCTTTATTAAAATTATCCTTATCTCAACCCGTGAGTTGTTTTTTTTTTCCTTTACTTCTTCCCCTCCTCATCTGAGGAGGGGGAGTGAGAGAGCGGTTGTGGTGTTCAGTTGCCTAATACGGTCAAACCACCACACAAGGGTACAGATAAATTGCTGAACATGGCCCCAGAAGGAACATCCAAGGATGCTGCAGGGTGGAGCCGGACCAGCTGGCTTGGAGGCTCGGAAAGAAAGAAAAGATTTGGTTAGCAATGATCCAAGAAAACAGTTTTAGCTTAAAATCTAGAACAATACTGGAAAAGAAAGGTCAGACTAGTATTACTTCTTGCACCTAAGAGAGAAACTGTTAGCGTAGTTACAAATATCAGCTCTCTGGGCCAATAAATATCTTACCATACATTCATAACCAAAGGGAATTTAGAAAATTTGTGAGGGAAGTTTGGCACCTAGCCATGTATATATACAGCTCATATATAAATTCAGTCCTTTCTTAGACTTCTTTAATAGCAATTGATTTATGCTTCAAACTGTAGCTATTAGCTTTATGTCTTTGAAGCACCTATTAACCAGAGCATGTAGCCGCCTGTGTGCTTCCCTACACCAGTGAAGCACACCATTTCCATCCTCTTGCCATGCCCATTTGCATTTTTGATTCCCCTGAGACAGCAACAGCATCACAATTGGTTCCTGCTAAATTGATGGATGCTGGCATGTGAGGATGGGTTTGATAGGAACCAAAATGAGAACCACAGCTCATTTCACTATGGCAACCAAACATCAGTCCAATAGAAAAACAAACCTTTGCTCATGATCTGGGCCAGATTTTAATTGAAGATTAGGAGTTAAAAGCCTTCACATTCCTTTTTGAATTCCCTGTTCCTGCCCACTCAGACCTAAGCACACTGGTGCACCCTAGCAGAGGTTTGAAATAGAACAATTAGTCACACTGATTAGCCTGAAAACAATACAAACTGGGAAAAGTTGCTCATGTGTAGAATGACTTCTGAATGTGCTGGTCTTACGGAAGGTACGAGTCGCTTTGACCCTTAATGACCACCATGAGTTAGACACTGATGTGAAGAACTGCATGCACCTGGGTAAATCAGTAGGAATGAGAGGTTGTATCCTGCTAGCTTCTGAACACCCAGGACCTCTGTGGCATAGGATTTCTTAAACAGGAATTATGCCCCCTGAAAAATCTGAGTCCCTTTAAAATCAGTGGAGGTTGAGGGCTGTCAGCAACTTATAGAGTCAAAGCCCTGTTCAGTGAAACAATGGGTTTGTTTTGGACCCTACCCCTAGAAACTGTATAGATTTTCTTATTGGACTTGTGCATGAAGGCTATTCAATGACTTTACTTAATTGGTTTCACATCATTACTTAGACACAGCACCCTCTGTGCTAGAGGAGGGAGAACAGGAGGTAAACAGCCAAGGAGAAGAAGCAAGTGTTGCTTACCATCTTGAGCTGAGTTCTTCTTTCTTCTGTATGTAACTGGAGATACTGATTATTATCTGCTGATACTGTAAATTGGCTCCCTGAATCATCTCTGTAGTGTGTAGTCCACAGCTGCACAGGCAGCTCATTGGGTTGTCTCTTTAAGGTCCTGTTACAGCAAAAGTACAGGGCCAAAAATTTTAGTACTGTGTTAATGCATATTCATATCTCCTATCAAACAAACAAACAAACAAACAAACAACAACAAACGAATAACCTCCCCATACATGAACACACAAGAGAGATAAATATAGGTAACCAAAACAATGGTAGATATTCTGGATATTCTGTTCCAAATTAATTGTGTGTCTCACAGAGGGCAATATTCTACTTCAATACTTATCTTTGTTTATTCTTTATTCTAAAATCAGAAATTATTTTCACAACCACTAATTTTATCTTCCCAAATAAATCTAGAATCCGTTTGTTGTCATGCGTAACTCATTTCCTCACTGTTATGTGCAACATCAGAGGATCATGAGCTATTTGTACATCACATCAGAAGTATGAGGCATTTTATTCACATAAAGGAAAGAATTGTTTATTTGACTAAATAAGCTCTTAAAGCCAAGTACCTTGTTTTCATGTAGGTGTCCTAAGTGACATAAGGGGTAGGAAAAAAAACAAACACACAACAACAAAAACAAACAAACAAACAAAAACACTGAAAACCATAAAGGATAAATACAATGGTTTGCTTCAGGCCCATTCTTGAAATAAAGTGTTATTGTGACTTCAGTGAATCACCCTCAGGCTTAAAAGACTGACTATTAAACTGTAACAATGCATACCTAAAAACCATCACACAGCTCCTACTTACTAAAAAACTCCTGCAAAACTACTTACTAAAGTTGCAGATCCTGGATATATCTTTTGCTCTCCTGACTGGCTGCTGCAGACAGTTTACTGCCTTGCTGACTCTGAGCTGCTGGATGGGAATCTCACATGCTTTCCACAGAGAGGTCAGGTTTTATACATCCATGGATGTCTGCTTAAGTCCTCTGGCTCCATTCTCTTCATACTTTGATACTTGCTATAGCATATACATAGATGCAACTTTCAATTTTCTTTTTAAGATGTGTTTTCTTCACACATTTGAATGATTGTTTGTGAAACAGAAAGAAAATTTTATGTTAACAATATCTTGAAGAACAAAACAAACAAACAAAAAACACACATGTTCCTACTTCCTGAAGGTTAAAATAAATAGACGTTCCTGAGAAATATTATTTCTACATCCTTGTTTTACTTTGCATCTTATGAGACTTCCCTGTTAAAAGTTAAGAAAACTTTTGCTTTGTTGTCTTCTCAGCAAACTAGAAAAGATTAATTATCCCATCTTTATCTTGCACTGGAACAATCTGAATTTCATTGCCTCATTTTAATTATTATGCCAAAGTAAAACCATTGCCAGAAGAAGTGTGGGATTTTTCAGGTATATATGTATCTGTTTCTAGAAATATTCTGAAATTTCTCTTTGTGTTTATGAAATATGCATTTGAAAATATAAATCTATATAATCTTTGAATTTCTATCACACAGCTCAAAATGCTTAAAAAAATGTGGATACTGTTTGAGCCACCTAAGTCTCACAGATACTCTGTACAGAAAATTTAAGAGATTCATATCAACTGAAATAGATTATTTGAATTGGTCTAAATACTACTTATTATAAACAAGATGAGATTACCTAATTTGAACAGGTTAGTTGTTATCTAGGTCTTCAAGAAGGAAACCTGAGCTTTGGAATGACTTGGAAAGATTCACATTGACAAAGACATAAAAACTGAGGAAAGCTCTCCTTAATTCCATCTTTCATTCATTTTTCAGTATATTGTATGTGCGTGGTGGAATTTTTTTTCTCTGTCTCTTTCCGGATTTTTGTATCTAAATGCTTGAGACTATAAGTCAATAAAAAGTTTATTTAACTAAAAATTTCAACTGCATGATGTGCCTAGAGAAAGATAACATTTGGGGGCTTATTTGAAATTTCCTGTCAGAATATGTCAAGGGCTTCAATTCTGTTGAGTTTTATCAGTGACAAAATTGGAATTTTCTGGCTCACATTGAGAAAAAAAAAAAAAAAAAAAAAAGTAAAATACTCATCTCATTAAATTTCGATGAAAAAACTCAAAAACCCAAAGTGAGTTTCCAGGTCATCAAGACCTTTGGGTCTTGATGGGGGTTCAGAGACCCCTGAACTCCTGTTGTCCTCTCAGCAAACCATATCCAACTCTAGGCTGAAAAGGTACACCCCCCCTTCCTTCCTTCTACACCGATTTCTTTTCTTGCTTTAGGAAAGCCAAAGCACCATCACTGTCATCTCCCTGAATTTGTTTGAAAATTGCTGCAGTAATCTAATCTGGAGATAGACATATGATTTTGTTGAAGACAGACATTTCCTGACTATTATATATATATATATGTATATAAAATGAAAAAGAAGCAATTTCAATTTCAAGCCAAATATAGGAAAAGTAATGTTGGTTGGGAGATGAAAGCTATAGACACAATAGTGTCTATATATATAGACACAATAATGTCTATATTATTCTAATAATATAGACATATCTATATGTATATATTATACCTATATTATATGCATATATATCTCTCTCTATATATAGACATGTCTATATTATTCTAATAATATTATTCTAATAATAGAGACACAATAGTGTCTATATTATTCTTTTCAATAATATTCTTTTTGTGTTGGTATATATTTCTGTCAGGCACTGGAATTCTTTACCAAAACTGAATCTGCTGATGACCTGTACAAGTGTTCTGTAAAGAAAAGAAGGTTGGTGTAATTTTCTAATTTGAAGCACATGGTTTCTTTCTGGTTCTGTGTTTTCAAATAAGTGGAGTATGTGTTCATCACATCTGTCCAATATCATTCCAAAATTAATAAAGAAAATTAATCTGGGTTATTGTAATCTGTTGTGTTTTATAGACAGGCAAAGATAGTGCAAAAGGCTCTGAGCAATGTAGTTACAGACATTTGTGTGTGGGCTAGATCTTGGAGGGATTGTTCCTCTTTGCTCTCTGAGTGTTTCTCTGCTAAATCACAGACAGAAGCCTGGTAAGGAATGGGCCAAGCCATAAGTGTTGGTATATTGTGTTGGTATTCTCAAAGACTGGAGAAAGGGACATTGAAGACATTAAAATAGCAGTAATTAATTAAATGAATGCCACTAAAATGAGCAAGCTGAAGTTCTGTGTGAGATCAGAAAGGCCTGTGGAAGAGGTTCCTTTAGGAAGCTTTAGGTTTTGCATGACTAGCCTCTGAAGCCTATTAGTACTGGTAGTCATCCTGCTGGTCTGCTGGTAAAAGCATGACCCTGTACCAGCTCCTTCAGCAGCAGGACAGCCATCACCCAGCTTGACTACAGCCTCACAACTGAAGAATCATGTTTTGAGTATATATCTTCCTTTACTGATGCCTCTGTGCTGTGACTAAATGTATAATTTACAATTGAAATGTTCCAGTCATCGTGATGCATTATTGTAGGACTCCTCTCCCATTCAACACTTTAATGTTCATTTTCCAGGTTTTGGAGTATGTATTTTAAGTATGAAAATACAGTATCTTTTTTGTTCATTTTCAAAAATAGCTACATTTTGGACTTCTTTATTGGTAAACTGCCTGCATTTCTAAATGTACTTTCCGCAAATCTTGTCACAACTGATGCCAGATTTCTTCTAAAACTGTTTTTGGCAATGACTCTGACTCCTCCTTTCCCTTCCCTTTGGAAATAAATAAATAAATAAATCCTAAACTAGAAAAATAGAGCGTAGACCCTTGACTAGCACTGCTCTGTGAAAGGAGATTTGAATGTGTATCATAGACTGCGACAAAACTTAACGGACAATGATACTGTTACCTTGTTGTTAACACTGAAAGAAACTGCACTGTATTTATGACTGATGCCCTTGTATTTGTATGTGGTTATACAGCTGGACTGAGATATGTTTTAGGATATATGTCATGCCATAACTTTGGTCTTCATTTGCTTGGGGATACTAGGGGAGGAGGAAGTTTTAAATATCTAATGAATCAAAATAAAATTATTATTCTTTTTTGTTGTTGATTATTATTGTAATTTTAAAAAATAATTAAATAAGTTCTTCAGTTACCAAGCAAACATCTTTGCATAACTCTTGGGATGTAGCGGAAATATCATTAGCTCTAATGTATACTCTGTCTCTTTGTGCTCTGTGGTCCCAAAAGAATCAACTGATATGGTAAAGGTAGTCTCGTGTATCCATGGCTTTTCCACAACTTTCCTAACTGCCACATCTGATCTTCAAGGAACTTCACACCATCTGCACCTTTCTCTCCCTGCATTATTTTTCCACTGCTGTTTGTCCAGACTGGAGAGCTTGGACCTTTTTCTTCCCATGAAGGACACATATTAAATATATTTTTTTGTTTTACCAGCTGTTTCAGATTCCCCCCCCCCCCCTCCAGTCTTACCATGATGTCTACTAGCAAGAATGTTTGTTTATTTATTTATGTATTTATTTATTTATTGTGTCATTTGAACAAACCTTTAACTGCTACCAGCATGCACAACTCTGTTAAGCTAGCCATAGGTAAACTACATAGGGTATTCAACCTTTAAGAACAAGTAATACTGAATTACAAACTTTTCTTTGTATTATGTGTTAAGGTGAATAAAGGTGAATACACACAAATACAGTTGCTCTTACTGTAAAGGGTACAGACTCTTCTGTTAAATGTTAAATATGTCCCTCAGAACTTAGAACCTAATCTTAAGGTTTGCAATCTCAAGAGGGAAACATTTATTTAGTATGGAGCATATGAATGGGAAGGCAGAAGTATAGGCAAATTTCTTCTTTTCTGTCCTAGTCAGACAAAAGGACTGGCCATTCTTCAGTTCATAAAAGGATTCTGAAAAATATTAACATAATTAGGAATACAATGCTGGGCCAAATTTTGTTAGCTACACAAGTGCCACCACAGCAAATTCAGTTTGATTTTTACCAGAAGAAATTCTCAGTAATGTAATGCCAAGTGCAAATGGAAAATACATTTTCCCCCATTAAAATAAATAAATAAATAAATCACTCCAAATATTTTGATTGTGTCATGACAAAAGCAGCTGCAGTTTAAAACTTTGCATGTAAATAGTCTTAATGAGGCGAAGTGCCTTTAACAGATGGGCAGTTGCAAAACTACGTAGGCATCTGCTAAGAATTTAGTGATTGAATAGATCCACCCTTTTTTTGACATGGGGGCATAAGGCTTATGACTCTCCCTCAGCCTTGCTGTTTTCAGGTTTTTGCTAAGGTAGAAGGCAACTGTAAGCAGCAGACTTCACAAGTTGAAACCATTATCAGCTTACTATAGCTCTCAGTAGTAGTTACTATGTGTCTAGCCTTTCTTGTTGGAAAGTGAATGGCTGAATTTACATCAAAATATGCTATTAAAGTATCAGAAAATTAACGTTCACCTATAAAACTAAATTATTTGGTAACAAATTAGCCAAAATGGACAAACACAGGTTTATAGATAAAGTAACACTGGTGAGTTTTCTGACAAGTCTACCGTTAATGCATAGGCATCTTCAGGGTTCAGTGGCCTTTTGTGTTTCTAAAAGGCCTTTAACTATCTTTTAGGGTGGATGAACACTTCACCTGCAGTCAAGATAAATTTTTCCAACTCAGTCTCCTAGTGGTATCTTCTGACTCAGGCAGGGAGATTTATTTATTATTTATTTATTTATTTATTTATTTATTCCGCAATGTACTGCATACTGGTTTCTAGGAAGATAAAATTCTGTGGGAAGCCAGGAAACCTAAGCCATATTTCATCCACACCTTCCAGAAGTGTATGGCATCACGAATCACATCAGTGTCTGGGCTCTATCACAAATAAGGTAACACACTGCAGGCAGATGTGTGGGTTTGCAAAAATGAGACTCCGAAGGCACTTAAAGCAGTGCAAACCAGAGATGTCACTGATTCTGTTTCTATCACTAGAAAGGAGTTTATTATATATCCTCTGTGGAATAAAGGTCTTCTTACTTATTGCAAGTGCTTTTGCTGACATCAGAAAGAATTTTGATTCTCCTGATGGGATCAGAGGTTTTGAAACTCTTTTCTGAAAACTCAGACCTCACTACGCTAATTAAATCTTTCTTCCTATGTCATTCTTTAATTGACATTGAGTTATTAACCTCCTTCTTCTTCTTTTTAATGTGAAGAAAACCCTCCAGTCTCAAATACAGCATATATTTCTTCTTAAAACAATGATGAAAGGATCTTACCATTTTCTTTAGTTGTGGCATGAAGAATGGTAATTTTGAATCTGTGGAATGCTGCAGATCTGCTGAATATTTTTTACTTTACTGCTGGTAACCATTTTTTTTTTTTTAAATATACTTTCTGTGGCTAAATTAGATATCTCCATCTGGTTACATGTAAAGACAGGGTAGTTATATGTATTGTTCTGTGTAGACACTTGGGAGAAGAGTGGCCTCTCTCCTTCTCCACCCAGCTCCATGTTCTGAAATGTCTTCATATTGTCAGGATACCATTCCATTCACCATGCACTCATAGGCACACTGTGGTCACAGCACAACAAGACCTGCTAGCTGCCAAGCAAGCAGTAAGGAGGATGTGCTCATTAAGGCTGAAGATCGTACATGTCTTCACATGTACATTCATAATCAATGGACATTCACATTATTTAATTTTGTAAATTAACTGAAACCTCAATAGAAGTTATTGGTATTCATGAGGTCTCTCATTTCCCTGTGAAGAAATCTAAATACATAACATCAATTATATATATGAATCCCTTTAAGCATGAGTAGGACCCCAGAAATAAGAATGTGACTGGGCTTAACAAGGTCATTAGCTTGTATACCAGTGGTAGTCTTAATGTTGCATAGCTGGTCCAAGCTAAGATCACATGCATGATGAACTACTGTGGTCTCAAAGCAGTTTTCTGAGGTCCTGTATCTTTCCTGTACATGTTTTTGCTTCTCATACGAGCAACATATGAGATTTGCTCTGCCATGGTTTCCGTACAGCATTCAGTCCTGTTCAGCAGGGACTTGAGTATCTTGACTAAAGTACTTTGAGTTAGGTTGCCTTCTGCTGCTGCTGCTTTTTCTGTTTGTGCATGTGTCATAATATGCATACATAGCACATCCCAACACTCAGAGGTTTCTGCCTTGTACCTCACAGCTCCATATTTCAGCTCACTCATAACTTGCAAAAAAAAAGTTAAAAGTAATCAGAGAATAATTTAAAGGTATCAGTAGATGAAATAATGTAGTGATACTTCAGTTTACTTGTGTGTTTTGTACATTTCATGGCATTTATGACAAGATTTTATTTATTTATTTATTTATTTTCCTTTTACCTCTGGCTTTTTGAAATTTCTCAAACAGTGGTAAAAGAAGAATTTTAAAATACAATAATTGTTAAACCACCACACCATTATATGTACATACTAGTTAGGGTTCAGTAGCAAGACTTAAACTTGGTAAATAGTATAGTCTAATATTAAGTGACTGTATTTTTCAAGTTGAGAGTATCTTTTTAAAGTCATAAAGGCCTTTCTACATATACATAATCTACATATACATAATCATATACATAGTCTAGCATCTAAGGACATGAAAGTAAAAATGGTAATGTAATTACATTTATGTTTATTCCCACTTTTATGTCTTTGATGTACAGCTGAACTATGATGTTGAAGCATTTATTTCATACATATATATATTTCATGTTTTTAAACTTATTTTTGTCTCCATAAGATTAATTTAAGTGAAAATTATTTGGAGAATATATTTAATTTGATGTCACTGTTGATGCATTCAGCAGGGTAATTTGATTACATTAAGATACCTCCAAGAAAACACCACATATGACTCACATAATATACAAAATCAGTGCAAGAAACTTACAGAAATTCTTGTCAGGCATTGAAAGATGTTATGTCAAAATAAAATGAAAAATTCAAGAACCAACTCCAGCTTATTTTTTTTTTTCTTGCATTTCTTTCTGTTGTAGTACTTTGAAATCCACAAGAATTTCCCTCTCTTCTTGGCTCCGTATAAGTTGGACTTTGAAATACATGTTAAATGCCAGTAAATTATGGGTAATTTTTATAAATTGATATGTTTGGGAGAGGGGAGAGCAAATTGTGCAGTTTACTGCAAATTCTTATCATAAGGCCATCTTCCAGCAGCAGCAAAATGCCACAGAATCCTGTTTTGTCACCACTGATAACCCGATACAATACTCTGGGGATCTTGGGGAGTAGGTGCTTTTGATGTCACTTATAAATGAGTTAAGAGTGCACAGCTGAATACACTGAGCCCAGTCTTGAGGAAACTTTTGTGTGTGGCTTTAAATCTTACTGGATGATAAAAGAAAAGAGAAAAAAAAGGTAGAGAGGGGGAGGAGGAAATGTTGAAAATTGGGAATACTGAGAATACTTAACTATTCCCTCCGGGCCTGCTGACCTGCAGCAGTTTTTGAGACAGATTTCCAATATCCTACTTCTTCTCTAAGGCTACTGTGTCAGCTGTTCTAAGGCTACTACTCTAAGTCAGCTGTGAAGCTCCATGCTCTTCCCTGAGGGTAAATGGGCTCTTGTGTGGCATCCAAAAGTTCCCTGCTTTGGATTATTGGGCTGTGAAGAGCTGATAGGATCAAGACTACTACATTTATTTCTGTTCTCTTACACAAAACTATGAACATGCAAGGTCAAATCCTAATACGGTTACAACCATTTGAGATTCAGAGCAAACCCTCTTTAATGTACATGAATTAATATAATTTGGTCTGTATTATTTAAGTCAGCCAAAAGAAAAAGAGAAGGTATGTACTGGATGCCTTGCTTTAGTCTTATTTTTATTTTTTTTTTTTTTTTTTTCTTTTACAAGGACAATAGGGAATATAGGAACATGAAAATAGAAACTAAGGTAGATTAGATGGGTCCTTGGGGTTTTACTTGTTTTCATTTTAGGATTCTCAGAAGCCAACTTCTGTTGTTGGTAATCCCTTAATATGGTTGGTTGCCTTCACTAGTCTTAAATTGACGATTCAATACTGATAGCACTCTAAGGCAGTGAAAGATCAATACATGTGGGTCTTTTTCAGTGCCCTCCATTACTTTTTGTGATTTATTTCTCTCTTAGCTATCTCATGACTAAGCCTCTTATATTGGGTTTATTGCATTTCTACTTTGGCAGCTAAATAATTGAGAACTTTGCTTAAAGAAGGGATATAAAACTTGAAAATGTGTTCTTCACAAGGCCTCTCGTGGTTTGAAAATCTTCCGAGCTGTTGCAAACTTATTTAGAATAAATCATCTTGCCTCTGTTAAAATATTATGAAAGTTAAAATGTTCAGTCTACTTGAAGGAAACTTTGCTCAGGGACATTTCCATATTTTTGTTTCACTCCAGCAAGAATGATATGGTAACAGCTGGTGGTTGGCTGGTAATGATGATCAATGTATGACAGCCATGAAGAGCAAGATGTTTCAATGTGGAAAGTGGTGCTTTCTGTCCACTAACAGTGTCAATATTTAACTATACTTGTGCAGGTTTTGGTCCTCGGTACTCATCCTTTCTGAGAAAACAAACAAACAAACAAACAAAAAACTACTGAACTAGTTAAAACTAAATATTCCAGAGTGGAATGGGTCAGAATAGGAAATTTCTGTTAGACATTAAAGAAAATTATAACATCCAATTAACATTTGTTATGATTGTATGCTGAAGTGGTAATAACAGTTACATTGAGGGTTGGCTCTCATCATATTAGACACCATGCAGAACAATGCCAGTCCATTGTGAAAAAAAAAATAATATTTTTAGCTTAGCTAAATAAGCATTACATTACTAAGTGTTTGCTGCTTTAAACAGGCAGTTTAAGGTCCAACAGAATGTTTCTTTTGGCAGAGATGATGACAACAGATCTATACCCAGACAGAACAGTGACTGTATAAAGATGTAACACTGCTGAAGTTTTGAGGGGAAACAAAAGTTGGCATGCAACTCTCAAAAATTTGACGAACTGCAGTGAGGAGGGAGTCAAGGCAATGATCTGGTAGATTAGCAGGGGTTAAGATACTATCAGCTTCCCAGGATTAAAGGCACTGGAACATCAGTTCCAGATAGAAATAAAATTCATCTACTCATCCAAACTGGAAACTGTGGAATTTCTCTTCCTTTGTCCTAGTAACAGATCCTGTTGTGATGTCAGTTAAACTTCTCTCCAATTTTAACAACTTTTTTATTTTTTATTATTTTTAAGGCTATAAAGCAGTGTTGACACCTCAGGGATATCTCTGGAAAAATTCCCGTTTTGAGAAAATTTTCAGATACAGTGTTAGAAAGGCCTTGGCCTTCTCCACATGATTTCTGCATTTTATTTCCAGGATATGCCTGCATAAAAACATGATCATGTTTCAGAATGGTAATCTTTTTCTTCTGATTATTTTTCATTTAAAATTCTCACTTTCCAGATAATTCCATGGCCATTACAGTTGTGTCTCTCTGCTGTGTCATACCCTGCAGCCTTCTCTAATATGTTTATAACACTTGCAGTGAATACATTTTTGAATAGAAAATGCTCGTTAGATGGATATAATTTTTATTTATGTTGGTATTTTATTGGTATAATGTTAGTATGGCTACAGTTGTATCAGTATAATATTTGTGTGGTAGATAAGACAGCATAGTACAAGAATTATGCTGTGAAGTTGGAGATTTCACAGGTTTTTTCTTCCCATGGCCAAGAGAAGCTTTTCCAGGGCAGGAGGACTTGGTAGCTGAAGAAAATGAGGACTGCTGTGGGGAGCATTGCTAGATCAACCTGCCCCTCTAACCATGGCCCAAGGTGTTTTCTTCAGGTCCTTCAGTGACACAAGAAATCCCACTACTGTCACTGCTTTTATTTTCGTGGGAGATTTTTGTGGCCTGTGCTACTATGTGCTGTTGCAAGATACATACACTGTTTCTGTCCATATATAAAGTTTTCTGTCTTCAAAAATATTATAGCGCCCCTTATTTCCAGGTGCACAATTTGGATACTCACCCAGTATTTTTTCTTTTTTGACCCCAATTAATCTCAGAAATGAAACAGCTATGGCTTTGATGAGGAACACTTACTCTAACTGCCATTACATCCACACTCAGCAAATGTTTTTGATTCCTTCTATCCTGTGAGTTGTTCACTGGATGGTAGGGGAAATGGCTTCGAATTGCACCTGGGGAGGTTTACATTAGATATTTGGAGAAATTTCTTTACTGAAAGGGTTGTGCAGCATTGGAATAGGCTGCCCAGAAAAGCAGTTGAGTCACCATCCTCGGAGGTCTTCTAGAAACATGTAGATGTAGAACTTAGCAGCATGGTTTAGCGGTAGGCTTGAAGTGAGAGAAAAGCTTTGGAAAAAGATGCCATCCTTTATGTGGCTATGAAATTTCAGAAAATGTAGAGCATTTTCTTCTGTAATACAGCCTGTCTTTGCAAAGGTAGCAGTCTCATCACAGAGGCTCATAACTCACATTTTTCATTAGTAAAGAAGAAAATAAAATGTAGGAGCAGCATTTGTTTTTAAGAAAATTAAAAGATCAAAGACAAACAAGAGAAAATATGAAATATTCACATGAAAGTAATATTCCCAGCTTTCTAGTGGCTTGAGTGGTCAGCACACATATTAGTTCTCTACGTAGACTTCATTATAGAATGTGCAACATGAGGCATCACATACTTGTAACTATTGCAATGTTACTAATAATGTATTTTATCAACACTTAGAACAGGAATGAGTCCTACCTGTACTTCATACACTAGAAGAAACTGAAATAATGAATGAGAATTTTCTAAGCTCTTCTTCATGTTTATTTTTATTTTATTTTCTTGTTTTATTTTATTTTATTTTATTTTATTTATTTTATTTTATTTTATTTTATTTTATTTTATTTTATTTTATTTTATTTCCCTTAAGGAAGATTATGCTGTACCTCAAATTCTGACCCCAGTTAAGGGTGAGAAAAACAATTTTGATTCTGTGAGGTTATTTGACCTGCTTGGTCTCTTGCAGTCTTGCAGGAATTTTTCCCTCTGGAGCTATACTGAAAGCTGGGAGAAGAGCAGAAAGGAAGGTTTTGGTGAAGGCCCATTTCCACTTTCATTCATAAATGAATGATTGTAAACAAAATCATTTTCAAATTCTAACTCATCTTGTGTGTATGCCCTTTACCAGATTTTGTGAGAAGATTATTGCTCACTATAGAGGGCTATAAATTTTCCTAGTCTTTGGGATTGAAAACAAACACAAACAAGGGGGTAAAAAGTAGTTTTCAAGCATTTTTCCTGAAATAAGAATGAGCAATTTAGACACTCATCTATAACATTGCTTATATCACTATTGGTTAGTCATATTTCCATAATAAATGCCTTGAAAATACTACACTTGTTTATTTGTGCCAGGGAAAATATTCTCTTGATTTCATTCTGGTCTTCCATTTCTTTTCAGCGATCTATATCGCCGAAAGGCCTATTTTCCTAATTTAAATAAATAAACAGCAGTTTGCTCTTTGCAAAATCTTTCATAAAAAAAAAAAAAAAAGAAAAAAAAAAAGAAAAAAAGATATACAGATATACTGGTATTTACAGTTATGATGTCTTGCAGAACATTATATGTTTGCCTAATATAATTGTGAAGAAAACTTATAATTTGTTCTTTTATTTGTTAATTTGCATATTTAATTAAAAGTCAGTCATACTGTTGTATTTAAATTGCTGAATTCAATAAGATTTCCATGCCTCAGACAAACTGCAATCACACATATAGAAGAATTAATCCCTTTAAGACTTTGAATGATATAAGCAGCTCAAAAGAGGCTTTGGGTGTTTTGTTGTAGTTTGTGTGTTTTTAAAGATGGAAACTTTTTTTTTTTTAAAAAAAAATGAGTATTTGTTCACCTACAGTTATTATATTGTTCTTGAAAATTCAAAATTAAAATTATTTTTGCATTGGCCTCTGCTCATCAACCCATCCTGTCCAAGTCCATCTGCAGGGCCTTCGTAGCTTCCAGAAGATGGACACTTCCCCCCAGCCTGGTGTCATCTTCAAACTTACTGAGGGTGCACTCAATTCCCTCATCCAAACCTTTAATAAATATATTAAAGAGGATAGGCCCCAACACTAACCCCTGGGGAACACCACTGGTGACCAGTCACCAGCTGGATTTTGCTCAGTTCACAACCACTCTATGGTCCCGGCCATCCAGCCAGTTTTTAAACCAGCAAAGAGTGTGCCTGTGCAAGCCATGAACTGCCAGCTTCTCCAGGAGAATTCCATGGGAGACTGTGTCAAAGGCTTTTCTAAAGTCTAGGTAGACTATGTCAACAGCCTTTCCCTCATCCGCTAGGTGGGTCACCCAGTCTCTCAGTTATGAATCCACTGTCCCTTCCTTTGGCATGCATGAGACCCACACATGGAGCCTGCTGCAGATATGCTCCATTTGACACTCAGGAGGCATTTATGAGAGAAGTAATGGGCAGAAGGTTCAGACTGCCAAACACCTCATTGTTTCACAACATGTGCATTCCATTGATAATATACAACAACTGCATTATTTTAACAGACACTCTTCTCAATGTTTACATTGGCAAATAGAATTCAATATTTGTTTACTCTAATGAGCAGGATTGTATCAAGGAAAATCCTACTACCTGCCTCTCAGTGAAAACAATCCATAAGATTCCAGATACTGTTGAACTGCTGGAGACAGGAAAGAAAAACAAATAATGACATGAGTAAGTGTGTTAAAAGACTCTTCTGCCAGCAGTGGCTAGGTTTGGGCTCCCAAGTGAGCTCTCAGGTATACACCTTGGCTGTCCCCTAACTCCATGCTGGCATGAGGCTTGAGTAAAGACTAGGCCCAAATGCACTGGTTTCCTCAGAAATTAGAGCCTTGCAATAGACAGGAGCCATGTTAAGCATCCAGCTTGGCCTCAGACCAGACAATTGATGTTGACCTGGTTCATGAGATCTGTTATGATGCACAGCTGGAGGTCAGTTTGAGTCTTCCCCCTCTCCCTCCCAAAGCTAATTTCTCATCTGACACATATAGCTACATCTTCAATGCTTCTGGTGGAGCTAATTTGATTTGATTTAATTAAAGATATGGAGTACTCTTTAGTTGCTATAAAAATAGACAAATTCCCTATATCAAGAGAGATACTGCACCTTAATGTGCCATATAAATAAGTGATAAGCCATAACTACCAGCCGTGAAAAATCAAACCAAACCAAAGCAACAACAACATCAAAAAAACAAAATCGCATGGATGGCTAATGTTATAAGCAATAAATACCATAGTCTTTTACTTTGACTTCACAAAGTGTTTATTTTATTGCCCTTACATGTTTTTGAAGTAACTGAACGTGACATAGAAATACATTGTCGTATAAAAAGCAAATAGCATTGACTTTAAATTCAAGAATTGATATTTGTGTAAGATGTTTGGGAAAGGCAGCTGTTTTATGATACTATTTCAGCAGTAACATGATGTACCAGGTCTGGATGGGATGGAGTTAACTTTCCCTGCAGCAGCCCATACAGTGCTGTGTTCTGTACCTAGAACAGCATTGGTATAACTCCATCCCAGTCAGACCCAGTAAACACGAAGGCCCACTTTTCCTCCAATGCACATGGTGCAATCTTCATGGGTCTTCTGCTTAAAGACAAGCTCAGTACATTTCAACAGCATTGAAGAATTTTCATCTAGGAAAAGTAATGATGTTGTAGGTTGTGCCTTTAGTTTCAGTTTAAAATTTTTTGAAAATAAATAATTATTTAATAGCTATAGTTTTTAAATAGCATTTTGTTGTCATTTTAAGATCACTGATAAATACCAGCTTCATGATATGACAAAAATCTTCTGAGTTCATGCTAACAAGAAATATGCTATGAATTCTTTGCAACTTGTTGCCAAGTGCTCAAGTGACTTTATTAATAATTTTTCAAGTTATTTTGTGTATAACAGATCCAGTGACCTCTTATAGATATGGAAGTATAGCAGCTTTGGAAAATTGAGAAAATGCATTTCTTTTTTTTTTTCTTTCTTTTTTTTTTTTTTTTCTTTCCAATCTGAGGAGAAGAATAACGAGGAAATTTCAGTGATTTTATAAGAAATTGCTAATTTTTTAGTTTAAGGTATTCTCCGAATCCATAGAACAATTTATTTGAACCATTCACTGTGTTCATATGACTGTTTTAAGTATGTCTGATTCACCTTTGAAACTCAGCTCCCTATTAGAGAACATGTAAAATTAATTACCAGTAAAAAAAAAAAAAAAAAGACCATAACTACAGTCTATGGGAAATAATTCAGAGCTTGAAGGCATAAATTAGTTGTAATTATAGAATCATAGAATCATAGAATCATAGAATATCCTGAGTTGGAAGGGACCCTTAAGGATCATCAAGTCCAACTCTTGACACCGCACAGGTCTACCCAGAAGTTCAGACCATGACGTAATTATTACGTCTTTTAACTAATATTTCTTTTATTTATATTTATATTTTATTTTATTTTTCATTTTTTTTTTTTATTTTTATTTTTTAATTTTTTAAATGTGTAATAGTGGGGGAAAGATATTGCCACAGTTTAACTTGCAAAAAACTCAACACTGATTGCTAGTTAAATAAAAATAAACAATATAAAATTTAATCCTACGAAAAGAACACATCCATTACCACCACTTACAGGTCCCTCTGAACAATGTACCCCTCAGCTCAGACAAGAAAAATAATTGTTTTAACCTACATGTGGAAAATGTGGCAGGATATGGTCATTTGTCTCTGTATAATCACTCTATCAAATCTGTAATGACCTGTGAAATGAAAAGTCTGTGGTTAGTGCACAAAAAAAAAAAAAAAAAAAAAAAGAAAAAAAAATATGAGAATGCTGTGCATAGCCCCTGCTGTGCGTTTAATATGAAAACCTGTGCATAGGAGTAAAAAGCCCACTCCCAAAACAACCTACAACAACAATGTCAAAAAGAATGCAAAGAGACTGATCTGTTTATTTCTTTCACTTATTATAATCTTCAGTCTAGGCTTCTGAGCCTGCTGCTATTTTAGTTTAGTTTTTGTTCCAGAAGTTCTCTGCTGACTTTTTTATTTCCTCTCTACCTGGATGAAATTTAAACACAAAAGTTAAAATACAAAGAAAAAAAAACAGCTGCACAAATTTCCCAGAATTTTCTCTGCAAGGCTGCTATTGTGGAATATTAGGATTCTTGCTTTTTGTTGTTTGTTAGTGCACTAATTTTGTGCCATTTCACCATGGCGAAAAGGACAGTGTTTTGTGCTTATGATCTAAACCTCCCATATCTGTGGTAAAAAAGGACAATTTACATGAAACCAGAGAAAAAGCTAAGGAGAAAAGGAATGAAATCTCCATACATGGTTAGCAATACTGTTCAGTTTTGTAGAAATGAACTGTAGGTAGGTAAGGTTTCAGGTAAGTAAGCTCCCAGCAAAACCAAGGGGAGCTGGCTGTTGATCCACTAGGTCAGTGAGACCCTTGGAGTCCCTTGCATGGCTGTTCATGTGACAATATCAAATTTTAGTGCCATGTAGTGCCATTAAACTACGATATTTTTCTCCCTTTGTTTGCCAGGATGGAATCTTTTGAACTTTAATTATTGAGTATATGATATCTACTACTTCTGAAAATATGAAGGTAAGCAAAATGCACTAAGTCTTCTCTTCAATGTCCACAAACAGCTTTTTGCTACTTCTGGTAATGGTAAGCAGTGGCAGAAAGAGGGTGAATTGTCTGAGCAAAAATGCAAAGTAGGTGATCATGGAAAATGATGTTGGGCCTTTCCTGTGACAGCGACTGACTGTGCCTGTTGGTGCTAGTGAACATTAGTGTCAAGCTTTCCACAGGTCCATACATTTGTTGTTGTTGTTGTTTTGTTTTGTTTTGTTTTCTTTATTTTTTTTTGTTTGCTTTTTTTTGTTTATTTTGTTTTGTTTTACCACTTAAGTTACTCTTTCAAAAGCTCTTTGTATGAATAAAATGTTCAAATTGAAATATCCCTCTTTGTGACTCACAATAAGCAGTAAGGAAAGTGACATCATTTTTAAATGCGATATAAATACACTTTTAGAATATTTTTCTTCTTCTTCTATAATTATGGACTCAACCCTCATTCAGAAACACCAAATCTTTTCCTTTAAAACTAGGCTGTACTGATTTCTTGTAAACCAGTCCTTTTCTTGCCTCTCCTGCTCAGGTGAATCATGATCTTTCAGATTTTTCATTTCTCAGTATACAACTATCAAAAGATATACATAAAGAAACTTATCCTCTAAGACTTAGAAGTCAAAACATGAATTTTCCTAGTGCTGGTTTTAAGGATGGTCCTATGTTTAATTATCCCAATAATGTTCACCTCCCCTTAACATTTTGTGTACCCTCCAGACCTTCAAAGAACAGAGTTTTGTTCTGGGTATCACCTGGATTTGCTCTGGAGCCCAGAGCTGGAAGTAGGAAAGGATCTGCTTTGGGACACAGAGACAGCCGTGCTGCTGCATCGTGGCAGCCAGTTCCAGGTGGGCTACAAAACCTTTCAGGTCTCTGAGGCATAAGCTGACCAAATGCCACATGTCAGATATATTGTGAATAATTCCGTATTGCTCATACGTGACATTTTCTGTAGTAGGTGAGATAGTTACTTCTCAACTTTCTGTAGAAGAATAAGAATAATTGGAGCAATAAAAATCATGAACCACAGTCAGGGACCTCAAATGTTTTGAAGAAAAAAAAAGAAAAAAGAAAAAAGAAAAAAAAAAAAAGAAGACTTGGATGTGGTTTAAACACACCTGACCTGTGATATCTGCAGCCCACTTTGGAGATGGCCTCTTAGTTTTCCAGTAAGGAATGAGGAATAGAAGCCAATATAACAATGAAGGTGGTGTTGTAAATGAGCCAAATTGCTAAGTGAAAAGGAAGATGAGAAATGAATGAAGCAAAAACAGTTTCCTGAGCAAGTGATTAACCTGCTTCTGAGTGCTGAGCTGGCTGGAGCCTCCTGCCTGCCCTCCAAGGAGCCAAATGTTAGTATGGAGCAGTCAGCCTAAGAGTAAATTGGTGATGTGATAAACTGGCATCATTAGCAAGCATCAGCAGGGAGGAAAACCCATTTCTTTCTGGCCTTCTTACTCAAACGGTAAAGTAATATAAACTGTTTTTAAGTACCCTGTGTGGCACTGAATCGAAAGTTTTGTTGAGCATTAAAATGACTGCTTCCTTCAGCAGCGATGCAGTGATCCCCATTTGAATGGAAAGGTGGGAGGAGCTGTGGACAGGCTGACCCTTTTGCCAAAGGAGGGCCTCCAGTTTTTATGGGAGTGGAACTGAACATTAAGCAACTTTGAGACATCCAGCTTTGGATGCCATAAATACTGAAGTAACAGAGAGATGGAGACACATAATGCCTTGGGTCTGAAACCAGTGGAAACTTAAAGACTAGACGTAATGGGGGCCAATTCTGAGCCTGAAGAATATTTTATCTTAGGCCGAGTGAGGACACATTAAGATTGGTTTGGGAGGGAGATTTAAGTGGAGCAAGGGGCAAAAGAAGCTGTAAGGTGGTACTGTAGCATTTCAATCTATGTGCTGTACTGTGTTTGCATAAGATTTGAGTTTGGTGTTGGCTAGGCTTTTATAAGGCAATAAATTGTTTAATTGGCACTTTCAGTAGGTTTTATTTGTTCATAAAGGACTGCATTTACGTATGGACTTCCGGGTACAAATCACTTTCCAACAGCCCCACAACATTGCTTGTGGTAATTTCAGCACGTCTGCAGGCAAATTTTAAATGTATCACATGAGTCAAGGATTTTCAGACAAAACAGCCCCTTCTCCCCCCTCTCTGCAGAATCTATGGAAAATACATTAAAATCTCTTGTCTTGAGATGTGCTGCTGTGTCTGCTGACTCCTGAAAACAATCAATTTTGACTACATTTTTCTGAGCCTCACAGAGGTGCAAAGTGCTAAGGGTAACTTGAGTCCATATAGTAATATTGATTATCAAAGGCACATTGGTGTCCAGGGGCTACAGTTCCCATCTGTCTCACAGCAGACACCACCAGGACTGTTCTTGACTGGACCGAGAGCTGTTTTTCTGCCTGGTGACATTGACAGTGACATGTCCTTGCTTCCAGGGCAAAGGGAGGACCTGGATTGCACCAGAAGAAACACAGTGCTCCAGGTCTCTTCACAGAGGCTTAGAGAGGGTCTTGCCTCAAGAACCAAGCTTTCATCCCATCCCAATGAAGCTCTCTTCAACCCTGTACTTAAGCAGTGAGTGTCTAGCTAGTGAGCTAGGACTTGAGCTTGCTATGTCACAGCATACACATAGCCAGATTATTGAAGACATATGTCACATTGGTGTGATATGGACCAACAGAAAACTGCAGTACTTTTAATAAAACCCACAAGTACTGCATCTTTCCCTTCCCCACGGTTCCTTCAGGGACTGGTGGCAGGACTGCAGCTCCTTGCAGAGCAGAGCAGTGTTGCAATGGATTTGAGGGGCTGCAGGGAAGGGGCCTCCCCTGTGTGGACCCCAGTGGTAGTGGGCAGATCACGTTCAGTCCTTGCTACCAGCCTGGTGTAGGACCAGCCCCAGATTTCTCCCTCAAGGGAAAGATCCCTATAAGTTAATTTTTCTTTAAAATATATGTTTTAACGAAACACATGTGCTTTCAATTTTTATAAAAATGTATTGGCATATTTATTCTATTTTACTTGCTTCATGGCTCTCTTCAAAGCAAATCTTTCCTTTTCCAGAAGAAGGAAAGCTGCTCATATCATCATCTGCTTTATGCTTGAGCCATTTACTTTTTTTAAATATATATATATATATATATATATATATCTTGTCTCACTGTCTCTTTGAGGGTGTGTGCAAATTTCATTTTCTAGCACAGTAGTCCTGATGTGCCCTCATCTCCTTGCTCTGACATTCAGCTTCTCTGATTCTCCGAGCTTTTCACTGCTTTCATATATATTGCCTTTAAATATACTGTTCTTCTTTTCCCTTTCTGTTGGCCAGCTTTTCAAAGCAACTGATCATCCCAGTTTTGATTACTAGGATTTATGAGTGGTCATCCTCTGGAAGAAAGAGGAAAGACATGTTGACAGACCTTTGAACTCCATGTGTTCACCTCACAAACTCTGCCAATCCCTCAAAATCTTCAACAATCTTCACAAAAAGGCCTGAGACCAGAGCCATTTGGAGCCCTGTTTCTTTTGCCTCTGTTCGCAGTTTCTTCCATGTTATGTCCTGTATCTCACTTTCCTATGGCTTTAGCTCCAACTTTAGCTATCATTCCCAATGCTCCCCTTCAAGATAGGAAGGGTATTGATATTTCAGATGGATAGAAAGGAAAAATTAGCTGATTAATGTAAATCAACATTTTTTCTCTTTTTTCTCTCTTCTTTCCTTTTTTTAATCTTTTCTCTTTTTTTTTAATTCTTTTTCTTTTTTTTCTTTCCTCTTTTTTTCTTCTATTTTTTTTTTTTACTATTTTCTCTCTTCTCTCTCTGTCTTTATTTTATTTTTTTTTTAATGTGATTGTACATAAAATTGAGGGAAGATACAAGGACTGTGCATCATTGTAACTTTTCAAGGAAAGAAGTAGAAATGAGGACAAGGCAAGGGGATCATTTATTTCAGTATTTGCAGGTTTTCTCATATGATCAGATATGGCATTTTAAAACCTTGGTTTTAGGAAACTCAGCACAATTCTGCATGTATTTTTAAGCTCGTTAAAATATGCACTCCTATAAAAGTATGAACGTGTATCTGTTAAAGTCACTATGTACCAAGGTCTTCCTAAAAATTTAACACCATCACAAAACCATGAGGGCTGAAAGAGCCCAGAAGAACCTGGAACCTGGAAGAGTTCTCTCTTCTGTCATCTTGGCACAGGTCACCTGGCCAAATATTTTGCTGGTTAAGATAAGCAGATGGAAAGACTTCCTACTTTTATGGAAGGGTGCAAGTGACCGGTTAAAGTATTTTGGATATTTTATATAAAGGTTTTCATCATTGCTTATTGTTGTGGGCACAATGACAGAAAATCTCAACTATTTTTTAAAGGTCATGGTGAACATAACCTTGCTGTCAACAGATAACCATGCTGGCTTGAGGAGGGACAGAAACTAGCCTTTTCAATTACACCTTGGCACAATTAATCCATAAATGAATGAAACTGTGCTGTGTTGCAATTCCTCCCTGTCAGTTTCTTCCAGCTGATGACATTATTTCTCCTGCAAAATTCAAGTTCAGTGCTTGCTATGGTAAATTATCCTTCTGAATTCAGCTGGGACTAATTGTGGTGTTTTTACTGTGCTAGGCAGCTGAACACCACAACTGCTCTCTCACTCCCCCTCCTCATATGAGGAGGGGAAGAAGTAATGGAAAGAATCCTTATCTCAACCTCATGGGTTGAGAAAAGGAAATATTATTACTAATATTCAACAATTCAGTTAAAGGAAAAAAAAATGGAAAGGGGAAAAGGGAGGGGGAAAGGGAGTAACAAAACAAAACAAGTAAAGGCTATGTGGAAGTCCAGAGGAAAGAAATTACTCTCTACTTCCCACAAATGAGCAATGCTTGACCACGTCCTTGAAGCAGGGCCTCAACACACATAGCCAATGTTTGAGATGAGGACAGATATTTTCACAACGAGAGCCCACCCCTCCCCTCTTCTTCCTTTTATTGCTGAGTGTGATATCATATGGTTTGGAATATCCCTTTGGTTGGTTTATATCAGCTGCCCTGGTGATGTTTCTTTCTCACTTTTTTTTTTTTTTCCTGCCCACCCCCTAGGAGGGTTAGAGAAAGTCCTGATGCTGTGCCAGCACTTCTCAGCAGCAGACACAACACCAGTGTGATACCACTGCTGCTCTAGCTACAAGTTCAGAGCACAGCACTGTATGGGCTGCTGCAAGGAAAGTTAACATCCCAGCCAGACCCAGTACACTAATCTATGTGAATACAGAGAGCATGTCTAGAAGTGCTAATAAAATGAATGTTCAGGGCATTTATCTCACGTTCCACTTGCCAGGGTTGCTGAACTGTTATTTAAGCTTATTATCAGGGGTTGTACTGGCCATTGTCATGTTTGAATTTCAAAATAGGAAAATGTTTCATAAGATCTGATTAACCACATACAAAGTTTGAAATGATGACCTTCTCTATACTGTGCAGTGCAGAGATGCTCCAACACATCCACAGGCAGTGCACAGAGACAGCAGCCTGTGCCTTGTAGGGGAGGGATCGCAACATGAGTGATACACACAGGGAGTCAAAGGCCACAGCTCCAGAGATACGATACTGAGAAAACAAGTGAATGTCAAAACCTGATCACTTCTGAACTCTTGTTGGAATTCTTTGGTAGTAAGAAATACGAAGATGCTAGAAAGCTCTTAGTGCAGAAGTGACAGAAGTACCTTAGTTTTCACTGAGCTGGGAAGCTGGGCACTTAAGTAATGCCTAATCCTAATACTAGAGAATAAAAGTGAATTATGTAGCATAGCAGTGTGTCTTCTTCCTCTTGAGGTGTAGAGGAAAGAATTCACTTTATAAACAAATGTTTCCATTACTTGCCCCTTCCGAATTAAGTTCATCCTTCCCAAAATGGAGTTTCAGCTGCTGGAGAACTTGGTTACAGGTTATCTTGGATAGAAACTGCTGTCTACCCCTCCTGTTGAAAAGGTGCATGAAAGAATACAAAGTGAGTTTGATCACATAGCAAGCAAAAGCAAAGGAAAGACCTATGTTTCTGCTGTCAGGTATCTCTGTACATAACATTCTGTTGTTATGTTATGCGAAATGTAGCTCCTTCAATCACCAGACATGGTTGGTTTAACCACATACTTGAGGGTACAAGGTCCCATTCAAACCCCCTTCTTTTTGAAAGCCTGATGTTCCCTGTGTACTACTTAGGGATTTTAGGAGTCTTTTCCAGATTTTTTTTTTTTTTTTTTTTTTTTCCTGTACTGTATAGGCAATATATTTATGTGTCCGGGTCCTGTGCTATCTCTGACCCTTTCCATCTACAAATCAGTGGCAAGGGATATAAAAATAAAATCAGTAAAGTTAGGAAGAAGAGATATTTAGAACTAATTACAAAAACAAGCAATCAAACAAAAGGAATAAAACAAATTTCAAAAGTCAGTAGAATTAAAATCTTTGCATATTGCCCAGAAGGCTTCAGGAAGTCCAGCAGGTTTTCTAAAATGAGAATATTCTAGATGCTGGGCTGGAGTCAGAGGAAAGAGACAGCCTTTGATTATTTAACACTTTTTTTTCCTACAGTAAAAAAATAAGCAATTTATAAATCATATAAATGCTGGCAAAAACAAATACATTCAATCCAATAGTGATGAGCTCATTCACTGCCATACCAACTTAGGATCTTTTCAGCAGCTGCCTTCCTGAAAACCCAAATCTGGTTGTCTGAAGGGACATTCTGCAAGGCATGGTGACCTCCTTGGTGTGACATTGTGCAGGCAAACCCCAGTGGGAAATGCAGAGTCCCCTCAGCATCCCAGAGGAGTTACAGCACTGGCGTGGCTGGAGATGGGTGTACAGCAAGGGACCCTGATAAGGCCCCTGAATCTGCTCCTCCCAACTCCACTGAAATATGATTTTGGCTGTTGCCATCACAGTGTGGTATAAAAGGTTGTCCTAATGATCTAAAGGAGCCTTTGCATTTTACTTAGCAACCCAAAGTGTACTTTCTATGAAAGTTTGAAGGGTGCAGGGAAAATGGTCAGGCTGGTAAAATTTTGCTGTGTCCAGTGAAGTGTAACACAGGGCTTTCATTTGTTAACACTTTTATGTTGTTTACTAACTTATATATGTTTCTTATTTGGACTTAAATAATAAAAAGACATTAGTTGCCCTATCACGCAACAATGATTACTGTAATCCAGCAGCATTACAATAATCATTCAAAAAGTCACTTAGTCAGACAAATAAAAATAAAAGCCTGCCTAAGTTTTTATTGTTCCAGGAATTAATATAATCTTAAGCCCTTTTTTGGATGAAAATGACTGGTTTCAATTTTTGAATAAAATTGTGTTTGTTTACATTCCAAACATCAGGTTTGGAATGTCAGTAGTATATATATGAAATGGGAAGGACATGTTGAATGCTGAATTTCAGAATACAAAAATATTTTATCTTTTATTTTCAAAACAAATTTTTCAATTTTATCTGAGTGTATCTTCCAGAAAAGAAAAGTCAAAACCAAAAAATAAAAAATAAAAATAATCAGATTTAAATATTTTATTTTACTGAAAACATTTTATTTTGGCTCATCTGGTGAGCCAAAAGACTCAACTGTTCTGATGAAGTTGTTATTTAGCTAGAGTTCAAAAAAGAATTGCCTTGTATATTTGAAAACTGTCAATTGATTGCTTACTTGTTAGAAACATCCTTAAAACATTTTCATTAAAGTAGACTCAGTTATTGCATAACGTTTGCACTAAAAGCTTTAATTATCCAAATCCTCACTAGGACAAAACATATTATCCTCAACAGACATATGGGAAAATTACTTCAGAAAAATGTTCTTGAGAGGGGATTCTTCAGGACAAGTGAGTCCGTATTTCAACCCAGATGAGGAAACAATGGCATGCCTGTTTTCACTCTCAAATTTTTATTCCCGAAGACTATGCCATTTCTCACACTGTTATACTGTCCCCCTCTTGATGCTGAGAAGAATGGAGTAAATTAATAGAATAAAAAGAAACAATAACTACAGGTTGAATGGGGTTTCATTAGTTTAGACTGTACAGAGTAAAAGCATTGCCAGAAAACATCGGTGATGTGCAAGGGAAGCTGACATCAAAATTATGTGAGGAATAAAGAAATATTCCATAAAGGGAAAGCTTCAAAGTCACAAATGTTACTTTAAGCAGAATAAGAAAAAAGATCAGGTTCTTGGTTTTCTTTCAGCAAAGTTCAGTAACAAGTTTAGCAATTAGATAGCAAAAGTAGGGTTCAGGTGAACATATGAAATGCCAGTTCAGTAGCATTTTCAGTAAACTCACTGACTGAAATTTTCACTGAGAACCTGAGAAAAAAGTGGAGCAGCTCTCAATTTTGATCTCTCTGCATGACTAGTCATGTGTTTTCTGCATACTAATAAAGCACATATTGCATGTTAGTTTGATGTTGCATACTTTTTTAATGATGTTGACCTCATATTTCTTTAAAAAAAAAAAAGGCAAAAAAAGCAATATGTTTAAAATGCAAAATAGCACAAAAATAGTGGATTAAATTAAATATATCAAAGAAAGAAGAATAAATTACCTTGTGGACAAAGTTTCTACTCTTTCTGGCAAATCAATAAGGGTAAAAAGAAGGGTAAAAAGAAGGGTAAAAAGAAGGGTAAAAAATGCAGGCTATTTATTTTCAGCAGAGTATCTGTAAAGTAGACAGACATTAATGGTGAATGTGTTTTTAAATATGTTTTTAACTAGCTACTTTTTTATAACTGAAAATGTATATCAGTGTGGGATCCTTCTGAGCAACTATATCAAAATGAGGCATCACATTTCAGATCGTTACCCCGGTCCCTGCTGGAGCCAACAAAGAGGAACAGCCACCTCTATAGGGTGGCTAATCCCACCTGAAGAGAACTGTGTCTGAACTGTGGAGCAAGAGGTGTTCTCTGGAGCATCTCTTTAATCTCATTGTGCCAGGTGGAGCCTGGATGGGCAGCTTTTAACTTTTGGGTATCAGAAATATTACTGATACCCTATATTAGCACTTTGTATTTCCTTCTATAATCCTCAGTTATGGATTGATATATATACGTGTAGTGATGATTGTGAAAAGAAGGTGTTTTTTTTTTTTTTTTTTTTTTTTTTTAGTAAAGCAACTTACATATGAAAACAACATACATATGAAAACAACATACATATGAATGTATGTCAGTTTAAGTGTCCGGGGACAATATTTTTAAAGTAATAATGTACAGAATTCTGCTAACAAGTGCTTGGTCCTACAGATTACTGTGCCTGTAACATTTTTCTTATCATTACTTACTCTATTTAGCAGTGAACATTTTGCATTAAAATACAGATATACTTTGTCAAAATTAATTCTTAAGCCTGACTTTGAAGACAGTAAGTGCCCTCACCTAGCTCTGAGGAACTGCAGTGTTTACTTAATTCTAAGAAGCCTAGTTTCTGGCATGGGAATTTGAACTTCTCATTATTGTGATGTGAATTATTTGAACACCTTAAAGGTTAGCAAAAGAACTATGGTCTCCCTTTCTTCTGAGCCTCCCTCTGGTCTAGTATACCTTTATTATATTGTGCAAAATAGAGCACAAGTGGGGAAGAACCTCTGTCACGGGAGCACACTTCTGAGTACCTTATTCTGAAGGAGAATCTGGTTTCTATGTTTTGTGCAGGTATTGTAGCTGAACATGCTTTCTGGAATAGTTCCTTCAGGGCAAAGGTGTGGGGATAGTTCATCTATCCTCAACTAGTTGTAATACCAGATGGGTTTAGCTGTAGGAGAGCTGCTGATCACTGTTATGAGGAGGGAATAAGAACATTTCAGGTGCCTAAAGAAGCAAACACATGAAGACAAAAGTATACACAAACGTTAATTATCTGTAGGCAGGAAAGCAGAAGGGCAGGATAGCTCTCCAACTTAAAAGACATTCTCCCACAGCCACCTGCTACCTACTGCCGCATTTTGACCAAGAATATGACATGTAATTCATTCTTCTCAGAAAGAATATTGAAATCTGATCATTCTCCTGTAAAAATAATACAAATATGTATGATGTTCTCTCTCCTTCTCAGGTACATGAATGATACATGGATGGATATCTGTGTATATCTGCATATACTTACAGAGGTGTAGCAGTTTATGGGTTGTCCTGGTTTCAGTTAGGACAGAGTTATTTTTCCTCCTAGTAGCTGGTAGGGTGCTATGTTTTGGATTAGGATGAGAAGAGTGTTGATAACATGCTAATGTTTTAATTGCTGCAGAGCAATGCTTACACTAAGCCAAGGACTTTTCAGCTTCTCGCTCTGTCCTGCCAGCAGGCAGGCTGGGGGTGCAGCAAGAGCTGGGAGGGGACAGACCCAGGACAGCTGACCCAAACTGGCCAAAGGGGTATTCCATACCATCTGACGTCATGCTGAACAATATATAGGGGTGGCTAGCCAGGGTGGGGGGGCCGGATGCTTGGGGTTGGGCTGGGCATCGGTCAGCAGGTGGTGAGCAATTGCATTGTGCATCACTTGTTTGTACCTATTATAATTATTATAATTATTATAATTATTATAATTATTAATATTATTATCTTAATAAACTGTCTTTATCTCAACCCACAGGCTTCACTTTCCCGTTTCTCTCCCCCATTCCAGAGAGGGAGGGGGGAGGGTGAGCGAATGGCTGTATGGTGTTTAGCTGCCGGCCAGGTTAAACCACAACATGGGTGCTTGATGAAGGATTTACAAAATGTCATGCATGTTCTTTCCTCATAACTTTCACTGACCAAGCCATTCATTTTCATGGTGATACTCTTTTCAGAGCCATCAACTGTGTCTGTTACGTAAAGGATCCCTCAGAACTTGTGATGAAGAGTTTAGTATTTCCAGGAAAAGGTGAATTTTTTTCCACTCAAAATGAACTGTGGCAGAGCTGTCTTCACTGTGGTAATAATCTACTCTCTAAAGACAATATAGGAAAGGACAGAGCCTAGCTTAGTGAGAGGCATAATAAACGATGACAGAGATCTATAGGCAGAAGAATGTGAGGTATACAGAACAGATGAATGATTGTTCATATGGATGATTTTAGTGACTGTAATTTTGTATGCAACAAGAATGAGAATGTGCGTAACAGGGAATCCATTGAAATGGAAGTTATTTTATTTAATACAGTAACTATAGAAACAAGTTTCTATATTCCTCATTTTGTATTCATATCCTGGTTGATGCACAGGATCTGCACTTCCTCAAGTCCCCTTGGCTTAGAAATACATGTGCATGGTTGTGTGCTGCTGGAAAGACTGTGAAGACATCAGGAGAATGGATTTGGATCCCTCTTGAGTGGTCAGGACAGATTGTGGTGAAACCTGTGGGTATTATGAAGATGACTTCAGAAAACAGGAAGAACCTACGTTTAGCAGCTGTGACCAGATGGCCAATGATGAGACACAGCTGTCTCTCTTTGGGGAAGGTTGCTGCCTGGAAACCTGGTGAACCATAGGTTTATGAATGCAAGCACAGAGTTAATTCTGGCACGTTCCTGAGTTTGTATGGAGCAGATCCAGAAGTATCCTTTTCCCCTTTCTGGAATAAGAATACTCAGTATTATGTCAGACTTCATAGTAGCCAAGGGTGCAATATAAGGTCATTCCATTGGGTTCACAAACTGATTAAAGTGGTTTCCTTAGAGTCTCTTCTTTATCTCATTTTCCTATCTTCAATCCTGTTTTCAAAGGAGGAAGATAGGTTGTAGGCAAGACCATTATCTGGCCTCTTGGTTTGTACAACAGTTTGAATCTTCAAATTTCCCCTTGACATTTGCTGAGGATCTGGATCTGCTCCAAAAAAACTCAACACTGTGTGCTGGATTTCCAATATAGGGACATTTCTTAGGTGTTTCATGTGATTCACAACCAAGGGAAGACAGCAACAGTTGGAAGCTCTTGAGGTTTTTGCTTGTAGGAACCAGTAACATTTCTTTATCCCCCTATCCGTTTGCTCTACTGGAGCAGGCCCTCATCACATCTTAAGATCATTTGCTGTTCTCAAAACAAATAATTTTTCAGAGGACTTTTCTCCCATCAGACATCTCCCTGCACTAGACTGCTAACTTCACATCCCTAATTTTCCTCCATTTCTCCTTGGAATAAGGTCTCCTGGGGCTAGCTACTGGGTTTGATCATCTCTGTCCATCTCATTCCAAAAAGAAGCAGTTGTGTTTGTTGATGTATCTTTGTGGATTTCTCATCTCCATATCAGCTAGAACCTCACACTGTGCGGTTCACAATTGTGGTGGTTTTACCATGCTAGGCAGCTGAACACCACAACCGCTCTCTCACTCCCCCTCCTCAGATGAGGGGGGGAAGAAGTAAAGGAAAGAACAACTCATGGGTTGAGATAAGGATAATTTAATTATAGGAGAAAAAAAATTATTAAGGAAATATTATTATTACTTAAACAATTTAATTAAAGGAAAAAAAAAAGGAAAGGAGAAAAGGGAGGGGGAAAAAAAAAAAAAAAAAAAAAGTAAAGGCTATGTGGAAGTGCAGAGGAGAGAAATTACTCTCTACTTCCCACAAATGAGCAATGCTTGACCACGTCCTTGAAGCAGAGCCTCAACACATGTAGCCAGTGTTTGGGAGGAGCACAGACGTTTTCACAAGAGCCCACCCCACGTCTCTTCTTCCTTTTTCCACCTTTTATTGCTGAGTGTGACATCATATGGTATGGAATATCCCTTTGGTTGGTTTAGGTCAGCTGCCCTGGTGATGTTTCTTTCTCACTTTTTTTGCCCACCCCCTAAGAGGGTTAGAGAAAGTCCTGATGCTGTGCCAGCACTTCTCAGCAGCAGATGCAACACCAGTGTGATGCCACTGCTGTTCTAGCTACAAGTGCAGCGCACAGCACTGCTGGGAAAGTTAACATCCCAGCCAGACCCAGTACAGCAATCACAGAAAAATGTGATTTTTAGTCTTTGTGGTATTTGGCTACTCATAAGTCACAATATTTAAGATAGTGACCTATAGTGAATTAATACCAATCTCTTAGACTACAATGGACTTCAAGAGAGAAACTGCACTGTTGTGATGTGCAGGGGCCAGCATAGATACCATGCTATCAAGATCAGACACCTCTTTCAAGATTGCCGTTGCATAAAACAGGAGCCAATAGCCAAATCAAATACCACACTAGTACTCAGACACATAATTTCCTGACTTTCTCTTTACTGGGGCTCCAGGCTTTCCATTTATTTGAGAATGAGAAGAGGAAATTCTCCTTTCACTAGTATCTAATAACATACAAATGCTTAATGAAGCCTTTTCTTAGGCAGAACTACACAGACTCACAGACCACCTTGTTTTCCCTGGCTGCAAGTTTCTAGTAAATTAGCAAAAACTTAATATGTTCGTCAAAAACATATGGATGTACATATGTTTTTGTGCTCTCATTTACAAGCACACATGTATGTTTTGAGATTACTTTTTCCTTTGGAAAAGAAAGAAACAAACAAAAAGTTAGAAAACCCAAATGGCTTTAAAAACTCAAGCCAACAAAATCAATAAAGTAAGGACTCAGAGCAATTGCTATGCCACTGTACTCAGTGACAGAAGAAGAGGGCATTTGTTGTTAATTACATAATATTTGATGGCTGGACTTGGGATTTAAAGCTGACATTACACAAACTGGGGTTTGGTTCTAAAATAAATACAGATTTGCAGATACAAGATAAATATAAGCTTTAGTATGGTAAATTAAACAGTGTCTGGGAATGTTCCTGGGTACTGGAACCTGATTGTCCTTTCTGCTCAGCTGTGAGATTGGCCCATGCCTCCTGGCTCACTCTCACCTCTTCCCAAGCAGCTGCCTACACCAACCTTACAGGTCTTTTCTGTCTGTTTTACTTTTGCAGAGGAAGGGAATTTAATAGATTCTACATGAACTGTTCTGTGCCCATTGATTAAAAAACAGGTCTGGATCTGTTTGATTTACAAGTATAGCTATAGATTCTTTATGTAAATGCATAAATGTGTTCTGTGCACAGATAGAGATTGGTGTAGTATCTATATTAGTTAGGACTGGTTTGGTTTTGTAGTAAATAGAAGATTTCAGTTGTACTAAAGAGGTAATCAGAATCCAGTACATCAATCTGCAGTTTTCCAGAGAAATCCATAGGTGAATAATAGATGTCCATGGGAGGTATAATGTAGGAAAAATAAGCCTTTTGTATTTTGCTTTATTTTGTTCCACAAGGGCCTGCAAAGCTACCAGAACAAGAGTAAGCTTTTTGTATCAGTAAGATTTCTCATACATTAGTTACCAGTTACCAGATCTTTACAGTATATGCTCTGGAATCTCAAAAAAAAAAAAAAAAAAAAACAAACAACACACAAACAAACAAACAAACAAACAAAGACTTGACTGTCATGAGGGTTATCAGACCACAAAGCTGCAGACATTACCAGAATCTGTGCTTCAAATCATGCGCAATCTGATGTGTTTGAGTTCAGCACTTGGCATGTTGAAGAGGTACCTGGGAATCACTGAAAATGGAGTGGAAGACAAGCTGGTTGGGACAGAACACATCAAGGTTTCTGCTTCCTTTAACTATGCTTCCAGGGTGCTGACAAGGTGTGTGAGATACCTTATTCATGTACAAGGACATATAGGTGTTACTCCACACTGTTGCAACCTAGTGACTTTTAGTAGATGAGCTAGATCCTTTGAAAGAGACAGAGCTGCATTTTGGTGTGCAGTGTGTACTTAGCAATGTCTTTGATGTACTATCTCAATGTTTTTGGACACAGAAAGGTCTAAAAACAAACATTCCAGGAGAGGTCTGAAGGCCTCATAGTGAACTTCAGTCTTCTGATAAAAAGACTTTCTTAGTAACCTTCTATGAATTCCTTGGAATATTTCCTAGGTACTGAAACTGAATAGTGATGTCTTGTCATGATCCCATTTGTTTCCCCAGATTTCCACCCAATTTTAAGTCTTCAGAGAAGTAAATATTTTTCTTCTTTCTCTTAATTGGCCATTAAAAAATTAAAAATAATAATAATAAAAAAAAGGATTGAAGGATCGCATGCAATTACCTACTGAAGAGAAAAAGAACTGCACTCTCCAGTCTAAATTCCAGTATAAATTAAACATTTTTCAAGGTATGAAAATCTCACTCTGGGAAGCTTGGAGAGACAATTGTCTGCATGCCAAGTTGCAACCTTCTCAGGGCATTTCTAAGTTTCTAGTGACTCAGTGGAAGCAAAGGGACTCTTTATAGGATCCTATCTTTTGTTTTGGAAAAGCAACCACATTTGTGACATGGATCAGCTTTGCTGGTTATGAATATTCTTTATGCCCCTTATTTAGCTACAGCTTGATTTATTCAGGGCTAATGTTTACTCAGATTATAGTAACTTTCCAAACATCTTGCATCTGTTGCTTACTTCCTTTGAGGATCTTCCACTTCCCCTCTGTTACAACGTGTAATTGGCAACAAATCAACATGAAGGAAGCATACTCTCTGGTTTAGCTGAAGCTATAGTGTTTATTTAAGTTAGCAATGCATGAGTGGTTTGTTTATTTTTGAAGGTCACTTCCTACTTGGAAAGGAGCCTGAAATAAGCTTCTCTTCAGTGAAGAGATCTTTTTCTTTAAGATTCTTATTCTGGGTGGTCTGGTTCATTCCCAGCTTCTAAAGAAGCCAATGGGAGTCACATTTCTTTGTCACCTGGGGACACTTCTGACTCTTTGTGGAAACAGTGTGTTTCAAGAAGGAGAGAAGGTAGGCAGAGAAATGTTGTCCAGCTAGTACATACATAGGAAATGATCCCTTTTCCATTTTATTTTACTTCCTTTAATTAGCAGTTGTGTTCCAGTTGTGTTTGTTTGGTAATGAAGAGGCCTCACAGAAATGTATAGCAGCATTATGCAAGGAAAAAAAAAAAAAAAAAAAAAAAAAAAAAAAAAGGTGGGAAAGATCTTCCAACACACTTAAATTAAGAAAAATAAAGTAAAAAAAAATCTTCTGAAGGGCACATATGAACTCAGGGCAGGTAAATCACAGTGACTCTGAAGGTGTTACTCCTTATGTAATCAGGGATCATAAAAGATAATACAAGTTATGATTTGGGGCCAAAATGGCATACTGGCAAATATTAAGTACCTAACAGTGGAGGAAGCAGCTTTGGGACTGTGGGATGCAAAAAAAAAATCCAAAATGGGAGCTCCTACTCCACCCCAGACAACTACCATAAGCATCATACTCCTTTGTAAGGCAATATCTCCTGACTCCAGCAGAATTTGAGTATCAATTGCTTGTCTGGGAAGATAACATGACATACTGCTTGAGCAGAGCTGCTGGCTCATGATCCTGTCCTACCTACTATCCAGAAGAGTGATCTGGAATACTTAGACCATCCCTGAGTGACTGTCACCTAATCACTTCGCAAGTCAGGAGATTTCACAACACCTCCATGGCAACTTGTGACACTCCAGAAAACTTGCTCCTCGTTAACTTTCTCTTTTCACAGACTGAAGAAAGCCTGTCCCCTCACTCCTTCTTTTAAAACACTGTTTACTAAATATTTGATCTTTTCCTTGACTTTTTGTCTTATTGCCATGTACTTTTAGGTTCTTAGGGGTTGTATCCATATTAATCAGAACCAAATATCACTACAAGCTTCTATATTCCTTCACCTTTTAAGGTGAAAACACTTCTATGAGAAATGCAGAAAATATTCTTGTGCAAGATGATTTATATAGGAAAATAAATGTCTAGCTGGAAAACAAACATACAAACAAGCAAACAATCATGTCTCTTCTCCAGGCTGTCATAAACTCTTGCCATGGAAATAAAATCCAATGGATCTAGGATACAGACTTTTTTTCTTTAAACAAGAAACATTTTTAAAAATATTAATCAGAACAAAGATTCAATTTTAAAGTATTATAACAATTTCTGCAAAAAGCTGAGTTATCCATGGATAAGTTCAAAGAGAGTGTTGATACTGACCTCTTTGAACATTTATGTGAAAAATATATCTACATGCTTACAAAAATGAGTGTCAGAATGTTTTCTATAATAGCCTAACCTTAGTTATTGAACCATTTCTGTTTCATATCTTTATGGGAAGTCAAAATTAGCTGAAACATGCATCCTTGTTACCATAATTGGAAAGATATGACAAATATTACCTACAAAAATGGAAATTTTGTTAAATATGAAAAAGGAGTATGTTTTTGTGGCTTCAGACATGCTTTCTAACAGCTTTGATGGGTTGAACTGTAACAAAACATAGACATCGGTCTCCTTTGGGCTGAAAGACATAACAGTCAGACATCTGTATGCTTATAGTAGTAAGGAAATTCACAGAACTATTGCATTTATCAAAAAGAAAAGTAAGTCAAAAGAGAAAATCGCCTGTTTAGATGGTGAAGGAAAATAAGTCCATATATTAAGCAACACAGGATTAGATTTGTTTATGCTGGCAGACTCAAGAAAAACTCACGAAAACACCTAAGTACTTGTCTAGAATATTTTTCTAACTTTTCTGAGTTAGTCTTATTGGAGGGCACCACAAACAAAAAGGCAATCGTGTATCTCCAAGGAACATAATGAGCATGAGTGTGCAGTCAAGTTTAGAATTAGAGGTGCTGTTACAAGTTGTTACTATCCCTGATGCAATGAGTTGTTGAAAAGTGCCATAAAAATACTAAAGCATCAACCAGAAAGAATGTGGATTCAGAATAATCTGTATTTATCACAGGGAAATGAAATAATGCTTGATGAAATCTTTTTCAATGGAAAAGAGAAAACAGAGTCGTCTCTATTTAGAGGCTCATTTCAGTGTCAGTGGGACTTTATAAATAAGGACATTTACAAAGCGAAGTGAAAAATTTGCCTTGTACAAAAATAAATAATAATAAAAAATGGATACAGAGAACAGCCACGATGCGAAACACTGCTTTCAAAGTGACAGGAAATATAAGTTAGATGGTGGTTTGATGGGTATGAAAGCTCCCAGAAAGGGAAACTGAAGGGCAAATGGTACCTTCTATAAAATCTATGGTAAGGAAGATGGGGAGTGTGACTGGCAGAAATAATAATAATAATAATAATAATAATAATAATAATAATAATAATAATAATAATGATAATAATAATAATAATAATAATAATAATGCAGAGAAAAGTGATGAATTGGTGTTTTTGTCCAAA
This sequence comes from Heteronetta atricapilla, assembly GCA_011075105.1. Lineage (NCBI taxonomy): Eukaryota > Metazoa > Chordata > Aves > Anseriformes > Anatidae > Heteronetta > Heteronetta atricapilla. The sequence continues at coordinate 83,474,839 of CM021733.1, forward strand.
TGTGCTTTGTGAGGCTATAAAAAGACAAACCTGAATTTGCTGGCCCCTGAGTATGGGGCCAGCATGACCAAAGCTTTGTTTCCCTGAGGTATTCATGTATAACTGGGAAAAGAGTTGTTATTCTTGTGAAAGACCCCATTATGACTCCTGTGATTAGGCAGAAGAGGAACAGTGTTTGGTGCTGATCAGCTCACGTTAATTCTCTGCTGAGATACATGAGACTAATCAAGAAACTCTTTGGCCCTGTCAACTTTTGGCAAGGGTGTATAATCTTCAAGAAAGGGTTTGAAGAAGGTAGTAAGGAGGGTGGACACATTATTTCTTCCATCCCAAAAGTTTTTGCCCAAGCACGGAAAATCAGTAAAACATTTAAGGGCCTCCTTACCATTTGAAAGTCCCTTTCTTGAAATAAGATGCATGTTTAATTATTTAGTTAAATCAACCACATTTGTCTTATGGTAGCTCTATATTTTATATTCAGTTTTGTCCCAAATTATTTTCTGAAAGTTCTGCTTTGTGCATCTTAAATCTTTATATGAGCAATTCCTTTGTTTTCCAAGATCCCTTTCTCTTCATTCCATGCATATTTATATTAAAGTCAAGATACAAATTTCCCATTTATCATCTTTACAATATTTGTAGCAAATAATATGGTGTTTGTGAAATTGAATTTTTACAAAAAAAAAAAAAAATACAGAACTTAAACTAACTAACATATATTTGTATGTACATTGTGCTCAAAATACTTGGTACTGTAATGGGGTTTTCATCAAGAGAATGTGTCAAAGGACACATTGGTTTATTACCAAAAAAAAAAAAAAAAAAATCATGGGGAGTGTAAGAGAGAAGATATTTTCCTTTTCAGTACTCCATTCTCTTCAAAGGTAGATTCTGTGTTTTTCTTTCCAATTAGTTGGATATTGTATATTTCTTTCATACATGTCAGGTGTTTACCTCTCTTCAGTCACTGTACAGGGAATTTGCATGCCTCTTTACAGACTGGTAATTGCTTGGCAATTACCCAGCATTTAATAGTTGCAAACATTTAAACATCCAAGCTCATTTCAGACCTGGCTCTGAATTATTTTTGAAAACAGGACTCAAATGACTTGTCTGATTCTGGAATCATTAGTTTTACTCCTAGATTTCAAAATCTCTAGAAATGTTTTCATTTTTAACCAGAGTTTGGAACATTTTTTGAGCTGAACTACTTTGTGCTCACAATAGTAGTTATGGAGTTAATGGCAGAGCTGGAACGGAGAAGCCTAATTCTGCAGTATGTCCCTTTACTGAAACTACAGAGGCTTTGTAATGAGTTTTAATTCATGGATAATACACTGGATTTATGAAAGACAAATTTACCCATGAGACAGACTTGCAACATCCATTATGAGACTTGTTCTCAAAACCAACATAATTTATGTGTGAAAGATGAGATTTATCATACCATGGTTTTCAGTCTTCAAAAGCTCTCTTGTCAGTTCAATCAGTATTTTGATTAATAGATAAGTACACACTTTGTACCATTGGAAAATCCAAAATGGTCATCATACTCAGCATGTGAATATTATTTGTTTGGCAAACACAAACACTCATTATCCTTTGGTATTTAAATGCTTTAAAAACTTAGCAATAATTTGGGTATTCATAACTTTCTTGACAACATGTGAAATATTTGGATAATGTGAACTCTGCAATATGCATAATGAGTGTCACAATTCATGTTGTAAGTTCAATGGTTTTGCTGATTTATTTTTATATTGTTGATTTGTAGATTTAACAACAAAAGTGACTATGCATCTTCCATTGACAAGGGATAGACTCTTGACTAATATAATTATAGACATTTTATTCTCAATAAAAAAATATAAACTTCTTAAATACAATCAAGATGAACAATTTTAATGGTGGTCATAACACTATAAAATGGAACAAAAGACACATAAATATTTAGTCTGAAACATAAAGTATAGTATTAACAAAAATTTCCCCAGGATGTTTAAGTCCAAACATGCTTCCCTAAAAATATGTAGGTTTATATGCTGGAAGTGCTGGAGCACACACTTACAAAGACCCAGTGAGATGGGTGCTATATATAAAACATCCAGTGCTGTGAAGTACACATCTGGGAACCTACAGCTTTGTTAAGCAATAGGAAAAGTCATACAGGAATTCATTATAGAAGAATCTTAATTTTCTCATGGTGTGTTTGAATTCTGACAGGGAGGTGTTTCACCCATGGATGTGGCTGAGCCCTGAAGGAAGAATCCTGCAGAACAAGCACAAATACAAACAAAGGCCTGCTAAAAAGCAGGAAACAACATAGTAATCCCAAACCTGCAGAGCAGTTGGCATCAGCCCAAACCTTTCTTTATGTCAAGCATTTGCTGTTTCCTCTTGCCCTTCCTGTTCCCAAACCCTTAATCCAGATCATTTGCCTTTATCAGACCTGAGATTATTCCTAGTTTGTGCAGTGTGAAAACTATAAATAAAGATGGCAAATGACTACATCTGACTGCAAAAGTAGTTATCAAGGCTTTTGTACTATTCATTAAACAAGAAGTAGATTTTACACTGGTGGCTTACTGAATTTTGCTAACTTATTATTCCTCCTCAATAAATCATGTACATGAGAAATATTTTTTTTCCCCAAATAGATATATAATATAATGTATGCTTAAATATAACAAAGCATTATTATTAGCAAGTAAAATTTACCGTCTCTAAGTTAAAATTGTTGAGAGTTATGGAAAAATATGAAAATAAAAAGCTATATTAGCCAAAGATGTTCTTTCCTTCTTTTTTTTTTTTTTTTTTTTTTTTAGATTATAATATTCAAAGATAATTTGACAATCAAAGATTGCAAAAATATTAAAGATTATTTGAATATTGAACATGTAATATGTAGTATGCATAGACTGTTATATTATGCTAATGGGATTATAAATATCTGCCTTTGAATTAGTTCTGGAGAGTTTGTTGTTTTTGTTTTGTTTTTGAATATTTCTAAATGAAATATAGCAAATAAATTAGACCAGTAAATTTAAGATATTTTCAGATATAAACCCCCCACTCTACAGAATAATAATAATAATTTTAAAAAATGAACTCTAGTAGTTCATTAACACCTAAATTTTAGAAAACAATATAAGAGAGATGAATCCTAGCCCGTCAGAAGAACATGACGGGGACCCTGACAAGGGGCTGTAGTTCTGTGTCAGTGAACAGACCTCATTAAATGTTAGATTTAGAGGAAAAACTGAGCCATACTAAACAGCAAACATCCCAAGTAGGTAAGAGGTAGTGCTTTACTCTAACAACTCAAACTTTAGACATGAAAAACACGATTACTGATAAACATCACTTTTTTTCCTGCATCTCCAAGTTTTCCTTGCTTGAGGTGACAGATTCCCTAACAGCTGAAAGGGACAAAAACTTCTGTGGTAAAATGTGGAATTTTTAATTAATAATGGTGAGTTAGCAATTCTTATGTTGTCCAAACTGTTTTTCAAGTGCAATAACTATTTATATCCTGATTTGCAAATATCTTTGTCTCTTTGCACAGAAGACAAATTTAGTCTGTAATTGTCAAACAACATAATTATCCACCCATTGTACTACTAGCAGCATTGCCATGCAACATCTTTACAGGTCTCCTTAGTTTCCATCTGATAAGAGCCAGGGATGGCTCACAACCCAGAGGAACTGCCAGCCTGCTGCTTCCCCAGGGCACTCTGCACCCTGATGGGAGAAGCCCACTGCCAAGCTGTCTGGGGAAAAGCAGAGAAAGCAGAGCTGTACAAGTTTGCCATTCATCTCATGCACTTGTAGGCAAGCAAACAGTTGTCTTGGAATACCCTGAAGATTAGATTATTATTATCGTTTCAGCAGAATGCAGGGTATTGTGGCAATTTCATTTCCTTATATGAAATTGCAAGGATAGTATAATTCTGTTTTCCTGCATTCAATAACGAATACAAGAAAGAGAATTTTTGGAGATCATTAGCAGAATATAGTAGAATAATAATAGAGATACTGACATCACCTTGGCTCCACCCTAGCCTGAACGAACACGTTTGCTAGATGGTTGTTCAAAACACCGTGCGTATGAGATCTGTAGGTCTTCTTCAGTTGACAGCAATAATTGTCTATGTGTGTTTTCTTGGGGTAGAGGCAGTCTGCCATAAGGGATTAGCTTGTCAGCAGTCAGCAGGTTATAGCCAAGCAGTGCAACATTTTGTTTCACAAAGAACAGAAGAAAAAGGATCCACTGCAAGGGGAGCTGCGGCCACAATCCAACTGAGGTTAGCATGTTGTGGGTCAGACTTTTCCCTGCTACATTACACTGGCAGTGGCAGGCTGCAGTGAGGGAGGGGATTATTGTTCCTCTGGCAAATCTGTCTGCTGAAAGTATGCTTTTCAAAGAGTTACTACAAACATCCACTTTTCAGCATTTGCTTGTCAGTATTACAATCCCACTTTGAGGAAAAAATAAAAAGATACATTATTTCTGTTTTTCAGTTTGCCAATAGTTTTTCTGAAATTTTTAATCAAACCATGTTTCTGGAGATGGTGCATTTTTGTACTATTTGCTTACATTTTGATAATTTTTCATTTAAGCAAAACTTGGAATGTTTTCCATTTTGCATTTTGCATTGCCTTTGCAACAAAACACAGGTTGCTCACATGGATTCAGGTCTGCACTTACTTTTTTTCTCTTATCTCACCACCTGACCCTACAGAAATGATTAAAAGAGCATTCCAGAAAGAACTCATGTAGAAGAGCAGGAGTCAGAAATGCACATGCTATAGCCTTTTCCTAAAGCTAACATACAAAAGAGTGCAGAGGTTAATCACTGACATTTCTTGGATTGGCAAAGTCATAGTCTTCCATTTTGAAGGCACACAGTATTAGAATAAATAAATCTGGGTTGGAAATAAATGTGGCCACCATCCTGAGTTTCTAAGCTAAGAGGTTCTCTAAGAGAACTGAGCTGGAGCTGGCTCTACAGAGTCCTTGAGATTTACAGCTTGATTAAACTGAATGAGTCAACCCACACTGAGTCCAACCCTAGAGTTTTATTTTCATAGTACAGAAGCTGTACCAGGAATTATACAATTCATCTCATAAAACATGGATTTTATGATGATTCATAAGCACTGGAAGCAGGATTAAAGTCTTCTTGATAAGTGAATTAATTCTGTACGTTGCTAGGAATTTGTGGTATAAGCTGTTTGAACCTGTCATTTTGCTGACTGTGAATTGGTGTTTAAAAATCAATGTGTATATGCAGACAGGACATCTCAAACAAGGTTTTTTATGATTATAATGTTGCTCCTGGCTGTATTATAGCTAGGGTTGAGTCAGTGTTTCCATCGTGAAGTCTAATTTTCATGCATATGTATTTTGCCATATAAATTCACTCTTTGGTAGGTTAGTGTGTTTCAAAATAATAATAATAAATTAGAATATTTCCAAACCTTAGAAGGGATTAGAAGAGCATTTTAGAAGTGTATTTCTCAATGGAAAAGTTTTCTGGTCCTGGAATGGCCTTGAGCTACAAGATACAAAAATCAAAGTTTATAGTTTATGATGCTTTCTCACTTCTGAATAACTAAAAAGTTCAGTTTAAAAATGTTATTTATAAAGTCCATATGGTTTAATCCATTTGGTGTTTACAAACCAAAATTTAAACACAGTGACATAATAAAACTTATGTTTCTTTTTTTTATTTTGTTTCATTCAGGACCACAATCTGCCCAAAGTCTTATGAACATATCTTATCCATATTTTAGCATTACAGATACATCATTTTTTCTTTTTTTATTATTTTTTGTGTATATAAGATGATAATTTTCTCCTAAGTATATGTTTAGACTGTAGCCAAAAATTCTACCACAAAATTTATCCAGTTTAAACTCTCCAGCCTAGGAAATAATTCCTGTACAGTTGTGGCTGTGCAAACCTCAGCTCATGTTATTCTTAAAAGCATATTTTAGACATCTTTGTAATAGCCTATGCAAAACTCTGTGCAATCACTAGATATACTGTTCCTCGTACAGGATCTGGTTATAGATGGGATGGGTCTACAAAGTATGCTTTTCCAAAAGCATAAGTATGCTTTTCCAAATATGCTCTGCTAAGTGCCATTAGAAATATTAAGGAATATTATTTTTAATTATAATTTGAATAATATGCTTCTGAAAATGGCTTGAAAATACTTGGAAAAAGAAGACCATGCACCAATGGTTTATCATTATTATACATATAATAATAACCTTGATTTCCATGACTGAAAATGGCAAAGGAAACTGTTCCTATTTTGCTAGTAACTATCTAAATATACAGAAAGTGATATCCCCTGCTAAAAACAAAAACAAAACAAAAGTTTTAATCTAAATAATGTTGATCTTATTCTCCACTGTCATGTATTCTGTATAGCAAAACAATAAAAAGTACTTTTTACTCATTTTAGTTTTTGCTCATTTTTCATTGGAAGCATGTGTTCAGTGTTCTAGGTTTGTAAAGGGTCATGATACATCTTTTTTTTTTTGTCTGAAACAGAGTCTGAGGTCTCCTCAGTTTCTGTAAGCCTCTTCTAAATACTTCTGGTTAAAGGCAGGTGTTCTCTTTAAAGAGAGCTAGAGGCTACAAGAGACTGTAAGGCAGCTCACTGGAAACTTAGAGCACATCATCTTCCATTGACACAGGTGAATGTTGAGAGCACTTTGTGATACCAACCCACTGATGAATTTAACACATTAACCACTTCATATTTCATCACCAGGTTTTCCATTTCATCACCATTTATTTAACTTTTCCTAGTTGACGTTTAAGAGTTGTAATAATTTTTCCTGTCACCTGCCACTGCTTTTATTTCCATATGGACTTCAGAGATGACAGAGAAAGAAGATAAACTCTACAGAGTCTGCAATCTGAGATTCAGGGAGTCCCCTCTAAATAGTTATAAACTGTACAAAGATACAGTCTTTATACACACTACAGATGAGAGTTGTTTGACTCAGAGAGTATTGGCAGGACAAACACATGAAGTTTCTAAAAGCATTTTTTTTCTCTGACAATGTTGTTTCTAATCTGATGAGAACTTATTTCCAAATATTTTCCAAAATTTTATTATGATCCAAAGCGAATTCTAGCTTTGGTGGTATCTGAATGCAGATCTTGACATTGTGACTTTTGCCCATTGCTAAAAAATGTTGTGTATTCATTAAATACGTCTGTGTGTCTTGGAGACAGTTTTATACTTCTGAAAATCAGGCCACTGATATTTGGCACACACACTTGAGAACTTGGGCCAGATTATATCATTACCAATCATTATCTAATGTGCTCAGTGAGGGGAATAAGTAATGGATTGGGAAAACTTAACATTTCTAATTTCTTGTTCTTTTTATAGTCAATTTTCTCATCCTATATTCTATGTTAATGTTGAGAATAACTGCTGGACATAGCCCACATACATTTGTGTGTGAAATTAAGCAATAATTATGGAGCAGATGGATTCATTTAGAAAACGTATCAGTGTCCTAAGGAACAAAATGATAAAAAACAAACAAAAACTCCTAAGGCAAGAGAAGGCCTGGGGTAAGAGAAGAGAAGGAGGAAGGGAGGAAAAGAAAGGGATATAAGTAATTTTTGGCTGATATGCACAAGTTGACACTTTTTTCCACAGAATATGCCTAGCTACTATCCACTGTATATTCAGATTATCTCACTATAAAACTGCAGCTTGCTAAAAATGTTAATGCACCTGCCTTTTCCAATGTAAATTGTGATAGGGGTGACTCATTTTGCTCAACATCTTAATATTGATTATGTAAAATATGTTTCATGAAGAAATTCCTCCTGCTCTTTGAGTCTATAACTGAAACTTATAGTTTACTGAGCAATTTAGCCTTTGAAATGCTATGTGTCTTGGTTTCACTGAACAGGGGAAAAAGAAAGTTTAAATAAAAAAAGAATATGAAGTGCACTCAGGGTGCTAAGTTAGAGAAAAATGAAATACTATAGAAATTGCTTTCTGTAGGAAAACAATGTCATAGAACTTCAAAACATATTGTCAAAATATATGTTCATTGGAATAACTTGGAATTCTGGAATGCTTGTCACTCTCTAGTTTTATTTCTAAATGTTTTTCTGTTTGTATATGTGTTTTCTAAGATATTTAAATAACACAGAGAACGATAGTCTGCTACTAACTTGTCTCTTACAGAGCTAGTTTTACAACAACCATTTATGTGGATTGTAAAATGTTTTATCCTTCGCCGCATTAGTAATACTGAATAGAAACCCAAGTTCCAATATTTAGCAAAAGCAAGAAAATATAGCTTCTGTCCAAAGCTGGAACAAATTCTGGTGTGCAGGTATATAAATAATTGGAAAAACAAAATCTTTAAGGCTCTGTATTTCTCTTTCTTTAACTATTGAAAATCCATTTGTCACTACCTGAACTCACTGATTATTTACATTCAGACTTAGCCATGTAATTTATTCTTTTCACATGATTAATTTCTGAACTGGACATGAAAAAGGCTTGCTGTGAAAAAACAAAATCTGGTTATTGAAGTCAGAACAACTTTATCACAGGCTGTGAGTTCAGATCTATCATAAGCTAAAAAACTTTGAAAAATACATATTTTTATTATTATTTTTATAGCTTTGCCTGAACATGCTTTCTCCTGCTTAGATTTATTAAAAACTGATTTAATTCTCAAGCTCTTCAATGGAAGAATATTCCACAATTTATCACGATGACAAGAATACACAAAATAGAGGAAAAAGTTATTTTTTTTCAAGACAGGGCTCAGAAGCCTTCCAGTTGTTCCAGCGGTCATTTAGCAAAACAGGCTGTTGAGGCCCACTGCCTGACCTGCAGCTGTGTTTAGCTGAAGCTCAGGAAGGGGCTACCTGTGGATTTACCATCATTACCTTCTTCTTTGAGAGAACAAGAGCTTTGCACAGACAGAAACAGAAGCGCTAGTAAAGAATGCAGATTTATGACCCTGTTCTTTGAGTTGGTTTCTGTTATTTTACTGGGGGAAGTTAAATACAGTACTGCTTCTAACAGTGACTTTGAGACAAAATCCGCTTCAGGAAATTACCCAACAGCAGCTCTGGGTTGGAACTGCTCTGAGTAAGCAGCCCACTTTTTGTAATTTTATTGTCCAATTTGTGACTTTATTGGCTCCCTTCATGGTATATGTTGCTCCTATTCATTTAAATGGTTTTCTTTGCAGTTTCCTTTGGGGGCTACAGCCTGCATTGAGAATATGGAAACTATTTCCCCAGATGGAGCCAATGAATGTTCTGAGGCCTAATAATATACGTATCCTCTTGCAATTCAAAGCAGATTCCAGTAAACACTGGCCTTCATCTGAGTGCTTGAGTACACCACTTTCCAGAGCTCTTGGCAAGAGTAAGTGGTTGTAAGGGAGCATATCCATATCTTGTCATTTATTTGTGCAGGAAGAATCTGTTCTGATGTTCTGAACCTTACTTGACCATTGACCACAACAAACTCTATTGTATTTGCTTTTGACAGAGAGTTGCACACTTTTTTTTTCCCTTTTTTTTTTTCTTTTTAATTTTAATTTTTATTTTTACAATCAAGATCCTAAACCTTTTTAGGTTTTGGCTCCCAATCTTGCACTTTGTGCTTTATAGCTGGGCCCACTGGCAGCAACAGAAGTTATAGGGTAGTGATGTGGTTTAGATAACACTGCACCTTAATTCTAGCTTTGACCACCAAATGGCCCAGTGTGTCCTTTGGATATGGAATGTTTGGAGCCAGTAGATACTTGTGACCTAGACATCAGGCACTGAGTCCTTTATCTATGGATAACAAAACCTATTCTGGCCTGGACTTAGGCATTTTAGTTGCTCCATATAGGCAGCTAAAATGTAGAAGAAATCATCACTGCAGTCCTTCAATGAGTCTTTATTCAGGTGCAATATCCATGCACATTGAGGAAAGAAGGATATGTAGTCATCCAGAAGAACAGTGCTCCATGTCCATGGGCAGCAAATGTACAGCTTTCTGAAGAGGGGTCCAAAGACAGAAACAGATCAGAGAAGATGATCTGAATGCTCAACACTGCCCTGACTTCTAGCTGTAACGTGTGGTTTCTCTGACAGTGTTAAGCATCCAGCTGTGCAAGAGACACTACATATTTCCTTTGGGTCCCCTTCAACTAACAAGTCGCTGCGCTAGAGCTCTAGTAACAAAAAACAAGCAAACATACAACAACAACAAAACCACCTGAATTTATTTGAGTTCTGTCCTTAATTGGTCCTATTAACTTGTTCTAAGTAATTTACTGTTGATATTCTCTAGAAGTGTGGAACTCTGCTTTCTAGATTTCATTCTCCCCTTAAAATTCTTTGCACATAATTCTGTCCAAGAATGTCTATCCATTTCCTTTTGTAGACTGTGGTTACTTACAGCACAGGATTTATCTTCTGTCTCTTTTTCACGGGCTCTCAGTCATGTCACAAAACATGGATAGAGCTTTGCATCTGGCAACTTTTACCATGATCACAGGATGACATTGTAAACATCTACATTTTCCCTTCTGATGTATGAGAATCCCAATAACCTTCTGTCAAATAAATCTTATCCTTAACTGATATGAAGGCTATATTCTCATTCTTATTTACTGTTATTTTCTTTGTAGGGACATCTTCTGGAAGGTTGTAGTTCTTATTCTGAAGGAAAATCTTTTGTCTCAATCTTATATATATTTGACTAACTAACAAGATTTATTGCTTTATCAGCATGTTTTTACGTGAGTCATTCCCCAAGGATTTTTTCTACAAATGCATATAATTCAAAATGGAATGAAGAGCCAAAGTATTGCATTATCAAGCTTTTAAGATCGGAGAGAGAGTTTTCAATGAAATATGCTAAAAGGCATCTTGAGTACTGACAAAGCATGTTTCCAAAGCATGTTTCCAACTCTTTAATCTAAGAGTTTCTTACTCTTAGATTAAAATTTCAGATTGGTCAGGTGGCCAGTTTGCAAAGGTGGCCTTGGCAAATCATCCTGTGTTTGTTGAAAACAGAACTAAGGATTGACTTTGTCAAAACATAAGATTTGTTTATCAAGGAGGTACATGGATAGAACTGCTAAAATAAATGTAACATACCTTGTAAGAGAGGTATACCATTCTGTGCAAAATAAATAAATAAATAAATAATAATAATAAAACTCTCTGTTGAGAATCTGAGACTGTTTTGCAGCTGGAAAAGAAAATCATTTCTGCTTTCAAACAAGTGTCCTTGGCTCATGCCCAAATTCCAGATTATGACAGACCATCTAGCCTCAACAAACTTGGCAGACTTCTTATTTTTGATGTAGTTCAACTTTGGCAGAGAGCCAGATATTCACATCTTTTCTCTATTTGTAACCTTACATATAACTTTGTGACCACTGTCTCACCTTCTATTTTACTTACGTATGCAAGAATATTGAATACAAATGATGGTAAAGTACATGGTACGTGGTAGTCAGCTTGTGGTGTATTATGGTAAATTTTCAGAAGCTTCAAGGATTTAGGGTGCTGTATATTAGTAAAACAACTGAATGATGGTGAACTGAATTTCCTTGACTGCGTGGCCTATTCCTTTATTATAGAAAGGAAATTAAAAATAACAGATGGACGTTTCATATTAAAAAAAAAAAAAAAAAAAAGTTAATTTTCACAACATGGTATCATTTTTGTCACAAGTTCCTTCATTCTCCTAAAATGAAATACTTGGATTTAATATAAAGCAATGTGTAACAATATAGTTGAATCACAATACATGTCTCTTCTCATTCAATTTAGCTGTAACTCAGTTGCCTTCAACTATATTATCATGAGTGTAGAGCTAGCTCTACACTTTTGTCTTCCTGCTCTGGGCTTCAGTGGAATAAGTTCCTGTACTTAATGGCTTTGCAAGTTTGTGATATTTGTTCAGCATGTTTGCTAAGCAATGAGCACTTAGCATTTGTCATCTGGCATATTTTTATTTTATTTATTTATTTATTTTCCCAGAGTACATTAAAAAGGCAGCATTTTGGGGTTTGGGAAAAAAAAATACCTGAGCATATTTCATGTATTTTCAGAGATTCTGTGCATTTAGCCACGCGTATATGGCAAGGTCTTGTAAATTTATCTTGTTGCTACAAACGAATAGATCTTCTACCTTCCTTCACCGTAGCAGGTAACAATATTATTGAATAAAATCAGAATAAAAGGTGAAAGAAAAAATTCTACTCTGGTAGACAGTAACATAGTGGAACAGCCTTCAGAGCAGTGTGTAAGGTTCGTTTGAAAATAGTTCCTGGTACCTGCACATGGAAAAAAGTGAAGGTGGTTCTGAGGAGATTTCTGTTTCTATGTATAAAAGAGCCATGCTGATTAGCCATGGTGAATGGTCCAAAGTCCAAGCTCTCATTAGAGATTTCATCTAGGCTGACACACCTGGCTCTTAGCAACACTGCTCGTTGATTTTATTGTGCGGAAGTTGGCCTACACTTTTAGAGGTCTATGGATGCTAATGTATTGCACAGGAGGACACTAGAGGAAGAAGGAGCAGTTAAGTAAATGTGTTTATGATCGTCGTATGTAGAAAACCAGTAAACAGATAAACGTACCTTTTGAAGTCCTTAAGAAATTTTACTTTTACTACAGTCATTTTTTTTTTAGCTGAGTTCCTCTGTACAAATAGGGAAAAAAAAAATTCTTTTTCCATACAGTGATTAAGTGTCAGATTCTACCTTCATGCATTTAGCAGTGTTAAGTTCCTTGTACACACTTCTAATGGGATCATGAGGTGATTGAGGAAGTATTTTTGTAATGCTGACTAGATTTCTATCAGCTTCAGAGTGGGAGGTACATTCCCCTTTACAAGTCCTTATTTCCTGTGGTCCAGATTTTCTCTGTTCTTTAACTGTGCACAAAGCACAGTGTCAAAGTTCTCATCCTGATCACTGCTAATAACACCATGGGTTTTGGCTTCTAAACTCAGATTCCTGGATGCAGAAACTGTGGTTTTGACTTTGCTTCTAGTTCATTGCTCTTAGTGTCCTGAGACTACTCAGAAAAAGTGCTCAGTCATCATGTCCCTGTGCATCATTGAAGAATGCAATTAGATCTTGTTCCATCAATCATGGGCCAATCATGAGCTCTTGTTACTTTCCTCACTTTTTTTTTTTTTCTTTTTTTTTTTTTTTTCTCCTTCAAGGCCTAGGAAGGCTGTTCATGCTAAGCATTGCTTCTATCCTTCACCTCTACCTCTTTCATTTTATTATTATAAGAACATTGCTTTTGTGGTTCACATACTTGAAATGGATTGCAAGGAAAGAAGCCTGACCTAAAACTGCCTGGATACATTTCTCCAATCTCTAAACTGCATTCCTCTAATATAAGAATGATAAATTAATAAATTAAACAAAAAAAAAAAAAAAAAAAGGAAAACAAAAACCACCAACAAACACGACACTATTATTTCCTTAATTGCTAAGAGTTTAAAATTAAATATATTGATCTAATATATTCTTAATATATTAATATATTAAGATCTCTTTCAACCCTTGTTATTCTATAATTCTATGATGCTATGAATCTATGAAGTTCTACCCGAAGAGAAATATAAATCAGGGTTGACTATGTTTCTTTTCTGCTAAGCCCCGTTTTTTGTTGTTGCTATTGTTTTCTTCTGAAACTGCCCAAGACAAGAGAGGAGTTTTGGCCTATTGATAAATGTGTCTGTAATTCTTATTAATTAAAGCTATGGAAGTAATTTGTTAATATTGAGCCTTGGAATGACATCCAAATATGATATATAACATATCCTGATTTTTTTTTCTTTTAATCTTCATAATTTAAACATGTTGGGTGTTTAAATATACTTTGTTATTTATGAGACAATGTAGGTATACTTTAATGGAGAAAATAAATACTTTCAAAAATGTTCTATTGTATAGTTTAGTGTTAAATCATGCTTATTTGCTTTGAAATACATACTACTTAAAGTGAGACAGCATTATGCTGCATATTACCATGCTTTTTCCATCTGCGTCTTCTAGTCTGACGTTCTTCTCCTGTAGAACAACAATAGTTGATGAATAAATTGTGCACAAGGTGAAAAGACTTCAATGAAAATAAAACTATGGAAATGATTCCTGTCCTTGGTTTTAAAAGAAAAATATTGCTTGGAAAACAATGCCTGATGAGTCTAATGGTTTCACAGAATGAAGCTGATCAAAGTAAAGTGAGTTTTTTCCTGAACTTCTTTTCACCTCTTTCTGAAATCTGTTCTGTAGTCAAACAGCATTTTATCAGTGTGTTTCATAACTAGTCTGTCTGTACTTTTCTCCACTTTTTCACAGGTTGATCTGATAACTTCAGGACCAGTCTGGTTTTCTGGGGTTACTTTGTTCCAGCTGCACTTTGGTCATGTGGAGTTGGTCCTATCTCTTGACTTAGCAGGCACTTATTTTACTTAAACCCAACTGAAACTGAAGACAAGGGGAAAGGTGTTCAGCTGATGAAGCAAGTTTAGGAAAAAGGTAAATAAAGTTGTCCTTAGGCAGCCAGCTGTAGGTCAGCCGTAGAGGTGACCTACAGCTATGTATAGGTATGGGGATGGGCTGGCTGCAGAGATGACAGGGACCCCCATCACCTTGTTTCCAGCAGCCTTACACAAGGGATGTTCTTCATTGATCAACTTGAACATCTACAAGGAATGGATTCCAAAATCACAGAGAAATTTGAGGTAAAGTTTAGAGCAGGACTTTAAAGAGTTTTCAGTAAAATCTTGACTTCCCTAGTCAGCAAGAGATTTGACTTTTTGAGGCAGGGATTTTCCTGTACCTTTCACATTTCTAAGTAGAAATCTGAATGAATTTTGGATCTTGGCTTAGATCTTTCGTGTCTGGTATGTGCGCAGAGTAACTTTCAGCAACAAATTGCAATATATGAAAATATTGCTGTACATATATCTAGAGGGCTGTACTTGGGGATCTTCTCACCTCAGAACAACTAGTTTAATTGTATATTTTCAGGGAACTGAATTATTTCTGGATTTGACAGATGTATTTGAGTACATTTGGAAAGAATGTGTTTCACAAAGGGCTAGTTAGATATTGAGAGTAGAATAGTCCATATAAACATAAACAATGACAAACAGAAAGATATTTATTTGACTTTAGGTTTACATGTTGAGATAATTTTTAGTCCCAATATCTAATAAACTGCAACAAAAACAATCTCCGCTATGAGTTTTAGTAACACTGGGTATTTTTCTTTGATATACATCAAATTTTGCAGATATAACTACAATATCCTAATCTATGCTAATTCAGCTTGATTTTGCTTAGATCATTAAACTCCTTCATAAATCCTTCATGAACTCTCATAAAAATTGCACTTTCTTCAGTTTCTTTGAAATTATTCACAAAGGTTAGACCACTGAATCATTACAGTTTTCTGGGTTGCTCATAATGTTCTACTTTGACTGAGAAAAGAGAAGGCCTTCCATTTCTAATTTTCTCTTGTTTTCATTCCCATGAGACTATTTCATTTGACATACACTAAAGTAGCACAAAATTTTGGCCCCACACAACCTGCTTACACACTCAGAATGTTCAGTATTGGTCTAATGTTTCACAGCATGGAAAATGAACAAGATAATCTGTTCTGGGTATTCCTTTGTCTTTGTACCTCACAGAATGTCACTGTTGAAGGGATTAAACCATGAGAAAGTATAAAGTTAACTGTGAAACCCTGCTAGAGCTAATATAAGACAGAGGGTTTGTATGTTTTTCAGTGGTATTTTGGTCATGCTGGGTACATGTCATCTTCATGTTAGCTAGCCTGGCAAAAACTGAATTTCTTGCAATCATTCTTTGAGAACTCCATACTATATACAAGCTATTTAACTGTGCTTACTTCTGCTTTACAAACTCTATACATAATGAAATACAGATTTAACATCTGGGAATCACTATATGTGACACAATTAGAACAATATGAATGTTCAAGACAAATGAGGTTAGGGTCACTGAAATATGACTATGTATATTAAAAAAGTTAAAAAGCTGTGTTAACACATCTTTTTCCTAACTCATGGATTTAATATCATAAATATTAACAGTAGAATAAGAATTTGCAAGAACTAAAGTGAAAGCTAAATTTTTGGCCTCCTTGTGAATTTTCACATTTTTAGGATGTAAACCCATAATACATTTCTTAGTGTGTAAGAACTGTGGAAAAAGTCAATGTCATTTTTGCTACCTGCAGTCTGTAGATTTTCTCATTTTTCTTTATTTGTCAGTTAGCTAAAAGCACAGGCTCAGATCATTACCTAATTTGGCAAATGATCAGTGCTTACCCTTTTTTAATCTTAAAGAGCTAAATGCTGTAAAGACCACCTTCTCCATACTGGTGAGGATTCAATTCAACATTTGAAGTTGTCATTATTATTTATTTATTTTTTAAAAAAACTCTTTTCCAAGGAAAAGGGAAAGTTTAAAGTTTTGTGGAAATATCTGTGTACATTATATTAATCAGCTGGCATGTTATCATAGAATCATAGAAAGGCTTGGCTTGCGTCTTAAAGATATTGGAAGGGATCTTAAAGATTATCTCATTCCAATCCCCCTGCCATGGACAGGGATGCCAACAACTACAACACATTGCCCAGGGACTCATCCAACCTGGTCTTGAACACCTCCATTTAAAAGATGTGAACTTGTTAGCAATCACTTTTCAAAGCAGAGGTCAGGGAAGAGTAGTGGACTGGGTTTTCATGATAAGGGTTTCCCATGCCATTTCCATCTATGCTTCCTAAAGGTATACTTCACGTCAAAACTTTTCAGCACAAAATTAAAGAATGATAGTTCACTGACACACTGCAATTGTTGACACCTTTTCCAACAAAATGATATGGAGTGATTGTATGTCTTCCTGATCAAACATATTTAATCAGTGTTCCAATTAAAAAGCAAAATAAAACAAAACAAAAACACAACAACAACAAACACAAAATTTCATTTTTTTTCAGAGCCCTTTCAATATATGACTGAAATTTAATTGCTAAGATTAGGGAATCAACTTTCTGTCTCTTGACTAAACTTCATGCAAAGTTTATCACTTGCCTTTGGAAAATTTTCAGGTAGTTTTATGTGCTGTTAAATGCAATGCTTTTCATCTCTAACTCGTTGATAGAATCTGCAAAAAGTATGTCTTGTTCTTCATTTCTTTCTAATTTTAACTCCTAATGTGGTGCATGATTTTTTTTTTTTTTCCCCAGATTTGCATAATAGTTTCTAAAACTTTATCTGCTTTCTGAATTTTTTATTAAGCTTATGTTTAGGTCCATATGTATGCTATATAAATGAAATGGTATTAATATAAGTAACAGTGGTATTATTATTGTTGTTATTGTTACTGTTATTATGAAGGAATATGATAGAAATATGATTTTGGTCTGGGGATACTGTAACACTTGGTTTGTCCAGTAGCATCATATACATTGTGTTGTGGCCCTGAAATATGTAAGAATATGGAAGATATTGGCAAACAAGCAATAACTTATTCCTACATGCAACAACAGAATTAGAAAAAAAAAAAAAAAAAAAAAAAAAAAAGTTCTTATGGATTTCTTTTCCCTGGAAAATTCTGTGAAATTAAATCACTTTACAGGAACACACCAATTTCACAGAAATCCATAACATACTCCAGTCTGCCAGCCAGGAAAGCTGTGCCTCCCTGTTGATTTACGGGGCTCCCCACTCTTAAAAGCAGCTGAATCCGTGGTCTGACATGATTTCTATCTAAGATATTTAGCCAGCTGGCTCTCTGGCCTGTAATTTCTTTTAAATATTCTATTTAATTCTCTCAAAGTAAAATATTTCAAAAATATTTATTTCATGGAAAACTTTGAATTTATGAATTTTGTTCCAATTTGAGGGTAAATATATTTTCTTTTTTTTTCTTTTTTTCTTTTTTTTTTAAAAAAAAGGGGGGTGGGGGAATTAATTACTGAAAGGGGATCTCCATTCTTCAAGAGCCAAAAAAGTGAAGGGCTGCAAGGGACATAAACTGGCAGATATTACAAATGCCTTCCATGCGTTTATCAGCAAGGTGAACACAGCACTGATGTAGTCCTACACTGAATTTACTTATATTGCTTGAAATTAAATCTACGCAGATAAAACAGGGATGTAAGCCTGGGAATTATTTTTTAACTTATTCACTTTCTAAGGAAATGATTAAAGAGTGTGCTTCTCTTTAAATATTCTTGTTGTGAAGTATAGTGAAACCATTAATATGGCCTTTTGGAGTTTAATTCTCTATCTCAGTCTTATTGATTCCATGCGGAGTGAACCAAGACATTCAGGAAGCAGAAAAGCTTTTGCAGAATATCCCCCACTGAAATAATAGTGGAAGATAATGCATTCATTGATAAATTTGGCAGTTCTTAAATCCCCAACCTCATTTTAGCCTATACTACCTCAGCTGCAATGTCTGTGATTTATTCAGTGCAGTCATTAATAAGTTGCAAGATATTGTAGGTTTTCCAACATCTGGAATTCCTGTTTTATTTTTCTCTATTAAAAATAATACATATATAGTCAGAGACAGACCTTTAGTATATTCATAGCTCTGAAATTACCTCTCATATGTCTATTA
Organism: Heteronetta atricapilla; assembly: GCA_011075105.1. Taxonomy (NCBI): domain Eukaryota; kingdom Metazoa; phylum Chordata; class Aves; order Anseriformes; family Anatidae; genus Heteronetta; species Heteronetta atricapilla. Next base: position 83,493,542 of record CM021733.1, read on the forward strand.
TTTTAACTTTCTTCCTTTAAAAGAAACAGTCAAGAACTGGAATGAAGAGTAAAGAGTAAATGTAAAAAAATAATAATAAAAAAAAAAAAAATGACACCACATTTTCCTAAATTCATAGAGAAAAATAGTTAATGACAAAACTGAATAACAAACTTAGGACAACCCTTGCCAGATTTTGAAATGGCTGAATTCAACTTTGATTATTTTTTTTTCCTAGTGGTTTTGCACATATGACGAAAAAAAACATTTTTATCTGAGGTAGACATAAACATTCCAGCTTTTTCTGAGAAAGAAAATGAGCATTTTTATTTTGTCATTAAAACAACAACAACAACAAAACACCCACAGAAGTATCCTACTAATGCAGAATTGCATTTTGATTTAAAAAAGAGGAAAATGTTACTGGGAAAACAACAAAAAAGTTTCAGTATTTGGCAAAAGTTACTTTCCCCCCTCCCCAGCTTATCATAGAAATATCAAGAAGTCAAGCCAGATGTTTTGGCTGGCTTGATAAACTTCCTGCTATTGTTCTCCGTAACCATAAGGCAGGCAGGAGTTCAACCACCGATCAAGATGTTATGATGCTCTGACTGGCAGAGATGTGGAAGTCTCCACCCAGTTGATTCCTGTGGCTGGTTAAAAACTGTTACTGCTCAGTTTCCACAAGGTCTCCAACCAGATGAAACCCATCCCATTCTTTCTGCTGGGACCTGAACTCAGATAGTTCTGAAAATAATATTTGGTGCTCATTGTTTAGCATTTGTTAAAGACTTCACAGGTATTTAGGTGTTGCATTGCTCTAACATTTGTGTAACCGTTCTTGAAAGAAGTTTGGACTAAATTTAGACTAAATTACACTGGACTTACATTATGAATGCAAAGTTTATGAAAGAAAACAGTGGTTTCACAAAAAAAAAAAAAAATGGAGGGAATTGATAAGGTAGACAATAAATACTCTGGAAAGTAATGAGAACTATTTAGAATACCATTTAATGTATGCACTCTATGGCTACGATGCCCCCACCTATGTCAGATATGGTAAAAGCAATCTATATTTGACTAAAAAGGGAAAAACAAAAAAATATTTAGAAGTGGAGAGACATCTGTCCTGCTTCCTCTTGTGAAATGTGTCCATTTGATTCGTGTCGTGTATGAAACAATGCTAGGGCAGCATGATGAAATGTAACTTTCTATCTAAGAAAAACAGAGTGATTAGTGTACATAGTTCTTGCACTGTGTAAAATAAGAGTCTAGCAATTCGTGTAAATAGAGGGCTTGAAGGACGAACACTGAGACTCGAGTCTGGGAGATAAGAGGACCAAGGAGTTTTTTTGGAAACTACTGACTTCTGCATGAGATGCTGCCCAAGCTTCTGATGTCCGGCAAAGGGATCCACCAAATAAGGAGAAAGGGGGAGTTGAAGGACGACCGAAGGACAAAGCCTGGGAGGAAGACTATGAGCCTTCAGCACAAGAGACCCCCAGAAACCAGAGTCTGATATGCATGCATCCGGAGAGGGTTTGGATTCTGGGAACTAATTATAATAACCCTGCCTTTTCTAGGAATAGTGATGAATATGTATTAGTCTAGGAACATAAAAATCAGCCCCCTGATGTAACAGGTGTGCATCTTGGTGGAGCAGAGACTCCTAGTGCACCCAGCACTGTTTGCTTGTCTCTATTCACTTAATAAATTACAAACTTTAATTTTAATCCTATTTGGGACTCAAGCATTTATCACACTCTGTTACTGATACATACAGTTCTATGATACAATGCTGCTGACTTCTCCTTTTGAACAACCAGTAGAAGTGTGGGAAGAATATAGACCAATTGACCCATCATTAGGCCTTGTTGGTTGTCTGCTTTGGACCAGTTACAAATTCTTACCTGTCTCTATAACCTTCAAATTGGAACAAAAATAAACAGGACAGAAATGCAGCAAAGCATCAGCTTTAGGAAAAGAAAGGTAAAGGAAAGTTTGATTATTTTAAGTAGCTTTGAATGGAACTCCTTTCTGTCTTCATTGAAACTTTTCTCTAGCTCAGTAGTGCAAAACTTTATTTTTATTTATTTATTTATTTTTAATGGCTTTACATTTATGTGTCAATTTAAGCAGAACCTTGGTTCAGTTTAAGATTCTGGGAAGATGTTTATTGTTTGGGGCATATTAGAACTTTGTTGCTGCTTGTTACATTGGGGACTGATGTCAATTCTGGAAATAGCTGTGAACTTGATTAAATAAGTTATTCATCTCTGAAATGATTCAAAGTTGAGGAATCAAAGCAAGAATCCTATTTGTAAAGACAGTATAGAGAAGTTTTTTACCATACACAATAAGTTTGTGTGGGTTTCATTCCATATAGTCAGTAAATTTGTTCCCTTGATATCTTTTTTCTTTATTCACACCTTTTTTTTTTTTTTTTTTTTCCTGTCTAGCTGCATATCTGTATTTGGGGAGAAGGAGCAGGGAGGTATGCTTGTAGACTTCCTGTTATTTTCTTCAGACCTGTCAAGCCTATTTCCCCTGAAGGGCTATACTGAGGGCTTAATCCTTTTAGTTCAGATCTCATTAGTTAATATGTGTGTTTTGTGACACTTGTCTAAGACAATTTTTCTTCTTAAGTTTCAGATATCTGGACTGCTTAATTGTCTTGATGTGCTCAAGCTGCATCTCCTACATTGCTAAAAACTACCTGACACACATAAGAGACAGGTAGACAGGCCGTGTCACAGAATCACAGAGTAGCTGATGTTGGAAGGGATCTCTGGAGGTCATGTAGTCCAACACCACTGTTCAAGAAGGGCCACTGTTTAAAGGTTGTTCTCTGGGCAACTCTGTCACCCACATACATAGTGTTCATGTAGAATCTCTTTGTGTTTCAGTCTGTGTCCACTGTGTCCCTCAAAGTACTTCAGAGTGTATACTCAAGAGTTCTCTAGAAAATGTGTCTTTTTTTTTTGTCTTTTTTTTTTTTTTTTTTTTTTAAATCAGATTCTTCTCATGCCCTAGCCTAAACTACAGCCAGTGAAAGGTGTCTGGAAGGGGGATTCTGGTGAAAAAAAAAAATATCAAGAGCAATTTTAACTCTTTAAGGCTGTGAATTTCTATAGCTTACATAGTTGAGAACCTGACAATGATGAAAAGAGGTAATATGTTTTGTTTTGTTTTGCTTTGTTTTTCTTTGTTTTGTATGTTTGAGAGTTGTACCATATGTCCACTATCTTGTACAAAATGCTGTTTCCAGATATGTTGCCTGACAATTCGACAAGAGGCCACTGGATGTGTGCTATAAAGCTGATCCATGTAACTTGTCTACTGTGTCTAGACCATACTGAATTCACTACTCATTGCTTTACCATCTTTATATCTCACATACCCATAACTTTTATCTGGATTTCTTAGAAGATAATACTGAAGAAGATAATACTGAAAATACACCTCTTAGGTAAGAGGTGTATTTTCCATAGGTGGTAGACATGAGGCATGAGACCAGCAATCGGATGGCAGTTATGACTCATGTGCTGCTGTGCAGTAGCTCTCTGCTCCAGTAAACCAAGATGCTGTGCTAAATGTACCTCATCCTTCAGAGGGATGAAATGGCAGGGACACCCAAAACATCAAGGACGTGAAATATTCGACTGCTGTAATCTGGATTGTTTTACAAAACAGAACAGTAAACTGCATTGTTACAGCTGGTGTTTCTAGGACCAGATCTGAGAATAAGTGTTGCTTGCTTTAGACAGTCATTCATGACTATTAGTATCATACAAAATATTCCTTATAGAAGAGAACAGAGCTGGACAAATTAATTTGGAGGCTGCGTACTACCAGCATATATATATATATAGTTGTTTAATAGAGTAAAAATGAAACATTTGCAACAAGTACAGTAAATTTTCATTAACCGAATGGATCATGAAAAAAGTAAAAAAAAAAAAAAAAAAAAAAAAACTATCAGTCAGCCTTATCTGTAAGTAAAAATAATTATATTTTCCATTTGATGTAGCAAAGTAATTGTTCCAATAGGATGTTCTGGAATTATTTACTTTACATTCCTTTCTCATATACATCACAGTAATTTTCTGCATTCAAAGATCTGTAAAAGTCCTGTAAGCTATTTAATAATACATATGATTATGCTGATATATGTATGTTTTGAGATTTTACCCCATGTGTGAAATTTTCAGATTTGGTTTTAAGCTTTAAGGAAGTCTGAGTATGTCTGTTCATTTCTAAATCATTTGCATTAACATTCTTCAGCACAGCAGAAGCTTGAAGGCAATTATTCAAGAAGAACAAGTAAAAATGTCTTAGTAGCTGTAAGCCATGCTACAGTGCTCTGACCCTGGAATGCACTGTGGTACAATGTGATGTGTCTGCATCCTGAAGGTATATATAAAAAAAAGCTCAAACAGAAAATGGTAAACCAAGTGTAATGATGAATTGCTTTGATAGGAATCCCTCTGATACATGTGTTCAGACCCCCATAGAGCCCCAGGAAAAGTCATTTAAAGTCCATTTTCTCTCCACAGTTTTGTGGATTCACTTTTGTCAATAAAATTTACATTGAGAGAAATATGAGAAGGGTCTTGGATCCAGCTAAAAGAGCAGAAAAGGAACAGTTCAAACTCTTATGTGTTTTAAATATTACCTAAAGAACATTTATAATTCTGGACAAGAAGTCTCTTAAGACTACTGGTTTATAGTAGGCTATCCAAACCATAGATATTGAATGTCAGAACAGGCTTCTGTCACTGGAGTATGCCTTCTTTGAAAAGGAATAGGTAAACATTTGCTTCATCAGTATGTTCAGTGAGCATCTTAATAACTGTGGCACTTCTCGTCTGTCCTTGCAGCCAGCTGCCAAGGATTTTGAACATAACTGAAGAAAGCAATAGCTGGAATTACATCACTCTGTGGGTGGATAATGTCACTTAGTGAAGAATGAGATGGTAACAAGACTGTTACTGTTTTGTCAAGTTCTCCAGCACAAAACCAGGTTCATCTCTGCTGCGTGTGAAAGAATTGGCCTTCATAACTTGTTCTAAGAGTAAGAGGATGGATATGGGCAGGCAACTTCTGTTTGGAGTCCTTTGTTGATAGTTCAGATCTGGTATATATGATGGTTCAGCAATTAGTTTACATCCTTTATTCCTGTTGCTTGTAGCATCAGAGGCAGCTTTGCCTGATGCAGTGGCTTTTATGTTTGGGCTACCCCAGGAAAAAGAATTAGTACTGAAATATATTCCACTTACAGGAATTCTCAAATTTCAGGCATCCATGGGCTCTGTCCTTGGGCTGCGACTGGGCAAATAGAGAATAGATTTCATCCAGGCCTTTTGTATGAAGTCTGTGGAGTTTCATTAAGAAAATCAAACATAAAGCAGAAGTTCATGTCATAAATCAGTCACCCCTCCCTGTATTTTTTTCTTTTTTTTTTTTTTTTTTTTTTTTTTTTTTTTAGATATGAGGCGCATAGCCCCTGTATACACATGGATATCATGTAAAAGAGAAAATAAATATTTTATATAACCTTTGAAGGCAGGTGCAACTCAGCTCTGCCACTCAGCATAGGGCAGGAGAGGTTAGCCTATTAAAATTAGGGGCATGAGATGCAGAGAAGGTGAAAGCTTTGCCCACTCTTTGATTTGTACTCTGTACATTGTATCAATAGCTGTAAAATAGTTGTTTTCTATTGCTTATTTAAGTGGCCAGGTCTATCTCTGTTTCTTTGTTAGCAGGAAACATTGTACTTCTAAGATGGAGTTCCCTACTCATTTACCCACTTAGCATTGGTTCTGTGCTGCCACTACAAGCCCAGATGGGACATATCTTGGCTAAGATGTGCACTTTCTGCCACCATGCAGATCAGGGCATGCCTATGCTATATTGTGCTTGAGATTTGAGGTCCTTTTCTTTTTTTTTCTTTTTTTTTTCTTTTTTTTTTTTTTTCAAATTTTACATAAACTATGCCTGAAAAAACCCTCCATCCCATCAGAGTCAAGTACTTGAAAAACTGGGGAGATTATGTATTCACAATCCTTCTGAAACTTTCCTCTCTGTTACTAACAGTATATTGTTATGAACACCATTTCTTATCAGTGCTAATGTTAAGTTCCAATTTCTAAGGGAAAAAATAACAAAAAATATATCAGCACTGTTATGGTTAATTAACAATGAATGAAGGTCTAGTATAATGAATATCTTGTTTTAATCTGTGCTGTAAAAATGTTACATTTCTTTAACAGTGGGGAAAATGTACTACATTGTAGAATTTAATCTAAAAATATGAAGATATCTTAAAACCTTAGGTTGTTTCAGGAATATATGGCATTCCATGATTAGGGTATGTTGTCTTCTTTTCCCTTTTTGTCAATATTTATTTTTCAATCAACAGATGAGCTTCTTTCTGAAATCACCTAATTTGAATAAAGTTGACTTTGTTTCCTTTCTCCCTTTATCTCTTTACAAGTTGAAGAGCTGTTGGTTGTTTTACTAAACCTCCTCTTAAGAAGAAACATCTGTAAAAACTGAAACTTTTGCTAGAAACTAATGTTTGACTATTGTTGGCAGCCAAATCTGTTTACAGATAAAAGACATGGGTGTAACTTTCCATCTAAAATTTGTTTCTTAACTTATTAAACTGAAGAGGGAACTGTCCTGCTATAGGAGCCTAATGATCCAGGAATCTGATCCAGAGTAATGTTTAAGATCCAATATGTGGGTTTTCTTCTGCAAGGCCTGAAGTTAATCCATTGTTACAGCTAGAAAAAGACAGTCATATTTGATTGTAGAACCTTGTACACTACATGGTTTCTTGCATACGTTGATTATATTTTATACTCATGTTAAGCATGTCCAAAGTGGATGCATAAACTGAAGTAGAAGGGTTAAAAAAGGTTACCTATCACTCACTACAAAAACATGCAATTTCTCCTCAGTTTCTGTTCTTGTGTATTGTTAGTATTCACTACAACTGCATTTTGTTATTCACTGCAGTCTTATATAGGATTTGGAAGTACCTTCTTTGCACTACATTTACTCAGAAGCAGAGTAATATTTGTGAATCAACACCAAATATCTTTACATAAAGTTTGAATATTTCATCCCAAATTAATTAAGTCTTTCTCATAAGACATGATTGAAAATACCCTATAATTTTCCTGCACTAAACATGTAAATCGGAAACTTTAATCATATAAATGAATCCTTTGCAGACTGACCAGCTAGTTACTCTGTCATTTATTTCGCTGAAGTTAGTACTTGCTTGAGCCTAAAATTGGTAATTACTTTTTTGTTCCTTTTAGCCAAATTCTGCACTCTCCTTAAGCATCTATATTTTGCTGGTAACTTGATGGACAGTTATCTGATTAATAAGAATATCATTAAAAAGAAACATTTATTTAGTTATTTATTTATTTTTAAATAATCTGATTATGATGCCTCCAAGAATACAATAGCTTGCTGAGAAAAAAAAAAAAAAAAAAAAAAAAAAAAAAAAAAAACGGAAAAATCTTACAAGGATAAATTTCAGTGTCATGTATAGGTCATGCTAGAGGAGATTAACATAATCTTAGAATGGCTTGGGTTGGAAGGGACTTTAAGGTTCACATAGTTCCAATCCCTCTGCCATAGGCAGGGATGCCACCCACTAGAACAGGTTGCCCAGGGACCCATCCAACCTGGCCTTGAACACCTCCACAACCTCTCTGGGTAGCCTGTTCCAGTGCCTGTTCCAGGTTTTTTTGTTTGTTTGTTTGTTTGTCCATTATTGAAGTTCTAACTAAAAAGTTGATAATTTTTAGAGTTAAAAAAAAAAGGTATTCTGTAAACCTTATTAAGGTTCTATCTGTAGCATAGAAGTCTGTCTGTTGTATTGTTGACTGTGGTGAGTTGACTTTGGCTGGCTGACAGGTGCCACCCAACTGCTTTCTCATTCACCTTCCTCAACAGGATAGATAATCTTGTGAAGCAAGTTATAGAGATCCTGATTACTTACCATTATCAGCAAAAAAAAAAAAAAAAGGTTTGACTTAGGGGAAATTAATTTAATTTATTGTCTATTAAAATAGATTTGGAAGCTTAGAAAAACAACAACAAACAAAACAAACAAACAAAAGGAAACAAAATCACAAAATAACAGCAACAAGAACAACAACAAGAAAAGTTTTGACACTATCCACTTCCCTTTTCCCCAAGCACAACTTCACTTAATGCACAACTTCAAAAAATGGGAGTTAGGAAAATATGGCAAACAAAATTGAACATACCTGGTCAGAAACCACTGAATGCTACAGAAATGGATGAAACTCTATGTATCTTAAGACATAAAGGTACTAAAGAGATCAGAGAAATCCAAAACTGAGAAATTCAGGCAATTGGGAAGGAACAGACAGAAAAAGGAAAATCAAATAAAGGAAGAAAGAACATGAAAAGTCAGAGGAAGAAGATGTTAGAGAGAATGAAATACCCTCCTCTCCCAAAAGTACACCTGTAACACAGATTTCTCCCTTCAGAAAGACAAAAATTTGACTCAAATAGATCTACTTGTAGGATAAACCTGAAAACACAGGCACTGTTTCAGTTGCTGTTGGCTTGTATATGCCATATGATATGTTCAGAAGGACCATTTTGGCCTTATAATTGATGAATCTTCACAAGATGTGTAACTTGATGACAAAAATAAATGCCTATTTGTAACCGTTAACTGCCTTTTTAAACATTAGGTTTCATTTCTCAACATTTGGTAAAAAGATTGTCCTATTTTTAATAGAACAGATATTATATGTAATTCCATCTAGAAGCAAAACAAAATAGATACCTGTAAGCTTAACAAGCAGAAACAATCATTTAGTTCTCTCTGCAATGCTACATCTGGAAATCCTTGAAGCAAAGCTAAAAAACAAATACCCCACAAAACCTTCTCTCAAAGAGAATAAATGAGATCTGTCATTTAGTTGCAGGAATAGGCTTTTTCCATTCTTTTGCACAATTGATACACAATCTTATTTACTTATCTCAGCCATTTACTAACACTCACTGTTCTCAGTTGTTCTAGGATTGTCTTTTTCTTTGGCCTTTTATTTGATTCTAAAGATAATGACTTTCAAAGGTTTTCTGCATTTCCAACAACAAAATATCTGTAGTTCTTCAGGCAAGTGTAGACTGATGTGTTGTGAAATTTGATATAAAATGAAATATGTATAACTAGGAGCTGAGCAAAATTGATATTTGGATGTAGTACTGGTATGGGACTAACAGAAGCCTTGAATAAGTATCTGGAAAAAAATAATAATAATAAAAAAAGCATGGTTATTGTTTTTATTCCCTTTAATTTGTTTCTTTTCTTCCTATTTGCCACTTTTATGCAATCATAGAATAGCTAGGGTTGGAAGGGACATTAAAGATCATCTAACTCCAATCTCCCTGCCATAGGCAGGGATGCCATCCACTAGATCAGGTTGGCCAAGGACCCATCAAGCCTGGCTATGAACACCTCCAGGGATGGGGCATCCACAACTTTTCTGGGCAACCTTTGCCAGTACTTAACTACCATTACAGTGAAGAATTTCCTCTTAATGTCTATTCTTAATCTCTTCTCCTTTAGTTTAAGACCACCCTCCTTGTCCTTTCATTATCTACCCAAATAAAGTCCTTCTACATCCTTTTTATAAGACCTCTTTATGTATTGGAAGGCAGCAATGAGATCTCCTTGTAGCCTTCTCTTTTCCAGGCTGAACATCCCCAGCTCTCTCAGACTTTCTTCATAGGAAAGGTAACCAGCACTCTGATCATCTTTGTGGCCCTCCTCTGGTCTCTCTCTAACATGTCCACATCCTTCTTGTTCTAGGGGCTCCAAACCTGGATGCAGTACTCCAAGAAGGTCTTCACAAGGGGACAGTAGAGAGGACAATCACCTCCCGCGAGATGCTGGTCATGCCTTTTTTGATGCAGCCCAGGATGCAGTTGGCCTTCTGGACTACAAACATGCACTGCTAGCTCATGTCAAGACTTTTGTCCACCAGAACCCCCAGGTCTCTCTCCACATGGCTGCTCTCAATGAGTTCTCCCAGTCATGTACTCCTGTCTGGGATTGCCCTGAACCAGGTGCAGCACCTTGCACTTGGACTTGTTGAACTTCATGCGGTTCACATGGGCCCACTTCTCCAGCCTGTCCTGTTCCCTTTGAATGGCATCTCTTCCTTCCTTGGTATCAACTTTACCACTCAGCTTGGTGTCATCTGCAAACTTGATGAGGGTGCACTCAATCCCATCATCTGTTTCATTGATGAAGATATGGAAAAGCACTGGTGCCAAGACAGATCCCTGAAGGATTCCGCTCATCACCGGCCTCCACCTGGACATAGAACCATTGAGCACCACTCTCTGGATGCAGCCATCGAGCCAATTCCTTATCCACTGATTGGTCCACCCTTCAAATCCATATCTTTCCATTTCAGAGATTAGGATATTGTGTGTGATCATATCAAAAGCCTTACAGGAGTCCAAGTGGATGACTTTGGTCAGTGTTCTCTTGTTGACTGATGCATTCACTCCATCATAGAAAGCCACCACATTGGTCATGCTGGATTTGCATATGGTGAAGCCATGCTGGCTTTCCCGGATCACATTCTTGTCCTTCATGTCGCTTAACATTGCCTCCAGGATGATCCATTCTATGATGTTGACAGGCAAGATTTCTTCTAATATTTAATTGAAATGATGTGGGAGTGAATTCTCAGGTTCTTTTGGCTTTCCCATTTGTTTGTTGGGAGGCTATCTTTTTTCCTTTTTTTTTTTTTTTTTTTTTTTTTTTTTTTGTCTCTCACTACCCTTCACTTTCTCTTTATATTCACCTTGTTTTCTCTATGGTAAAAAAGAGGGTATCTGAACTCCAAAATCCCTTAAAACATTTGCTTTCATGTATAGCAATCTTTACCTTGCTTGAACTGAAGCTCTATGAACATACCAGATAAACACTCAAATTCAGAATTGAGCTTCTACATTGAGAGGACTTCAATGATACTCACATCTCTGATATGAGCAAGGGCATTTCCTGGCACTGCTTTGTTTATGTGTCAGTTAATTAGACAGCAATTTACTCATTTTCTTTCTCTAAGACAGCAAATTAAGCCACTGGAAAGATCAGCCACCCCTTAGATCTGCCAAACATGCAAATAGCTCTGTTTCCCCTTGACTTCTTGTGAAATCCACATAGGCAGTGAATAAAGATGCTGGCAGATCACATTATTTCACACCAATAAAATGTATGTTGTATAACTGGGGAAGGGGGTGGGGAGGCACAGTGTGTTTGTGTGTTTTAGAAGGGTAAGGGATGTTTATTTTGACCTATATACTTGACAATATTTATGCCTTTTTATTTCTAATTAACACTATGAACAGTTGTGAGCTATTCACTGTGGAAATAGAGAGGTACTCATCAATTAAATATGCATTTTTAATACTAGACCACTGCCAACCAAGGTCAGCTAATATGTTAGATTTCAGCTATAATTTGTAGTGCTTGCTCAGAGAGATGAAGATTGATTTTTCACTGATGTATTTGAATGGACATAAGCTTTGTGGCTATTCATTTTTTTTAATTTATTATTATTTTTTCCTGTTATCAAAGTGAAGATTAGTAGTCTGAGTTCAGCTAGGAACTTTTAACAAATCAAATGATTCTTGGCTGTACTTTCTCTGATTCCACTGCATTGTATTTGGTGCTAGCTAGCTTCCTTTTTTATTATTATTATTTTTAATTTTTATTCAAGTATTACAGGTGTAACTGATGTGGTTTTTTTTTTTTTTTTTTTTTTTTTTTTTTTTTCTTGAATATGCAGGCACACTCAGATGCATAGATGGGTATAGAGATGTGATGTCTACATGTGCAAGTGTAGGATAAATATATTCGGTCCTGAAGGAGAGATGCAGCACAATATTCTAGGGAACAGTAAATTCTGAAAAGAAAAGACGCTACTGTGTTGGGAGCTTTGCTTTCAACAGAGCAAGAGGTTGAGATCCAACATTATAAATAGTTAATGGCTTCTGTATTGCAAAATCATATGGATGATTTAGGACCACCAAAAGTGAGTAATTCACATTGGAAGGTCTGATAAAATCTGTTTTTGATCGACACTTACCTATTATCCTCTTGGGATGATGGCATCAGATTCTAAGCTGTCCATGACTTGGAGGTGAGGAATCTTTTCCCTTTTTTAAGCTATCCACATCCTTTTGAAAATTAATTTTTGGAGCCCATCAAAATTTTGTTGGTCTCATAAGGCAATGAAACTGATGAGACAGCATTGTTAGTCTACCCATTTGTCAGCCTCTTTGCTAGTCCATTTCATCCAAACCACATCGGGAAAACATCTCAGAGACATTCAGATGTTATGATTTTAAAGAAAAAAAAAAGTGATTTCATGCTGGAGAATCTCAAGTAGTTTTCCCTCTGAAGGACAGTATATAACGTTGTCACAGCAGTGGATGACTAGCCAGTTGGTGTGTGCACACTGGGCACTAATTCTGCATGAACAGTAAAAGCGCATATTGCTTCTTTCTTATCCAAACAATTGAAAGTCAGGATGTTCTGGTTGAAAATGTAAAAGGAAACTAATGTATTGTGTTGGGATTTTTTAAGGTGTTTGGTAGACAAATCAGAGACAGTTGGCTGGGAGATTACTGTGGTGTTATACAACAAACAGATGTGAAGAAATACATAGGAAACCCACCTTTATCTGTTTTACTGGTTATAGAACAATTTTTTTCTTTAATGTTATCAATGGAAATACATTTTAATTAGTTTCTCCCTTTTTATGTTAATGTGATGATTTTTAAATACATACTTACATGGAACTGTTCTCTATTATTGTGAAGATTTTTTTGCTGTAGTTGTTCCAATTCTATATTTTATTATTCTTTTCTTAATTATGTTCGTTTCCCTTGCATGGATATCAGATATTGTCATCTGCATTCTGCCTGAAAATCTGTTTTTAAAATGGCACCAGATTGCTGCCCTGGCAGTTAAGTCATTTTAAGAACAGGGCTAAAAAATATAGTCAGTGGTTTAGTTATTTCATATATGAATTATTAAATAAATAAATAAACAAAACAAAAAGTTTAGTCTTGATAATTTGTTCTATAACATCTTCTGTTGGAATTTCAGCTTCAATCCTCTAATATGTCCTCAAAAAATTCCTGCCAACCTCCACTACAGTGAAATTGTACTATAATATATATATAGGGGGTTTTTGTTTGTTTGTTTTGTTTTGTTTTGTTTTTGTTGTTGTTGTTTTTCCTGCTATGGTGTTATCTTCTGTCAATGCTCCTTTTGGCTCTATAGTTACTCCTGCAATCTTCCTGTTCCTCATATGTTTGAGAAAGATATATATAAATTCTTTTGACTTTTGCAAGTTTTTCCTCAAGGCATTTATTTGACCTGCCATATTCTGATTTTTTATTTAGCCTGCCAGAGTTTATGGGTCTTTCTGTTTTCCTCATTTTGACAAAACTCTGATTTTTAAAAGTATACAACCCTGTTTCTGTGGCCTCCCTTACTTTTCTACCTGGCTATATATATATGTATATATATATATATATATATATATATATATATGTATATATATGTATATATAGCCATATATATGTATATATAATAGCCATTAGTCATAGGCAGAAAAGTAAGGGATATATATATATTTAGTAAGGGAAATATATATATATTATATAATATATAGTAAGGGAAATATATATATATTTTCTTTCTTTTATTTTTTTTTCTGCCCTCTCTGTTTCCTGATATTTTGTGCTAGATGAATATGACAGAAAATACTGAAATGGACAAGAGTTGTCACAGTTTAAAAAGAGAACAAATCCTAGTAAAATAGATGTGGATTCAATAAACCTAACTGTGGCTATTGAAAACTAAAGAGTCTGGCTTACTTGGTCACATTGTCTTCCTCTGAAGTCAAGGAAATGAGACAATCATCTCCAGAGCACGATTCTTCACCCAAGAGAGGGATCGTGGAAGTGCATACTTCTCTTTGTCAAATAAAGAAAGAGTTCAGAAAGTTGGGTTGAAATTGGGGGCTTAGTAACTGGGTGTTGGAGTTAGGTGAGATGTGGTGTCATGACTCACAAGTGTAAATCACTTCCTTATTTGTGTCCTTGGATTAATTCAGTCTGAGGAATGAGCTGAATATGAAGTTGTCATTGGCTTATGTAAAGTTATAGAGTGAGAAAGTACAATCTTTTTCTACTCAATTTTCAACAGACAAAACATTTTTGAAATATGTTACTTTAATACTTAACTTCTATGATTTTATTTTTATTTTTTTTCCAATCAGCCTGCAGGTATATTTTCACTGCATATCTGTTGGTTTCTACCAGGAAAAAAATACTCTTTGGCTGTTGCCACAAATGGGAACAATACAATTTGGACAGCTTGCCAAGAAAAATGGGTACTGTTTCTGTCAGCTGTCAAGACCTTATATCATGAATAGATCCTGATGAGGAAAGTTTGCTTTCCACAGCTACTCCTAGGTTTCTCAGATTCTCAGCCTGAGAAGAGCTTCTGTTTTCTGGCTGCGTTATGTAGTCACGTCAGCTTCATACCTACTGGTGAACAGAGGACCTGGGTACAATGAATCATTCAGAACTCTGTACAAGGAAGGAAATACTTGGATGGCTAAAGGCAGGGTAGAGTTTCACTTAGAGCTGCATGAATTTCCCTGAAACTTTCTTAAAAAAACAGTGTAATGCTGTTTTTAGTGTGTTCTATTTGTCATTCAGAAACACAACACATTAGCAGCTTTGAACTCCTGAGCACTAAAAATATTTAAGTTACATAAGAAGATTGAGAGAAGGACTGAATGACGCTTTCAAACTGAAAATATTCTTATGCATCTTTCCACTGCTCCAGCTAAATAGTGCAGTTCTTGTAAATGGCAGAGCTATAGACACAGAGACAGCCAATCTATACCAGAGAGTGTAAAGAGGCATTTGAACCAAGATAAATATGCAGACAGATGTGCAAGTTCAAGAATGAAGTTTTTTTTTTGTTTGTTTTTGTTTTCTGAAATAAAATGTGCCATTGAACATATAATTTTCTCCTTTTCTTTGAATTTGTAGGATTTGCACAGACTTTTATTGTTTTATTCGGTCATTTTTCATCATTGGTGATTTATTTCAATGACAACCTTCTTAGCTGAATTTTCATGAGAATATAATACTGGGAAAGCATTGGCATGATGTATCAAGGATTTTGTTTTAAAGATGCCAAACATAACAAAAACTTTGAGAGAGATTTGTTTTTTTAAACAAAATTATGTGCACAGTGTTAATAAAATACATGCTCCAAAAGGAAAACTATAATTGAAATAAATCTTTGAGCAGCTTTTATGGGCCAACCAAATAAAGTGAGTGTCTGTTACCTCACTCTAAATTTAAACTAGCCTTTGTTCATAGAATCAGTCAGAAAAATCCAAAACCTCTGCTAGAGGGGAAAAAAGTATATGTAGCCAAATTAACCTAAATATCTATAAAACCAATAATTTTACAACAGAATGGTCTTGAAAAAAAGCAATATGTGATATTTAAATATAAAATTTCCAAATAAGAAAAAAAAAAAGTGGTGAGGGAGATACAAATATGATCCTAATTAACAACAGCCATAGACATGAAATAAAATGAGGAGGGGCACAGGATATAGGAAAATATTTCAAATATGTTAGCACTTTAAAATGTCAGTTTGAGACAGTTATAGAGAATTTATTCATTGGTTTGGAAGACCTACCAGATATGCAATAAAATTCACAAGAGCAGTACTACAACAGGGTAAAATATATAATCAAATATTTAATAATTTCATATTTCTAGAAAGAGGAAGATTAACAGTGCATTTATAGGGTCACCTTTGAATTTGTTTATATATATATATAAATGCATACTAAATCTATATAGATATCAGAAGTTCTATATAATAATGGATTTAGGAAATCTGGTCTGTTTCAAATTAAAAGAAATACCCGATTTTCTTAAATCTCTGGGGAAAATAATTGAGGGATAAAATGTCAAAGGAGATATTTTATTCCAACATCAGCCTGGTAGATGCAATTTTCAATATTTAAAAGAACAGCTGTAAAGCTCAAAACAGCTCAGAACAAAATGAAGCAAAGTCTTTAAACTCCACTGGAAATCTTGAAAAAGGGAAGCTGTCAGACCATTGAGGTGTAATTTCTTTCAAAGAGCATTACAGTGATATTTACATAAGTTCAGTAGCTCTAATGTAATACTTGAAGAGCCTGTAATTAGATGTTAATGTGTTTATAGATATATATGGGCAGAATGTGTATACCTATGTATTATTAAGCTATGCATAGTTATAGCTCACTTGTCATTCTCTATACAGGCTGGTCTTAAGGTCATTAAAGTTATTTTAGATAATGCTTGAGGAAGTTTGAGGACTGTTTATTTCTTTGAGAAGACAGAGTTTGTGTTCTAATTATGACATGACAAATTTAATAATAAACTCTCTAATTAACAAATAATTTTGCTTTTAAATTGAAAATATTTCCCTCCTTTTCCTATGCAAGGTGGTATCTGGCAAAAGCAAGTGGTATAATGTAACAACCCCAAATATTTTAGACACAGGCAAAGAGTATAATTGCCTACATTTATTACTATTATTATTTTTTTTTTTTTAATAAGCAAACCCTATTTATCAGTGAGACAGTGCACTGAAGAAGAGAAGAAATTTTGGAAAATATAATCAGCTATATAACTCTGTAAGAACATCTTATTCTGTTAAGAAAGAGAGTCTCTGGAATTATTCCATTGTTTTTTCCAACTCAGAAATGTGGCGAAATATTTATTCCAGACTGTGAACCCACTTAGGAGGTTTCCTGTTCCCTGGCTATTGTAGGAGCAGTCATGTCAACACTGCTACTTGTTCCTCCATTAGGACATGCACTTATTTGTTCCTGACATTTTTTACTGCAGGTTGGCTGGGGAGAAATTTGTAGGATGATGGCAGATCCTTCCATCACTTAGCTCATTAAGGGTGGAGTTTTCTAAACCATCTCAATTACTGAGGAGCATGGATTTCTGTTGATTGTTGATGGCTCATGTGAAAACGAGGTTATATGTGTACCTACAGAAATCCCTTCCAGAATTTTCTTGTCAGTAACCTGGTTTTAAATATTCAATATATATCTTCATTGGCACAATTAGTCAGGGTAACTAGAGTTCACCATATAGTTACAACTTAAGTGGACTTTAAACCCAGATTTGCAAGGCTATATAAAACACCAGCTTTATTTCAGTCATGTAAGAAAGTACATTGGTGTATATTCAGGAATTTGTAAACTTAGCTTGAGAATGTGGAATACCTGCATGGCATGAAGAATAGATATTATGCATTAATCATGATAAATAAAATAAAGAATCAACTGCACTGTTGAAGTTGCAGTTCAGAATACAACTGTTTGTTGGTATTCTCAGGGACTCTTATGAGATTCCCAAATCTGCTTGAGATATTCTGTTTTTGATGGAAGTTGTGTGACTACTTTTTCTCTCTTCTGGTTTGACACTTCCTTTGCACATACATACATCAGGCTATGGTTGAAAATGAGGCCTAAGGAGCCTGAATGGCAATTCTCAACTACTTTTTGTAGCAAGACTGGTTTCCAAGAGGAAGATTTATGAAAATATTTTTTACTGTGGCAGCTGTTGAGGCACAGGAAAGTCAAAAAATATTTGTATCTCATCCTCTGATCAGCAATATAAGAGAATGGTTGAAAACCTCATTCTTTCAATGACAGAGTTCTCACAGACCTCATCATAGCCCAAGTCCTTGCTATATGAGCATTGACTGATCAGCCATCTGACACAATGTTCATGTGTTACTCTCTATTTGCACAATATTTTTTGCAACTGAAATATTCTCGGTTTTTGTTTCTTTTCAGCTAGGATTGTTTGTGTTTCATGGGACTGAATAGCACAGCAACATGAAAACGTACAGTAATTTTTGAGACACAGCCACAAAAGTCAGGGATTTGGCTGCCCTTGGAGAAGCCTTGCACAAGCCTTGTACACGTGGAACGTGTTTTTGGGAAAAGAAGAATTAGTATTCATTGCTTGTAATATGGGGATGTGATTAATAAAAGTAGTGTTGAGTGTAATGATTTAAGGTTTAAATTCACAAGCAAGTTTTCACCAGCAATACTGTTTATAAGCCAAATGTATCAAAAAGGCCACCTGACAACCTCCTTCTTAGTGTGCTAGACTGTACTGATTGGAATCATTTTTTTTTTCTTCTTTTAGTCATAATTTCAATATTCTTCTATCCATCTAGCAAACAGATTTTAGTATGAAATGTTGGCTAGCATCCCAACAGTTAACATCCCAACCTGAAGCTGTGTCTATTTCTGGTTTGTTAAAACACAAGCCTCACTTTACTCTTTCTGTGGGAATAAATGTTAAGTATATATGTAAGGCAATGTACACAAATTTCTGTCCATTTTCTAGTGAAATCTGGCCTATGAATGTTGAAATTTATAAGGGTCACATGTAACACAGGTGCAGCTCCCATGTCAACAGTGAGTTTCTCTGGCTATAGGGGGAAGTGGGCTGCAGGTTTAGGTTTAGCCAGAACTGTGCACACCATAACCTGTCCCAGTGTGGAGACAAGCCACGGCAGTACTGTTGTGTAAAAATGACTTTTGGATTTCTCTCTACACTTCAAGGCCTCCAATTCCAATTCACTGCACAAAAGAAGTCTGATACATCATTTATGAGAGCAGATTACTCCAACTCTTAAGTTTTTTTTTTTTTTTTTTTTTTGTCAGTGGCAAAGCCCTTCTTTCCTTATGCTTCCTTCAATACCTTGTCTATTTAGATGATTGTGTCTTTGGGCAAGGATGTCTCCTAGAGGATTTGAACAAATCTGTTTCCCAAGGGAGCAAGTGAGGGGAGATTATTTGGACTTTTAATACAAATGTGACCCTGTTACTGCATTCTTAATGATAGGGAGAAAAAGACTTATCTAATAGAAAAGAAAACCAAAGGAATAGTTAATAAAGTAACAGCAAGGGAAAAAAGAGAAAAAATATGGCCATTAATTTTGATTAATTGCAGATTTCTCTTCTCCCCCTAGTCATCTTATATGCATTTGGAGTCTTCAGATTTGCCAGGGAGACTAATAAGAAAGCATTTCTCTTATGTCTAAATGGAAGCTAATGAGGTGGAAACTAGTTACCTTCAGCAGACATTGTTCCAAGGTTCCATTTTTACCAGTGAAAATGCTGCAAATAAGGATTGATTAGCCAAGGGGCAGCTTTGCTATTGCAGCTCTGCAGGGCTCTGACCCAGTTTGGGGCCTCTGCACAATGCTACTCCGAGGTGGGTAGGCCTCTAGTCTAGATCCAGCTTTGTTATCTCCACTTTAGTGCACAGGAGTGCATGAGGTGCATGAGGTCCGTATTCCAGACCTGCCAACATGGCCATTTAGCAAACTGGCAAATAAAGACCTTCAAATCCCCAAGATAAATACCACTGCTGGCCTGGGTAAAGGTCAGAAGCCACATCCACATTTCATTGATGCTACCTGGCAACAGCTTCTGGTGGTCATGTGCCCCTCTGGTGATGGGGACTTAATAGTGTTTAATATATCAAATATAATATATTAAATAGCTTTTAATATATTACACAAAAAGACAAGCAGGCCCAGCATCTACAGATGCAGCAAGAAGCCTGGCCAGAGCTCTGTGCCTTGCTTTGAAAGGATGCATTGTCCTTGTCCTCGTCAAGTCCTTCCTCAGCAGCTTCTGCTATTGCTGGCACAAGCATCAAGAAGCCTTCACATTATGGAGGTGCAAGGAACTTTTCTGTTTTCTTCCCCACAGATGCATGTCTTCTTAGGACTAGTTCACAGAAGCCTAGGATTTTACAGGTCTGATCTGAGCCCAAGACTGCAAACATTAGTTTATACAGACAGAACTCCATGGAAGTCCAGTAACAGGCTACAAGCTAAACCAGTTTCCACTTGGAGGCTGGTGTAACCATGCAGCAGATGTGAATGCATCCATTGTATCCATCAGAATGACGAATATGCAATACTTTCCTTTGGGAAAAAAATAAAATAAAATATTGCACACAGTGCTTTCATTTTTTTTTTTTTTTTTTTTTTTTTTTCAGATTTTGTAATGCATTTGCCCAGATTGGAAAAACAAAATAAAATAAACAAACAAGTAATGAGAAAAATAAAAACCTACTGTAGATTTCAGCAACCTGTAGGATTAAAGGAGTGGTCTCCCCTTTCATCACACTGCCTACTTCAACCTGCTTGCTCAGTGTCTGCCAGGAAACTGTTTAAAGTTCCTGTGGTTTGAGGAATGGCCAGTCTTTAAAAATAAGGAGATTTTTATCTGACCAGCCAAGATCTTAGAATGTCAATACTTGGCTCTGACTAGTAAATAAATAAACAAATATGCACTCACACACATGATCTAGGATGGCAGTCTATCACTGGGTAACTAGATTCAATTCATAAAGGATTAAAATCCCATTTTGTTTAAGTAATGAAAGCTTCTTCCCAGACATGGTTATTTTCAGTGACACGCTAAACCACAGGTTGTTGTAAATCTTTGTTGTGCTACAACAACAAAAACAAAAACACTATCATTTATAACTATTGTAAGGAATACAAAGGTAAGAAAGAAAGATGAATAAAAGGATCTCAGGAAGACTACAACCTTTCATCCTTCTGCTACACTTACAAATCCAGCACAGACAAGTAGCAACGGGTTATGAGAAAAAATGATGTGATCCACATCCTAAATTGCTTGTGTACTAGCTATGACTCTCATTCAAGCAGATGTTTATATCTGCTTGGTGGGTGACTCTTCTCACCCACCTTTAGGTATTTATAATATAGCCATCTAGACTCTCTGAAGAGGCAGTAGGACATGACTCTTTAGATCTGTCTCAGTACTCTTTAAGATGAAGTAATTGTACTCCAGGAGGTAGCATCCCTTCTGCAGAAAGTCTAAACAATGAGGTTCCACTCTGAAGACTCCCATGTTTGGATAGATAATCTCAGGAAACCGACAGGGCATTATGTATAATACAAACGTATTTCAATCATTTCATTGAAATGTCCTGTGAGAATTCCTCTGGAAGCAGCCCAGTTTATCTATGCAAGAGTCACAGAGATTTTTTTTTTTAAGACAAGTTTTTATCCCTGAACAAATAACCAGTCTTCCCATGCCCTGGGAAATTAGTAGGGACAAGAAATAGGAGTTTTGCTCCAATGCACTATGACTCCTCCACTGAGCTGGGAGAAAGGACAAAGCCAGGACTCACAGCATGTGGATATTCAGTGGCTCGTTGATTCTCTTTTCACTGATACTCTTTACAATAAGAGTTCCTCACTCCCATTTAGCTCTGACATCTAAGCAACATGTGTGACAGGACATGCGGATTCCGTAAAGCTCAGTTTGCTTTCAGTTGCATAAGGAAACAGGTAACTAAAAATAAAAAATATATATATATATATATTCAGAAATTTAGAATTCAAAGGCCTGGGTAACAAAAATGATTTTCAGGTGAATTTTGGAGCTTTCTGCAGTGAAACACTTTTTAAGGGATATGCCTTAAAAGAGACACCCTGAACCTCAGCAATCTGTAATACAAGAAGAGTGGCAAAGGAACCCACCTGTCTAGTTATGCACAAATATGAGTCACAGCTGTCTTGAGATTTTCAGTCATTTTGGATTTATAGGACTTTTGAACTCAGGTTAATTCAGGACCAGGGCAGCCCATGGCAGAAAGAGACAGCAGAAATATTCCTGCTTGGCAGTGAGTCTCATTTCTTCAGTGAGGCTAGTATAAAGTTTACATTACCTAGAGGCAGCAAAAACATACATTATCTTTTCTTCAGAATACCCAGAAAGGGGCAGGTCAGCCCCAGCATAAACAAGGTTGCTCTTTACATTCTTGGTATAGTCCATTCAGCTAGCTCAAAGATACTGCATGTCGGAGGATCATCATGGCAGAAACAGCACAGCGGTCCAATATGTGCTGTTTCTTCAGGTAAGATAGACACTTCAGGCAATATTACTCTAATCTTGTTGGCAGAAGACAAAACCATATATTTTGAATGTAATATATATTTTTTCTGTTCCCCTCCTTTTAGAAATATTTAGCATATTAAAGGAGAATATTTCAAAATATAAAAAAAATGAAGAAAACCAATCTGCAGAAGCAAAAATATGCTTCACTTCTGATTTTTTTCATGCTACTTAACACTGGTGACAGAAGGGAGTCATATTTCACTTGCTTCTGCCTCACAGTTAAATCTTCTGAGGCAGCAAGTCTTCCTTAAATTAAAAGATGAAGAACACTGTAAAGGAGTGCTAGTTGGCATGCCTGCTCTCTCTCTGCAGCACACTTAATCTATACCAGGAGAGAAAATTTGGAGTCCAGTGAATGCTCCTGTACCCAAATCTCTTCCACAGCACTCAGCTATTTGAAAAGCAAAACTATCTTAAGGGACCAATTGCAAAATTTTGCAGGGTTCCCCTAGGAGACAATAACATTGGCTGCTCTTTCGGATTTGCTTCTCCAAGATCAAAATGCACATGACTGTGTCTATCTTTCAAAAGCTTCACTTCTGATTTAGCATGTTGTCTTGATCTGGCTTAAGTTTTCACCTCTGTAGTCAGCCCTTGTCTAATTTTATTCTGAATTATTTTTGTTTCCACATTTTTCCCCTGCAGTATTTTTGCAATAGGCAGCTGTTCTGCATTAATCTAAATGAAAAGAGTTCTTTTCTTCACTTTGTCTAACTGATGTTTTCAATTTACATTATACTTCTAAACCGTATCAGTGTTATTTTAAATACTTGTATTTTCCCCAGAATATTGATTTCTTGTAATATGTATCTCTTCAATTCACCTGGCAGCTGCTTTTCATACACACTTACGTAGAAGCACCACTTATATTTTTGAGGCACTTATGGGATCTGAAAACTCAGCAGCTAATAAAACAGCCAGTTTTGGATAATGATCAGTCCAGAGAGGCCATATGGGGACACTGGGGGCACTGGGGAATTTTTACTTCTTATGGAATTGAAAGAAATGGAAAAGTTGGATAACCACTTTTTTGAAACTGCCTGTGATAAATTAGGTGACATTCTGGGAGGAGTTGACAACATTGTGTCATTTCCATTGTGATAGTCGGTTTTGAAGTGAAGCACAAGTAAAAGAAGAAAACCAGGACATTAGTCTCATATGTACTTTATATGTTTCTGACACAAGAATAAATCAGCCTGCTTTGAGGGGGGTGAGTGTGCATAAGAGAAAGCCCATGTTTTTTTTTTTATGACCTTGAAAAAGACTGAAGCATATGAAGATGCCAAGTTTTCAGCTCCTTTTGTTTTCTTCAAGTGCTCTCACCTTCATGTGTTTTTCCATGCCACTCCCAATGGAATGATTTCTTTAGTCCAGAATTACAAGATACTTCTTTCTTCATTTAGGGTCTGATTAGATGTGAATCATGGTCTGAATGGAAAGATTTTCATTGACTTTAGTGGGCTTTGGACCAATTCTCACATTCCTCCTGCTTTTCCTTCCATGGTGCTTACAGAAAATGGTGTCAGTTTTGTTTTGTCAAAATAATAATAATAATAATAATAATAATAATATAAAAAAAATACAAGAGGCCCCAGACTTGGGGAAGCTGTCTTGGTATTGTTATAGAACTGTATCTCTTCATCAAAAGCTATATGTTGTTACATTCTATTTGTGAAAAACAAAACAAAACACAACACAACAACAAAACATAATAACCCCCCAAACTGTATTTTTTTTTCCTCCTCTTCAAGTGTAAGTTTTATGCTGGTCAACCAATCTAAGCAGGAGAGTCTTAACATGTCTATTTTTTACATTCTTACCAGATCTTTTTATCTTATACTCTGTGGAATTTATGTCTTTTGAAGACTGTGATTATGAAATATGTAAACATGGCATAACAGTGCACTTTACCAGAATGCTTGTTACCTGTCTTCTGCAGCACCTGTTGGTGCTTAATGGGATCTTGGCTAATGATTTTTTACACATCTGCTCCAGTAATGCCTTGTATGTGCATCAGTTTGTTCTTTCTCTGTAAGGAACACTTTAGCACAGATGCAATGACAACAATGCAGTCCGAAGGAAGTTGGGAGCTTAAAAGCAAGGAGTTATGTCCACGTACATGCAATTCCATAGTTAATCAAAGTGGAAATGGAGGTCTCAAACAGCAAGTGTAGAAGGTGGGAGGTAAGAGTAGGCAAGTGTCAGAATCTTGCTAGTAAGAACGGCTATGCATGAGCAGGTATGTAGGCTGAGCACCACCTTTGGAATGAATAAATAAATAAATAAAGAAGCCAAGAAGCCAGCACTGTTGGACATTGGTCTATATTTCTGGAGAAGCAATTTTGTAGGCTGCAGTTGGGGTCAGTCTTGAGTTTTCACAGCATTGATGATTTGGCCAGAGTTTATGTGGAAGTGGAAACTTGAGGCACCATCCAACACACTTCAGGCGTGCTACATTCTGTGTGGAAGGAGGGAGCTGAATTATTCATTTAGTAATTTCTAAAGTAACTTCCTTATGTAAAAACTATTTTGAGTGTAAGTAAACTAACAAATATATTCATTTATTGGGAGCATCACAATAAACCCATTTAATCTCTTGATATAATTATTGATCAAGTGTTTGTGATCATAATACATCATAATTGCAGTAATAGACACTTAATCCTTTAACACTGATATGAAAAAGAAATATTTTTGATTCATTACTTATTTTTTTTTAATAGAAATATGGATCTGCATTCTTTTTAGTTTACATAGTTACTCAGTTACTTACTTTAGTTACATAGTTACTCAGTTTACATATTGCTCCCCTAATTTGTGCTTCAATAATTATAAGATATTTGTAAAAGAACTTAGAAAAAAAAAAAACCAAAAAAACCCCAACTATTAATTTCTCAACACAAAGCTGTGAAGAGTAATGACTCAAAGACAGAATCACAGGGGCTGTCATTACCTATACCTGGTCATGATGGAAATGTAGTAATCTTATTAGAAAACTATGAAAAAATAGGCAAAAACCATCTTTTTCAACAGCCAGATATTATATGATAATGAGCACCCTTTATAAACAAAAAGTGAGTCATCAGCTTTGATACTGAAGAACTGAAGATTATTATGAACTTATGTAAGACCTAATTTAATTTTATCTCATGGCAGTGACTCACCTTTTCTCTACAGAGCATAGTAGCTTCTAACTCCTTTTCTCCTTTTTTTTTTTTTTTTTTTTTTTTGACATTTACAACTCAAGTGTTTCTGCTTTATGTTTTTACAAAACAATACACTGAGGAAATTGTTCCTGAACAAATTTCCAAGGGCAAGCAGCCAAAAGACAGCAAACCAATTCAAAATAATTTTTGAGGACATTGGTGTTTTGATTTGAAATAATTTTTTGAATAAAAATAAAAAATCTGAATATTTCCACTTCAGTATCAAACTTTATGAAGTTTATCTCTTACTTTCACTCACAAGTGAAATTCACATACTATTTTGCAAGAAAAGTCTTAGAATATGCTGAACTGAGGGAAAGGAGAGTTGCTTGTCAGGTAAGGAGTAATAGGGAGAAATATATCTAGATCATCAGGAAATGTACTGGAGATTTTCATCTGACTTGTCTATCACCTGCTGACTTCAGATATCTCAGGTGCTGCAGAGAGGGTTATAGTGTTAGCATGGCATACTTCTCTCAGGCATGAGCTCAGTATTTATCTTAAAGGGGTTCACTTCAGTGTCCACCTTCAATGATATTCTAATTTTATTTTATGTCATCAAATAGATCTTCTCTTCATAACATCCGTTGTATTATCAAACTCACTTAAACCCCACTATTTTGAATTATCTGGCATAATTTCTTTTTAGTCTTTTTTTTTTTTTGCCTCTTTGCTATAAAAAGTTATACTGTTTAGCCATGCTCCTCATCCATAACTAATGGCCTCATTCCTCAATAAAAAGTTTTAAGTAGTAGTGCTGAAATTCTCCGTTTCATCACCCACTTACATACTTATCAAATCTGATTCTTACATAATTTTGCATTTATTTACTCTTCTTCAGGTATCATTGATCCTCATATTTCTGCTGCAAATGAAACTTCATCATTTATCCCTTTCTTACACTCTGAAATAATATTATATTGCTTTGTCATTTTGCAGTTTCTATATTCTCTAACTCATCCAGACATTTTTGGTTCCTCTCACAGCCTGAGATACTTCTTGTTTGCTTGTGGTGTGCTTTGCACCCAACTTTGGAGAGATTCAGGAAGCTTATTTTCTGTCTATGCTTTTTCCCTCATTAATCTTCTTGCAAGCACTGCATTTTTCATTTTTTTTTTACTACAACTAAGTTATTGTTAAGCCTGATAATTTTGTCTCATTCATTGATAATGGGAATCCTTCTTTCAGCTCCCATGTCCACTCCTCAGCACTGTGGCAATAGATCTTGCATTCATGGTGAAACATCCATGTACTTCCCCTTTTGCATATGGTGCAATCTGACATTTGGCTGCTATGCTGTTAGTTTGCAATCTCACTGCCAAAGCCAGGTGCTGCAGCTGGGAACAAACACAGAGCCTGTGCAGCAAGGAGTCCTGTTAGAAGCACTTCTGCAGGTTTGGGTGTGGCTCTTCACCCATTCTGTGGCCACAGACATATGTTGTCATGAACTGAAATGAAATGTGCTTTATCTCAGCAGATTTAAATATCAACAATAGAAATGACTACATCTGAACTAGCCACTCAAGACTTCCTACATAATCTCTGGTGAGAAACAGGAACTTCTCAGGAACAATTATTAAGACATATTTTGTACTTCTGCAGTAGGATGAAATGACTCATATCCTAGAAATGCTTATTTTTCACTGGTGACTATCAATAAAATTTAGACCACTAACTTTGAGATATAGACATCAACATTATAAATTTCTATACCTTATCACATGAATTTTATGATTGGAGGCTCGGACTTTGAAGCCGGGGAAGATGAGGTTCTTCCCTGGCTTAGATGATTGACAAAGCTGAGGGATTAGCTTTTGTGAAGGACAGGACCACTGAGCTATGTAATAGAGGCAGCTGCTCTACATTTTGAAGGGGTTTGTTTGTTTGGTTTTGCTTTTGCTTTTGCTTTTGTCTCAGACTGACCATTAAATTTCAGCACCTCTACAAAAAAAAAAAAAAAAAGAAAGAAAGAAAAGAAAGAACAACATTTCTTCTTGAGATTCATTTTGAAAGTAATATTGTAGAAGTTAGAAAATCAGGTTTTCAAAATTAGGCTTTCAAAATTTCCCCCTTTCCCTTGCTTTCTGCACATGAATAGAAAAAGATATATTAGAGAATGTGCTGAGAAACACATCTCTGGAGTTTAGTCATGTATGAGGCACAGCAAAGACTTGCATATAATGGAAGAGAACAATGATATCTAAAGGTTTAAACAACAGGAACTCTTCTGATTTTAAACATTCTTAGTCTCATTATTTTCAAAAAGCGTAGAATGCTTATACAAAATATTTTGTCTTGGTGACTGGGAGGAATCCACCAGGGTGCACCTGGCATTTGCACTGAACCTTCTTTCTCTGGAAGTGGGGGATTACTTAGAGAGAAATGCAACCTATTTGTATACATGTACTATGTACTTCAAGATATAACTTAAAATAAATACAGTTACAGACATACATACAACTTTTAACTGAAGTTTGGGATAGCTTAGAATACTAAGGGTTGCAAAGAGAGAGTGCTACTGATTTATATAATACTGAACTTAAATTCTATCCTCATTAACATTGGTGACAAAATTCCAGTGACTTAAGCAGTTATAGAATTTCAACTTATATTACTTTGTCATTTGCTATTAGAAAAGCATTTAAGTCACAGTCAAAAGTGAATGCAATTAGAAAAATAGAAATAAAAATAAAAATCTGCAGTCTGATGCTTCAAAAATGCCCTTTGACTCAGCACACCATATGACAGCACAATCTGTTTACATACCTCACACTCTGGAGGATCTCATTAAGTCACAATCTTCACAATTGGAAAAAAAATATATATAGTTATAGCTATCATAATACAGACCTTTATGAAAACATGCAGTTTAATAGAGGAAGAAAAGCCTCCCTTTGTCTACCAGTGTCATAGCCCTGCTCAGCTGACACATGAGAAACATACTATTCTTGTAAAATATGGACACAGTGGGTGGCTGGCTTACCCAAATTGCATTCTCATGTAATGCATTAGCCCTTCAGTATTGGTGCTGTCAATAGAGTGTCTCAGAAAAGAGGTGCTGAGACTTTCTTTTGTCTCACAAATAACAGTTCAAGCTGAGAAGCAGTGCCTGACTCTGTTAGCTCTTCCAATTCTTGTCTCTACTGCATAGCCCTGGTTTGTGTTCTTGCCCTCAATGCAGTGTAAAGACTCATGGTGAATGAGAAACCAGTGTTCATCCATGCTAGAATAATTAATTTCTGGTTTCTAGGTATTACTGGGGAAAGAGTAAATTTTACACCATGGAAAATTGTCTGTGTAGAAATCCATTTTTTAACTAAACAATGACAACAAAAACTCAAGATAAAAAATGTACTTCCTTTGCTACAAGGGAAATTAATAAAATGAAATTGTGCATCATCTATGTATAGAGCTGCTTAAACCAGTTATTGAAAGTGACTGAAAAAAAATACTGAGGAATTTGTATGGAATTTCAAACTTTTTTTTTTTTTTCTTCCAGATTTCAGAATTAACAAATATTCAAAATAATAATAGAAAGTAGCAGACTTCAAATATTATCTTATTATAACACTACAGCTGTGTAGAACATTGCTTGCAAAGCTTTTTATTAAGGAATGTTCAGAACATCATTATATATTCAGAAATTTGTGAGTCAGTGTGCTGGCAGGTAACGATAAAGAATAATTTGAGAGGACAATGTGACATTTTTAAATCAGTTTTTGTTCCAGTGGTGATAAAGACTGAGTTGTTGTTGGCAGTAAAATCATTGTGTAGTCTTAGAATATTTTATAAAGCTAATTTTATTTTGTTTTCTCTAGGTCCTTGGAATCTCCTTTCTCGTATGTTCACAATGTATCTATCAGACTTTGGTCTGTCTTTTCAGGTTACAAATAAATTAAAAAAAAAACACACCAAGATTAAAGCCAAATCTTTGAAGGGGATGCCTTTCCAACATTGTTAGCTTAAAGGCCAATATTGAGAAGTATTCCTGTATGTGCTCCGTTTTAAACATGGAGTCAAGTGTTTTATTGAAGTCTTAAAGATCTGGAAACTAAGAACTTGCTGTGGTGAATGGACTTTTATAGCCTCTGTGAAAAACATGCTGCTTGCGTGATGTGCCTTTGTGAAAATAGTTCCAAGAGATCTTGCAAAAATCTGAAGATTTTTACAGGGCTGGATGTATTCCAAAATATTCATTACATTTTGTTTTAAAAAATAGCCTGTCTTACTATCCTGTTTTTCTAATAGCTGTTTCACATTGGTCTGTAACAGGTCTTTTCCAAACGGAGCTTATGAAATCAGAGAAGAGGAATTAGGCTGCTTTGCAGGGCAGGGCACTGCAGTTGGACTGTGTCTGCAGTAATGTATGGAATGGCTGAATGTGCACTTGCTGTCACCATGATGTAAGAAACAGATGTCCCCCATGACTGCCCTCAGAGCCACAACTGGGCAGGCAGTCTTGCTGGCGTGAGTGGCTCTGCTCAGTTCCCTGGCCTCACACCAACAGGCTAATTATTCATGCACGGCAGGCTGTTTGCAAAAGGGAAGGGATACAGTTAGCAATGGGTTAGATCAGCTGAAAGTTCAGCAACATTTCACAGTAGAATGCAATGCAGAAAGTGTTTTTTGATCAGAGCTCAGGGCTTCATACCATTGCCTCTTAAATTACAAAAGCCAAGTTTATACTACGTTATACTACAACGTGAAGATACTCCAACTGCTGTGGGCAGTATTGCAGTTATTTATAGTACCTCTGTGGGTCTTATACAGTAGCTTTAACACTGACATTTAGCATGTCAATAGTGATTCTCATTATTAACCCTTGCTCAGCTGCCTCTGAGACAGGTGACTGCAGTGTGCCCTACCCCAGTGAGAGAGCAGGCATTTTAGACAAACAACTGTAAGTGACTTATCTATGCCTCATACTGCCATGGGGCCAGTGGGTAAAAAATGACCTCTTGATGTCTTCTATCTACCCTGCTCCCATTTTGGACATGAATATGTCATGTTCTATGGCCAAGTTCTTTGTGTCAGTGATGTTTGGGGCATCTGCGCTGGCACTAGACAAGCATGCTAAGTATTCTGCTTCCCTGTTAAAGGAGTTCAGGATCAAAGCAGAGTGATACATTTGTAACTCAGTAATTGAGAATTTTTAATTCTGAGGTTTAGGCCAAATCAACAAGCAGGTACAAGTTTCACATGCACTATCTCATTAACTGCAGATAAACATTTGTCTTGTTGCTTGTAAAACTAGCACTTGGTGTTCAGCTAGGGCTGAAGAGATTTTTTTTTTCCTTATGTTAAATTAAACAGTCTCATGTATTTCAGTTGCAACACTGCTTGCTTCCTTTGGGAAAAAGCCGCACAGAGCAGGCTGTCTGGGATCTGAGATCACACTGAACAGACTTAATTTACATGTTTAAAATGTTGATTTCATGATCTGGCCCTTGGCGAGTGACTCAGAGGTGAAGGTTATGCTGAAGAATTTCCTGGAAGAAACTGGTGCTTTTGAAAAGTGAAGGTTATTGAACAGACACATTTTGCCCCATCTTGTGAGAAAAGTCTCCTGGTACCTACCTGTAAGTTGTTGGACAGGGTGCAGGCACCCCACTGACAGTGCTGTGGGTAACAGATTGTCAGTGCCAGGTGGAATCTGCACCTGGCTGGTGCAGGAGTGGTATCCCAAGCAAAAGTCAGCCAAGTCACTTCCAGAAGTAGATATCCTCTTGCTGCCCCAGTTTAATTCTCATTTCGTTTCCTTTGGGTCTCAGCCAATGCCTCTGCCTGGCTGAGGGTTCCCAAACCAGTCAACCCAAACTGAGTCAACTGGTGCCTTCCATGCCTCTGCACACACAGCCTTGATGTACCAGTTAGCACTGTGATGCATCATAGCTGTGATGCGCTGCACCACTCAGAGACATTCAGCAGTTTTCTCTGCTATTAAAATTACTCCACCTCACTGAAACAACCAGGAGAAATTGCCTGGAGGAGGGGAACAGAGCCCTGGCCTTCCTGATGAGACCATTACTGTACCTCAGGCACGATCTGCCTCTTGCTGGGGTGGGTTTACAGCTCACTGTGACCTGCAGCTCCCAGCCCTTCCCTCCAAAGGGGTGGCACAGGGCTCACACCTGAGTGCACCTGACTAATTTAAGAAGACTTTCATTTTTCACACTGGCTTTTGTGAATCCTCTTCCTATGTCCAAGTCTCTTCACTCATGGTGGGGACAGTCAGGTCCTTGATTCCCATTGGTAGATGGAGCTTTTTGGTTACCATGAAAAGAGGACTTTAGACCTCTCTTTGTCTCTACTAGTTCCTATCCTATAGCTTTCTGCTGTTCTGCTGTATCTTTCCTCGAGTAAAAGGAAGAGTGAAGAAAATCTCATATCCAAAACACGCTCATTTTTAGCTCTCTTGTGCAAATGCTGCCACCTCCTTCTTAATTCCACAGCTTCTGCCTGAGGGAATTTATTTTGGACTCTCTTTCCTTTTTTGCCAAAGAGCTCACTGTTTCCAAACAAAACAACCTCCCTTCATGACCTCTTCAGTCAGGACATTAGCTTTCTCCTGAGTAATGTTGCTTGCTTGATAACCGGTCTCCTGCTCTGGTTCATGCCGAGTCTGCCTTGTGCACCCAGCTTGCTGCCAGCACCCTTTGAAGAGTAATTAAAAAGTCAGAAAGAGTTAGCAGCATTTGAATGCTACAAAGACCTTAATGGATCAGGACAACTACTCTAAGCCATGCTACCCCCACAGTTTGAGCCAGGGAAAGCTTTAAAATGTGTGTGTTTTACTAGTGCAGTTCCATGTCAGTCACAAGTATATGACTGAGTACTTGCATGTCTTGTTAATAGCCTTAAATAACCTAACACCCAATCCGTGACTTGTTAACAACTTCCTTGGAATAATAAGGGATGAATAGATCACTGTGTTTGGGTAATCATACCATTAAACTTGAAAAGAATAAGAAAACAGAAGGCAGAGCAAGAGAGGCAGGAAATCCCAAAAGGCAATGCTGCTTGAGAACGTGACACTAATATAACTTTAGGTGTGAATTTGTATAGTGAAATTAAAGCATTGCAGAAAGCTTCATCCTTTTTCACACCTTATTTCAGAGGGATGGCAACATTTATTTGGATTTACTTTGAGGTGTTTAGTCACAGATTAAACTGAACCAGAGTAAAGCTGGTCTTATTATGAGATAAAAGTATGAACATAGCCACTCTTATGAATATAAAGGTTGATTTGAGCTATACAGGTCGAGCCTTTTCTTGTCATAAGCATTTAGTGAAGGGAAATGAGCACAGGCATATGTGATGACAAAGCTAAAGCTGCAGCAAATTGCTTATTTATGGACCTATTTCTTCCTTGCTTTTTCTTGGTGTATGCTTAATACTGTTAACAAAAGAGAAAGGATCAAAAGCTAAATAGCAGGATGCATTTAAAAGAGAGATAACAGGAACTACACAAGGAGAGATGAATAGTATGAAAATATTTCACAACTTGGTACTGAACACGGACTGGTTCAGATTGGCCTGCACTGACTGGCAAGGTCTTGGCAGAGTCTACCAACTTTTCTTGCTGTCTGCAGGCTTGTTCTACCATCCTAAGAATTTATCCTGCTAGTAGCGGCTGTCATCTCTCTCATTTTTTTTTTTTTTTCTTTCAGGCCCAGCATTGAATAAATAGAGACTTGTGTACTTTGTGGATTTTTCTCTTTCTGTGGGTTATGGTGTATGATGTAAATGAGCAGCACACTTGTTACTCCACAAACCTTAACAAGGCACGTAGACTCAAGTATGTACAACTCCCCACCTGTATGTCTTAATCTCAAACTCTCTGTGTTAATCCAACAGATCTTTTGCTTGTCCAGCTGAGATTGTTTAGAGGCAAAGAATGGATTGATTGAACTGTAGTATTATGGTACCTGAACATTTCAGGTACCAGAACATGTTCAGGTACCAGAACATTTCATTCACAGGTACATGAAGTTTCAGAGATCACAGGACTTCTCTGTCCTATGGGGGAGACCGTGCGGTGAGGCAGCTTACTGTTAGTGGTTTCTTCCATGAGCTCCTTGTTCTGCATATGAGATGGTGCAGTCCTGCAGGGAGGTTGGGCAGGTTAACATGGTGTCTCCTGCCTTGCTGTATATGGACCTCATGCAAGAACCTGGAGTTTCCTAGGCTCATTCCCTTCTCCCTGAGTCCCCCAAATGTTGGAGAGGTGGTCCTGGGTCTGGGTGCAGAGTTGTGGGGCCTACCACCAAAGTCATCAAGAACTCCTGAGAAGATCTGTATTTATTCCTAAGTGTCCTTAGTTTTAGGACTGGGTAGAAAAATACGCTGTTGATTTGTCTTTTCAACTTGCCCCGTTTCCTCATTTGAGTGCTGTTGGCAACTGCAATCAGGTTATTCCAGACACGTCTTGGACACTTCTGTACTCCTTGAAGATTTACATTTTTTTCTTTTCTTTTCTTTTTTTTTTTTTTTTTTTTTTTACATACTTTCTGTTTCTCTAAGCACACCAAAGAAGACTCTTCTGTTAAGACTTCTTTTTACAGCAAGTAGTTGATCCTATTTCATCCAATACAGCAGAAATTTGGTTAAAGTTCAAGCAAAAAACTATGCTGACTAAGTCTAGCTCCTGCTAGCTGATACAGATGGTTGTGACAGGTTAGCCACAAGGTTTAGTGTATATTTGATATTATGAAGCAATTTCTGCTTTGGTTGCTACACTTTGAAGGAATTTGTCTAGACATGCTAAAAAAAAAAAAAAAAAAAAAAAAAAAAGATAAAAGTTTTCAGGGCTAATCAAAATGTTCTCGCTGGATCATTCTCATTTGCCTTTCATATGAGAGCAATTCAATTTGAAGAGCCAACAATTTGAAGAGCCAACACTGTGGGTTAAATGAGTCAGTACATGTGAGGCACACTGGCATTGAAAGACTGAGAATCGTTTTTTTCTGTTAGCACCTGGCTTAACAGACTTTTCCAGAATGTTTTCTAGTTTTGGAACTTGGTTTCCTATCTAATTATGACAGCACATAAGATTAAATTTTATTTTTTGAAGGTTCTGGAGCGAGGAAGAAAGAAAACCTATCTCTCTTAAAGCACTAAAATATCACAAAGAGCATAGTTTTAAAAGAAGTACAGATGAAAGGAATCATTCCTCAACTGCAAACTCTATGACCTATGTGTTGTATAGGACTTACAAGTTCTGTGATGTCAGTGTTAAGGAGATGGGATCTTCACTAATGTGACCATTCCTTCTTCTGATAGATGATTCTGCATAACACTTCCTTGCACCAGCAAGGAATTAAAGCAGTAGCTGAATGGAGGCTGTTTTCTCTGTGTGAATGTATGGCAGTGTGTTGTCTCTCAGCCTACCTAGAAGTGTAACAGAAATTAAGAGAAACCTATTAGCACCTGTGTATCCAAAGTGGGGACATTTTTAGCTCCTTAGATGCCTTTTTCTCTCTTTTTCTCTTCCTGCATATCTCCTGCTCTCTGAAAAAAAAAAAAAAAAAAAAAAAAGGAGTTCCTGTCTCTTCTAGAGAAGGAAGTTCCAGCAAATTCAGTCCATCTATGTTACTCACAAAGGTATTTCCTCACTATGTGCAAACTGTGGATGACATGAAGTAAGAGGTTTTTGTTTTAAACCTTTTCAGACTCGGGAAGGTAAAATCATAAGAATCCTAAAATGTCAGAGAAGGAAGCCTGATATTCCATCCAGAGGTGGCAGGGCATCACATCTACCTGGACCAGCAGACTGGACTAAAATTAACTAAAAGAAAGTTTCAGAATGTCAGTAATCAAACATTACAAGTTATCAAGTACTCTTTGTGTTATTGGAACATTCTAGTAACCTGTTAAAATATTAGGACAAAAGTTGTGTTTATACTGCCAGTAGGCTGAGAAGGGCTGGACTGTTGTCGCAAGTTTTGTGGGCTATTATGTAATTTTGTGGATTTCCTTTAAATTGATCCAGATGCAGCAAAATCAGTTAAAATTAATAAAATAAACATTATCTGGAATGACCCACACCACCCAATGTCTTCCAATAACTGTGTCTGGTAACTGCTAGCACAATGGAACATGTTGTAATTTTATAGAAAATATCTAAAGGTTTGTGTTGGCCATTAGTAGTTACTCGCTATCTTACTTATATGAAGTGTAAACATAATTAGCACTGTACAATAAATGCTTTTATTATCCACAGACTCTCATTACAAGTTCATGATTTCTTAAGAACTACTGTCCCCTGCAGTTTTTTTTGGGGGTGTTGGGTAGGGAGGAATATTTGGAGCAATGCTTTAAAGAATCTTAGTATTTAAATCAGGTTATGAAATTCAGATCTGCTTCAGTGATGTGGTGTGGCTAAGTACAGTACTTAGAGATGGAAGTGATAAAACAAATGAAATATTTTCATTGACTCAACTATATTGCTGTTAGGTACATAATCATTTTCATTCAAGACTGTCTCACATCTTTGCTATTGCTAATACCTCTGGTAATAAGTGATTTCCCACCTTTTTACTGTATCATTAAGTTTTTCTATACACTGTAATTTACTCATTCTCACAGTCCCACACTCAACAGAAACAGAACACATCAAAATATTGTACATATAAAGCAAATCTGGGTTTGCTTAATTTGTTGTTGTTTTTAATTAAAAATTGGGAATAGCATATGTATACACATCACTTGGGGAAAATTTGTTGTGTTTTGTTTAATTAAAAAAACAAACAAACAAACAAAAACAACTACAAAACCAATATCTATTGTGTATAAAATAACATACAGAGGTTTGTCATAAAGAGGGATTTGATAGATCAAATTGTATTCAGGTATTCTTCAAGTCTGGCCTTGCCTAATGAATTTTTACAATTAGACTCTTTCCTTGTTGCTAACAGAGATCACATACCGGGAATAAACTGGATTTTGAAGTCTGAGGAGACACAAAACCTCTCCTTGGTATCTGTGCTTGTACAGGTCTGACAGATCTATCTGGTTTTTCTTTCAAGGCTGTTAGTGTGAATTAATATGCATGGTCCTGTACAGCTAATCCTATGAGACAACTTGCATGCTATATTCTGATTTGGGTGCCTTTTCCATGAGACTGAATCTAGTAATTAGTGTGCTTAATCTGACTATCAGTAAGAAGTGACTTCATCTGCCTGAGTAATGAGGAGATGCTCCATGACTTCAGTGGGAACTGAATTTCGAAGTGAATCAATAAACTTTTAAAAGACTAATTAGATTTTGACTCTCAGAAATTGCTACTGTCTGATATTTGAATATAAGATGAAGGCGTGCTGCCAGAAGCTCAAAGGAGAAAATTCTTGCATGCTTTCAGAGTTTGAATAGTTAGAGCTAAGCACAGGTCCATGGAAATGAATGCCCGTGAGTCCCCAGTGGTTGCAGCAAGCCACAACACGAAAAATTGATTGTATCTTAATTAGCTGTTTATTATTTCTGACCTATAACCTGTTTCTCTCCTATTAAGTATTTTCTATGTGTAAATGATTTAATCAGGGAAACTACACACACCTGCATGGCTAGAGGCTGTTCAGATGCGATCCAAATCCCTCAAATTTGGCTACTACATTCCATTAATGCTATGAATTTTTCTTGGTTGATGACAGTATGGTTTTATTCATGTTAAATTTCTCAAAGCTTTATTTGTCTGGTTTAAATAAAAATGTGAATTTATCTAAGCCTTCCAAGAAAGATCCTTAAAAGTCTCAGTGTTAAAGTATGAAAAAGATGAGGTCATTTAAAGAGGAAAAAAAAAAAGAAAAGAAAAAAGAAAAGGAAAAGAAAAAAAAGAGAAAGAGAAAGAAAAAGAGAAAGAGAAAAAAAAAATGAAAAAAGTATATAGCTCTTCCAGGTTAGCTCATTTCATTAAAAAAATGCAAATATGATATGTACTGAATTTCCAGCTTAATTTTCAAAAAATTTGAAGCCTCAGCTGTGAGGGCTTGCTATTTAAGTTGAATATTTTATTATTCAATCAGTCAACACTTTGTGAAAAGACATATAGTCTGAGATCAAAAAGACATTGTATCTTGCAATTTCCCCCCCCCCCCAAAATTGCAGATTTGACTCAAGTGAAACTTTTAATATGTCTAAGCCCACTTCAAGTAAAAATTAAAAAAAAAAAATAGAGGAAAAGTGTAATGGTTTCAATTAGATACTTAAAAAAACAGTATTTTTCTATTTCACATAGAAAATAACACTTCATTTTGAAATTTGCATGTTTAAAGGCATCTAAACATCTTAAACATTTTTCAGTCCAATAAAATATTTTATTCCCCCTAGAATTTCTCTTTTACTGTTTCAATAACCTGTATACTCTTATTTTATGAATTGTTTGAAAGCAAGACTCGGTAACCAAGTCACATTATTATTTTTACTATTATCATATTAGTATTTATTATTATTATTATTATTATTATTATATTACTTTTTTGTTTCTCAACATGGAAAGCTAAAAAATTCTGTATGGAAGTATGGTGGTGGACAACTGTGACCAATACTGAGTAGAAGAGAATTACTGGAGCTCTAGCTCCATGACAAGGTCAGGCTGACTTTGGTTTTGACATACTAAAAGACCTTTGAATCCTTGTCCATTTTACTCTGTCAGAAGAAGCAGGAAGAAGGGACTGCCTGGGCCTTGGGTGGATGAAGTTTAACACCCTCACATAACTGCTGCGGATGGAGTGAGGGGCACCCTGCCATTTGCTTAGAGGAATTATGCAAAGTGACTTTTACATATGCTCTGCTGTAGTGTCCTTTTGGAGCAGTGAAGAACAACTGTATGTTGGCTTTTCAGAGATGTTAGTAGGAGTGTGAGTAAATGAAGCAACATTGCAGATCTCAGCTATCCTGAGCTTCTGATTTTTCAGGCTGTAGCACTCACGCACAGTTCCACACCTCCCTCTGCTACAATTAGCTTTAATTACCATGGTGGAACAAAAGTTCCATAGGCATCTGCACTTTGCCCACTTGTTAATCATGAGTTTCCCTAAGCAGCAGCAGTGCCGGAATGCAAGTATCAAAGCTGAGTGCTTTCAGAGTCTTCCAACACACTGTAAAACACAGAGTAGGCCTATCGCCAAGACTTAATTCCTGCTTGTTTTTTTTTTTTTTTTTTTTTTTTTTTGTTTTTTCTTTCTTTATTTTATTAAATAATAAACCAAAAGACCAGGTTCTATTGCCTATTTCCTAGTTTTGTTTTCAGAAGATGCTTCAGTACAATTCTTGCTCAGTAACAGAGAAAGCTCTTGGGTACTCTGTACTAGAGCTGAAGACCTGCACTTGCCTCCAGGGAGTCACAGAGCAGTCTGACTGCTCTCCAAAGTTGTTCCCATCCCATCAGGAAATTTGTGAAAAAGACAGAGTTTCTCTGTTTTGTATCACTGTTTCTGAACACAGAAACAGCAGACAAAGTTCTGTCTGAAATGGGATGCAACAAATGGTGTCTTGAGGAACAGGATTGCTATCCAGTCCTTAACAAGTGCTGAATGGAGGGTGCAGAAACACAAGCAAGTAAACATGTCTGCACCAATCTGGACTACTCAGGATGGTGCTGGTATGGAAGGCAAAAACTGTGTCAAAAATGAGAAGTGAAAGAAAGCTAACAAAATCCTGACTGAGGAAGAAGAACTATTGGGCAATCACAGAGATCAGGAGAAACATGGATCCCCTTTCGATCCTTATATTGCTTTGATCAATCAGTGTTTTCATTTCCTCCTGTTAATATACATATATATATATAACAATCCATATTAGTTTTCACTTTTTTTCTTTTTATTCTCTTCCAGCTTCCTTGCAACTAATACCAGGCTGAGCTATATGCTACAATGATGATTTTTTCCATTCTAAAACATTTTTTTTTTTTTTAGGAGTGACAAAGTAACAATTTTTTAACTTTGCTTTCTTAAGGCTTCTCAGGTATTTGAAAAGACACTGCTGGAATCACAAGCTGTCAGACATATATAGACAACTGTACTTTTTTATTTTTCCCCTTCGGCATGTCTTTATCATTTATTTTTCCAAATTCATTGTGTAGGGATGATTGTCAGAATGTGCTGACTAACAGCAATACCTAATGGATGCACCATGCATGCCAGTAGTTCTAAATTTGAAATGATTTCCAGCTGTCTTTTCTGGAATATGAACAGTACCTGCTTTTCTTCTCTATGTACTGTATTTCAGATTCTTGCCTGAATAGCCCAAATACACTCCTTAAGAAACTGCATGAACAGTAAATCTTCAAATTCACTTCTACATTGGTCATTTGAGGCAAAGCTTTACATAATTGCTCAGAAATAATATTCTTAGAATGAACATGAATCTTGAAGAAAATAACTCAGTCCAAAGTCCCCGTCTTCCAGTTCAAAGGTCTTATTGAGACCTTTTACATAGCATGGGGCCAAGAACCTCTTATTATGTTGACTAACACATTTAAAAAATAATAATAAAATAAAATAAAAACTTTTGAAATGGTCCAAGAATATAGTCAAATCAACAGAATGGTGCTCTGAATCCAAGCAGATTTATTTTCCAGGAAGAAATTCCAGACTGACGGAAACCCCATTTTCTCAGCATGGAGGGCCAAGTGCATCAAAATTAGGATTTTTTTTCTGATTGCTTTCTAAAATAGGAATGATCAACAACAACAAGAAAAACTCTAGAAAGCAAAAGTTTCTCCAAATAAAATTATCCTTCAGTGTAGTAGACTGAATGTTCTTTCTGTAGAAAAAGAGTGTTCAGTGGCAGGTTCTTTGGGCAGATTTAGCTAAATTAGCTACAAGGTTATTGATTATCCTACAAAGCCCTGCTTTTCTTAGATGCCAGAGGCAAAGCTCAGATATTAGTGGATTCCACAAAGGAACAAATGTATTTGTGTTGAAAGGAAGTTATTATCCAAGTTCTATAGTCAGTCTGTCAAATTAATTGGATAGAATGTCACTTGAATTGAACTTTCTCAGAATTTCTCAAAGTTTTCATGACTGCAAGTGACTGTTGTTACTTATATATATATTAATAAAACTAAAATATATAAACAAATATATAAACAAACCAGGAACATTCGTTGATTTTTTTTTTTTTCCTGAAAGATTGGCTAGTTTCTTTTGTCTACCCTGCAGTCAGGATTATGATTGCAGCTTGGGAAGCAGTGACAAGATACCCATGGCAAACTGGAGCACCAGGTGGGCTAGCCATCTGCATAGTTATCAAGGTCTTACTGAGGCTGGACAGAAATCTAACCATCTAAAGAAATATGTTGCTGTACATGATCTGGACATGATTTTTTTTTTTTCCTTACCATAAATGGGAGAAGCTAGGGAAAGACTTCAGTAGTTGATAGTTACTATTAACTATTAAATATTAACTATAATGGGAGATTTACTAATTTAATAAAGTAACTCTCATGAGGATGTGGAAAAAGGAAAAGATACTGTCACTGCATTTCTTGAGCTTTTAAAATAGTCAGAAGGGAGTACAGAAACCAAGCATGAATTCAATGAGGCATCTTAAGCAGTACCTGTACTAGGTGTCTTTGGGGAGTGTGAACTCCAGAGCTACTTTCCTTGTTGTCAGGTAGGGATGCTGGTGTAACTAACAGGAGGTAAAAACTGTGGCAGAAGGATCACCGTAAGGAGTTCTTGAACCATTGCTCATCCTCAAGCCTTTGGAACTCAGAGAAGCTTTCAGTGTTTGAGCATAGCATCATTCACAGTGAACCTTTTTTTTTTTTTTTTTTTTTTTTTTTTTTTCTCTCTGTATTTGAACTGTGGTCTTGATGCCTAAGGCTCTGCTATTTATCTAAAAGAGATCCTTGTCCTTATTGCCTTATTGTTTCTGATACTGCTGCTTCATAAAGATGTTCACATGCTGGATCAGATGAGACCCATAAAAGTTATCATTCTATCTCCAGCAGAGCTGCTGTCAGCAGAAGTTTAAAATGGACAAGCTTTGGCATAGATAGATGAAGAAAAACCTATTTCTGACTCCCTTTGAAATGTCATCCTGCTTCCTGCGATCATAAGATTATTTTTATCTTAGGTATATTTTTATCATCCATAAATACATTCTTCATTATTGATATATATGTTAACATTGGATGCTTAGCCAATACAATTTTATTTCAGTCAACACATCTCCAGTACCTAGTTGAATCACACTAAAACCTTGACCCAGCCACATCCTGTAGGAACGGGCTACATGTCTACTCATCCAGTATGTCAACATTTCATTTCAAGAGAAAAATCTGCTTGCTATGCAGCACAGTGTAATCTCAGGGCATTGTTCCTCATCTGAGGACAGATATGTGTATATAGTTGGAATGCACAAGGCAAGAAAAGACACAAGTGATGTAAATTAAGGGACAATTTTGCCTGAAAGCATCTTATTCTGTGCAGACATAGCTGAATAAAAGATAAACAAGACAATTAAAAAAAACAAAACAAAACAAACAAACAAACAAAAAAAAGAATTTTCATATTTATACTGTGTGTATTAGTTACACCACCTTTTATTTTGCTTTCTACTTTCCCAAGTACACATGTAAAGAAAAAGCAATAACTCAAATAGTAGGCTTCTGCAGCAGCATAAATGGATCTCTTTGTTCATAAGTATTGTAAGAGATCCATCCCTTACTTCAGCAAAGAACTGCCCTTGACTAGTAAGCAAATATTGTGCTGAATTAAGCACCAATATGCCAAAAAAAGGTTGTCTGCCACAGTTCATCTATCTGTCACACACATCATCCAGTGTTTCAAATTATAGTCTGGATGTCAGAAGACAAAAATATTTGAGACTACTGTCACTTTTTCCCTCATCCTCATGCCTTTTTTAGATTCCTTCTTTCGATTTCACCTTCTCTATTTATATGCTATCTGGTATTAATTGGTATTAAATCTCACTGAAACAATGGTTGGCTTCACCTTGTCTCCAAGGATCACTCCACCTTAGCTAATTACTCTCAGCTAAACCAGTGTGCACTCAATGATATTGCTTCTCCACTTCCATCCTCTGCTGTTCAAGGTTGGAAATACATGAGCTCCTTCTTGAGGGCATGCCAGTGATTAAACTTTTGGGTAGCATTGTCTTCTGGTCCTAGAAGTATAATTGAATAGTCAAATTAACATTAAAACTCACAGTAAAGGTAGTTCATTTAAAGCAAGATTGTATTAGCAGCCATGGAAGCAATTTAAAATATAAAATACCTTGTCCTGTGATTAAATACGTTTTGCACATTCTAGTGTTTTAAGACTTGGAATTCACATGGGCAACAAAGAGGCTCCATTCACCCTCTTCTCGCCAAGAGCTGCTCCCTTCTGCTACCATATTTATGATGGTTTCAGAAAAGAAAGAAAAAAGTACTAAGCATTGTTCAAGTATTAGAGAGAGATGTCTGAAAGCATAATAGCTTGCACATATGGATTGAAATCCATTATGGAATTTTGCAGGTCTGCCCTGGAATAAGTGATCTGCTGGCCTTAAAATTATGTTAGAATACACTTTGTCATTACACAGTGTGTAAAGATGAAAAAAAAAAAACATTTGCTTGTCAATATGGATTTACACTAACAGAACAGTATCCTATTTGATGCATCCTTAGGGTTATATGCAGCATTACCAATCCTTCTCAGCTGCTCCCCTGTATTTGCTGGCTCATTAATGTTCATTAGTTAGGACTCACACACCCACAAAACTTATTAGAACTTTTAGAACTATTAGAATAGTATCTGTTCTGCTGTGACTATTACAGTCAGAGCTGGTACTACATCCTTTTCTCCCAGACACACTCACCTACCATTTCTGAGATTTAAGAGACCCTCATCACAGTCCAGTAAAAGGCCTCTCTGTTTTCTTTAATGCCAGAGCATGTAACCCTGTCCCCTATCTGGGCTCCTTGGAGAAGGTGGCTATGCTACATCACCTAAGCTGCAGAGAGGTGTCCCTGCTTATCATAATCTCCAACATACAAGGGGATCAGTGAACTTCAGATTTTTTTTCAACGTATTCAAAGGTTTAAAATTGCAAATAAGGCACCATATATGACAAAGAGAAAAATCATGTCTCCTGGAAGATAATCCCAGTAGACACCTGCCTACAGCTTTGTGTGCCTCAAGGTGCTTAAACCAGTTTTGAAACTGGGAACAGTGGTGTTTTTGAAAATACCACCTTTACGTTCTTGTGTAACTTCACTGAATACAGTACTACTCTGTGAGAGCTTAGAGATCTGGTTTCACTGTGTCTAGATGAAATCTGTGGTTCCCCGGTCATTTTTTGCAGGGCAAAGGAAACTA
Organism: Heteronetta atricapilla; assembly: GCA_011075105.1. NCBI lineage: Eukaryota > Metazoa > Chordata > Aves > Anseriformes > Anatidae > Heteronetta > Heteronetta atricapilla. The sequence continues at coordinate 83,537,210 of CM021733.1, forward strand.
CACTGATCACAGCTTCATTTTGCTGCTGGCCTCCCATACCTGGCATTCCTGTTTGCAAAAATTTATGGAGAACTAGATCATAGAACTGATTCAGTTAAAAACTATCCTGGCAAAAATGACTCATTTACGTGGTTATGAGTCTTTTCTGAGCTACACCATAGGAACATGAGGAAGAGGCAAAATGAACTGCCATGGTGAATATATGGAACATATCCATTTGGGAGCAGTGCTAGTTTCTGCTGGAGTGATGTGTCAGTGGGGAAACAAGGCCCTAGTACCAAGTATAAAAACCCCACCACACATATGTAGTAGTCTGACAAGCACCCAGACAGGGAGACTGCAGGTCCCCACTTCTAGCTCAGGTTCTCTTCCCTTGGAAGATGACAAGGGGGAATAATAATATTCATTCCCAGGTCTCACTCTGAGAGGGAGTGAATATATGTCTAGTGGTGCATGAAAAGACCTGCAAGCTCCTGTTTTGTCAGTTTGTGGAGCTTTTGCAGGGTTTGTCTACTAAAAACCCTGGCAATCACCTGTGGAAGAGTGCGTGTAGTTAATGGAGAAACCAGAAAGGGTTAAAAAAATGCTTTTTGATTAAATCTGTTTAATTTACCTATCAAAAAATAAAATAAAAATATGGAGAAAGAGATAAGCAGGCACACTTTTTTTTTTTTTTTTTTTTTTTTTTTTTTTTTTTGTCATAGTAAGATGGTGCATTGGACATCTGTAAAATCAATTTTGCATCCCAGGCACCTGCAGTCAACGTCCAGTATCCCCTGGCTCATGCACAAAGCTTCCATTATCATGTCCATACTCTTTAGAGTGAGTGTTAAAGAAATCCCTAATGTTCCTGTGGCTCCAAGAAACCATCGTAACTTCGGTTAAGTTAATATGCTCTCGGGAGGGCTGATGATGAATTTGCACCTCTCTCTATATTAAGATCCTCTGTGGTGGATTTACCGGCAGAGGGGTGAAGAGGCATGACCTGGGGTGGTATGCATGGCCCTGTGTCCCATGGTGCATCTGTGGCTTCCTGGCTGCACAACTCTGCCATTCAGACTGGGCTTGTGTTTGCCCTTTGGGCAAGCCAGGGATTGTAATTTATGGGCTGCCTTAATTAGCACTTGGCTGTCAGAGTGGTCCATCAGTACATGGACATCCTCGGGGTGCTGTCGGCCAGCTGTGCTGATCTGAGGTTGGCAGGAGACATGTCTATGCCAGGAGACCTCTGCAGGGGCCACTGGCAGCTTTCCCCTGCTGCTGGTGCAAAGGGCAGTGAGGAAGAGTGAGGGCTTAGCTCTGGAAGAAACATCCCTTGTGCTGCCTCAACCACATTGGTGAACAGGATGAAGTGGAAAACATGGCTCGAGTTCAAGTGGCAGTTTTGTCAGGAGGACATTTTAGGCAACCATGCCTAGGCTGGCTGCTGCTCATAAGCTGGACGGAGTGCCTGTCTGTGCCACGGATTCTAAAAAAGAGGCCCAGTTCAGACTCAAGCTGCAGTTCAGAGTAAATACCAACTCATGAAGAGCCTTAACAGTGGTTTGCCTGTGGATGTGCTGGGAATGAGCAGCCGAGCAGCCGAATGATCTATCCAGCTCGGCCTGGACTTGCACGCTGCCTGTGAGTGAATTGTGTCTTTCATAGAAACATTCTCATTAAATCAAAATGACCAAATAGCCATATTACTGCCACGCTTCTAAGCCCAGAATCACTGCAATCCCTTGTGGCCCTTTAATTTTCACAGCTTTTAATGTAAGGAAAAAAAAAAAAAAAAACAAAAACAACTAATTAACCCTTAGGGGGCGAGCTCAGGATTTTATCATTTCCATCCTGGCTGGCCTGTTGCACAAGGGCTCCTGAGCTGCAGATGTGGTGGTGCTCCCGCTCTCCAGTGCAGCCTTCTCCAAAAGAGCCACACCAGCATTGACTGTCACAGGTCACCCAGAGACCAGGGGGCAACACAAATTTCTTCCACAACCCAAAATATCAAAGACTTGCTCTGGGCTTCCTTCCCCCCTCTTGATTTCACTAATACGCAGTGCTGGCCTACTGCTTTAGAAGGTGGAAGCAGCTAGAAGGCATGATGTAGTCCTTGTCTAACCTTCCTGATGTGCTGTTACCTTTGCAAATTCTGCCTTGTGCTACTTGCTCTGATACCAGACAATGTTGTCTGATGTCCAGAGCTGCACCCTGTCATTGGAGGGCAGAGGAGAGTCCCTGCCCTAAATTAACTTGAACCTGATTCATTGCACTGATCTCCTGAGTGACTGGTTTCTCACAAGTCTTCTAAGTCTCCACAAGATGCCTTTGAGCTCACGAAGTTTCTATTTTTCTTTTAAGACCATGAATTAGGAAAAAAAAAAAAAAAAAAAAAAAATTAACATGATCTCCCTAGTACAGACCACAGAGCACAGACAGAGACTTAAAGCTTAAACCTTGGCCAAGCAGTGGATGAAGTATATATTTCATATTTCCCCTGAGAAATAACTCTATATTTAGGAAGAATATACTGGATTTATTTAGTTACATTTTGAGTTCAGATTCATAGCCCCACTCTCCTTTCCCCTCCCCTCAAAAGAGAATTCCAATAAACAGAGTGAGAAAGCACTCTGTGTGCCAGGTGGTTATTTACTCAGCAGAAGGTAATGGAGCTCTGGGTGATGGAACCCCACATTCAGGACGTTGGTTTGGTCCTGTAACAGCACCACAACTTCTTGCTTTGTCCTTGCTCTGCTTCCACCTCTGGTGTTACGTTCTTGTAAAGCCTCACACAGGCATACTTGTGCTCATTGGGAGTTTGGCTGAGTTTTGCAAGTAAAAAATCAATATAACCCAGGAAGAGATCAATTTGAAAGTGTCCCTGAAAAAGAAAGTCACCCTAATTTAATTGACTTTAAGAACTGCACTTTTAGTTAAACTCCCTGTGTAAATCAAAAATTTTGTGATCAAGACCACAAAGAATTAAGTGACTAAATTCTCAAATCTTTACTCATAAATTCCCAACAAGCCCAATGCAAACCTTCACTGGGTGTATATTAAAGCCTGCACTGTTAGGACCCTAACTCTAAATGCACAGTGGATGCAGTCCAAAGCCTTGGAGAGAGGTGAGAAGACATGAAGGTGAGGTAGCTTAACAGCTGCATCTGCTCACCTGGTACCAGCACAGGAACTGGAGCATAGGTATCTCTCAGGATGTAATCCGCTTTGCTGCTGAGGCAGGATGAGTTGGTGAGAGGGTGCTGATTGATCCCAGGGTTGAAGGGACTGTGGGGAGGCCACATGGAGAGCCACATGGTGAGAGAGGGCTAGGGGGGAGATTCATAAAATTTGGAGAGGTCAGGGGCAATCGAGGAAGAGCATAGGGATCTCCGCTCTTCTCTCTTGTTCCCAGGACAGCCTGCAAATTAGGACACTGAGAAACAAACATGAGATGTGGGTTTGAACCTAGTCACCCCTCTGAATGACATACATCATAGTTAAATTTGGGCTCCAAGGTCCAAGTTCTTTGGAACTAAGAGGAACTAAAATGACCAATTTGATAACAAAATGTGTATGTAGCAGTTAAGAATTGTGGCTTCCTGAGGGCATTTACAGTGCAATGTTTTCCTATGTTGATAGTATATATAAAATAACATCTCTCTGGCATTGGATAGCTGCTGGAAAGTTCAAATATTTTGAAGCCAAACTTCAAAATATCTGCCAATTCTAACTGTTTTTCTTTTACTCATGTTCTATGAGCAGGACAAGAATCAGTCACTTTTATTGTGTCTTGTTTCCTGACCTGGCACCTGACGATGCTTTGTTCTCAGAAAAGACTTTTCAAAAGCAATTACTAAAGATGTATTTGAAAGGAAGTGTTAGTGTTTGCATGTGCACTGCAGTGAAAGGACTGGAGAGACAAAAAGAGAGTGGATATGGTAATCTTCCAAATGCTACTTCATACATAGAATATGTGAGTTTCTCCCAGTTTTGCTTTTGAAAAATAGGTTTGAACCTGGGTTTATTTGGGGTAAAGGTGGAGACTAGCCTCAAAATAGCCATGTTGGTTCAGAAAACATTTTTTTTTCAGTTTTGTTGTTTTTTTGAAACTAGGAATTGGATCTCATTTCCAATTTCTAATGATAAGAAATCTTGTCTTGAAACCTATTATTTAATTTCAACTTACAAGCATTTAGGGATTTGACATTCATTTTTTTCCAAGACATTTCTAGGAAACATTAAGCATATTGTTTTGCAAACTTAGACACACATCCATAAATCACACATTTTTACCGCTCAAGATCCATGAAACATAAGGCCATGAGTAAAGCTGGAATACAGCAGATATGAACATATGTTCTATCTGTTCATAATATTCTGTATTTGTACGTGTTCAATTTTCCACTTACAAGATTTTATTCAGAATTTACTGTTAAGAATAATGCATGATAGCGCATATAGCTTGAGATAGGTACAGCTGTCCAGAAACTAGAATTTGTATTCCATAAGAATTTTTTAATTAAAAAATAATAATAATCAATGTTTGAAAGAGTTTGTTGCACTGTATCTCTCTTTCAGCCCCATAAAAACAAACAAACAAAAAACAAAACAAAAAAATAAACCAAAGGGAAAAAAAAAAAAGAGAGAGAGAAACAGATTCTTCACATTCAAAATGTCAAATACCATTTTTTTTCTACCCTTCTCAAACCCAAGAGCTTTGTGGCAGTGGCATTTCACTGAGCAGAAAGTAAGGCAGGTCTGGAGTCTTCAAATCCTTGTCCCAGAAAGGGGAGCCTGGCCAGCAGGTTCACAGATCAGCACCAGTGGTAGTACTAAATTAGTTTTATTATTGGTTTTTCTTTCTAGGAAATTTGAAACAAGTGAAGTACTAATGCTGTCACATGGGAGACCCTAATATCCTCTGGTTTTCTGACAGGGAAGGTGTCCAAATATTTTGAAAACCTCAGTGGTGACCTATTGGAGAAACTGCTAGCATGTACAAAATCTGTTCTTTTCTTTTGCCAGCGCATTTTAAAATGAATAATGAAGTCAGACAATTACTCTTTATTTGCTGTGCATAAATAACTCTTTCTACCACTAATGGCAGTTGGGATTATAAAAGATTAAATTTTGATATTATGTGATTGGCTTTTGCTTCTCCTTTAAACTTTGTTTATGATTTAAGTCAGTTCCTTCCTGCTCTGTATAATCTGCAAGGCAAAAGCAGAAATTAAGCAGTCTCAGTTGGCTGAGCTTCCCCTTCAACACTGGTTGCAATTTCTGAGGTGCAATGCTTGTCAGTGAAATGTCTTATGACAGTGCTGTGAGTAAATAATAAATAAATAAATAAATAAAAAGCTAATTCAAGCATGGCACAACTCTAATTAAAAATTGATATTGACAATAAAAATTGACAGGAATATTTGCCCTTTTTTTTTTTTTTTCCAGAATTGATTATAATGAGAAGAAACCTTCTTTGTATAACAATTCTCAAAAAATATAAAAAAATGCTTTCAAAGAGTATGATTAAAACGTTGCTAAATGTTAGTGAACTGTGAGCATCAAATCCATTTTGATACATGCCTGCGCCACAATGCAAGGTTTCCCACGCACTAATTCTTCTGTGAACCATTCTGCTCTCAGAGGCCTGTGGTAGGAAATACAGTCAGCAGGTTAGTGTAGCTCTGTGCAGAGAATGTTGATTGTGTCAATTGTTTGCTAATCTCTCAGCTGAATTGGCATTTGTTGAACACAGCGTTTTTAGGAAGTGGTCTGAGATGACCAGACTTTTTTGTTATCTTTAGCAAGCCCATCAGGCTGATCTCAGATTTTGGTTTGAACTGCTTTGTCATCTAATGTCTCACTGTCAGAAATGTACTTATTTTAACTTATCTGATCAGTGAATTTGTACTTTACCATTTTTTTTTGCTACAGACTAAATGGTCACTACTGTTTGTCTTTACCATATATATATATATATCCACATACACATATGTATGTTATCAGCTGGTGGAATAAACAATAACTGAAGATAGATTAAAGTGTTTTCTGGGTATAAAATGCAGGCCAGTTAAATTCTAGTCACCCAGAATAGTATGCCATGGCTTAATTTAAAGAAAAAAAAAAAAAAGGAAGAAGAAAAAAAGAAAAAAAAGTTGATAAATATTGAGGACTGCTGCAAAGGAATATGCAAACCTGAAATGGAGACAGTACAAGGAAGAGTTAACGGTATGGTTGATATGCAGAAAATTGCCCGTGGAAGGAATGAACTGAATGAGTACAACACTAATAAAATGAAGAAAGGATGTTGTGTATGTGATCAGCCAGCGCAGAACAAAAATATGCCTGCTGCCTGAATGTATGTGTCTGGAGTCAGTGTTGGTGTAGGATAACACAAAAGGTCACACACACTTTCCTGACAGGGAGAGTACACTGTTGTCTCACTTTTTTCTTTAAGGGGATGAAGGGAAGACTAACCAGATCTCTCCAAGCCAAAAAAAAAAAAAAAAAAAAAAAAGATAAGAACATAAGCTTGTGATACAAATTATTTGCCTTTTTGTTATGGGTGGCACAGCTATAAGGGAAAGCAAAGCATCAGAAATTAAGCAGATTAGGCAGGCATTTGGAAATGGCCTGACACTATTCTATCTTCTGCCTTTTGTTCAACAGGATGCTTCCTTGAAGGCATCTTTGGGTTCTTTACGATTGATACCCAAAAAGGCCTTAAGAAAAACTTTCTAACTTCATTTTTGGTGTGTATAACTGTCTGGCTGATGTAACCACAGCTTGTGGAAGTTGATTACGCATAAATCACATATGCGTAAGCATTCTCAGAAGTATGTGGAAGCTCGTGTACGTGAATTATACACATTAAAGAAGTGGTAGGATTAACTATCATGTTAACATGAACAGCCCTGAAAAAAAAAAAAAAATGGACATATTCCAGCATAAAATTAGTATGAGTGAGAAAGGGATTGAGCTGTGTGTTTTGACAATTTTCTCTTGCTGTGATAGACAAGCTTATTTTGACTGGCACAATTTTTAGCTTATTAGTAGCAAATGTGAATTACTTTGTGAAACAGAAATGTAATCAAGTGCATCCATTACTGCAGCCTATAATTCTAATTGAATGCATTCCTCAGAATTTGTTTATATAGTATTTTTGGCTAAAATAAAGAATGTTCTCTTTTATTTTTATAAGTATCTCGGGGAGGCATGCAAGTTAAATTATAACATTAAAAATATACTATTTACACTCTTAAAAGTGACTATAAAATGATAGGGTTTTTTTTTTTTCATATTTTTACACTTCCCAACTATCATATATTTAAACTCTTACAACTGAAAGGCTCGATCAAGGACTTGAAAGTCAAGCTGGATCACTTTTTGTACTTCTGACTACTTACAGTTTTTCTCTACCTCTGATTTCTGGCTCCAACATCAGCCATTGAGTATGCCAGAAAACATAGTTTTTTTTCCCCTCATCTCATGAACATCTGTGCACAACCACACAAACTTTGGTGGAGAATATCTGAACAGTAGACAAATCACTTGGGATAATTTTATGGAATTTGTGAAGGTGTTAAAATCAGTTAGTTTCTTCATCTCCTGCTGCTCTGCTTCTGTCTCACTGGCTGGGTTTCATCTGGCCTAAATTGAACTTCCTGGACTGGTGCGAGAACCTACTTACCCACTGCTGATCTCACTGACCTTTCTACACTTCTACTGCCTATTGAGATCCCTTAAAATAGATGCTAAGTGTCTCTAGATAAACTGCATCTCCTGCACAAACACAGTTTACTTGCCTAAAGTTTTATGACCTCAGCATGCCCTGCTTCTTAAACATCCAAAATCTACACGTAGAAAAACTCTAAAACCCCAACATTCAATCCTTCTAAAGCAGTCTTTTTCATAAGTGAGAAACTTTCGATCACCTCCTCTGTGTTTGTCCCAGAACAGGTAAAGAAAGACAGTCAAGAGATTGTCACAAGACACATTAGTAAGTATAATGTAGCTGGTCAGGTAGATAGAGATTGGTGGGAGACAGCAGAGTGGTTTCACTGGTTGTAGTGGTTTCGGTAGCAGGAGGCTGCATGGGGTGGCTTCTGTAAGAGGAATCCAGAAGCTGCCACATGTTAGGTAAGGGCCAGTTTCAGCTGGCTCCAAAGGGATGTGCTGCTGCCCAGAGCCAAGTCAGTAAGTGATGTTAAAAGAGAGAGATAGGAGTGAAAATCAGACCTGCAGTCACCAAGGCCAGTGCAGCAGGAGGGCACGAGGTGCTCCAGGCAGGCAGCAACAGTTCCCCTGCAGCCTGTGGAGAGGCCCCTGGTGGAGCAGGCTGTCCCCCTGCAGCCCATGGGTCCCACATGGAGCAGATCTCCACGCTGCAGCCCGTGGAGGAGCCCCCGGTAGAGCAGGTGGATGTGGCCTGGAGGAGGCTGCGGCCCATGGAGAGCCCCCGCAGGAGCAGGCCCCGGGCCGGAGCTGCAGCCCGTGGAGAGGAGCCCACGGGGAGCAGGGGCTGGGGGGAGCTGCCGCCCGTGGGGGACCCGTGCTGGAGCAGTTTGCTCCTGGGGGATGGACCCCGTGGTACGGAGCCATGTGGGAGAAGTTCTTAAGGAGCTGCTGCCTGTGGACAGTCCCCGCAGGATGAATTTGGGAAGGACGGCATCCCGTGGGAGGGACCCCACGGGGAGCAGGGGCAGAGAGTGACCATGAAGGAGCAGCAGAGAAGAAGTGCTATAGGCTGACCACAGCCCCCATTCCCCATTACCCTGTGTTGCTCAGGGGGAGGATGAAGAAAAAGGTGGGTGGAGAGAAGGTGTTTTTAGTTTGTTTTATTTGTTGCTTGCTTCTCTAGCTGTTAGTAATAGGTAATATTTTTTTCTAATCTTCCTATGCTGACTCTGTTTTACCCATTACAATAACTGTTGAGCCATCTCCCTGTCCTTATCTCAACCCTTGAGCTCTTTTCATTGTACTTTCTCCCCCTTTCCTTTTGAGGAGGTGGAGTGAGAGAGCAGTTGTTGTGGTGCTTGGCTGCCCACCTGAGTAAAACCGCTACACTGGTGTCCATAACTACTGCAGAAAAAAAAATAAAAAGGTTAAAAAGGTTAGTGGCAGTTTGGAAGTTTAAGGAAGAGATTATTCAGGCTTGGTTTGGGCAGAGGCTGGACTAGAAATGGAGAAAGAATGGAGGATTTCTTGGGAGGCTTTAGACAGAACCTGGAAGGAAACTGAAGCATACACACTTTACACCACAATATATGATCACAAGAGGTGGCATACAGAAGATATGGTTTGAGGGAATGTTAGACTCCCAGATCCTCCATTTTAACTTCTTATACTTCACAGAAAGGGCTGTCTGAACTTAATCTGGACAACATAAATACCTCTGAACATACCAACATCTTTTCTGGTCACAATATGCAACAATAGGGAATCATAGAATCATAGAATATCCTGAGTTGGAAGGGACCCACAGGGATCAAGTCCAACTCCTGGGTCCCCAAAGGACTACCCAAAAATCAGACCATGTGCCAAGGACATTGTCCAGGACTGAGAGAGGTTCAAAAGATCAAAGGCTCTACAGCTGGAGAAAAAGGGTAAGAGGACAATTGGTCTTGTAGGAGCCAAAGGTTACAGCATAGCATCAGATCTGGGGGACCTGTCTTCAAAACAATGCAGAAGGGAGACTAGAAATAATAGTTTATTTCTTGCACTGATTCAAATTTTTGCTGATGTTTGCTTTTTTTTTAGAGGGTGGGGAGTGTTTTGTTTTGATTTTTGTTTTCCCTATAGTTCCTTTTCCTTAGATCTAGAATCAAACACATACCACTCCCTGTACTAGTCTCAGGCTGGGAAACTGTCTCCCTGCTGGGAAACTCTGCTCTCTCAAATAGGAGGTCTCACAGCAGCTATTGATACATATACCTCAGACGTTTCTCCTGAGCTATGCCAGGAACATAGGGTCTGCTTGAGAAGCTCTAATCCATTGTCACAGGGTCCCAGAAAGCCATTTCATCCTCTTCCTCATGTTCTCCTTTATGCAATATCAAGAAAAGTCCTCCTCCACAGCTCAAGCGTGATGTTCTTTCCAGGGACAGATGGAGAGCACCAGCTACATCATGGCTGAAAAGCATTCCAATGTCCAAAGCTAGATTTTGTCACATGGAAAGCAGGTGTCCAGCTGGGCTCAAGAGTCTGACTGTGCTTCAGGTGCCTAACCTCTGGCAGATGGGTTCTAACCTGTGTCAAGTTTAAAGATGCAATTTAAAGGCCTGTTTTTAGCTTGCCACTTAGATTAATTTAGTTGGTTTTGTCTATTGACGTTTAGTCTGAAAACAAGGCTAATTGATGTCTAACTAACAGTTGTTTCCAATTGTGGTCTCGATACAGTATTAGACAAGTTTGGCTAAATAGACTGCATTGTTCAAAACCCAGAAATCTTTCCTACTGTTTCTTAAGCTGTTTAGGATACTTGAAATGTCTCTTAAAAATTTTTTTAAAAAATGCATGCACCAAACAAAAGAACCTGCTAATAGAGATTGTTGTTGCTGATGCTTTTCAATTTTTGCTACCAGCAAGGATTCATTTTTTGGAACTTCACTCAAGAAGTAAGATAAATACTTTATTTACACAGCTTCTGATTTATATTTGGTGCCATGGGCATCCTTTTATTTCTCTGTAGGCTTCTAAAACTCTTCAAAGAGAACTACAACTGTAAATAGATGCTATTCCTTGATCCAGGAAAGCATCATTCTTCAACCATAGAGTCCCACAGGGAAGTTTGATAAAGCAGACTGTTAACATCAGTTCTCCAGGTCACATCCTCAGTCTTATTTTTAGTCTTTTATAAAATCTCTGTTCCAAGTCACAGGAATGCTTTTGACATAAGGTTGGGATTCGTCTGACTTTCTGAAGCGGTCAAGTTCAGCTCATTAAATGGGAGAGAAAGAGGCCTTTTAAAATATCAGTTCAGTGCTCTGAAGATTGCAATTACTCCCTGAAATTTCTCTAGTCCACTCACTACAGAGGGAGCATCTGCAGCTACCTCAGCTACCTAAGGGCATGCCTACATTAGTGTCCTCTTTCTAATCCGAAGTGCACTTTTGAGGCAATTGTCTCCACCGAGCTCACTTTTGGTGCTTTGTTTCATAAACAGTGTTAAAACATATGAACTGGATTTCTTTCAAATTAAACCAAGCTGTAAGATGTTCTCAGGAAGTGCACGTAATATTCACCAGTTAGCAATAGCTCTTTGGTCCATAGGACCAGAGTACAGTTGATTCATCATACCTTTCCTGAAAAAAATGTGTGTGGACAGCAGGCCCTCAGCACCAAATGTTTTGCTCACAGATCTGCCTGTGTTATGTTGCACTGTTCACTGGTATAGTCTAAGAGCACGAGGAAGACATGCAGGAGAATGTGCTGGGAGGGTGCCAGAGCAAGCCGCTGGTCTATGATTCAGTAGACACCTAAGGATGAGTTAACAGAAGCAGCATGCCTGGCCACTAGGTAAAAGTCTATGTCCTCTCCCCATGCAGTGAAGAAACAAGGCTGTGCAATGCCCAACTGTTTTTCCTTCGGGTGCTCAGGGGGAAGGAACTTCTGTGCTCACCAATACCTTTTCTGATGCACTTGACTGGGGCAAGGGATGGCTTGCCTCAGTGGAACTGTACACTGGGGACTGGCAACACAATTCTTTGCCCTTTGTAGTGCTTGGTCGTATTGACGAGAAATGGACGGTTGATGGACGGTCTGATCTTCCCCTGATTGCTTCCTTTTTAGTAAAATACCTTTTCTAGAAAATCTCTTGCAAATGCTTTATATCTGAGTGGTGGGGTTGGCAAATGAACATGGTTTCTACCTCCCTCTCAGTCAGGGAGACCTAGTTAAAATCTTTCCTAGAAGAATCAACACACACTAGCAGAGTGAGGTACTTCAGGTGAACACTGAAAGCCTTTGTTGGGGTGTTATAACTCTAGTGTGAAAATATTTGGTACTTTTAAGTAAAAGGAATAATAAAATTTACAATGAATTCAATAAAGGTGGGTTTTAAAGCTCTAGACGGAATCTTTTATAAGCATCCAGGGGAAAATGAAAATTAAGTATACACATATGCTAATTGACCTGCATGTGAATTCCAAACATTTTACAGAGATGCAGAAGTCTTTGAGCAAAGCTGAAGCTGAAACAGAATTTTTTTATCAAATGTAAATTGGGAAAAATAGTTCAGACGTCTGTTCTTTGAGTGTTGTGTTTCCTTGAGCAGAAATCGCTGGACACCAGGAATCCTTTCACATTACCTCTACTGTTTCCCTTGTGAAAGGGCAACACACATACTAGAAAACAGAAGTGCAGATGTAATAGGAAAAAACACAGGGAGGCGAAGACGCTACCCAAACATTTGTTTTGAAACACATTACAGTTTAGAATATTTCATTTAAATCTTAGAAGCTACAGCTCCTGCAATAAAATAAACAAAAATAAATTGACTTTGGCAAAAGACCACCACAGATCTGGCTGTTTTACCAAAAAGGTTTCACCTAAATGTGAGATCAATCTTTGGCTTGTGAGCTAGGCCTGAGTTTCTTAAAGGCCAGCTTGTTTGACTGCTTCATGTCTTGCAGTGTTGATGATTTCAGTATTTCAAGAGCAGATGCTAAGGGAAATGGTGATCCTGCTAGTTCAGTAACAGGCAAGGGCATCCTGTCAAAATGGTTACCTTTACAGATTCCATTCTTTACCTAGCAGGCCATGAAGTGCTGACCTCTGATGTGTTTTGAGTTTCTGAACAATGTCTCCAGAACTTATCTTCACTTTTTTTTTTTTTTTTTTTTTTTTTCCATGAATAAATGTGGAGGAGTCAAAAGGCACTCCCAGAAAGAAGCCAGGATTTCAAAGGTGTCTGAAATATTTCAATTCACCTTCTGGCAATATGTTGACCACAGAGAGAGGAGAAGAAAGAAGGGGAGGATGACAGCATGCAGCACCCTTCATCACTGATACATGCTCTTGAAGAACAATTGTACTGTCTGGACAGTGATTAAACTGGATCTGTACTCTAGGTTTAAAATTGGAGCTTATGTAGTATCCTTGTCTAGATCCAGGCTAGTTTCATTATTAATCTACCTGTCGAATAAAATTAACACCTAAGAATGCCTCCAGACTAGGAGTGCAAAAAAGAGTGACTTTTATTAAAAGGCAGTGTAGGGCTATGTCACTTAAAAAAATGGATATGAAGAGTAGAACCCCACAAGTCTGTTGACCTCAGGACAATATGACCTTCAACAGATTCACTTGTATTGTGAAGGTAGGTGCACAGGATAGTTCATAATGTAATTGGAAATGGAAGAAAATCCATGAAGGCTCATTGAGAACATAGCTGTTGCCTCTGATTTGAGAAGTCTCAAAGGAGCATATCACTGAAAGCTCTGGAGAGAAAACAGGAAGCACCACAATATGCCTTTATGTTACTTTTTCCTTATGAATCTGATATTGTCAAACATAAGAGAACAGACTAAACTAGACAGCCCTTTCTTTCTGACCAAATCCTGACAAATGCTCCTGGATCCTTGGAAAAATGTCCATATGTGGGCTGAATATCACTTGATTCACTTTATCAGTTTCCTCTCAGTGGGATATAATGGATTGTACTATGTTCTGTTTTGGGCTCAAACCTGGATTTTATTGTCACTGGCAGAAAATCAGTTTGGTATCATTTTACCTCAGGTGAAATGATGCTTACTTGTTTGGATATTTGTGTTATTCATCTAGTTTGGTTTTAGTATTCTGAAAATGTTCTGAAGAAACTGTTTTTCCTTGGCAAGGTGACTTGGTCGATTTGGACAAATTACTGGAGCAGTGAGGGTTCAGCCTTGCTCAACATCCTGCCCAGAAGTGCACAGACATACTTATGGATTCAACCTTGCTTTTGACAGCTTGAGACTCCCATTACAGTGCAGATGGGAAAGGGAAGGAGGGAAATCAAACACCTTAGGATAGACAAAAATAAAAGTTTATTTATTGTGCTTCACTAGATTGACTCCTCCATTTTAAAAATAACCTTTTCTGCTAATGCTAGCTTTGTATCATTCAGTGTTATGGAAATTGTGTATTCCTTTCCAAAATAAAAATCAAATCAAAAACCTCCTCACAGTTTCCAAGCTTTCTCTAGGCATCTAGGTCAGCTCTGCCAGGACAGAATACATATGTCTGCATATTGCTAGAGGTGTTTCTTAGTGGTGCGTGAATGAATTCTTCTGCACTGTGTAGTTTGGATAATAGCTCTGTTCCTATGCAGCTGTTTGTGGAACAGTATGCTGGGCCGTGCTCCCACAGAGAGGCATATAAAGTTGGAGTGTCTGCAGCTCCTCAGCAGCCATGGCCAGCCCTTTCCAAAAAAAAAAAAAAAAACAAAAAAAAACAAAAAAAAAACAAAAAAAAAACTATTTAGTTCAAATGACCTCCTTTCATCCTGCCATTTTACCCACTCCCAAGAACCTAGGTGATATGTCAATGGCCCAAAGCCACCTTTGTGCTTGTGCAGATTTTATCCAGGGAGGCACACCAGAGAGCAGAGTATCACACATTGGCTACATGAGTTTTAAATGATGGATTTTCTTTAAGGAAATAAAATTACACACAAGGCTCACTAAATGGTTGGTCAGGCTTTTCCTTTGTAAGAAATATTTCCATCATTAGACCAGGCAAACGAGACCAGTGAAAACCACAACCAGTCATTGGTTCTGTGCTGAAGAACAGAAACTAACCTCTTTGCAAGGAATTCCCATCACAAGTATGCCTTTGAGTCTTTCAACTATATTTAAAGCATTTCAAGATATTTACGAAGCTGGAGATTCCTCTCATTATTTATATGTGGTGTTCCTCTCTGGTGGGTTCTGTCTAAGTATGAATGTGCCTGTTCACTGCTTCTAGCCTACATCCACAGCAATCCCAGTAGAAAGACTGGAAGAGCTATTATGAACAGCCAAATCTGGAACTCTTTTGATTCATTGTCTTTTCTGGGCATATGGACTTTGGTGTCCAATAGATGGATTATGGGTGATTTATTTAGTTTTCTCTGGGTTGTGCAGATTCTGTGAGGATTCAACAGGAGCCTTTGTTTCCTAGTCTGCTCTCATCAATAGTCCTTGATTCCTCACTCCCTCAGCCCTTGGGTCCCATTCAGCTCAGCTATGTGCAGGACTTGATCTGGGCAGCTGAGATGATTTGAGAGGGAGAGGAAGGGACATGGTTGTGAGGGAGTGCCCTGAGAACCTCACCTCCACTTAGGTGGGGATTTCATCATGTGCAATACAGAGATCCAGTGTTCATGCTGGATTTGTATACATATAGAATTAAATTGTGCACCACTGCGGGAAGAATGACACACTGTGAGCACTTGCTCTCTTTTCATCATGTTAATCACCCAGGGTTTGATAAAGTTAAAAAAATATTTAAAGATATTTAAAATATCTTTTTTTTTTTTTTTCTGACTCTCCAAATCTCTTTTGCCTGATTTGTTAATATTCTATGTGATAAAGACTTACTGGACTGAATACTTGCAAACTTAAGGAACTAGGTATGGAAAACTCAAATATTACATAAAAATAAATTGTAAATTGTACATATCATAGTTTGATTCATGTTTTGTTATCTGAACAACAAGGAGCAGTATCAATACCATGTGACTGAATGTGAGAATTGACTAGTTCTTTTCATATATGTAAATGAAATAAAAAGATATTGACAAGATAAATTAAAGAGCGATTCATAAACTTCAAAACTGGAAAAAAAAAACATTTTCTATTATAAGTTATTTGATCAGTTTCACTCAGCAGGAATCAAAATGAACATAACAAAAATAAAAATCCTTCAAAGACTGCAAAGCAGAAGTGGATAGGAAGCCATCCAAATATGATTTTTACTTACTGCTGCACAGATTCCTTTCTAGTAGATGTTCCACTTAGATTTTAGAAGCACTCAGCTTTGGTCTGTTGGGAGTGAATTTGATTTTCCAGGGTAGCAACACTTTTACAAATACATAGGCTGTTGGCTTGCAGAGGGCTGAAGCATATGTAACAACAGGGATTTGACCTGAATTTTGTCTTTACTATGTTGGAATTATGCTTTCACACAGGGAAGAGAAACACTTCAGACCTCACTTTTACAATGTGAGAGCTGTGTTATTTTCTGATGCAGTTACTGCGGGAGGAAACAAGATTATCCCAACTTCTATGCAGCTAAGTATCCACTTCCTTGCTCAGCATGGGGCTTTACAAGGGCACTTTTGACTTCCCTGAGGGATGACAACATATTCCAGTCAATGAGAGAAAGAAGGAGGGTACTATTGCTCCCAGGCAAAACTATACTATGGGTATTAGTGTCCAGTGAGTCCACCACATTCCCAGCATGTTCAGTGGTGCACGGATTTTACTCTAGTCCTGTCATGTTGGATTTATTGCCCACAGGTAAGGAGTTACGCTTCAGAAATTCTTTGTAAGTATCCAGGGCTTCTGGACATCTGAAATCTCAGACAGATTTTCAGGCTCTGCTCAGGGAGGAAAAAAATTACAGGGGAAAAAAGGGTAGTGAAAAATGGCTACAATGCTTTCAACCTCCAGTATTCCCTTTGTAGTGTGTTGTGGTCCTGGATTTCATACCAGTTTAGGTACTACCCATACCTAAGTCAGGAAGGAAGTAACCCAGATTTTCCTGAGGGTTATAAAACTCCAGAGGAGACAGACCTTACTATCCCCAAGGTAAGGAGTATACAAGATCTTTATCCGAAGCACCCATCTCCCGTCGTGTTTAAGAACCAAACTCAGAGTGTTCATGCAATGAGACATAAATGTTCACTGTTCCTCATGTGTAATGACATAGGATTGTTCAGTGCTCCTGACATTCATTAGGTACAACATATTATGTTAAAAAGAAGTCTGTTCTGGCCAACTCTTCATGATTATGTCATGATCTCATTGGAGCTGTGAGGTTTGAAAAGCTCTATACACCATTACATCCCAACATAACAAGAGCCTGACATCCACACGAAGGAATGGTAGCTTTTTTTGTTGTTGTTGTTTGTTTAGTTTAGTTTTTGTTTGTTTGCTTGCTTTGTTTTGTTTTGAAGAAAAAAAAGTATGATTACATTTAATGTAAACAAGTAGGAATATACTCACGGACATCTCTTGTAGTCATCAGAAGTGATGCTCCTACAGATAGACTTTGTCTTTTTTATCTTCTGTGTGTGGAGTCCAGACATATTATTTAAACTAAAGTAAGGTTTTATGACTGTTCCCCCTGTAAACAATGTAAAATTCTTAAGACCTGAACTGATTTGTGATGTGTGCTTGAATATTAATTACTGTCACCAAAATGTTGCCAGCTGTTATTGTTTGTTCCAAGTTTCAACAGCAGGGGATCAATTGATTTCAGCTGACTTAAAGTTCTGGCCACTTCTAGAAAAGTTGAAACTATGTGTTGTCCAGTTTGGGATATGGTCTAATAAGAAACAGGGGTGGGTTTACAGTGGGGAATTTTCAAATCCAACTTTTCTTCCTGAAATTCAAAATTTCCATCTGGAAGCTATATCTTTTAACTCCTAGGAATGTCCTTTCCTAGTCTGGTCTTAAAGTGATGTGCACTGTCTTCTGTTCACTGCTGCAGAGACACCAATGTAATAAAACCCAGCAGGGTGACTTTGCACATATTTGTGATGCCACTGAAACCTATAATTCATCTTTACGGATTCCTGTCAAAGAGTCTTTTAAAGCTGATTGACAAGGTTTTCCACAAAACTACACACTGAAATCCTCTCTTTCGGGGGCGCATATACAGAATATATGGAGGTACACACACAATGTCGCAGCAGCAGGAGATCACTGTAGTAGCAGTAGCAGCAGCAATAAGTTGGCACTCAACAGCTAACAGGAAAGTAAACTAAGTCGGGAATTAGGTCCAGAATGCAAACACAAAAGGAATTTCACATGCTGTGCCATCAGCATGCAAGTTTCCAGAAGCTCTTCCAACACCCTACTATCCTTCCTCTCTTCTCTTTCTCAGCCCCCAACCCTCCTTCTGTGCTGATGTTCAGAGGGAACTTTGCCATTTGTTTTGACCATACTATTCATTATTAGAAAATATATATATATATATGTACATAAATATATATATAAAATCACCAGGGATAAATCCCATGTTCCTGTTGCCTAGTCTAGTACAAACTGTACTCTTGTATGTACAGTACAACATCACATTAAACCAAAAGGAAAACTGTATAACTTTGGTGTAACAAAACTATCTGTATATTAAAAACAAGCCCTTATTTATTAAGACCCCCAAATCCCAACATCCATTTTAAAACTGAGCCTCTTTCAAAGTCTCTGAGTCATCATGAAGAACATGATTCATTCAGTATCCCTAGCTTGCCACATCTCTCTTAGGAGTAAGAACAGATTTAGTCTTCAGCTTCTTCTGGCAATTTGAAAACCGGTATCTGGCTACCAATCTCTGCTTCTAATCTTGAAGAGAATTGCATCTTATTGCTGCTTCTGCATTCTTATCCTAAAAATGAACCTTGTTCTTTTTTCTAAGTAATTTGGAATCTGATCTGGTTAAATGCCTTTTAAGGAGCCATGAAATTCTATTTTCCACGTCAGACACAGCTATTTTGAGGACTTGCATTTCCAGTGGAGGGAATTTCACAAATATTAGTCCTTTCATAGAGCTAGGAACTGGTGCTGTCCAGCTGTGATCTCCTGGCCCCAGCCTGAAAACATGCTGTTATATAAAACCTCTGTTAACCAGAGACTGAAGAGATGCCTGCATCATGGAACACATTTATTCCAGGAATTCTTACCAAATGCAGGTGTCTAATGAATTTCTTGTTGTTAGCATTAAAGCCACTCTATTGATTAACCGCTTGTGCCTATTTGGAAGGAGCAAACAAAGCAAAAGTGCTAGGACTGGCATTTCACTCTGTGTTTGAGTGCACATATGGAAGTATTTTCAAGCCAGTAGTACAGTGAGGATTTGTGCCTTTCCAGTTGAAGCAGCACTTTCTGATGACTGCTCGTTCAGGAAACCTGGCCATCATTCAGCTGTATATATTTCTTTATTCCAATACTTAGCAGCAGTACTTCATACCTTTTGCGTTCAATAGCACACGCTGGGACTTTTCATAGTGTTTTCTTATTGCCTTCTATTTTACGAAGCACTGTATGGTGCTCTTAAAAAGAACGTGTGAAGTCCCCTTGATACTTATGTAACAGAAGCAAGCAAGTTGTTCCCTGAACCACCATGTGTGGCATTCTGCTTTAACCACTGGAAAAAAATACTCCTTTTCTTTTGAGAACTTTCCAGACAGATTGCTCTATTTTTTTAATTCAATTTTTTAGAAACCGTCCAGACACTTAACTGAAAATCACTCATTTTACACAGCTTATTAAATAATGATATGCAGACTGTACAAATAAAAGATGAATTTACTGAGTTTTATATTCAAGGTCGACAGTTTGATTCACAGTGTTTGCTTTACCCTACAAGTAAACTTCTGGATTTTATTGTTCTATATAAAGAGATCCATGAATTCTTCTTATTACTCGGTGTATTTGATAACTGTGCCCTCCCAACTTATGCTGAATTATTTAGGAGCTGATCTTACTTTTCTCATGAAAGCAAATGATTGACTATTATATATACCTCTGATTTGATTTTTTTTTTTTTTTTTAAATATGGTTATCCTCAGCAGTAGTTTACAGCAGTAGTTTATAGCCTGTGTTCTTAAAGCTTTGGGAATGTCTGGACTGTTTTTAGGTGGTCTACAGCAGCATAACTAAGCCTGTGTTTGGAAGACTTAAATTTTCTGAACAGGGTCTGTCTGACCCTTCATTAAAATTTTTGAAGGCACAAAACTTCAATATATATATATATATATATTGAAATAACTCCTTTACATAGGAGTATCATATGAAATAGTTCCTCTGCAGTCACTGGGAAATAAGTAAATAGTGGATTAAGTTTATTTATGCATTAATGGGGCTATTTATATGCATAACAGTGCTGTCTATACAGTTAAGTCTTAAGAGAAACAAATCAATTGAATGATCATAGAAAACTGAACAGCAGTGAAGAGGATGAACCTCAATAGCCAGGTTAATTTTCAAAGTATCAGTAAATGTTCTTCTTATTGTGTGAGAGCCTGAATGGAAAGTTTGTTTCAGAAACATTATAGAAATGAGAGTAGCCTAAATATTTTTCTTTGAAATGAAACACTTTTCAGTATAACTAATCAGAACTGAGACGGAAAAAGACAAGTTGTTAGATTTTCTTGATATACCTCTCAGAGAGATCTGTTTTCTAAGCTATTGCTATTTTAATTGTATCTCTATTCCTTCAATGAATACTCAATTCTTTGCTAAGTTTGTAAATTGTCTTGGAAAATGACAATACTTGTGAAATGACAATAATCAAAAAGGCTGAAAGCAAAATATAAGATAATGGGAAAAGATTTGTAGGCAATTTAAAATTTTTAAGTTTTTGGCTAAACCCAGTTAGGTTCAATGAGTTATATAGGAAAAAGTAAGTTTTATTTAGGATCTGTCAACTTCGACCTCCTTTGGATATGTGAAAATTGCTATCCCGGAAAGATAAAACTATGCATACATATATGTTGAGGCACATACACATATAGTTAACATAAATAAATAGGCATTTTTAGGTAAGAAAATAATAAGTTCTAACTTGAAATTTCAAAGCAAAAACAAGAATTGACACTGTGACCTTGTGTCATTCATTTCTGTGGAACAAGGATATCATTCTACATTTTTTGAAGGCTGTTTTTTGAAGGCTACATGTAATATTACTGATTTATTTTCTCTCAGAGCTGGCCACTACTTAGTATGATTTATCATGCCATCTGGGACAAGTTTGAAGATAAAATCCATAACTTCCTCATAGAATTAAAGGAAAACTTCTGTGAGCTAATTAAACATATAATTATGAAAGGACTACTCAAAAATACTCCATGATGAAACACACAGATATGTGCAGAAAGTATATATTGCAGAAAGTATATATTGCTACTTCATCACTGCATAAAGGAGGAGAAAATTGATCTTGAGAAATGAGTTAAAGGTGCTGATGTTCTTCTTTGAAAAATGTACTTTTGCTGTGCTGGAAGACCGTGCTGTGTGCCAGAAGTAATCACCCTGGCTCCAGCTAAGATGCATCCATCTTCTTGATGGTGAGACAACCACAACATTTTATAAAATCAGAAGAATTTCCTGCCTGAGGCTGTTACAATCTAGTAATGATCTGGTAATATGGAAGTATCACAATAATAGGTCTAAAGGACTTCACTGTCTGAAAACAAAATAATCTATTGGTTTTTAAAACAGCTCAGTAATGTCCTCTTTAGGGAATAAAAAGGTGAGGGAAAACTCACATGAAGCAAAGGTATGACTGAAGTGAGAGTTTGCTGCTCATGGTTTCACGCTCTGTGTTGTATGAAACAGCATCATGCTAGGCAGAAAGCCAGAAGAACTGCTTGTTTGAACTCCTTGTCAGCTACAGAATCCCCAGGACTTTCTCTCTGGCAGTCCTCAGGCTGGGATCCAAGAGCAAGGGAAATGAGTCCTTAAGCACATGGTCTGAGGCATCCTTACCAGCAGGGTTGTACGGCCACTTGCCGGGGATCACAGCAGCTAGCAACAATGGCCCTGGTTCCCTCCTTGAGGGGTTCGAGGGCTGGTGATGTTGGTGGACAGACCAAGCTCTGGCTGAGGGCCAGGTGCCCCCATAGGCAGGAAGCCTCTCATGCAACAGGGCTTTCTGGAAATCCAGAGTGTGTGTCTAGGTATGATCTCTTTGGGCTGCTGAGGATGCAAAGAGGATGCTGTGTCCTCTGTGCCAGGGATAACAGTTGCCTAATCACAGGCAACTGTAGAAATCCCGCCATTTTTTCTGAAACTAGGATTTCAACAGAAATCTCTACAGAAGAACTTGCTGGAGACCTACTTACAGACACCTAAGAGAGCTGAACACTTCAACAAACTTCATAGAATCATAGAATCATAGAATATCCTGAGTTGGAAGGGACCCTTAAGGATCATCAAGTCCAACTCTTGACACCGCACAGGTCTACCCAAAAGTTCAGACCATGTGACTAAGTGCACAGTCCAATCTCTTCTTAAACTTAAATCTTTCATGTTAGCATGCTATTCACTAAGCCATATTTTGGAGGCCTCCACTTTCATTTCTGTATAGACCACTGCCATGATATATTCATCACATCGTGTTGGACCAGACACTTGGATATTTCAAGATGCCCTTAGTGACCTGTATGTAATTGGTGGCTATTTCTGAAGGGTTGCTTTAACTCATCTGCTTCATGGTGGAATTAATATTTCCTCCGATCAATAGACTCCATGTAAAGCTATCTCATGATGTGTACATGTGGTTTTGGCTATAACATCTAAAATAAATGCAGCTGCTTTTCTTGCTACTGAGGTAGTAGAAGCCTCCCATACTGGATATCAAATGATGCCTACACACTGCTCTAGTCATTCACTACTAACTTGTATAAATAATTACAAAACACATGCTGAAAATTGTTTCTAATATGCAGTACTTTGAAGAAACACTTGGATGCCGATGCCTTTTTTTTTTTTTTTTTTACATATTTTTAAAGATGATGTAATTTTTTCTGTTTCCTTTATGTAGCTGTTAAAATAAAACAAAACAAGCTTACAACCTGCTGTCTGCTTTCCTGTCTGACAGCTGCTTTTAGATACAAGCAGGCATTCATTCTTCCCTGCTGGGGTGCGAGCTTCTTCTAACTTCTCTTTCAGCAGCAGTTCTGAACACCTCCTGATCCTGCCTCTGTGCTGCTAACCATCCTTCCTGTGAGCTGATTCAGTGGCCTGTCATGCTTCATTCTCTCTCAACATATAGCTGAAATAATTGAAGGAAAGATGCAGATGGATTCTGTTTACTATCAATTTTAAAAAGCTGCTAATGAATACATCTGGACCTTTCTTAGCTTTCACAGACTGCTGCCAACCTTCTTGGGTCAGGGAGTGTGAGATGGGAACTACATGTGCTATCTTGCAGATCTGCTGGTGAACAGGACCTCTTGCTTGGGGCCACTGAGCAGTATCTGTAACGGAAATATTAAATAAGCTCAGCACCTAATTTTCCCCAAATTAGAATGCCCTGTTTCTTTTAAGCTCATGCCCATTGACTTCTATAAGACCGGAGTAGTCATCAACCTGAAAGCTAAGCCTGTTAGCTGTAACAAAGGGGTATTTCTTACTTTTTAAAAGTACATTAGGTTATAGCTCATCAACATAGAATCAATAAAAGTGTATGAAATGAGGCAACACTCTGACAGTAGTTTTCCTCTTAGCTTGCAAAGGGGCACTAATTAGAGTGGATTTTCAGACATGAGACTGAGAAATGTTTGCTTTGCGAAACGAAGTTCCTCAGGATCAAAGCTGAGTCATAACTTCTCTGTGGCCCTGAAATTTGTTTTTCTTAATGGAAACAGTGTAATAAGGTTCAGAGCAAGAATTGTGTTGAACTCCGTATGCTTGAGGCTGGCAAACAACAGACATAAGGAATTATGCAAGCCACAGTGAAAGCTTAAAATGATACCCTGACTGTAGAATTTGAGTGTTATAATTTCCAGTTTGAAATCTCTTTGAAAGAAAAGACCTTGGAGTGATGAATGAAGACACATGTAATTTTAAATGTACAAGGATCCTTTGCAAGGATCTCATGAAAATGGGAGGAGCTGAAAGGGAAATCAGCTTGGGGAGGCTGCAGAGTCCCTTGTGAGCACGACTCTATTGCTGCCTCATCCTGGTGCTGTCATGATGAGCAGCACCTCTACTCATACTTTCCTGATGAGGTGAATGGGAGACTATTCACTGAGCAAAAGGCTGATTGTCACAAGAAAACTGGTGGAAGGACTGAAATATCATAGCAACAGGACTAAGAGCTCTATTTCTGGAGATGTACGTGGTATGTGTGACCCTTGTGTTGTCCATTAGGAGCACATTTCACTCCTTCATGGTTGAGAAGTAATCCAGACGTACTCATGACTCATTGCAGGCAAGAGCAAAAGAAAAAGAAAATTGTAGATGAAGCTGATAATTATGAATCATCCAGTGACTTTAACACTCAGATATTTTAGAATATTCAGCCATAATATTCAGTTCTACTTAACCTCAAAACTTCATGGTTAATATAGCCGAGATGCTGTTAAGCAATGAAAGGCAGCCTTACGAAACAAGATTTACCAAGGGAAAAATATTTTTATAGCCAAGGAAAAGATTTTTTTCCATCTTCAGAAATAATCAGACTTGGGCAGAGGCTTTGAGACTAGTATACATTCTGGAGCAGGACATTGTATAGAGACGTGCTCTAGAGGAGTACATTTCCAGCTAGCATTGTATGTAGGACCACTGGGTTCTGTCTCTAAGTGGCAACATCTCTGTGTCTCAGCATTTGACTCTCCAAGGCATCATATGTCATCCCATTTCTTTAAAATTATAATTCCCCACTGAGTCAGGAGGGCTGATTTCTCACAGTTTAACAGATAAGGAAAACAAACAACAAACAAACAAGCAAAAAACAAACAGTTCCTTAACCTGAATATGCAGGTATGCAGCTTTCTTCTTTAATCTTTGGTACTACCTAGGTTTCCCAAAGAGTCCTGGGTTACATTTATCACAGCCAGGATAGAGAAATGTCCTCAATCTTTATATTCCCCTCCTCTGCTGGCATTGCATCTAAGTCGTCATCATGAAGGAAAGCCTGGTGATAAGCAATAAACTTTTATGCTGTTTTAAGGGCAGGCTCTTGTAACATAAAGACTTTTCTAAAAAAAAAAAAAAAAAAAAAATCTCCAGAAACTCTGACCTGCTGTACTGGTTACTCTGGTTACTCTGACCTGTACATCTTCCCTCTCAGATATTTTGGTTCTGGCTTAACCTATATGGCATTTTGTGGATTGCCAAACTCCCTCTTTGGTGATGAAGCCCAACAGCATGTCCAAGAAAAAGACTGCACCTCCTTGCAGTATGCATCCATATAGCATCAGAGTTATGTTTGCCTGGAGGCAGACTGGGAGAGAAGCATTAAAATGGATAGAACTATACTCAAAGCAGGCCAACACTGGTGCATGCAAAGAAAAGTTCTGAAGTGTTTCATTACCATGAAATGATGATGAGGCAAAGCATTTTGGTACAGAGCTATTTAGAGCTTTTGTTCTGTGAAAAGTTTACATATTTAGACTTATGGTCCCTGTTTCAAAAATGAAATATTGCAGTTATGCCTGACACCAGTACTTGACAAGCTGAATACAATAACATGAAAACATTCAAATTTTTCCACTTTTATTTCATTTTTTTTTCTCTTGTAAACCTTTAGAAAGGTTAGAGTGGCAAAGGGAAAAATAAGAAAAAATGTGGAAGACTTGTTTTCAGGTGGTCAAGGAGAAAAACTGATATATGATAGTTTTTATTTTATTTTATAACAAAGAAAAGGTCATAAAAGGATAGGGAAAAGCAGGGAAAAAAAAATGGAAAAATCCAAAGAAAGTTTGCAAAGTAAGTCTTCATAGCTCAGGGGACCTATTTTTTTGGTTATCCTTTAAAACAAAAAATTCAACCAGCTCAACAGCTCAACTGCTATCCTCCTCTGCTAAGATACTTCACTGAAATATTCCCCTAAATTTAGGTTCTAAGTAACTTAACTGCTTTCCTCAGAGATCTCGTACATTCAATAAATTGTACTTGCAGGTTTTAGTGTGGTTCCAAAAATTTGAAGAGCTGATGAACTTGGGGGCATAGAGATAAGGACCATTTTTAAAAAATGTTCGACTCAGGCCAGCTGCATTTTGAAGCAAGCTGAGGAAATAAGTTGTTGTTGTTTTTGTTTGTTTGTTAAAATGGGTTTATACAAAATTATTTTATAGGAATAATTCCCTATAAAATGAAGGAAATAATCACTTTGTGGAATGGTTAATCTATTAGAACTAATGTGAGTACAATATCACCTCATTTTTATTTCTGCATTAAATATATATATACATATACACCATTATCATACGCTTACCGTAATCAAATACTTGACTTCTATGTATTTAACATGCATGTGACTTGTTTAGAACAAAGAAATGAGGAGGATCAGCAAAGTTTATGCTTCACAGATGAGGTTTCTGCCTTCACACCTTCCTCATCCTCTGGGCTATGAAATACCCAGATGTAACCTCCTTTTCATTATAATAGTTTACCTGTTTTATTTAATAAAACAATGGTGTTGCACTGATAGGCTCATTTTTCAATTAGGTGTTTTTGTTTCTCTAATGTTTGTTTTAGGTAACTGTATTTGGAAATGAAAATGTGCATAAAAAAAAAAAAAAGTAATGATGTAATTTATTTTAACCATTCTCTGGGCCAAGAGGCCCACTTGTTCCTAGAAGGATCCAATTTCTGGAGGGTGGGAGAGACAGGGGCCACCTCTGAGGCAGATCCCCCAGACTCCTGAGGGCACATCCTGCCCTGTTCTTCTCCCCCTCTTGCCTCCATGTGCAGGCAAGGGAAGCTCCTGAACTTGTACATTGTCACCAGTGATGCCATAGCACAAGTTCTGGGGTGCTGAATTCCTGTGCCTCATTTGTGAAAGGCGAGCTGGTTGATGTCCCAGGCTGCTTGCTCCAGGCTCCAAGCCAGGATGATCAGGTGTGGAGCCAGCTCCCTGTGGCCAGCTCTGGCATGCAGGAGAAGCTTGGCTTTTTGGATCCTGTTTGCTGTTCAAGCACCTTTTTCCAAGAAGGATGCTGAGCTAAGTAGAAACATTGTACATGATGCCTGTGGGAATGGCTTTTTTAAACCAAAGGACAGTTTCAAAGCTTCAGCTTCCCAAACATCAAAGTCTTTTTAAGGACAGTGAAGCATCCTCTTCTTCCCGTTTAACCTCATTGTAAACCAAAGATGGGAAAACTATTGACATGAAATCTTGGCTTTGTCATGCTGTGTTTTACTGAACAGCAGTTGCAGTGATTCATATAAACTTTGGAAGACATTCAGGGTGTCAAAGCAGAAAGGGGCTGCTATACAAGTGTTAGGTGTATGTTGAATGAGTCCTACTTGGCTTCTTTCTCTCTGTAAACCTGTGGTGTTCCACAAAATGCTTGCAAATGATCTTGTATTAAATGGTGCTGTTCTGCCCCTGAGATAATACTGAATACTTCAGCTCAATTGTTACTTTACTAGCATTTCTTAGATAGTAAATCATTCAGCAACTGGAGAAAAGCACTGTCAAGACAGATGTCCTATTTGTATTACTGTAGGGCTGGTAGCATACTGTTAGATGTAGTTTCACAACTGTACAGCAAAGCTTTCTGTCCCTTGTTGAGTGTTTCACAGCTACAGCACTCTTTTTTTACATCTATTTTTGACTGATCTCACTCAGTTTTCTGTCTGCCTTCTTGATCAGTGAACTCTGTGACCTGAATATTGTCAAAAGCAAGGATTTCCATCATGTTTCATGTACTCATTCTGATTGATCTTTATAGAGTTGAATATCTATAGCACTTTCTGCAGAACCAAACCAATTTTGCATGCCACGTCTGCATGCTTTTATTCCAACCAAAAAGAATCACAGAATCACACAGAATCACAGAATCACAGAATTTCCAGGTTGGAAGAGACCTCAAGGTCATCGAGTCCAACCTCCAACCTAACGCTAACAGCCCACCACTAAACCATATCCCTAAGCTCTACATCTAAGCGTCTTTTGAAGACTTCCAGGGATGGTGACTCCACCACTTCCCTGGGCAGCCTGTTCCAGTGCCTCACAACCCTTTCAGTGAAGAAGTTCTTCCTAACATCTAACCTAAAACTCCCCTGGCTCAACTTAAACCCATTCCCCCTCGTCCTGTCACCAGGCACGTGGGAGAACAGGCCAACCCCCACCTCGCTACAGCCTCCCTTGAGGTACCTAAAAAGAGCGATAAGGTCGCCGCTGAGCCTCCTCTTCTCCAGGCTGAACAAGCCCAGCTCCCTCAGCCGCTCCTCATAGGACTTGTTCTCCAGGCCCCTCACCAGCTTCGTCGCCCTTCTCTGCACCTGCTCAAGCACCTCGATGTCCTTCTTGTAGCGAGGGGCCCAAAACTGAACACAGTACTTGAGGTGCGGCCTCACCAGAGCTGAGTACAGGGGGACGATCACCTCCCTAGCCCTGCTGGTCACGCTGTTCCTGATACAAGCCAGGATGCCGTTGGCCTTCTTGGCCACCTGAGCACACTGCTGGCTCATATTCAGCCGACTATCCACCAGCACTCCCAGGTCCTTCTCTGCCTGGCAGCTTTCCAACCATTCCTCTCCCAGCCTGTAGCTCTGCTTGGGGTTATTGCGCCCCAGGTGCAGGACCCGACACTTGGCCTTGTTAAACTTCATGCAGTTGACCTCAGCCCATCGGTGCAGCCTATCCAGATCCTCCTGCAGAGCCTTCCTACCCTCGAGCAGATCGACACACGCACCTAACTTGGTGTCATCTGCGAACTTACTGAGGGTGCACTCGATGCCCTCGTCCAGATCATCGATGAAGATATTAAAGAGGACCGGCCCCAGCACCGAGCCCTGGGGGACGCCACTAGTGACTGGCCTCCAACTGGACTTGGCTCCATTCACCACGACTCTTTGGGCCCGGCTATCCAGCCAGTTTCTAACCCAACGAAGCGTGCGCCAGTCCAAGCCAAGAGCAGCCAGTTTCTTGAGGAGAATGCTGTGGAAGACGGTGTCAAAAGCCTTGCTGAAGTCAAGGTAGACCACATCCACAGCCTTTCCCTCATCCACCCAGCGTAAGTAGTAAAGTAAACAATATAGTTAAAAAGTACAGCAATAGGGTTGACAATTCCAAAACTGGGTGTGTTAAAATGATTTATTCAGAGAGATTTCTCTGAAAAATAGGCATCCCTGTAAACCTTGAACAAGACGTGTAGCAATAGAAAAACGGAGACTCTCTGAAGCTAATTACATTGTATATCGATATTCCACCATGTTTTGGCATTTTTTATTTTCTTTATATTTGGCTTTATCATTATATTTATAATTTATATATTATATATATTTATATTTATATTTAAATCATTATATATGATTTAAATGATGGCTTGGTCACATGATAAAATACTGTGAGAAGTTTTTTTCCTAATAGTATAGAGCAGTGGTAAAAGCTTTATCTTGATTCAAATAATGCTAATAAAGTAAGACAATTTAAGGCTTATAGCCCAGAGTAATATGTATTTGTTTTAATGAAAAGTATGATGTAAAGCTACATATTAGACAAAAATTTAAAAAGGAAGGATTTTGAAAAGATAGAGATATTCATTGTAGAACCAGTGTACACCCTGTTGTCTGCACCATAAAATAAAACAACATAATTAATAGTTATATCTGCTCAGTATGGTTTAAAATTGAAGAAAAAAGCTAGTAATTATAGTTTAGTAATTGCAGTCTGTTTTGTCATTTCTGCCACAGTGTTTGTTCCTGGCTTCTGACTTTTTAAAAAATAATTGCAAGGACTTTCTATATTCTCATAGACTGCTGTTTTGGAACCCTCAGTGTTTTAGCTTAAACAAAACTGTCAGTAGAGTGTTACTTGTGGACAGATAATTGCCCATGTTTATTGCTTTTATCTTCCTGCCTTTCCCTTGTAAATATACCTTAAAAAGAAAAAGTATCCTGGATTTCCAGATAGAGGAGTACAGCTCATTCCCTGCCCAGCTTAATGAATTGTTTTGCACATTTATTATTTATAACCAAAGTTTTAAAGATTGGCTCTGTCAATTTGCTAGAGATGGCTGAGGAAAATGATCAATTACACAATTAAGTTTCTACTTCACATGCTGTTGCCTAATCTAATTAGTTTCTTATTATTCTGAGCTTTTGAGAAGTGCTCACACTCTTCTGTTGCCCAATTTGACCACTAAAACCAGAAAAAAAAAGTAATAAAAATTAATCTTATATATATAAATCATGTTACTTTTGCTAAAAATGCACAGAGAATATATAAGAATTGTCCAAAATCCACACAGAGCTAAAAAGTCCACATGCAGCTGAACATTGCACCAGGGGAAGGATAGGGTAGATATTAGGAGAAATAAGAAATTAGCCTGCCCAGGGAAGTGGCTGAGTCACCATCCCTTGAGGTCTTCAAGAAACATGTAGGTTTAGAACTTAGTAACATGGTGTAGTGGTGGATTTCAGTACTAAGTTAAAGGTTGTACTAGATGATTTCAGAGGTCTTTTCCAACCTGAATGATTCTATGATTCTATGAAAAGAGGATTACTTTGGGATAGGGGATTTTCCTATCTACTAAGGGGATTTTCTCCCATGGTGGGGTTGAATACCATGAAAGAATGAAAGAAAGTCTGTATTTATGGGCCACGTGACAATTCTGAATCCCCTTATCTTGTCTTCTGTGAGTCATACCAGTCTATGCAGAGACTGTTTCTTAGTATCAGTATAGACAGCAGTGAAAAAGCTGTGAAAATTGAATATATTTTAAAATTCTCACATTACTTGTAACAGATTTTGGCTTCCTGACCATGGTTAAGCCACGACTATGATTTCTCTGAAGCAGAGAAAATCAGTAACTATTCTAACCTCATCAAAGCAAGGTGGTATCAAAGAAGTGTAGAATGGAAGATGAGAGTTGCCCACAGACTCTTGTATAACCCATAGAAACAGAATGAACAGGGAGGTCAGTTACAGCAGATACATTTGTGAGAAAATTAATTACTCCTCTTTGGAGCAATTGGTGTTATAACAAGATAAAACAACAACAACAACAACAAAACATAGCTATATAACAGGAAAAATAAAGTAATGCTTGATAAAGCTGAGGTTACATTCTATTTGACAGATACAATATGCTTCATAAATTCTATACTGAGTACTAAGTCTGTTTGGGATGGATTTAATTTTCTTCATAGCAGTTTGTCCGGTTCTGTGTTTTAGATTTGTGATCAAAACAATGCTGATAACACACATACATTTTGATGTTTTAGCCATTGATGAACAATGTTTGCAGTGTCAAGACCCCCTGTTTCTCACTCTGGCCCCCAGTGAGTAGACTAGGGTGCTCAAGAAGATGGGAGGGGACCCAACAACCAGAACCAACCTGCACTAACCAATGAGCCATATAACATCATGCTCAGCAATAAAAAGAAAAAAAAATATATATATATGGGGGTTAGACATCTTTTACTCAGGAACTGGACATCAGTCTACCCATGGGAGGTGGTGAGTCGTTGCATCACTTGTTTTGTTTTGCTTTCTTTCTTTCATCTTCAACTTCACTTTCATCTTCAACTTCACTTATTACATTTTTTTCTTTTTTAATCTCAACCCACAAGTTTTCTTGTTTTTACTCTTCTTTTCATCTTCCCCAGTACCACTGAGAGTGTGGGGAGGGTGAATGCCTGTGAGGTGCATAGCTGCCTACCAGAATTAACCCACAGGAAAACCCCAGGAAACAGAAATGTTTCGTCCTACTCTGTATGATATACCGGTGTTGTGAGCAGCAGAAACTGGGCCTGCATCGTGACCCGAGTTAAAAAGGGTATTGATGTATTGGAGAGGATTCTGCAAGGAGCCATGAGCTTAATACATGATTAATTAATGGCTCATTCCTTTTGTCCCAAGATTTCACAGAGAGCTGAGGTTGAGATGACTGTCTTTTGGACTCAATGTTATTTTCAGAGTACCTGTTTCTTAAACTGAAAGGCACACTTACATTGTGGTTTTCTGTATACATCCCTTTATTGTGGCTTGACTTAAAATACTGATCATTTGTATTCTATGTAGCAAGCGATACAACTTGTTCTGTAATGAAGGCCTCTTCTTTTAATTGATTACCATTCCACTAATCAGAATGCTCTTGCAAAAAATATCAGAGAATCAAAAATCCTCATCATCTCAAAACCTGCCTTCTGTAGGTTCCCACTGGAAACAAACGCCCTCAACTATCATTGCTGCTCTTGAACACATTTTGACATGGTTCAAACAGCCACTCGCTGTATTATAATTTTATTATTTCTTCTGACTATAACAGATAACTTCTCTGATTTAAAAAAAGGACAACAAAAAATATATATTAATACTATAACTACATTAAGGTAAACATTTGAGTGAATCAAAAGTATAACAACTTTATATTAGAACTTCTTTCTCTCTCATTTCAGTCATCATTATACATTATATTAATTAACATAATTACAAACATCAATTAACATCACCTCTTTTGTCTTAATTTAAAATTTTGATAAATAAAATCTGCCTCACACAATTTTGTATGTGACTAATGACAGGGTATATTATCTCCTGACTATTCTGGAATTTACCCAGCAAGTTTATTTCAAATCAATATTTCCTTTTTTAAAATAATAGGATGCAAAGTTTCTACATCAGCTAATTTAATATCATTAGTAGTATGGATTTAGAATTTGTTATATAAACTTTTTAAAAAATATATATATATATATATTTGAAATAAAACAATTTTAATTTAACAAATTAAATAAATTTAACAAATTAAATAAATTAAATAAGTTCAACAAATTAAATAAATTTAACATTTAACAATTTAAATAAATTTTTATATAACACATTTATTTAATTTGTTATATAAACTTTTTTAAAACAAACAAAAAACAACCCAAAAAAAACTTTTTTATGGTATGGTACTAAAGATTTTTTCCCGTGGTCTTTTTTTTTTTTTATTAGAACAGCAGTTGAACAACTGAAGCATTGTATCATTTTTAATAGCAATGGATCGATATCATTCTGTGGGCTAATCCCTTAATGCAAGGGAAATAAAGGGCAGTGGGGTACTTTTTCTTCTGTAGAAGAAAAGTTACCAAGCACAGGGTACTATGCTATATATAACCCCAGGATTTCAACAGGATAGCATCTGATCTCTCTCACAAAGAGAGTTCATTTATGTTGTAGCTTTAAGTTCTGAATATTCATCTCATTATTACCTATAAATAGCAGACTGATTTAATTGCATGTATCAAGTACTGTACCGAAGTGAATTCCTCCAACAATAAGCCCCCAGAGCTAGCTATCAGTCTCTAACATTCAGTTACAGGTACTGAGAGAAAAGCATGTTGCCTTGCAAGTGCCTATCAACTACATTCCATGTTAATTGCTTCTTTTTTTCTCTATTTTTAATTTGGAAGAATTAACTGAATCATACTCAACCAAATTAGATTAGAAATCCTCTCCTGTGCTGTGCTATCAGCTGTCACTGAGCCCAGAATCATTTCCCAGCATAAGCCTGCTAATGACAACTTTTTTCAACAAGCCACAGGCCTTGCCTTTATTGAGAAAATATCTGGTTTATTTAGACCTTAAAAGTTCACCATGGATTCAGGTATAAAAGACCGACTTATTTTGTTTGCTGTATTTTCAGTTTCATTGCCGCAAGAGATTATGGCAGCTTCTTCTTTCACTTAGCAATAGCAAGTCTCCACAAGGCTACAGTTTTGCTGTGTGGTACAGGCAGTCTATAAGATTTTGTCCTATTTAGCTGGCATACTGAGTCTTTTTTCTTGACAACTCAGTTCCTTATCTGGGTTTCAAAACACGGTCAGAACATAATTCCTTTAGCCCTAGAGAACAGGATGAAATTAGCAGCTGTTTATACATTTTCATTCATAAATATTTATAACTCCTGTTACACTATTCCTTTATGTACTATTTTCTTACAAAATCTGAAGACTTTAATTAGATAAGACCCTAAAAGTATAGGAATAAATCTTAAAATGTTTGTATCCTGGTTTTCCTCCTAACAAAGCTGTGCCTTAGTCCTAACCTGTGTATCTTTAATGTTCCTATTTCCTCAGTACCTGCAATAAATACTGTATTTTACCAGACAAATAACAAAGATAATAAAGTAGCTAACATGGAGCTGTATTTTGGATTTAGGATGATAATAATGCTGCTAACACACTGATGTATTTAGCTGCTGCAGAGCAGTGCTTACGCAGAGCCAAGGCCCTTCCTGCTCCTTGTGCTGCCCTGCCCATGAAGAGGCTGGGGGTGCACCAGGAGCTGGAAGGGGTCAAGGCCAGGGCAGCTGGCCCAGACTGGCCAAAGGGATGGCCCACTCCTGATGGTGTCATGCTGAACAGTAAAACTAGGGGAGTTGGCCAGGGGAGAGCTGCTGCACTGTGGGAAAACATTGAAGGTGGAAGGCTGGAGTAGAGAGTCCCACGCAACTCGTGACAGAAACTGCTGAAGGAGAAGGTGTATTGAGCCAATTTGCAGAGGTGATGGCCATCCAGCTAGCTTTAGATATTGTTGAATGGGAAAAGTGGCCAGTGCTCTATACTGACTCATGGATGGTGGCAAATGCCCTATGAGGTTGGTTGCAGCAATGACAGAAGATGGCAGTGCAGAGGCAAATCCATCTGGGGTGCTGCATTGTAGCAGATATTGCTGCCAGTATTGGGTTTACATGGCAAGGTTTTTTTTTTTTTTTTTTTCGGTGGGCGGGGGGGGGAGCTAGCTGGATCACCGAAGAGGAACATCTCCCGGGGCGGGGCCAGTCAAGTTAAAAT
>CM021733.1:83571934-83586552 GCA_011075105.1 Heteronetta atricapilla
GGGGGGGGGGGCTTCAGGGGAGCCTCTGCTAGAAGAGACCAGAGGCTGCGCCATGTCAGATAAGAGACAGATCCAGACAGCTCCAAAAGGGACCTGCCTCTGTCCATAGTAGAGTCAGTGAGTGACACTGGTTGGGCCACTGGGAGAGCAGATTTTAAAAAGGGGAAAATCTGTTACATGACAGTAGCAAGGTGAGAGGAGTGAGAAACAGCCCTGCAGCCCCCCAAGGTCAGTGCAGCAGGAGGGCAGGAGGTGTTCCAGGCACGCAGCAGCAGGCCCCTGGCAGAGCAGGCTGTCCCCCTGCAGCCCATGGGTCCCACATGGAGCAGATCTCCACACTGCAACCTGTGGAGGAGCCCCCGGTGGAGAAGGTGAATGTGGCCTGGAGGAGGCTGCAGCCCATGGAGAGCCCCTGCAGGAGCAGGCTCCAGGCCAGACTGTGAAGGAGCAGCAGAGACAAAGCATTAGGGACTGACCGCAGCTCCTATTCCCCGTTCCCCTGCGTCACTCGGGGGAGCACAAAGAATAGGGTGGATGGGGGGAAAAGTGTTTTTAGGTTGCTTGTAGTTTCTCACTGTTTTAGTCTGCTATCAACATGGAATAAATTATATTATTATCCCCATGCTGAGTCTGTTTAGCCAGTGACAATAATTGGTGAGTGATCTCCGTGTCCATATTTCAACTCTTGAGCCCTTTCCATCATATTTTTTTCCCCTTTTTCTCTGAGGAGGTGAAATGAGAGAGTGGTTGTGATGGAAATCAGCTGCCCAGTTGGGTCAAACCACCACATTGCCCAAGTAGAGAACCTGGTTGTAAAAGTACATTACATAGATGCTGATTTAGCTGAGTCAGGCCACTGAAGAATACCAAAACAACCAACAGGTAGATCAGGCTGCTAAGACTGAAGTGGCCCAGGTGGACCTGGACTCCCAAATTAAGGATGAATTATTTATTGGTTGATGGGCCCATGACACCTCAGGCCATCAAAGAAGAGATGCAGTGTATAGATGGGCTTGTGATCAAGGGGTGTACTTGGACACTACTGCACAAGTTATCCATGGATGTGAAACATGAGAAATATATCCTGTGCCCCATGCCACCACCTGAAACACTATCCTGGGCCCTGAAAAGAAAGTCTTATGGCAACATGACACCCCAGAAAGAATGGAGCTAGACAATGGGACTCATTTCTGAAACAACTTCATAAACACATGGGCCAAAAAGTAGGGCCTATATCCATTCAGGGTACATCACATCCCCTATCATGCATCAGCTTCTGGGAAAATTGAAGAATACAATGGATTGTTAAAGACTGCATTGTAAGCAGTGAGTGCTGGGACATTCGGATGTTGGGATTCACATTTAGCAAAAGCCAACTGGCAAGCAGCCCCTGCCCAATCTTTTTTTTTTTTTTTTTTTTTTTTTTTTTTTTTTTTTGCCCTGGAAGGCGGTAAAGTCTCTGTAGTGCACATAACAAAAACAAACAAACAAACAAACAAAAAACCATGAAAACATGCTATGGAAGACAATTTGGGTTATTACTGGACTGGGCAAAGGCAAACACATCTATGGGATTGCTTTTGCTCAAGGACCTGGGTTCACTTGGTGGATGTTGGGTGCAGATTGGGTGGGGAATTCTCATGTGTACCTCAGAGGGATTTGAAGTTGGGTAAGAATAGTCAACAATTTGAATTGTATGATGCAATTTGCTATATGCTACTGTATGCCATCACTACTACGGTTGCTATTTGCCATAACAGTGGTATCACAGTAAGAATCACAGTAAGAATCACACAGATTAATGAAAAACGAATTTTGATGGAACTGAGCAAAGTGCAGTGGTGATAAAAATGGACAAGTGCCATGATTAAGAGAACCAGAAATAGTTTCAGTGTGCAGCAATTCAATACTGCACACCATCTCTCCTACTCTTAAGGAGAATTATGACAGATGGAGCCCAAAGTCATGGACTAAATGAACTCAGCAGATATTTCAGAGGGATGGAATAGCACTCAGCAATGGAGGGGGGGTAGGTTGAGGAAACCCAGAGTATCATCAGTAACATTTACTCACCAAGTTTAAGAGGTGGACAAAACTGGACATGCTTCTGTTAGGCTAATACAGAATACTGCAGTCCTCTGTGTTGTCTCTGTGACTGTGCATGGCCATATTCAGTACAAACAAGAAAGAAGACCCAGCAAGTTGTGTCTGAGAAATGCGCTTCTTATCCTGAGGTTAAGGTTGTGTAATAGCTTAGCCAACATTTAACAACCAGGTAAGAGGATAAGATCAGCTTTCTGCATGTTATATTGGTCTCATTGGCTTGAAAAACTAGTACAGCTTGAAAGACTGTTGTCTGAATCATCTTCCAAAGAAGGACATCATGTGAAAGGAACATTTTGTTGTTGTTTTTCTCCTTTTAAATATACTTTATTTTTCATTCATTTGTAAATCTTTTTTTTTTTCAGTTTTATGTGTATAAATCAGAGTTATTGTGCACTAGCAGGAACAATCTAAGCCTGACTGATCTGATCAGAAAACAGCCCCTTTCATCAGTTTTGCTACATGGGAAGAACAGACCCTGCCTGACTCAAAGGTCTTGATATGCACGATATCCATATTAAAGATGGGACTGTACTGGGTCTGGCTGGGATGTTAACTTTCCCTGCCGCAGCCCATACAGTGCTGTGCGCTGCACGTGTAGCTTGAACAGCAGTGGTATCACACTGGTGTTGTGTCTGATGCTGAGAAGTGCTGGCACAGCATCAGGACTCTCTCTAACCCTTCTAGGGGGTGGGCAAAAAAGTGAGAAAGAAACATCACCAGAGCAGCTGATCTAAACCAACCAAAGGGATATTCCTTACCATATGATATCACACTCAACGATAAAAGGTGGAGAAAGGAAGAAGAGGGGAGAGGTGGGCTCTCATTGTGAAAACTTCTGTCTTCCTCCTGAACACTAGCTATGTGCTTTGAGGCCCTGCTTCAAGGACGTGGTCAAGCATTGCTCATTTGTGGGAAGTAGAGAGTAATTTTCTTTCCTCTGCACTTCCACATAGCCTTTACTTGTTTTGTTTTGTTATTCCCTTTCCCCCTCCCTTTTCCCTTTTCATTTTTTTTCCCTTTAGTTGAATTGTTTAATTGGTAATAATAATTCCTTTTTTTTTCTTTTTTTTTTTTTTTTCCCCTTTAATTAAATTATCCTTATCTCAACATAAAGCTTTTTGGGGGAGTAAAATCTCTTATGGTGGTAGCATCATAGCTCTGCTTGGTCTCTAATCTAGCTTGCTTATCTCCGATTATGAATGGATTTGCTTCCTGGGGGACGTTTCTTAACTGATATTGAGAATGTCTTGGTGTCTCAGTAATTTTGCTTGTTCTACAAAATAGCAGGGTATTATCTCCAGGAGGCCAGCACCCCTCTAATTACACTGCAGAAAAAGGAAGGTATTTAAGCCACAAAACCAGGGATATGTACAGTTTTATCTAAGATACTTTTTAAAGTATTAGCAGGATGTGCAATTCAATAAGTTCTGAGATTTCTGTTCTTAATTCCTGACAGGTTTCACTCTGTTTTGTTCAGTCTAACAAAGACCATCCCTAGCATTCAAGTTTTTTCTTGTAGTATATAGATTTTATCACAGGTAAACACAGACTTGATACAAAGCTGATTCAAAGTTTTCAATTTATACAGTGCAAGAAAGTTTACAGGAAATGACTTCTGTAAGCCCCAAGTCTCCATTCACTCAAATGTGCAGTTGTGTCTTTTGAT
Organism: Heteronetta atricapilla; assembly: GCA_011075105.1. NCBI lineage: Eukaryota > Metazoa > Chordata > Aves > Anseriformes > Anatidae > Heteronetta > Heteronetta atricapilla. Next base: position 83,575,707 of record CM021733.1, read on the forward strand.
TTTGAAGAACCCAGTGCTAAATTCAAGGGATTTTAAATTTTGTGTGTGTGGATTTATATATATGTATATATAGTATGAGAAGGGACAGCTTAATTTGTTTGCTAACAAAAGTATCAGGGACAGGAAGGCAATGATTAGTTCTGTTTTCCATTGAAATGAAAGCAGAAAATCCTTTTGTAAGCATTGCTGAGCCAATGGCAATTGCAAATCTGCTAGAAACAAGCAAACAGGAAACCCTGCAGATGCAATTGCAGCTTTCTGCACACTTTGAAATCCAGCATGGCATGACTTGTTTACCAGAAATGATTAGTTTTGAAGAAGCCAGCTTATACAAACTGGGACAATCACATTCAGGAGTACCTGTCACTTAACAGCAAGTTCTAGAAATGGATAGATATTCTTCATGAAGTTATGCAACACCTAGTTCGTTTATAGTATGTTTTAAGTCCAATTGCAGCTTGGCCTTAAACAGCAAGCTATTAGAGTGGTTAAAACTAATTGCTTGCATAAGCCAACACTAACTAATAGATAGTTATTAACAGCTGATCAATAAGCTACATTATGAACTGTTCAGTGATAAGTCAGACCCATTCAGATCACACATGCTTGATTGGACTGCTTTATATGAAAACCCGCCTTTTCTATGGTTATTAACTTTCAATGCTATAAATATTCTGCTCACATTTCTATAGCTTACACAAGTTAAGATAGTCCTGTATATAACAGGATGAGCACCTCTCAGAACAATTGCTTTCATATATTGCTCAGCATTAAACAACACAGACTGCATCACTGTGTAGGCCCTAGGATGAAGAATGTTTATGTAGCAGTTGAACTTATGCAAGTGATCCTACCTGTTTTTTCCTTTCTCACAAACCAATTTCTTTAACTACATCTCAGAAAACAAATGTGTCCTTTTAAAATTACTTTTATGGAAATCCCCATGGCGAGATTAAAAAGGAAACTAATATCCAATTTAGTATTTAGTTTCCTCAATTGTGCAAAATCTTTCTAAGAAGATTTAAGCCACAGTCACATGTTAAATTTATCCCAGGTATGTATGCTATTCCTATTCCTTATAAGACATCTGGTGGTTTAAGTGATTTTTGTTTGTTTGTTTTTGATTTTTGTTTTTCCTTGGCATCATAGATAATTTCCCATCAGGTTACTTCTGGTCATCAGTTTGTTTATTAAATCTAAGGCAAAAAAGGTAATAACATTCACTGTGTCGGAGGACACGTGGAAGAGTACCTTCTTCAACAATGATAACACTGGATGAAGCCTAACATAAAGATTTCCAGCATGTACTTGCTTGCTCCATGATAGCAACTAGGAATACTGCTGAAGGATGTAGAACAGGCGGACCTTCCCAGTCTTCAGTGATGGATGTAATTCCATCACCATTAACTTCAGAAATGGAATGTCAGTCCCCTCAGCAGTGAAGCCAGCTACTTTCTCTCCATTTTCATCCCCAGACATAAAAAGGGGTAGAGGGAGTCTCTTAATCCAGACCATGGTGGTCATTTTTTTCCTGGCTCAACAGCTTTGCTGGCAAAACAGCGACAGCAGACTTGGTGGGAACAAACTGGGGGACTGACTATTGGGTGTATTTTGTTTGTCACCTTTGCTATCAAGAGCAGAGTACCACAGAGCTGGCCCATTGGAGTGGCTTTCATAGACTGTGTGAAATATCCTTCTCCGAGGGAAAAGCTTAAGAGGAAACTCATCATTTTCCCTTCTACATGCCCCAAACAATTTCAACATTTCCCAAAAGCCTAACTTTTAAAAAATGCACATGTAGGCAGGGAAAATGCACATTTCATTTCAGACATGACTTTAGAAGATCATGTTACTGTTTGTTATTCAAGATTTTTCCACACCTGTCAAACAAGCAAACAGAGAACCTCTTTGAATTCTGCTGGCGAGAACACAGAAACACAAAAGGGAGTTTTAACAGCATTATCAGTTTGGCTCCACAATTGTACAGATCCTGCAGTAATCACTTCCTTCCTCGTTATTTCAGAAGAAAGAGGATGGGACTCTTTTACATCCCAGTGATATGCAGAGGATACGCCTGCATTCTTGTTTGTCTAGAAAGCCATGTTTCTCACATTAAAATGTATGAAACTAAATTCCAAGTAATGTCAACAGAATGGATTTTGTGGGGCACCAGTACGGTGCTTTATTATCCTGCATCACATTTGCATTTTTCTGCTATACCCGTCTTCAAATAAGACACTTCCTTTCATTTTACTCTTTGCAGAAATTATAATTAATAAATGCACTTAGAAAACAACTGCTCCCTGGGCCTCAAAATGATTTTATGGTTGCTTAAAATCTTATTAAAAATATAAATTTATTTTTTGGAGGTGTTATTATTGGCAAGTCTATTTTTCTTCTTAGTAAAATTTTCTCCCTCCTCTGGACCAAATATATAAAACTGATAGAGAACAGCTGCTGTTCAGTCTGCTGGAGTTTTATAACATGTTATCAAACCCTTTGAACACAGCTGGTAAACAGATGCTCATCAGAGCATGAATGCCAGCAGCTTTTTGTGTTGTAAAGGTAAGACAATCATTTGGAGGAATGTCTTAAAATACTGCAGATACAGCATCTGAAGACTTGCATGCAGGGTCTGTATGTTCTACAGACAGGCAGTTCAACCAAAAGTGGATAGGTGGATATTCATGCTTTAGATGGGAGATCTTGAAACAGAAGGAAACTTCCTCAAAGGGATTTACCTGCAATTACTGAACTTTAGCAATAAATCTTTGAACAAATTTAACAAATTTTCTCAATGAACTCCTTTTTTTTTTTTTTTTTTTTTTTTTTTTTTTAAGATGCATTTGGAAAAGACAGCGGTGTGTTGTTAGGATATTACTATGCAAGGTATTGTGTGGTGGCCTTGAATCTTTGAGTATGTCAGCAGAAGTGGTCAGTTGACAGAGGTATTATAGAATCATAGAATCATAGAATATCCTGAGTTGGAAGGGACCCTTAAGGATCATCAAGTCCAACTCTTGACACCGCACAGGTCTACCCAAAAGTTCAGACCATGTGACTAAGTGCACAGTCCAATCTATTCTTAAACTCAGTCAGGCTCGGTGCAGTGACCACTTCCCTGGGGAGCCTGTTCCAGTGTGCAACCACTCTCTCTGTGAAGAACCCCCTCCTGATGTCAAGCCTAAACTTCCCCTGCCTCAGCTTAACCCCGTTCCCGTGGGTCCTGTCTCTGGTGTTAATGGAGAAAAGGTCTTGTGCCTCTCGACACCCCCTTACGAGGAAGTTGTAGACTGCGATGAGGTCTCCCCTCAGCCTCCTCTTCTCCAGGCTGAACAGGCCCAGTGCCCTCAGCCGTTCCTCGTATGTCTTCCCCTCCAGGCCTTTCACCATCTTCGTAGCCCTCCTCTGGACACTCTCCAACAGTTTCATGTCCTTTTTATACTGTGGTGCCCAGAACTGCACACAGTACTCGAGGTGAGGCCGCACCAGCGCAGAGTAGAGCGGGACAATCACCTCCCTCGACCTACTAGCGATGCCGTGCTTGATGCACCCCAGGACACGGTTGGCCCTCCTGGCTGCCAGGGCACACTGCTGGCTCATATTCAACTTGCTTTCTACCACGACCCCCAGATCCCTCTCTTCTAGGCTGCTCTCCAGCGTCTCATCGCCCAGTCTGTACGTGCAGCCAGGGTTTCCCCGTCCCAGGTGCAGGACCCGGCACTTGCTCTTATTGAACTTCATGCGGTTGGTGATCGCCCAGCTCTCCAACCTATCCAGATCCCTCTGCAAGGCCTTTCCACCCTCATCCGAGTCCACAACTCCTCCAAGTTTGGTGTCATCAGCAAACTTGCTCAAAATACCTTCTATTCCTACATCCAGATCGTTTATAAAAATATTGAAAAGTACCGGCCCTAAAATGGAGCCTTGAGGGACCCCACTGGTGACCGCCCGCCAGCCTGACGCAGCCCCATTCACCATAACACTCTGGGCCCTGCCTGTTAGCCAATTGCTCACCCATCGGATGATGTTTTTATTTAGCTGTATGGTGGACATTTTGTCCAGTAGGATCCTATGGGAAACCGTGTCAAAAGCCTTGCTGAAGTCCAAAAAAATCACATCAGCTGGTTTCCCTTGGTCCACCATACGGGTGATCTTATCATAAAAGGAAATCAGGTTAGTTAGGCAGGACCTACCCTTCACAAACCCATGCTGGCTGGGACCAATGACTGCTTTGTCCCCCAGGTGCGCCTCAATAAGTTCGAGAACCATCTTCTCCATGATTTTACCAGGCACTGACGTGAGACTGACAGGCCTGTAATTGCTAGGGTCTTCTTTCTGACCCTTCTTGAAAATCGGCACAACATTTGCCAGCTTCCAGTCTACCGGGACCTCTCCAGACTCCCAGGATAGTTGAAAAATAATTGAGAGAGGTTCCGCGATGACGTCCGCCAGCTCCTTCAGCACCCGGGGATGAATCCCATCCGGACCCATGGACTTGTAGGGATCCAGGTGGAGTAGCAAATCCCGCACACGTTCAGGGTCAGTTGGGAGTTTGTCATCCCCACCGTCCCGGTCCTCCAGCTCAGGGCACCCTGGGTCCCGAAGCCCATCATCGGCATTGAAGACAGAGGCAAAGAAGGCGTTAAGCGTCTCTGCTTTGCCTATGTCATTGTCTGTGAGGAGACCTTCCCTATCAAGGAGCGGCCCTATGTATTCTTTAGTTCTCCTTTTTCCATTCACATATCTAAAAAAACCCTTTTTATTATCTCTCACAGACACAGCCAGTTTCAACTCTAGGTGTGCTTTAGCCACACGAATTTTCTTCCTACAAACACGAACAGCATCCCTGTATTCTTTCCATGTCACCTGGCCCTCCTTCCAGTAGCGAAACACTCTCTGTTTCCACCTAATCTCCATAAGAATGTTCCTGGTCAGCCACGCCGGCCTCCTGCCCCGCCTGCCTGACTTGCGATATTTAGGAACTGCCTGTTCTTGTGCTTCTAGGAGGCATCGCTTAAAGAATGACCAGCACTGGTGGACATCGAGGCCTTCAAGAGCAGCTTCCCAGGGGACCTTGCTGACTAGTTCCCTGAGCAGCCTGAAGTCCACCTTCCCCATATCTAGGGATGAGGTTTTGGTGGCACTTTTCCTTCTGTAAATTTTGAACTCAACCACTTCATGGTCGCTATGACCGAGGCGGCCACCAATCACCACATCTCCCACCAGACCCTCTCTGTTTTCTAGCAACAGGTCTAGGAGGGCACCTTTCCTAGTTGGCTCCGTTAGCACCTGCACCAAGAAGTTATCATCTAGGTGCTTCATGAACCTCCTGGACTTGCTCGTGTCAGCCGTGTGGCACTCCCAGTTAACGTCTGGCAAGTTGAAGTCCCCCATAAGGACAAGGGGAGTTAATCTCAAGGCCTCTCTTAGTTCTGTAAAGAATAATTTATCAGCGCTATCGTCCTGGCCAGGCGGTCTGTAATAGACTCCCACAACTACATCCCCTTTATTCGTTCGTCCCTTGATCCTTACCCAGAGACTCTCAACTTTGCCATCGCCGACCTGAAGTTCCACACAGTCCAGCCCCTGTTTCACATACATCGCCACCCCACCACCTCGCCTACCCTGCCTGTCCCTCCTGAAGAGCCTGTAACCATCTATCGCAACACCCCAGTCACAGGACTCATCCCACCAGGTTTCACTTATGCCGATGATATCGTAGTTGCGGGACTGGGCCAGTACTTCTAGCTCATCCATTTTATTCCTCACACTGCGTGCGTTCGTGTAGAAGCATTTCAGGTGTGTCTCCTTACACTCAGCACCTTGTGGATCTAACCGAAGGACCGCACTGGCACACAGCCCCTCTGATTCTAGCGTACCATGCCTTAGGTCTTCACCGGCGTGCCTGGTTTTAGCCCCTTCCCCCTTCGACTCTAGTTTAAAGCCCTATCTATCAGCCCTGCCAACTCCTGACCAAAGATCCTTACCCCTCTCCGAGAGAGGCGGATCCCATCTGGTGCCATCAGGCCCGGTGTAGCATAGACCTTCCCATGATCAAAGAACCCAAAGTTCTGCCAGTCACACCAGTCTCGAAGCCACGAGTTTATGTGAACAGCACACCTTTCTGCTTCAATCCCCCCTATCGGAAGGACAGAGGCAAACACAACCTGTGCGCCTGATCCTCTAAGTAGTTGCCCCAAATCCCTAAAGTCTCTTTTGATCGCCTTCGGACTTCTCTTTGCTACTTCATCGCTACCAGCCTGAAAGACCTGTAGCGGGTAGTAGTCAGTGGGCCGTACCAGGCGCTTGACTTTCTTGGCAACGTCCCTGACCCTGGCCCCAGGGAGGCAGCAGACTTCCCTACGGGTAGGGTCAGGCCGACAAATAGGGCCCTCTGTTCCCCTAAGGATAGAGTCTCCCACAACGATCACTCTCCTGTCTTTCTTGGTGGAGGCAGTCCCGATGTGTGAAGTCGACCTCCTCGCCCTAGGCATCCTCCTGGGAACACTTTCTATCTCTTCCTCAGTTGCTGGTCTCTCAATCTCCAGGGCCTCAAACCTGTTTCGTAAGGGCACCTGGGAAGGTGGGGCCGGAAGGGGAGGGCATCGCCTGCGATGTCGACCAGGGACCTGTCTCCATTCCTCCTCAACTCCCAGATGCCCTCCCTCTGCCCGACAGCGACAGGGCAGGGGGTCCACCCCCATTTGGGGTGTCTCACCCCGGTACCTCTCCTTGAGGCCCTGCAGGGAGTTACTCCACAAGTCTATCTCCCGCTCACACTCCCTAATCGCCCTCAACCTCTCGACCTCCTCCTTGAGCTCCGCCACCATGCGGACCAGGTCGTCCACCTGCTCACACCTCACGCACGCAGCGTCTCTGCCTCCCGCCGATGGCAGCAGCAGGCTCTGACACTCCCTGCATCCGGTGACCCCTGTGGCTTTTTGCTACATGCAAGTAGCACGCATTGTCTGCAAGGTGGATAAAACTGACATCCCAAGTTGGCTTCTGGGAAAGTGGTAGCTATTTTCTGAATGGAACAGAGATGTGTTGAATATGCTGCTGAAATGGTGTGGCAGTTTTGTTCTACCTAAGGACTCCCCTGCTCACACCCTGCTGAGAGACTGCACTTTTTCTGGCAGCTACTAAAACTCTTTCCAACAGAAGTTGTGTGGCTGTCCTTTGTGGCGAAGAAGTTGAAACAGCAGGGAGCTCTGGCAAGCTCCTGGAGCTAACTGCTTTCTTATGGGTGCCACCCAAAAGAATGAGGATCACAGTGTTGTGAATGTTGACCTGCAGCTGTGCAGACTCCTTAGCTGGGAAGTAAATATGCCCAAAAGGTGTATTGCATTGTCAGATGGATTTAACACCTGTGAAAAACCCTGTTCCACTGTTGCTGTGTTTCAAAAATTATATAACCAGGCTGCTGGATGACTTAAGCAATGACATGATTCTTGTACTGCATTTTCCAAGGTGGTAAACCAGACAGGAAAGTGTGCATCACGTAAGATATGTTGTTGGGACATCTGGTTTTCATACAGATATTAATAGCTGCTATCAGATGCCTGTTCAGTAGGCTGCATGATGTTATTTGGTTCCCAGCTGATTATCAGCCAGATCAAAATGACTAGTCACCACTGGCATCAGGCTCTCATCTTCAAAGGCAAGAGATAGAATGGAAGTGTTGGCACATTAGACCACTAGGTCTAATGAAGTACCACTAGGACATACCCTTTTTTGTTTCAGCATTTTCAGGCTAATGTTCTAGGTATTTAGGTGCATAATTCAGGTTGATAGCCAACTTCACATTGCAAGATGACAACTGTTATCCTCTGGTGCTCTCAGTCCTTGGGAGAACATCAACCACTACCACTGCAGAAGGTGTTATATAAAAAGAGTGTAGGTTTCTTTCTGAATCAATACATAACTAGGTTGTTTGGGTTGTTTGACATACAGGTTAATCTGGCCCAAAACCAAGAGATTTCATGTGTTTCCCTGGTTGAAATTCAAATCCCTTACACAACTAGCAGATTTCCAGATAACCTATTTTTTCTTTTTTTTTTTTTTTTCATTTTACTTTTCAGAAACTGCAGTTATTACTGTAAAGTTTACGGCTAAGAAATCTGCAGTATGAAGGGAAAATGTAAGAAAAGGTGTAATAACTTGTTAACTTGTGAAAAATAGTGAAAGAAAATAACATGAAAAATACAGTCTTTTGAGTCATATTTGAGTCATACTGACTTGAGTCAGACTCACTCATGATCAAAATCTTGTGAGAAATTCAGTTGCCGGGAAAACACTTAGCTTTTAAAGGGAAGGTTAAAGGCCTTAAGGAGCAGTGAACTCCCTGCACATCAAGTTGCAGGATAAACATTAAAGAAAGAAAATGGAAAAAAAAAAAAAAAAAAAAAAAAAAAAAAAAAAAGGTTGTCCCATCACCACATCAGTCCAATGGCCTAGGAATTAGAAATAAAGATATAAGAACTTGGTTTGGGTAAGTTCAGATAAACAATTATTTACTGCTCTAAACTATAAAGAAATAAATTAAAAAATCAGCAGAGGAAACTGTAAGCAGTAGTGAACTGTAAATCCAATAGTGGGCACAGAAGGACAAGAGAACTGTAAAGCACTTAACAAATTAAAGAAAGAAACAGAATACCATTTACATAATATATCATTCTGATTGTATAACAATAACATTGTCCTTTGTCCAGCTGACAACATTAAACTGAACATAAGGCAAGCAAAGCTTTTCCCTCTAAATATGAATTGCTCATTGTTCTTGTAAATGAAAAATATCTATTACTGGATCGAGGTGGGCTATCAACACTGTGTCAGATCATGATCAGACTTAATGAGGGATGAATAAGAATTGCCTCTAGCCTCTCAGAAAAGTTATATACATTCAGTAACAATGACAATGTTATACCAGAATAAATTACTTATGGAAATCTACAACATACGCAAGGGCTGTATTTTTTTTCCAGTTTGTATGTCAGAGCAATCAATTAGGGCCCACAGCCAGGTAGGGATTTTTCCTCAGGCTTAAAATGTCACTAAAAACCAACGATTCATTGTATTTACATATGGAAAAAGCTTAGATATGTTCCAGAGTTTTGTATGGTTAAAATGTGTGTCTTGTCAAATTAATTCAGATATAAACATATTGCAAGCAATGTGCAAATCTCTTCTTTCTTATTTCCTGAGTTACTTAATCTTTTTTTTTTTTTTTTCTTTTAAACTTATACTTAATTTGATTTTCTGCACTTCTTTCACCAATGGATAAAGACAATTATTTCTGTTTGTTGTCTAAAGCCTTTTTGCTAGCACAACAGTCACTTAAACTCTACCTTCATCTGACATATCTGCTGACGCAATATGTAGAAAGATAAGGCTGCTGCCAAGAGTCACAGGGTTCACAGAAAGTACATATTCAGATAATATGCTTATTAAATAAGTGAAAGGCAAAGACAACAAAATACAAAGAAATCAAAATATACTTTTTATGGAGATGTTAGAATAAAAAATTCCACCTTCCACAAAGACTAGAGAAGCATTTTAAAAAGTGTTTAGTAGTGGACAATTTTTATTTCCAGTGAAGTCAATGATAAACCTATCTGGCTTAAATTTATGGCAGTACAGTGAAGTAAATCATATGAAAGGTAAGGGAAGCTCTAGATCTACAAATTAAGTTGAGCAACAGTGGCGATACTCACTTGTGTGGGTAAGGAAGGGTGCTGAAATGATTTCAGGGCAACGTCTGGAGTCTTGAGCAAGCTCCCTGAAGCTCCGTGGAAAAGCTTTTCTTCGTGCCTTTTCTTCATGGCCTTGGCTTTGACCACAACCCCTATCTCCTCATTTAAAAAGACATACAAACCATCTTTTGCATTGGTTTGTTTGGGTATCTTTAATCCATCCTAGCAAAGAGTCTTCCAGGAAGATATACAAGGATTTAAAATATAAGCAATCATTTATTGGCTAACACACAAAAAATGCATAGCTGAGATACAGTGAAGTATTAGGCTAAACGTTGGTGTGCTCACCATCCCTAATAAACCTCCTGGAGAGTCTTTGGTGGTTAGGGAAACATCAGCGAGGAGGCCCCCATGGCTCCCTATGATGGTTTTGAGTGTTGCTGAATTGCCATCTTCCCCAGCACAAAGGATACTGAAAGCTTGATGCAATGTCCCAGCAATCCCTGACTACCCCTTACTAGATTCCCCATCTTTTCTCTGTAGCATTTTATATCTTTGTCTTGAATCCACAGGCTATCAACAGTCTGTCTATTTTCTTCTTTCTCCTTCTTCTTTCTTCTTTCTTCTTTTTCTTCTTCTTCTTCTTCTTCTTCTTTTTCTTCATCTTTCTTCTTCCATCTTCTCTGTCTTCTGTCTTCCTCAAAGCTCTTTCTAAACACTCTGAGTCAAGATTAGACAGTTGGGCCACTTGTCCATCGTAGGTCCCTGACTCTCCATAGCATCATCTGGGGACTAATTCCTAAATTGGGGTTGCAGATTCCTGTTATCAACATGGCACCTAGACTAAGGCCCATGTGGTAGCATGTGCACTATGTACTACTGTGCTGTCAGCAGAACAGGGATGAGGGAGAGGAAATGTTACAACATAAAACCCTTGTGTGCCTGATTTTCCTCAGAAATACATCAGCCCTGCATGTGTTTCCCTATTCTAGCAGAAAGCTGAAGGACTTGTGTTGGTGCCCATCTGGGCGATGTGACTGTTTTAATGATTTCTTCTGTCTTTTCTGCTCTTTTGTAATCACATCTGATTCTGGGGCGACATGAGCTCGCACCAAGATCGGAAGAGCTCATGATCAATAAATTAAACATTT
>CM021733.1:83592847-83609214 GCA_011075105.1 Heteronetta atricapilla
GAAGGAAGGAAGGAAGGAAGGAAGGAAGGAAGGAAGGAAGGAAGGAAAAAAGATGAATTTTAGTCTTTTGTTGTATTATTTATTCACAATGTCAAGTGTTGGGCAATTATATATATGTATTATATATGTAAGTATACAATGTAAAATGTTGGACAATCCCCTGTAATATACCAGCCTTTTTATTTATTTATGAAGTACCGGCAACACTTTTATTTTTAGTTCTGGAAATAAGGCCTAGTTTGTTTCACTGAAAAGGTTCTTTTAATGGAAAAATATATTTCTTCCATCTGGATTAACAGGTAAACACACATTATCTCAGCTGACAATCAAAAAAAATATAGTGCATTGTAATGAAGCCTCGTTCTCATGTGTCCTAATCCTTTCTGCCAGGCCCTAAATTCCTGGCAGAAAGCCAAATTCCTCCAGATTTGCAGGGAAACATTTATGAAGATCTGGTGGTGTTCTTTAATTTTATTTTCTTTTAATGTAATTATAAAACCATTTCATATATTGCAGAAGAGCTTATTATTTTATTTTGCTGTCAAAATCTAAGTAATCATCTAATTTCTAGCAAACACTATACAGTTTATCAGTTACATGCCAGAATATTACTTGATTTTTCTGATGAAAAAAATGTATTTCAAAAGAAGTAGGCCATGGAACTATTCAGTGCTGACTAGCTGCTAGTAGAGAACAAAAAATAATAATTAAAAAAAAAAATGCTGTATTAACTGTCTTGTTTTTAACTTTCTACTTGCATTCACAAAAACATGACGAAGAATTGCAGAAGGGAAAACCCACATAAGTACCAAATACTTCATTTTTATTATTTAGTCCAAAAGAAAAAGAGAAAATGAGTTGCAATGTGTTGCAAAAAAAACCTACCCAACAGGAGGTTTAGAAAGAGGAAATCATAACGAACATAAAGATTTAGGTTTTTGCTTTTCTCTTTTAAAGACCTCTTTCCCTAGATTAGCCGTTCCTCAGGTTTTGATGGTTGGCTGCTGTTTCCTGGTGGTTGGCATCTAGCCTGAGCTGATGACTTCATCTGGACTGTCCCTCTCATAGCCAGGTGTGTCAATGTTAAGCATTGTTAAGGTTTTTTCACTTGACCATTGGATAAATGAAGTTATAATCTAGAATGGAACTGAATTAACATGAATCACTAGTATTTGGACTGAGAAAGTCTAAAAGAGTCTATTTATCAAACAGTAGTTCTGGTTTTGCAGGGCCAAAACTGTGTGGAAGGCAGCTTTGGGGCAGAATCTTTGCTCTGGGATATTTAATTCCCACTGATTTCACAGTGGTTACATTTACACTCTGATTCATCTTATAGGGGCAAGGGGGGAATTCAAGAAAAAGTCTGGGTTTACTCTTTCTCCAAAATAAGTCTAAAAATAGTTTTTGAAAATAATTCTAAGAAGTTTTGGTAATTGGGTAAGACTGTGAAATGAAGCCTACTATGTTTGTATTTATTTATTTATTGTGTTAAGAAATTTCTGAGTAACTCAACTCTTTACAGGAAAAAAAACAAACAAACAACAGCTGTTGTTTTTGTACAACAAAAACAGGAGTGTACAATTGAAACCTTTTCATAGGTTTTTGTAAAAAAAAAAAAAAAAGAAAAGTAAATTAAACTAAAATTAAAAGACAGCTAAACCTAGTGAGGAACCCAGATATGTGCATTTAGGTTCTTTTTTCCTATGATTCAAAGTACAGATTATATAATTTGAGGCTGTGGGTTTTCATTTATCCAAGCAGTTAATATCTGTACAAGTCTATCCCCATTGAAATACAAGGTAAACACTGCAGACAGCAGAGTTAGGTTAACACTGAGAAAAAAAAAAAAAAAAAGAGAGAGAGAAAGAGGAAGAAAAAAGGAGTAAGAGGAAGACACCAGCATTGTAAATACCCCTACCGTCTCTACCATAAAAAAATACCTCCTCATTTGACTTCTGCACAGATTATTACAACTTCTAAGTGAATGGACAAGATATGTCACAGGAATTCTTAATTTGAGGGGAAACTGTATCACAGAATCACAGAATCACAGAATTTCTAGGTTGGAAGAGACCTCAAGATCATCGAGTCCAACCTCTGACCTAACACTAACAGTCCCCACTAAACCATATCCCTAAGCTCTACATCTAAACGTCTTTTAAAGACCTCCAGGGATGGTGACTCCACCACTTCCCTGGGCAGCCCATTCCAATGTCTAACAACCCTTTCGATAAAGAAGTTCTTCCTAACATCCAACCTAAAACTCCCCTGGCACAACTTAAGCCCATTCCCCTTCGACCTGTCACCAGGCACATGGGAGAACAGACCAACCCCCACCTCGGTACAGCCTCCTTTGAGGTACCTGTAGAGAGCGATAAGGTCACCCCTGAGCCTCCTTTTCTCCAGGCTGAACAAGCCCAGCTCCCTCAGCTGCTCCTCATAGGACTTGTTCTCCAGGCCCCTCACCAGCTTCGTTGCCCTTCTCTGGACTCGCTCAAGCACCTCGATGTCCTTCTTGTAGCGAGGGGCCCAAAACTGAACACAGTACTCAAGGTGTGGCTTCACCAGAGCCGAGTACAGGGGGACGATTACCTCCCTAGCCCTGCTGGCCACACTGTTTCTTATACAGGCCAGGATGCTGTCGGCCTTCTTGGCCACCTGAGCACACTGCTGGCTCATATTCAGCTGACTATCAACCATCACTCCCAGGTCCTTCTCTGCCTGGCAGCTCTCCAACCACTCATCTCCCAGCCTGTAGCTCTGCTTGGGGTTATTGCGCCCCAGGTGCAGGACCCGGCACTTGGCCTTGTTGAACTTCATGCAGTTGACCTCAGCCCATCGGTGCAGCCTATCCAGATCCTCCTGCAGAGCCTTCCTACCCTCGAGCAGATCGACACACGCACCTAACTTGGTGTCATCTGCAAACTTACTGAGGGTGCACTCAATGCCCTCATCCAGATCATCAGTGAAGATATTGAAGAGGACTGGCCCCAGCACCGAGCCCTGGGGAACGCCACTAGTGACCGGCCTCCAATTGGATTTGACTCCATTTACCACGACTCTTTGGGCCCGGCTATCCAGCCAATTTCTAACCCAACGAAGCGTGCGCCAGTCCAAGCCAAGAGCAGCCAGTTTCTTGAGGAGAATGCTGTGGAAGACGGTGTCAAAAGCCTTGCTGAAGTCAAGGTAGACCACATCCACAGCCTTTCCCTCATCCACCCAGCGCGTCACTTTGTCATAGAAGGAGATCAGGTTCGTCAAGCAGGACCTGCCCTTCATAAACCCATGCTGACTGGGCCTGATCGCCTGCTTGCCCTGCAAGTGCTGCGTGATGACTCTCAAGATAATCTGCTCCATGAGCTTCCCTGGCACTGAGGTCAAACTGACAGGCCTGTAGTTTCCCGGGTCAGTCCTCCGGCCCTTCTTGTAGACGGGCGTCACATTTGCTAGCCGCCAGTCAACTGGGACCTCCCCTGACAGCCAGGACTGTTGATAAATGATGGATAGGGGCTTGGCCAGCTCCTCTGCCAGTTCTCTTAGTACCTTTGGGTGGATCCCATCCACCTATTAACACCTATCCACCTATACCTATTAACATAGGTATAACACTACATTGTTTTATGATTTCAACTTAAAGTTTTTTACTTAAATATTTATTGTTTTGTAGATGTCTTCCAAGAAAATGCTTATTTTTTGGAAGCTTTTCCTTCAATCATTTGCCTTGGTATTTAATTGGGGGGGGGAGGGCAGACGATGGGTGGACACACATTATTTGATGAAGTCTTTTCAATGCAAAACAAAGGCCAATAATCAGTAAGAGAATACTGTTAATGTCATGAAATTCTTTCTTCATGTAACTGCAGTCAGATTTCCTTGATTTCGTCCTTCTTGACATAGAGGAAGCTATTCAAATGTGCGAGTTTCAGATATGCTTATGGCAAGGACTTTTAGATGTCCTTTTATTACAACTCTATTTAAACAGCTTAATGAGTAAAAGGAGCCGGGAAAAAGAATTACAAAGAGTGTTATTGCTGGCATTTAAACTCACCAAAACCACATTCACTCCTCATGGTGGAGAAATATTTTTTGGTCATGAAGAAAAGTTTTATCCCAAAAGATGGAATTTGCCACCGCAAAGCACTTTGTAAGAAATAGTTATGCCATGTTACCTACAGTTATTCAATGCCCTTCTGCTCTTTGATACTGGAAATATCACTGCCAGGCTCCTCTCCCTAAAGTGTCAAATGATTTGGAATTAATTTAACGCTTTTGAGATATGTATAACAACATCAGCAAAAATGAAGATAAATTCTAATCTGTGTTAATGAAGGAGAATCTAACAGGCTGCAAGTAATCACTGTGTTTGTTATTTTGGTTGCATCACCTAATTGTCTGGCTTTTCCCACAGTGTATCACCCTCATCCAATAGTATTTTGTTTTGTAAATTGACAGTTCATTCAACTTGTGCATCTATATTGCATTTGGGCTGGATCTAGGCTGCTGCTTCTAATATTTTTTTCAATCTCTTCAATCCAATGGAAGACCTATTGTGAAGAGACCAGTTTAATTTATCAGGATGAAGTCAGTATCTGACAATTTGTCATTGTTTGTCCTTAAAGATTACTCTTTACATGGATATTGTCAACATTATCTTCTTGGGTCATGATGAGTAGCAGTAGTGACTCCATATCTTTAAAAGTGGAACATATGATCACTTTGATCAGCAAAACATTATTTAAGCATTTTTCCTCTCCAGGTTTCCCCTTGGGGAGTTAGGCTTTTCTTCACAGTAACAGTTAACAGTGTAAGAAGTATACTACTTGAGAAAAAGTATAGATCTTGCCACTCTCCAGTGGAAGATCAATTCAAATTAAACTGCATGAGGCACAAGGGAGCTATTAAAAAAGCTGAGCTGGTATTATCAGTACAGCCGTAATTCATGCCTGGTATGAGAACGCTCTGCTGATTTTATTTGAGGTCCTTATGCTCAATGCCATGTGAGTGCATCTATCCTTATGACAACAGAACACATGCTATCGACACTGTATACATGCTCCTACCACACCTCAGTCTCTCAGGAGATTAATGGTTTTGTGTGGACCCCAGCTGCTTCCTCAAACTGTGAGACAGTCCACATTTATAACCCTATTGTTTTAGTTTAAGAAGGCTAGGAAAAACATCTGAAAACATCTCAAAATACACTGTGGCAGCTTTAAAGGTTTTACCCTATCCTTGGAATTCTTCAGGGCCAGACTGGATGGGGCTTTGAGCAACCTGATTTTAGTGGGAGGTGTTTGGGTTTCCAACCCAAACCATTCTATGATTCTGGTTCTATGATTCTATGATAAAAGTGAAAAAGCAAAAGTAAACTAATCTGAGCAATTAGTAAGCTATGTCTATACAGATAATTAGTGTTTTGTCATATGAGAGATTTAAAAACAATAAGTATAGTAGATAGACAGAGTAAATAGCATGATAGACATGAAAGAATCTTTGTTCTTAGAATTTCCTATGACATTCTACAAATAATACTGAATGCAACAGCTCACATAAGCAAAGCAGTGTTTGTCCTTCTGTCTTATAAAAGTTCTTTCTTCATCATTGTGATGTATAATACTTTCTTAGGTGGAATTCAAAACTTAATTCTTCCTTCCTCTTTCAGGGCCAGAACTTTGATAAATATTAATACCAGTGTGGAATATTATACCTACAGTTAGATCACTGAATGTAAAACACAGATACTTCCACAGAAAGCAGGGATATTTTTATATTCCATCGTACTTTTTTTCTTCCTGCATTACAAACCCTTTGAAGAATGTTATATGTTCCAAACTGCTGAAGTTTGACTTCTCATTTATTGGCTGTTTATGGCTTTTGTCTCTGTTCATTGTTTTGTTTTGATGTAGTATTTCTTCTGCAATTAATTTCTTCAGTTTTCTGCTAGTGATGAGAGGAATCCAATGAGAATAATGTTCAGAATGTCATCTTTATTTCTACGTGTACTTTTTAATTGCAGGATATTTCTGTGATTTTTCCTGAATATATTCAGAGTCGGCACACCCGGTTGTTGGGTTGCTACCAATTCCATCATCTTTTCAAAAGAAAGCATCATTTGTTTGCCCATTGGACCTGACTATGCTAAGCATGACCACAACTAAAAAGAACGATGTTTTAAAGGGTGGTTCTCATTAGAAGCAAAAAGAAAAAAAAAAAAAAAAAAAAAAAAAGGAAAAGGAAAAAAAAAAAAAAAGACATTGGACAAGACAGAAAGACAGAAAGACAGAATCCCTCCTTTCTATAATCATTGTTAAAAATAATATCCAGTAGAGTAAATAAAATATTTTTAATGCACCGTAGAAGAATGAAACACTGCAGATTTTAAGATTACAGAGAACATTATTACCTATGTAATGTGAAAATTCCCAAGTTATAAAATAAAAGTAACTTATACGTATCAAACATATTATAAGTTATTACCAGCATGCATATTGATTGCATCTATAATGGAAGGCTGAGCAGGACCTAGGCACTAATTCAGTTACTGGCTTACTGTTGATCAGACTGTTGTATGTTAGTTCCTCTTGGCTGAGTTTTTGGCCTGTGCCAATGAACAGCCTTCCAAATAATATCTGTTTCTGATTTGGGGCTCAAAGACAGGCCAGGGATTCTTCCCTTTTAGTTGCCACCCTATACTGAGAGGAAATTAATTTTTGGTTATACGTGCTGAAGCCAGATTCAGTGTTGCTCTCAGGGCTGGAGATTAGGTTTTGGCCCTTGGCCTAGAATAGGCTTATTCTGGGATTGGGCTATGTTGGTTAAATAGAAAACACACAAACCAGTGTCTTTTGGGGTGTGGTAGTAAAACTGGACAGATTCACTGATGCAAGAGGTCCTGTCTTCAAGAAAGCCATCCCTGGGGGTGTTCAAGGAAAAGTGGGACCTGGAGCTTAGGGACATTATTTAGTGGATGGTATTGATGGTAGGGAGATGGGTGGGCCAGATGATCTCAGAGGTCTTTTCCAACCTTAATGCTTCTCTTATTCTATATAGTGTATTATTTATTTATTTTGTTATTTTATTATTGTTTCTTTTTTCCTAGTAATGTTGTCAAGAGGGTCTCATCTATCTTTGTTGTTGTTGTTGTCGTTCTGTACAGATGGAGGTATCAAGTGGCATTGTAAAGTTGATATTAGGGGTGTTTGTAGACTTGTTGGCCTTAAGGCCAGTCACAGATAGTTACTGGCCTAAAATGGCAATGTTATCTATTGAATGTGCCATTTGTTGAATGTGTCATTTGCTTTCTGCTGAATTCTTTGATTTATTATGAAATGGAAAAGTCCTTGGCACAGACTGCTGAAACTAGAGTCAGTGGTTAGCCATTATTCTTGGCTAAGAGGTTATTTCCCCATTTTCAACAAGCCAGCTTGCCAGAAATATGTTCAAGAGGAAACGTAGTAAATGTAGATGTTACAAGATCCTGGCCAGATTTCAAAAGTCTAAGGTTACCTTTCCAGGGTGGCACCTTGGAAGTGAAGTCATCAGTAGCTTTTGCTAATAGACTTTTCACGTCTGAAATCATGACTTTTTTTTTTTTTTTTTTTTTTTGACAAATCTTTTGCTTGTAAAGTATCAAACACAATGTGCTGAGTGTCCGTCTCTGTATGCTTCCCATGTAGTTAAATGTCTTTGTTATGAATTAGTGCCATGCATCCCTGAGAAATATCACCTGGAAGAGATACAAGCTACTGTTTTTATTCTCTTGCACGTTAGATTACACAGAGCAATATGCAATGGGATGATTTTGTTGTTGTTGTTGTTCCTAGAAATGTTTATGATGGATAATTAATTCAATTGATAAAGCAAAAGCAGATTGAAACTTATACCATTCTGGTCTTCTCTGACTTTTAGCTAGTCTTTGTACTTGTGCAGTGACTGTAAAATATATATATATCTATGTTATTTTTTAGGGGAGGGGGGCTTCTTAAAAACATGTATACAATGTGAAGATATAAGTAGCTTCCCCAAATGTAAGACAATAAATAATCAGACAGAAGAAAATTATCTGCTGCATTTCAAATCTTCTCCTGCTAAAAATAATATTTTGTCAATGCAATGTGTTATGTCAAGCAGTATTGCATAGAAATCTAAGGGAGCAGCAAAAATATGTTTTGTAAAGAAAAAAAAATAATGAATGCTTCTGCATAGCAAGCAAACAAGAGAGCAATGATATGGCTGGAACAAGAAGCTACTACTACAAGAAGCTAGCAACACTACTACTCTCAGTAGTGTTGTCCACCAATAACTCACAAGACAAACTGTAGTTTTCTGGTTTTGATGTATGCATATAGATTCACAACAGCATTTGCTGCTTCTACATGAAAACGTGAATATACACATGCACAGTATCACAGGAAGAGTACTGGTTTTAGTATGCTGTCTTTAAAATGGTGGTTAAGAAAGGCATTATTTTTTCCCACTTGAATTGAAAACTGAGGTAAATTTATTTCTTTTACACCAGGGAAGGCACACACCTGTAGTTCACCTGTAGCTAGTTACCTATAGTAACTTCCCCTGAAGCTGCTTTTTATAGCTTCTGTACTTGTAGTCTATCTTTAGCACACTTTTTTAATGTTAATAAATGTGATCCATTCCCTAAAATGAGTTTTTTGGGTAGATGGCAGTGATATTAAGAATGTGGAACACGTAACCTAATTTATGAATGTTAATTTATGTTAATTGTGAAGAAAATAGAGTCTGTAAACTCTGACAGGTATAAACAACACACCAATCCATTACACATACAGGTAATGTGATATGCATATAGTATTCACACAGTATAATGAAACAGTTTACATGAACTCTTAATGTGTTTTTTTGTTTGTTTTATTTTGTTTCATTTTGTTTTGTTTTATTTTCTCTGTGTGTGTGTTTTATGTCCAGCAGCGGGATTACTTCCTTCCCACCCTATTCCAAATGAAATATTTAATTCTACCCTAGTAGAGAAGCACAGAGACCTCTCTGTCATAGTAACTGAAATACTGACATCCTCACCATCTCCTGGCACTAACTCATTTCTGCCAATGGGTAATGCATTCTGATGTAAGGGGTTCTCTCATGCTCCCCCTTTTTGGAAGAATATTTGTCAACTTGTTATAGCTATTTATTCTATACTTCTGTGTTCTACTGATTACAATTATAAGATATATGTATGTATCTGATTTCACTGTGTTTCAGAAAGAAAAACTCTATGCAGGGATTCATCCTGAAAGTTACCTTTAGGAGAACTATGGTTTCTTTGAGGGTTATTCTTCATTTTTGCTAATATTTTGATACATCACTAGTATGTACATATTTCTGGCATTACCATTTGCAGTTATTTGTGGCATTACCCTCTGCAGTAGCTTGTTAAAATGTATGTTACATTTCAGGCTCCCTGGATCTCATCTGGATACTAATGTGATCTTTAGAGACTGACGCAGCAAGCACTCAAAACAAGGAGAATCTTTCAAAGGATTTGGACTACGATCTAAACTCTTGCATCTGAGATGAGCTTAAGAAACCATTATTGTTTCCATATATCATCATTTATCAGATAAAAAAGCTAAGAAAGCATCCAAAATTTGAGAACAATTGTTGGTCCTCAGGCAAAATCATTTTAAAACTGAAGAGACTGCCTGTGTAAAGAGAAGTATGAACCAAGTTCCAAAACAGTATATATTGAATCATGTGGGTGACAAACCTCAGAACAAGATTAATACAAAAACTTGAGTAACAACTGTAGTAATTTTACAAAATATATCCTGCTAAAATTGCAACACCCCCCCACAAAATAATAATAATAACAATAACAGTAACAATAATAATAATAATCCGAACTGACCCTTCTTAAAAATATAGAAATGAGGGTGTGTTGCATACTAGTTCCCCACCAAGACAATTTCCTCTTTTCAATGTGTGGTTCCAAAATTAAAATTAACATGTGACAAATTTCTACAAAATAAATTAGCCCTCATAAGCTTCTTCTAGTCATTGATATCAATATAGGCATTGAAGAAAGAGTAACCAAGACATTATTCAGCCCACTGTGTGGTCTTGTAAGTATGATGACCTTTGTATTTATTTTCATTGAGTTTTCTAATTCTTATGGTTCATATACAGATTAAAGAGAGAAATCTGGATTATAGATATATATTGAGGTTCTGAGGACCCCAGGGCGGTGGTCACAGCACCAAGCCTGCTGGAGTTCAAGAAGCAGTTCAATGCTCTCAGACACATGGTCTGATTTTTGGGTGGTCCTATGTGGAGCCAGGAGTTGGACTCAGTGATCCTTCCAACTTGGGATATTCTGTGATTCTATGATTCTCACAGATGGTTAGTTACATCAAGGTACTCTGTCGATGTTATCATTATCTAAACAATCTTAATGACAATTTCTCATTATGTGAAGATTTTCCCATTCTTGTATTTTCTTCCTTGTTCTAACAAGGAATCACCAACCTAGTCATTTAATTGAAGAAGGTTGTCATTTACTCCAGACTTCCATCACATTTATTACAGACTGTTTTGCCTTAGCAACAAAGTGGAAATGAAGGTAAAAGGAAGAAAAATTGTGATAATGAAACCACAAGGAATAATTTTTGAAACTGTGATGAAAAGAAACTCCTGTGTAAGGAGAGTAAGGATCATGACCTTACCCGAAGCCCACAGACATGAATCAAAACAGAAAAAATCCCTGACAAACAAATAGAAGTGATTGATTACATATACTGAAATAAAGTTCTTCATTTCTCCTTTCAAGGATGATACTTTCATCTTTTTTTTATATATAGATTCCCATTACTATCTCAGGCTGAGTACCTCTTTCAGCAATTCACCCCTGGCACCCTGTTCAGCTAGCCCTCATCTAAACCTCCTCCACCTTCTGTATGTCGTTCACAACGCTCACCCACCCTTTCCTGCTTTGTGCCAAAAGTTGTGCCTGCATCGTGCTAAGGGGGAACTGAAAGCACTGAAGAAAAAGCCTGATCTGCATTCTGACACCAGTCTGAGTTTTCAGCCATTTAGAGAAGGCAGAAGCAACCATTTTGGACTAAAACATATTCTGATTCTACAGTTATTTGAAACAGGATGGATGGTGCCTTTGGAGAACTGAGTTTCTTACCAGAACTCTACCTAGGAACTTGTTCCCCCCCCCCCCCCTTTTTTTCCTTCCAAATTAAAGTGATTTATTTATTTATTTATTTATTTGATTGCTTGTTGCTTTTGTTTGTTTTGTGGGTGAATATCTGATCAAAGGTAAGTCCCAGTCAGGAAACAAACTCAAAGAGCAGTGAAGTTCTTTAACAGTAGAAATACTTTTTTGTTTGTTTGTTTTTATTTTTTTTCCTAATTTGTTACATGTAAACTTTTTTTTTTTTAGAAAATTGTTTATCATTGCTTGTTGAAACCTTCAACAAATTTCCATTGTTCAAAGACTCAGGCTAAAGACTTTGGTGTACAGATTTCAATTAGTATCTTTAATGTAGACATCCTACCCAAAGCCTGATAGGTTAGAATCACATCAAAATTGGCTTATCAGATTTTTTTGAGGTTATTTTAGCAGTAGGGTTTACACTATATGCTCCAATTAGCACTTTGGGAACACTGATATACCAGGGACCATTTTTACATTTTTTTTTTTTTCAACTTTTTGGTTCTTGGTTGTACTAATTTATAATTGCATCAATACTGATGATTTTCATTCAATGCTTTGTCCATGACACTGTTTAACATTTGATGATATGTCTGTTAAGTTTACTAGGGCTTAACTTGTTTTGGTTTTAGGTAATCTTTGTTAGGCATTGTTTTAATAATAAGCGTAATGTTACAGGAAAACAATCATTAGGATGTTGGTTTATCCATATGTGATTCATATTGTGTTTATGAGACAGTGATTTAAAAATATAATTTATTTTATATACATATATTATATAATCTGAATTAGTTTATGATGCTTTTATATTTTACTACTTCTTTGCTTGTTTCATTTATTTATTTATTTAAAACAATTTAAAATGTTCTATTTCTTTCCAATGTTTACATACCATTTTCATGATCCCGCTTTAGTGTTTAGCATAAGCTGAAGTGTTTTGCTGGATTGGGACTCCAGCGGCAGTAATACAAGAATAAGCTTAAAGGAGCTTGGGTACCCTTGAAAGCAACAGTAATGTAAGATCAGTCTATTCTGCCTTTACAGACTCATGGAGCCATAGTTCCCCAGTGACATTTATGTAATATTCAGTCTAAATTATTGCATATACCCTTGCCATGGGTATATGGTGATTATTGCATATACCCTTGCCATGGGTATAATAAATTATTGCATATACCCTTGCCTTGCTATGTGCAGTAGCTGTCTGTTCTTTCAGCCTGATAATATTGTGGAAAAAACTTCAATAGAAGAGGAAGTTTTTATTTCTATGCAGTTATTCGGTATCCAGATAAATACCAAAAGCATAATTAATATATTATGAAAAATATTGTGGTTTCACCATGAAATTTTCACATACTAGCAAACAGTATGTCAGCAAGGATAGCTTTCCAAACATCTGGCCAATAAGCTGTGATAGTTTTCTTACTATTAAGCTGGAAAAATCTTTTATGACAAAAAAACTCATCTACTGAGACTAACAATAAACTGTGCTATCCACTGTATGGATTGCAAGAGATAAAATGTACCTTTATTAGAACTAAAAACATCATGTTCTTACTTCAAGTTCAGTGGTTTTAGTTCTCATCTTTACAGGCTACTGTACAGAATTTCAACTACAGCATGTATAAAATCCTGTGTAATAGGAAATTCTGCAGAGATCACAGAATTTATATTAGTAATAGTCATCTTCTTAGGCTTGCAAGAATTTTGAACATTCAGCTGATTTCTCTACTTATCTTTCCAATAGGTTGATGAGGTTTATTTGTGTGCAATAAGTAAAATGTCAAAGGCCTTCAGCAGGGAAAATATCTATTGGCATCAGTTTTGTCTGGAGGATGCCTTCAGCTAATGAGTGAGAAATATTCAGGAACTGACATGCCTCACCATTTGCCTTAGCCATCAGACCAGGTGTAGAACTGTCATACCATATTCTCAGCATGATGCCTGAAGAAAGATGTTATTATCAAATCAGTTTAGACAAAAAGCTAGAAAACAGTTTTATTGTCCCTTCTTCATTCTGCAAAACAGATCTTAATGAAGGAGGGCTGACTATCAGAATTTTTTCCTTGGAGAACACCAAATGTCAGAAGGCCTGGGAGTTCTGGAAAAAAATCCCTAATGGTTACAGGAGTCTTTATTATATCATGCTTTTTCAGTGGGTAAGGTGTGGAAATTAGGAAATATTGGGAAATAGAGATTGCTATTTTCCAGTTTGGCTGAACTGGAGGCAAAAGAAAGAGAAGGAAACCAGGAGAAGGGAAGTAATGTTTCCACTGGAAGAAAGCAATGGAGATATATATGGGAATTGGATTTGATGATCCTTATGGGTCCCTTCCAACTCCTGATATTCTATGATTCTATGTCCAGGTCTCTCTTCATGTCTCTCTTGTCATTTTTGCTCTGAGATATAGTGTTCTGTGAAGGGATATGTTTCCAGCATTTTAGAGATAATTATACACTCTTAAAGTTATAATAAACAACAGAATTGTAATGAAGAATGCAACTATTCAACAAACATGCCCTACAGAAATGGTCTATAAAATAGGTAACTTCATATCAATTAACATAATTAAGATAATTAACACTGGCGAATACATTCAGATTTATGCAATGTATTTTCTGGGATTTGCAGAACTGTCATGTCCTGCAGATGGCTTATTTTACATGTCACAAACATCTTTTACTGTGTGCACTTAAACTGTATTGTAACCTTATAAAAACATAGTGTGTGTTTAAGTTTTATTAAACAGATAGTTAAACAATTTAATTGAGAACTAATCTATTTATCTGTGCTCTGTCCTAAATCTAATAATAATAATAATAATAATAATAAAATTACACAAAAACAATTGAAAGCAAAAGTTCAAAAGCAGGTCCTCTCAGTCTCTCTCAGAAGACAAAAAAAAAATAAAATAAAATAAAATTTAGCTTGAAAAAAAAAAAAGAAGAATAGAATAGGAATGATATGTTTCCCTATGACACTAGTTCTCATACAAATTACTTTATAAGAAGCATAAGGTAGATTCTAAGATGAAATGAAAAAGATAAAAGGAATTATTCTGTATGCTATACAAAACAGATGTGCCATATGACATACCTGGTATAAAAATCAGTACTATGTTGATTTATGCTGAATTATATTAAGTTAGTGTTGACCATGTGAGCATGCAGATATAAGGATGCCAGCACTACTGATAGACAATCCTATTTTTTGTGGATTTTTTTAGGATTGTAGACAATCCTAAATTTTGTGCCCAAAAGAGATCATCAGAAATCTTAAATACAGATCAGAGATATCAAAAGCTCTTTTTGTTCTGCCATGTCATTAATATTGTGTTTCTCCCTGATGACTGTTCCATTGCCCGTATAGCAAGAGTTAGCAATGTTCCATTACAAGTTCATGTTTATTTTCAGCATGGATTGGAGTATTTCAACAGTCTCATTTTTCCAGATAAAGCTATATGATATTTCAAATATAGAATGTGATATTACATCACAAAAGTTTATGTCCAGACAATAGATATATGTATCACAAATCAGGGGATCTGTGGCATGTGTTTATATAACCTGCATAATTTGGAAAATTAAGGAATATTTGACATCTTCTAGTTCTTCATATTTCCAATGCAGAACTAAACAGACTGATATATTTTCCTATGTTTTGCCCAGTTTTAGATGCCTTTAGCAGCTAGCTTTTTGTCATTTCCTTAGAAGCTTTTTCAACAGTCTTTCTATTAGAAAGGTTTTCCTAGTATTTATTTTAAAATTTCTCATTAAATCTAATAACAAACTTTTTAATCATCCTTTATTTCATCCTTTTTTCTTTCTTACATTTGGTGCATGTAAGCTCTAAGTAATTTGAATTAAAAATGGAGTTTAACAAATGGATGCATTGACAAAATACTTATACAACAAACCTTCCTTCCCTGGCTTTTTTTATTGTTTTTGTCATGCTTGTGAATCACACAAGTTTTTGTTTTTGTTTTGTTCTCTCTCTGTACTGATTGTGAACAATGCACAGAAAGCACCCAGCACTTGATTTGAGATACAAAACCCAAACACTTGAAATGTAAGATCTTTTGTTTAATAGGATGGCATGCATCACGGAGTATTGACTTGTACTCTTTGAATAATTCAAACTAAAATCCTTTCTGATTCAAGTACTTATGTGGAAAAAATGAATTTGAGATAGCAGGACTCTTTTGAAGAAAGATAGAACTTTTCTATAACAAGGTATTAACTTGAACATGGTTCTGCAAACACAGTGGATTGTAGTTTCAGAAACTAAACAGTTCTCTGCTTTGCCTCACTAAATATGCCAATGGGTCATATAGAAGTTCATATTTCTTCCTCTCCTCCTGAAAAGATGAAGAAAGTAAATAATAATGATTATCCTCTTTAAAATGTTCTGTGCAATTCTTCTACAGCATCCTTGTCTTTACTGTTTAATAACGCAAACTCCTTCTACTTGGTCATGCCACTAAGTCTTCTATTAACCAGAAAAGCAGAGAAATGTTAGGATTGGGATATGCAGAATCAGAGCTACAGTCTACATGGGGAAGTCTACAGAGCTACATGGGGAAGCCTTGGCTGTATGGGCAGTACTGTTAACTCACTAGAATCCCCAGGAAGCTGGGCCATTTTGATTGCATGTTATTTGATAAGCTAGCTATCAATGCTTGATGCTCTGCTCCTTCCAACAGGGCCAGTTGTTGATAATGAATCATTTCAGTGGCATAAGGTATGTGGATGTATTGCTCACAAACAAATGTGGAATGAGAACCAAGGTTGTCAAAATGGCACTAGGTGACCACAAAGCTGACCACTGAATGGCTTCAGGAAACAAGGGCACAGTAGGAAGAACATGACTTCCTCATACCAGTGAGTGGAAAAAGAGCACAATTTCCTATTGCAGAATAGGAAAAATGAAAGAGCAATTTAAAATTTTGGGTTGATCTGCTGAAGGTGAAAAGGCTTTTGTCCCTCTGTGTTGACAACACTCCTTAGCTTTCATTCAGAGGTGTCTAAAGACTGCTTTAACTCTGAAGGCTACTAAATGATAAAATGGGAAAAAAAAAAAAAAAAAAAAAAAAAAAAAAAAAAAAATGTGGGGGCGCCTATAAAAAAAAATTTTTGTTTCTACGGGATGAATTTAAAAAAATTTTTTTTAAAAAAA
>CM021733.1:83609314-83646574 GCA_011075105.1 Heteronetta atricapilla
AAAAAAAAAAAAAAAAAAAAAAAAAAAAAAAAAAAAGTCTGTGGGACCTATGTCAGCAAATGTGTGATGATATTCCAGGCTAAGGTAACAATTTTCTTTAGCAGAACAACAGAGTCTGGGATATTTCACCCTAACAAGAAGATCAGTTAAAAATGGCAGTAGGGTAAGTGAAGGAATGATGCATGCTGGAAATTGTTTTTACTAAAAAGGATGCTGGCATTGGCACATCATAGGTTTCTGCAATCTGGAACAAGTTATTAGACAGCTTTGGCGCAAAATATAGGCAGCTGAATCCCATCCATGGCTGTTAATTTCAAAATTAATTTCGCTGCTCCACTAATGCTGGGGCTGATGATCTAGTGATTCCAGACTGTCAGCTGATCTGTCATTTTCTATTTTTGAAATCCAGATGTAGCTGGAACAAGAGATAGGAAAACCTGAAAATACCAGTGAAAGACACAGAGGAACTAAAGGGAATATTGCTGTTTTAATGATATTAAAATCATTCTATTCACAATGATTCCAATTCTCAAAACACCGTGTGGGGCTTTTTGGCAACTAAAATGAGATATGGAAGAGGTGTACGCACTCACACCTACACCCACATACATGAAAGAGGAAATCATTTCTGACAGCACCTATGGTGAATGAAGATAAATGTTAGAAAAAGAAACACAAATAAATTTAAGAAAGCTTAAGCTTGAGTGGGATAGACAGCAACATGCAGCATTTAACAGCATCTTGTCACAGATGGAAAAGTTTCCAAAATCTTGTGGCTGATGGCACCAATGCCATCACTTAAGTGAAAAAGCCAAATGGAAGTGGTTTCACCCTTCAAATTATTTAAGGACTCCACAGAGGATTTTCTTGTGACATCTGGCTATTGGTGGTATTATATTTAGGAATTTAAGATACTGTTAAGATGCTGTTGGTGTCAAGCCTCCTCTGTATGTGAAGAGATAGAGACCAGCACATGGCTGGCATTGAGATGGAAAACTCTTCTGGTCCAAAGGTCTATTTCTGCCTTATAGGGTACTGCTTCACAGCTTCATCCATAGGTTTAACTAAACAGCAGAGATGTATGATGCCTGTTTGGCCAGAACATTTTTGAGTGAGAGAGTGGATGTGCCAGTCCTTTGGATGACCTCTGGACAGGTGCAGAGCAGGGGACAGGACATGCAAGTACCAGCCAAGAGGGCAGGCTGGAGGATTCCTACAAAGAGCAAAGTCCCTTCTTCAGAAACAAGAGTGTGTGCAGTGTTTTCAGTCTGGGAAAGCACTGAAAGCGCTGAACTAGAGGAAACTATGGCAGGTCCTCACTATAAGGAGACGACAGAAAGGAATGACAAGATTTGTCTTTAAACCTTGTAGCCTGTCTTAGCTAGCAGAGAGATGCATTTTCTATTTAAAGACTTACTTGTTTGTGTGCATGTGATTCCAGTTTAGTATTTTACATTCCAATAAAACCTAGGTTTGGAAATTAAGTGACTTTTGATATGCTCCTTAAGCAAACATGGGACAAATCCACCTGAGGATACTGACTTTCCTAAGATTCTGTGCAAGCATCCTTTATATATCAATGAAATGTGTCACAGGAGTTTGCCATATCTCCCTGATGAAACTGTTATGGCTTTCATTTCTGTTTCTGGCTTAATGCTCAACACTGCTGCTCAGACTGAGTCCCAACTTGAATCAAAAAAAAAGAAAGAAAAAAAAAAAAAAAAGAAATGGTTTCTGACAGTAATTCACATATTCTGATGTTCTGATGTCAACTTTGCATCGCTAGAAACTGTGTTGCAGCATGTCTTTCATGTATTCATCTGCCTTACCCCATACAGCACTCCCATCTTCAGGTTACTGTGTAACTCTATAACTTCAGCAGTCTATGTCTTCTCTTCCAGATACATAACCAGCTCAGCACAGCTTTTGTGTTTTTGCCTTGGCATCATTTCCTGGATGACAGTTCCAACTCAGTGTCTTATCGCTGCAGATTTTTATCCTGCCATTTGATGTGCACTCTGGCATGTGGCTATCACAAACAGATTTTGCCTGGAATCTCAATAATAGTCAGTGGCTCTCAGGAAAATTTGCATACAACCACTGTTTAGGAAAAAAAAAAAGGTACTTGGCTGGATTTTGAGGACTCTTTTCTTCTCATTTCTGTCTGGTAAATGACCAATATCTATTTTTTATCATAAACCTATATATTGCAGCTAAGCCATTTTATAATCATTTGTAGCTCTTTCTGTGTTTAAATATGCACACTGCTGTGCACAGTTGTCTTACAGTTCCTAGTGAATTAAATAGCTTGTCAAAGATAAGAAATGCATCGATGTTATTACTGACCGCCTTTATGCCAGCAAGCACTGCTGCATACAAGAAATACACTCTCTAGGCAACCCTGTATTTTGTCCTCTGGGAGGACACAAAAGGCCAAAGGTGATTATCTCTTCATTGATCCTACCATGTGTTTTATCATGGAATAGTTTAATGACTTTGGGAAGTTTTCTTTTGGATATCAGTCTTGATCAGTTCTCTATGCTTTACTTGCAACTAAAGAGATGCAAACATCCATCACATTAGCTGCATCCCACGAGTCTGAAACTACACTGTGCAGGTAGCTTACAATTTGAGGATTTCTTTGATACAGAATGTCCCACAATATTCTAGATATGAGTTTGCCAAAGCCGAAGACCAATCGTACACCACTTTAATTACTGCTCCCTAAATTTTCGTACTTCCCCTTAAGGACAGCAATGGTAGTGGCACTACTTCAGTTTTCCAGGTGCTCAGAATAAGCCTATCTACTTGCCTGTACCACTTTGTATTTCTACGTAAAAATATGTATGAAATGTTCCCTTCCTCATTACTTTAACTGACTTGAATTTTCTAAGGGATGTGACTGCATGACTGCATCCACACTGCTTGTTTATTGTGATTTTTCTGGTTTATATTTCAATATTTCATGTTATATTTCAAAGATCATATATATATATATATATTACAGTACAGTAATCAGAGTAAGTTAGTGTAAGCTAGGGAGAACTGCAGAAAGGGTCAAGTCTGCATCCCTTCCAGCACAGCCACCAGACCTTCATCTTCCAGAGGGTATCCTTGCTACTGTCATCACTCAGAAACTTGGCAGATTTGTTTTCAGTGGCAACTGTGCAGAAGGAGGTAGCTCTGAATCTGGGGTTATGAAAAGTTGCTATTGGTGATGGATGGCAAACGCACCACACAAATTACATAAAGTTTATGTAACTATTGTTATAACGTAACTACTGCAGTGTAAAGAAATGGGTTCAGAATAAAATCCCAGGGATTACAGTCCTGTGCAGAGCTCTGGAAATCATTAAGATGCTGTCATACCTGTGCTATTTGTGCATTTCTCTGTGGTTCATTAAGTGAGGTAAGTAAGCATCATGTATTTGTATGGTTCACTGTCACACCTGCTGTGCTGTGGTTCTGTTTGGGAAAACTGTTAATGCTTTTGGGTTTGGGGGGGTTTGATGTTACTATGTATGTACTATCACATGTTTAGATCAGACACAGGCCATTATTTTGATAAGCACATCCCAGGTTCTCAGGGATGCTAAAGACTGGCATTAACCAGGTACATACATGTGTTATCCAAATCTTGGGTGGTCAGAGCAGTGTCTTTTCTAGTCAATGGGCAGAAATAGATACCTCCTATCTCAACTCAAAAGATCTATATTATCCCTAGACAGGTAGCTGAGATAGAACAGGAATCACTCTCAGAATGGGTCTGTTTCTCTACATGATTCTTGAAGAAATCTAGATTAGAGAATTTAGAGAACTAATGATGTTGGGGTCAATCACATCCACAGTCTCTTTTATGTGGCTGTTTTGCAATAAAGGACCTTTAAAGTGAAATAAAATGTTGTTAATGCCTTTTACCTTCAAATTTGTTTTTAAGTTTTAAATATTACCACCTTAGATACCTTGCTCCCCATTCAGGAGTGTGCTTATAGAATTATAGAATGGCTTGGGTTGAAAGGGATCTTAAAAATCATCTAACTCCAGTCCCCCCTGTCACAGGCAGGGATGCCACCCACTAGATCATGTTGGCCAAGGCCCCATCCAGCCTGGCCTTGAACACCTCCAGAGATGGGGTCTCTACAGCTTCTTGTGGCAACCTGTGCCAGTGCCTCACTACCCTTACAGTGAAGAATGTCCTCCTAATGTCTAATTTAAGACCATTCCCCCTTGTCTTTTCATTATCTACCTGAGTAAAGAGTCCTTCTCCATCCTTTTCATAAGACCTCTTTGAGTATTGAAAGGATGCAGTGAGGTCTCCATGGAGCCTTCTCTTCTCCAGGCTGAACAGCCCCAGCTCTCTCAGTCTGTTTCCAGCCCTCTGATCATCTTTGTGGCCCCTCCTCTGGACTTGCTTTAACAGGTCCATGTCCTTCTTGTGCTGGGGGCTCCAAACCTGGATGCAGTACTCCAGGTGGAGCCTCACAAGGGCAGAGCAGAAGGGGATAATCCTTCCCTCAGCCTGCTGGTCATGACACTTTTGATGCAGCCCAAGAAGCGGTTGGCCTTCTGGCCTGTAAATGCACACTGCTGGCTCATGTCAAGCCTTTATTCCACCAGAACCCCCAGGTCTCTCTCCGCATGGCTGCTCTCAATGAGTTCTTCTCCCAGTCTGTACTCTTGTCTGTGATTGCCCTGACACAGGTTCAGTATCTTGCACTTGGACTTGTTGAACCTCATGGGATTCACATGGGCCCAATTCTCCAGCCTGTCCAGGTCCCTTTGAGTGGCATATCTTCTTTCTTTGGTGTCAACTGCACCACTCAGCTTGGTGTCATTTGCAAACTTGCTGAGGGTGCACTGAATTCCATTGTCTATGTCATTGATGAAGATATCGCCAGGGGATTTTTAGGTTAGACGTTAGGAAGAACTTCTTTACTGAAAGGGTTGTTAGGCACTGGAACAGGCTGCCCAGGGAGGTGGTGGAGTCACCATCCCTGGAGGTCTTTAAAAGACGTTTAGATGTAGAGCTTAGGGATATGGTTTAGTGGGGACTGTTAGGGTTAGGTTAGAGGTTGGACTCGATGATCTTGAGGTCTCTTCCAACCTAGAAATTCTGTGATTCTGTGATTCTGTGATATGGAAAAGCACTGGTGCCAAGAGAGATCCCTGAGGGACACCACTGATCACCGACCTCCAGCTGGACATAGAACCATTGATCACCACTCTCTGGATGCTAGCCACCGAGCCAAATCTTGACCACTTGATGGTCCACCATTCAAATCCACATCTTTCCACTTTAGAGATTAGGATGTCATGTTGGACCATGTCAAAAGCCTTACAGAAATCCAAGTAGATGACATCAGTCGGTCTTCCATTGCTGATGGATGCAGTCACTCCATCATAGAAGATCACTAGATTGGTCAGGCAGGTGAAGCCATACTGGTTGTCCCCACTCTGCAAGGGCTGCTGAGTTCTGGTGGCTCTCTCAGCTGCTTCAAGTGGCCTCAAAGCAGGAAAACCCCTGCACACTGCCATCCTCAGCTCTGCTGCAGAGTGTGTCTGCCCTAGAGTCAATTGTCTCAATGAGTCTCTTATATTTGAGAAGCACTCATGTTTCACACACACATGATCAAGTCCTTCACCTTGTATGGTCTTTATCTACAAAGGAAAAACAGATGCCTTCTGTGATGCTCCTTAGTGAGAGCTTCCTGACAAAGGGGGTCTGCTGGAGATCTGACTGTTACCCCCACAAATATGTTTGAGCATAAGAATGCACGCTCTTGTTCATGCAAATGAGAGAGGGTAAAAGTGTGTGTAACATCTCTTGAAGGCAGTAAGTCTAATAGATAGTCTATTTTTTGTAGGAATTATGCTTAAAGAAAGGCTGCTTGCTCAGAAATGAAACAGCAAAAAAATATGCTAGCACAGTTCCTGAGTTGCTTGTTCCTTATGATCTTCCTTTAAGTTTTTACCACCAACATCCTGAGAAAATCAAAATAAAGTTTATTTATCATGACTTGTGATTTTTTCATTCTTAATTTTGCATATCTGGGTGATCCTTCACAGTAAGGAATAAATCTGTATGAATAATTGGTTTGGGTGGTACAAGCAAGAAACTTTGGGATTAGAAGGGAAGTCATATTTTGAATTTCCAGTGACATTAAAAAGATTTTTTTTCCTAATATATACATTTGAAAAAAACATATAAGTTATTGTTGTTGTTGTTGTTTATTTATTCAGGTTAACTTTTATTTAAAAAACCTGGAGAAAAAAAAACCCTGAAGATGATTGTCTTAGCCCAGTTTCACATCACATCACATGGAACTAATTTCATATTCTAGGATAGTCTTTGAAGCATTTTTCAACAGCTAGTTGTGCTTCCCCAAGTGTAACGTGCTATAAAGTATTTTCTAAAATTCCTAATAGCATGATGTATGGAATATTTTGAAAATAAAATAAATTAGAATGGATAAACTCATTTCAATTCTCTCACAGATCTTCAAAAGACAGAAAATATAATAATAATGAAAAAAAATGAATATTTACTCAATTTCATATTTTTAGGGCAGTTCTATTAGATCTGACATCCAAAAAGCACCAATTGGCATTAATTTATAATGTCATTAAGAATATACATATTTGCTTGCTTTATAGACTCAAAATACACATCAAAACTCTGAATCTTATAGTAGTATAAAGAAGAATGATATCTCTTCTGAAAACAACTATATTGAGGCAAAGGGATATTAATAATATTATTCCTAAGAACATTAAAGAATTCAATAGAAGTTATTTCAATAAAGAACTCACTTTTTAAAGATTTCAGTTCCAGAAAGAAACATATGAAGAAAATTGTAGTCTATCTTTAAAATATAATATAGATTATTATATAAGAAAAGTTATTACCCATTTGAAGCATGCATTTATGTTAATAGAACAGATCTTTAGAACAGATTTTTTTAATGATGCTTTCAGCACCAATTATGTGGCTCCTGTCATACCACACATTTATGAAAAAGAAGAATTAAGAAGAATTAAGAGAAATTAAAGGATGAATGAGGAAAAAAAAATGTTGACAAATATTATTTTTAAGCAGTTTTACTTTGATATTGAGTATGTCAACAGTGGTGTTTCATTGATTGGTGTGTAATTATCTAGGGAGGAAGGCTTTTAAGAATTCGTAGCAACTCCTTAGTATCTCTAACTGGATTTATGCCATCATGAAGGATTTGGTAATGAACTGCTAATCCGACTTTGCTCTCTACCTGCCCAAGGTTTAAAATGTGGCTCTGCCTAAATGTCAGATGCAATTAAGTGTTAGGACCAAGAGCATCTCAGAATCTAAGGTGGTAGTAGGATAAATTTTACTGTCTATTATTGGTATTTATGTCTCTTTTCATGTTTAATCACTCACAGCCACTGCACACTAAACACTTTCTTGCAAATGCAACTGGAAAGAGTGCTTAATAGGAGAATTGGGTTGAAATGAAGACAAGGAGTTTGGGCTAGTAAAACATTCTGATAATGAGGTTTTTTAGACAGTAGAAGAGGCTCCTTAGGGCAGAAGGGGAAAACATCAGTGTCTCAGACATGTCCAATTAAACTTGAAAATATTAGAAAGTGTTCTCTATTCATAACTAGTTTCTGTCACACTTAAAGATATTTTATTTTTTTCTCAGGCAAGAAATCTGGATTGTTTTCTCTCTTCTACAATTAGTAGTTTCACTGCCTTAAAGGGTTATAGCAAAGAAAGTTAGAACATTTGTTTAAACTTTGAAAATGCAAATGGAAAGAAGCTTAATCATAGTTTAAGTCAGACCCCCTTTAACTGGTGTCCTCTTAGGGGTAATCTGAGGCACAAACAGGAATCTCTTTTACTATGTTCTAAGACATGGAGTAGATAATGGCTAGACTGAGCTTTAGAAGTAGGACGTCGTTTCCCCTATCATTTTTGTACAATTTTAAGAACTGTTCTGACATTAAATATTCTTCAGAATTTTTATTCATACTAGTAGTCACGGTGCTTCTTTGTGATTGCTGTTGAAAGAGCTAGCTGGAGTGACTCACAGTTTAACATTTATCAGGAAAAAACAGTGATATTCCAAAGAAGCATAGAGATGCCAATATAATCCCAATATTTTAAAAGTATAAAATGCCTTGTGCAGAAATAGGGAGCTTGTTGGTCTCAGGAGAACAGGTAACCATTAAGATGGAATCTTGTGGAATATGGTTTTTCAAGTGAATCACTTCTACATAATTTTACTCCCAGGCTGACCTACAAATGGGACCATTACTCATTTAGGCTGGAGTGATTCTCCTTGTCTTGATTCTGTCTCTGCTTGCAAATAGAAAAGAAGAAAGCCTGTCATAGAAACTACTGTTATATATCTGCAATAGAAAACATACTACTGTAAAATACTCCAGAGACTTAATCACTGCAAAGTGTAGCAGCAGTGCTTCCCAAGAAGCAGGCAGCACTTTTCTGCTTCTCCACTAATTCCTTCCAGTGCTGATACTGTGCTTGTAAAATGACCCTGATTCAGAATTTCTCTCTATCACTCTCAATCTCAAAACCTAGTGAGTGATCTACTGACAGCAATTCAAAGCACCCTCAGTTGTTTGTGATCATTTTATCTGACTTCAAGAGCAGTTTTTTTTCCAGCTGACAGATTTCTTTCCTGAGGCTTAACTAGGTCAGCCACTGGCATCATAATGCATGTCTGGATCTGAACTCCATGGGCCTGGCCCTGTCTCTGCTAGCTGTAAAAATTTGCATTTTCAGAAATACCCCTTCTCTGAAAAATCTGACTGAAGTGAACTATGATCTAGAGTCACAATGCACTAACTGCTTGGTAATATCTCTTCAGCATTCTGCATTACCTGAATTAAAAAGAAAGAAGCTGGTGACTGTAAGTTAGAATAACTATCAGAACAACAACTGCTTGTCTTCTCCTTTTATTATTTTTTAAAATTATTTTTTGTTTATTTTTTCTTTTAATGGTAAGGGAGAGAGAAGAATGGAAAGGAAACAGGAGATTTTAATAGCATTGCCTTTTCAGTACAGTCTCACATTCCCAATATAAAGCTGTATCTATCAGGACAAAAGACTAGCCTTGCATGCTGGTGTGCAATCAGATAGGATTCTTTCATAAAACAACTGAGAAGAAGAGATGAAAACTGGACTTTACATTTTTTAAAAGAAAATTTAGCAGTAAGCCAGAAAAACTAGGAAAGTCAAAGCAAGGGTGAACAAAAGTAACTGTGAATTTATATATATATATATCTATATTTTTATGTATCTTCACATTTTTTTAATACTCCTCACAAATGGAATGGCATACCGGATTATTGATTCCTGTTTCATAAATCAGGTAGCTTTCATGTCTCTGTTAAAAGTTGCCTGTGTTTTAGATAGCTATGTTTAAATGGATTTCATTCAGAGGGTGGTGAGGCACTGGCACAGGTTGCCCAGAGAACCTGTGGATGCCCCAGACATGGAGGTGTTCAAGGCCAAGTTTGGATGGGGTCCTGAGCAACCTGATCTAGTGAGAGGTGTCCCTGCCCATGGCAGGGGGGTTGGAACTATGCGATCTTTAAGGTCCCTGCCAACCAAAGCCATTCTGTGATTCCATTATTATTATTATTATTATTATTATTATTATTATTATTATTATTATTATTATTATTATATTAATATTTATTATTATTATT
Source organism: Heteronetta atricapilla (assembly GCA_011075105.1). Taxonomy (NCBI): domain Eukaryota; kingdom Metazoa; phylum Chordata; class Aves; order Anseriformes; family Anatidae; genus Heteronetta; species Heteronetta atricapilla. The sequence goes on from CM021733.1 coordinate 83,619,026, forward strand.
ATTATTAATAATAATAATATGATAAATATTTGAACCAAAACAGGTTAGTTTCATGGTTAGTAGGTTGTTCACTGTTAAATATATCATATTCAAGAATATTTTCAGTTATAATAACTTTAAATTTTTAAGATCTCTTTCTGTCTAAAAGAAGGCAGCATCTCAGCCTACCAAAGCTGTTCAGAAACTTTTTTCTTGTGTCTTTTGAGTATTCTTAGGGGAGAAAAAGTGAAGAGAACAATTTTGCTTGTATAGTTCAGACAACTGTAGACAACCATCATAGAAAATGAGGAGAGAACTTTAATTAGTGTTGATTGTTTGCATAAAGACCACCGGTCCTCCTTTTTAGATAAGCTTCAACAGATTTACTTCCTGCTAAGACAGGCCATCAGAGAATTAATCTGTACTTGTTTAACATTTACATACTTTGTGAACACTACAGACCCAGGAAATTGGAAAGTATGTTTCAGAGCTTAAAATAATCTCTCCTCCTAGCAACTGCTTAGAGAAATGAGACCTTTGACTTTGATTCAGAAATTGTTTATGCTCCTAATGGTAATTACATCAGCATTTGATCAAGGTTCTTTCTCTCTTTCCACCTATTATGTAAAGGGTAACTGTAAAGCACATGAAGTATCACTGCAAGCACGGAAAAGTCACAAAAGGTTCAATTCACAAATGAGATTTACAATGTTTGGGGCATATTTTGTGATTATATCTAGATTAAAAAATAGGCCAGAACTGTATTTTTTTATTATTGTGATATACAGCCTGCAAACAGCCTAGATAGTATGCATCCAACTACAGACTGAATGCAGCCCATAGAAATAATCATCTACACTATACACTGCTCCTGATACCTTTTTGCTAGGGCCTTCTCACACCCCTCAAGTCTGATCCCCACTGTTGTTTCATGGAGACCTGGTAACTCCTCTCTCATGTACAAAGTTGATACAAAATTATATATACTCTTTGAGGATATATGGAATAATCTGTACAGTTCTTCTTAATTCCATCTTCCTTTCTTGTTCTGTAACCATTACCATTTAGTAAAACCACAATACATAGTGTAATCTGAATTTTCATGAAGATATTGTCATTAAGATTAACATGGTGATATGCAATCAAGTAATGCATGTAGAAAGTGACCTCTGTAATTTATCTGATCTAATCACTTACTCAAAGCAAGGACAAATTCAAAATTTTAATAGGTTGCTCAGAGGTGTGTCCAGTCAAGTTACAAATGTTTGTAGGAATGGAGATTCCCCACGTCTCTTTGGGCATCATTTTATGGTGTTTGAACATCCTCTTGGTAAACAATTTTTTGGAAGACTGCAATTAAATCTTCCCTAAATCCTTTTCTTGCCAGGCTCAACAAAACAACTTTTTTCAGTGTCTCCTTGCTCACCATCTGCTCCAGTGTCCCAGCTGTCTGGATAGGCCACCACAGGAACTATCTCCAGTATGTCTATATCACTCTTGCACCTGGTCCCACACCTGGGCCCAACACTCCAGATGCATCTCACCAGTGCTGAGCAGAGAGAAAGGATGACCCTCCTTGATCAGCAGGCAAGTCTCCTTCATGCAGCTCAATTTGTTTTTAGCACTGCAAGGGCACATTGCTAGATCATGGTCAAGTAGTTGGTCCTTTTCTTCCAAGCTGTCTAGATGGTTGGGTACCCACCTTTCTTAGTGTTTGTAGTTATTCCTTCCCAAGGGAAGAAATTTGCACTTCACTTTGTCAGACTTCACAAGGTTCCTGTTAGCCCATTTCTCCAGTTTGACGAGATTCATCTGAGTTACAGCCCTGCCACCAAGTTTGTTGACAGTTCCATCCATCTGGATTGTGTTTGTGAATTAACTTGCTGAAGGTACACTTAAATATTTATGGGCCCCAGCTCATTCTCCAAAGAACACCACTGGTATTCAGCTATCACCTGGACTTTGTACCACTGACATCTACTCTTTGAGCACAGTGGTCCATTTTGTCTGTTTTCAGGTGTCATTACTTTAAGTTGTACTATCCCTTAAAACAAGCAAATGAACAAACAAACAACTAGGAAACAGAGAAACAAAATCATGCTATTTATTTGCTAGGTCTGAAAATCCCACCTTCTTTTGTTTGACTTTCTCAGATATGCTCTTCTGTTTTCCAGAAAAATTCAACAATAATGCTGTCACATTTTAACTTCTAAGGATTTTTTTTTATTTTTTATTTTTTAAAAGTTAATTCTTAAAAACTTCCAAAGGGTTATCTGAGTTCATTACACATGGATGTAATCTGCAGGAATTTTCTGGGCATTTCTACTCCTTTATTTTTTTAAAGAAATTTGGCAAAGCAAAAATGCTCAGAGATGTTCTACCTTTCTTCACAAGCTACTCCTGGAAAAAAAAAAAAAAAAAGACCTCGTGAACTAATATGCAAATGTGTATTGCTGCATAATTAAGGATTTAAAAAAATGAGGCCAAACTTATCCAGTTTCCCTTTTCCAGCCAGCCTTGTATAAATGAGGTGGCATTCTAGAAGAACTTGGTCTTTTCATTTCAGTTGGTACAGTTCCAGAAGACCGTGTACGAATAGAAATATTTATTGAAGGTGAAATGTTCCAGACTTAAACAGTGGGTAGAAACAGCAAATTCCTGAATAGAAATTAGTATTTAATTGTATAATATTTGATCTTTTTTCCATACAGTTTTCCTTAAATTATAAATATTTTTTATCTATTTTAAAAACTGAAGTTGTGTTGTTGTTGGTTTTTTTTTTTTTTTTTTTTTTTTGAAATTCTTATTTTAGTGATTATTAATCATCAGTCAGGCAGCATATAACTTTTTTTTCTAATTTATGTTCTCCCATTCTGCATTAAACATTTCTGTGAGAGCATATTCATAAGTGACCTACCATTCAAATATATGTCTTTATTTTGGCTTGTAGTGACTATCAAAGTTCATCTTAGTCCCACTCTAAAAGTTAATGGCAGAGTTCCCCTAATATAACTCTGCTGCATGTTAAAATCAAAAAATAAAACCCCTACTGAAGTAAGAAGTAAGGTGGAGGTAAAGACAAGATATGAAGTGGCTTAGAGCACTATCCAAAAATCATGGTTGCCTCAAGTTCAACTCTTGGTCCTGATGAAACCTTGATTTTAAAAAAAAAAAAAAAAGGTCAGAAAAATCCTGACCAGTTTAATTTCAGCATCATAAACAATTCCAAATAACAGCTACCTGAAGCAACAGTAATGATAATAAACAATTGCATTTCCCTTTCCTTCAGTCTCGACTCATGATGACAAACAGAAAAGCAGAATACCACCTGTCTGTAACCTAGGACAGCTAAGGTCTGAGCCTTAGCTTCATAGACATATATATATATATAATATAATTATAATTATATATAATATATATTATATATAATAATATAATATTATAATATATATGTTATATATATTATATATATTATATAATATATTATATATATATATAATATATATATATTATACAAGGGAACACCTGAACGTAATTGCTATGAAGGTTTTTCCAAAATGGCTGAATATCAACAAGTGAGCAAATGCCCTGTGCTAGTAGGAGTGATCTGCCAAGTCTGGTCCTGAATATCCTCTGACATCCCTAAACTCTAACATCCCTAATATAACCTCTGTGACTGCTGAGAAGGTGCCAGGGGTACAGGAGGCAGAGGGTGGTGAGGATAAGGTGTATTCCCTGACTAGGCTCCTCTAGTGCCACTTCTGACGTTAGATTGACCTTTCCACTGACCCAATGGGACATTTTTATTTTCTTAGTCTGGCAGGATGACCCAAGATCTACACATGTGTGGTTATGGAATTGGCTCAAAAAGCATTCCACATCAAGGCTCCACATCTGCTCTTCCTTCTGTGGCCAGATCCTGTGCAAGATGTTCTCTGCATCCATTGCAGCACTATCTATGTGATTACAGTGCCATCTTAGCTGTCCACTTTTTCCAGGAATTTTGATTTTAAATTTGAAACCATTAAATACAAGCCCTAGCTTTGTTTTCTCCGTGACACACACTGTTAGAGCGTGTTAGGAGGATATCTTCCACCTCACTGTGCTGGCCAACATGGCTGTATTAAACCCGAACTGGTAGACACAGGCTCACACAGGCCTTCCTGAACTACTTTTGCTCAGGGACCACTACAAGTGGCCACAGATGCTTCCCTGGTGGGGTAGTCCTTGGCTCTGTGCTGGGCTGTCTTCACATGCAGGGAATACAGTGAATTTATCCTTTCCTCATTATTCACCACTTCCTGGGGAAGAGATCCCAAACGTGGCCTCAACATCTTTCCCTGTTCTTATACAACAGCAGCCCTCTTTCTGTCCATCACTAAGAAAGCTTCCTACCTGTTTGGGAAGTGGAGATTTCAGATGAAATATAGATTAAGTCTGGGGATCTGCTACACAATTGTGCATTATTGATTTATGGCATCACTTTGTACTGCTAGCCAGCTACTTGCTTCCCCCAGAATCGTAGTCAAATTCTGTCGGATTCTTTTCCTGAGACAGACACTAATTCTGGAATATATTTACAAGGTTTGAAACTCAGCGTGTAATTGCATAAAGCAACGCAGTGCCAAATACACGCCAAATATCCCCTGGCAGCACACATGAATGCTAGTCCTTGGAATTTGTATGAATTCCAGTTTAAGGAGATAATGAATTTAAATTGTACAGACCCACAGACATTAACAGGATTTACCAGATAGAGAACAGCTATAGTGATGTGCATGAACTGTATTTTATGGTTTTATAAGCTAAGAATTGGCAGACTCTGTTAGCTAGCATTAAGTAAGCATGATCCTGAGTTATGTGCAATGCTTCTCATTATGAGCAAACCACACCTCTTGCTTTTTAATTAGTCCTGTGAAAGTTGCAGGGGTTGTAGGTCACCATGGGAAGGATACTTAGGGATCAATAACAAATTAAGAAAGAAAGAAAATGTACTGAAAAGTTGTGACTAGGAAATTAGAAATAATACATGGGTAGGAAATGGGAGAAGGCCTTCTGCACATTTCTTGTTGTCTTGAAACAGCAGCAAGAAAGCCCATCTATTTATACATTGTAGTAATTACCAATTTCTTGTCTCCACACAGTGATTATCTTCAGACTCGGGCTTAGAGCTCCCCTGTTTCAATCTGCAAAAGTGCAGGCACTTGCCAAGTCTGCACACAGTTCCCTCACTGTAAGTGGAGAAACTCCAGATTTTGTCTAGTGCAATTGGCAGCTCCTTCTGAATCACTCCATAATTTCCATAGTTGAGTGTATCAAGTTAACCTTATACTTCTAAAAGTCACTGTGTGTTCTCCTTTTCTCCTCCAGCATGTTGTACAATGGCATGTCTGTGTTCAGTCAATGACGGGGGTGTGGGGGGAATACTCTCCAAGTCATGGCTAACTGGCCCTGTGCTGTCATTCTCTCTCTCCAGATGAAAAGCAGATGATGCTTTGAGTCTCTGTACCTTTAGTGCCAGGTGATGTACAAGAGAATGAAAGCAAATGTTTTTCTTTTTGGATGTCCCTGTCATCCTGAAAGTCAACTTAACCTTGCATGGTAGTTTCAAAACTGTGTGTGGGGAAAAAATAAAAATAAAAATTCTTATATAACAGCTTACTAATGTTGCTAGTTACTTTAATGATACATAAATAATAGCCCTGGCTGAGAGCTGCAAGAAAAGCCCCAGCTCCACTGTACTTCCAGCTCAAAACCAAAATATCTTTTTAGCTTAGTCAGATGACAAACAAATTTTCAGTAGCTTGAAGTGCAGATCATTTATGCTATATCTTCTGTTTATGCAGCTTTCAAAAGTAGAAACACAACCAGGTCAATCTCAAGTAGCTGAAAATTTAACTTTTATTTCTATATAAGATTAACAGGGCTATCTTGTATTACTCATTGAGTTTCATAATGCCCTTGTAAATCAGATTCCTTCAAAGGAAGGAGTTCAGATTCACAAAGTGTTTTTATCCGTTTTGAAGAGTTTTGCTGTGGTTATGTTTTACCTTATCTTTAGTGGATAAGATAGTAACAAATATTGCATTTCTTGCCATCTCTGAATGATTTGCATGGCAAATTTTCCCACCAGGGCAACGGGTTGTCAATACCTTTATTAGATATAGATTTGACAGGTTTAAGCTTCTGGGCTTTGGGCAAAGGGAGTAGCTCATGGACAATGAGGCTGTAGCACATCCAGCAAAAGAGGTCTGTTCTTACCAAGCAGGGTGACATATAAACTTAGAAAGAGCTACAGTACAAACAGATGACAGAAAGTAGTGAAAGAAATGCATTGAGATTTTATTTTGTTTTATTTTTGTCTTATCTGAAGCCTGCAATAGTTCCTCATCACAGGAATGAAGAGACTTCATTCATAGATATGATATAGATTTTCTATGGGAAAAGGAGGACTTTAGGGAATAATCAGATTTTTATTTTTATTTTTTTTTTTTAAAAAAAAAAAGCTTCCTGGTTTGTTTGAGTTCTTAAAAATTAGTAGTTCTGTCATGCTTCAGCACAAGCAAAGGAAGAGAATGGAGCAGAGATCAGGAGAGAGATGGGACAGTCTGCTCCGGGAAACTTGTGCATCCATCAAAGCCCCAAGAGCACGCGTGCCCCACTAACCCTTTGGCTGTCAGTTCTTCTTCCCCTTGACCCCCTCCCAGTCTGGTGACTTAAAGCAAGTGACAGCTATGAGTACCATCAGCAAGAAGAAGAAATAGCAACAGATTTCAAGTTACTCCAGTACTGAAAAAGTTGCTCAGGTTGCTGACATATGTTGTGGAGACAGATTTCCACAGTATGCAGACTGAAATGCATAATCTGAACAAAGTTATGAGCCAAACATCTACAGTGTTTATTGAAAACATCCCTGATGTTTAAAATTCTGTGGTCTTTTGAAACCCAGAAATCCAGGCCTGCAGTTATTTCTCCCTTTCAGAGAGAAAGAGACACATAGAGGCTTTGGGAACACGTGGGTCACTTTTTCCCCTCCCTCTTAGCAGGAGAGACAGTTTAGCCTGCTTTTCCTGGTTCACATCCTGGGATGAATCACCACAGACAAATAGCTCCAGGAAAGACATGGCTCAGAGGCCCATAGAGGAGAAGAGGAGCTGTCTGTCGCTATGGGCAGGGTACTGGATCACCTCACAGAGACAGGGAGAGTGGAGGAGAGTGATTTATGTGGGTGCCTTTATGAGGGTGTCTGGTTTTGAGATACTGAATGGGATTTTTCTTTGAAAAACAAACAAACAATATTTATATTTCTCTTAATTGTCTGGAAAAACTCACTCCTTCAGCCAGTCACTCTCATCTTCACTCACTCTTTTAACTCTTACTCAAACTAAGCTGCTTTAAAAGTATTTTTGGATATATTCAGGCTTGGAACTGTGTGTTCCTCGTAGCTATTTTCAAATTTTCTTACACGACGTTCCTTTCCAGAGTGCTGGTGTTTAGACCAGCCAGAAATATGGATATTACAGAACACAATAGCAGCCTTGTATCTCTTCTCCAATAACTTATTTTAAAGGCTGTAACATATCTGCAGAGGGATTTTAGGTATATTTTAAAATGCCAGAGTACATTTAAAGACAACCTCTTGTGACATTATGCATGACACCTCTTCCCTGCAAGGGTGAGAAGGGAGAAATTAAGTTAAGGTTAGACAGGAACATTTGTTCAAATGTACCCACTTTTGATCTGTGTAAAGGGGTGCTGTAACTGTTGTGTCTGTGTCTGTGTCTATGTGTATACATAAGAGAAAAAGAGGGAGCAAGAGAGAATATTATTGTGGCAAGATGCAGAGCTATTCCCATCCAGAAGACACTGGATTTCCAGAATTAACCTGTTGGAAATTCAGACCTCCTGAGAATGCAAGAGAGAAAGGCTTTTTCATGGAAGAACTGCAGAAATTCCACAACTCCACCGATTCATACTCATTTCTTTCATATTTAAATGTCAGATGTTTTGTTTGCACGTTGCTTTCTGGTACTATCCCAGGAATCTATTCACCTGCCTGAGACCGTTCCATGCACTGCAGCCTAAAAACTAGAACAGATTTCATCCTTGTGTAGTTAATGCACAAGAAATCTTTTAAGGTATCTTTTTAGAGTATTGCTGCAACTGTAAGTTATATTCCTGCCATGTGCACCAAGAGGACATACTAGCACGTCTCTGAAAATTTCCTGCAGTTTGTGTTCTGGAAAAAAAAAAAAAAAAAAAAAAAAAAAAAAAAAAAAAAATCTTTGCTGCTGCCCTGGATGTTGCTGCAGGTGATCTGTGTCTCTGTTGCTGGAAGTGGCACAAGCAGGGAGAAAAGTCTGGGATTCCTCCAGCCTGAAGCAAATCATTACTTCCTCAAACAAAATTTCTGATTATTTCTCTTTTCAATGTTGCCACACGCCCTTATATTGGTCACACCAGTTAAGTGTTTATCACCACACTTCTCATTTCTGTGGGATATGTTTGAGTTTTCATGGAACATATCGGAGCATATTGACTTATAGACACTCATGTGTACTTACACAATGCATAATGAATGTTTCTGTATATAAAATATGGAGAAGTGTATATAAAAACATGTACACAAACACACATAAATATGCCAAATCCCACGGTTATTTCCTTTATTGACAGCTGTTTGATTTTATGGAGAATGAAGATACACATTAGACCTACTTCATTTGATTTCTATCCAATGTAAAACTGAGTGCAACAAGCAACTGTCGTACAGTTAAAATAAATTCGAAACATAATATATATAATTAGTTGTAATCTTGGACTCAATAATTTAAAGGGGAAAATGTCTTTTTATTGAATGTTTCCCAGTGCTGTGATTGTCTCCTGGCATGCAATTAAATGTGCAGTTACTAATAACCTGACAATTTCTGCTATGTATACTAGAAAGAACAGCTGAACTTCTCTCATTAGTCTTTTTGTGGAAGTCATTCCCTACTACTTTTTGGGAGAGGTTTTAACCAGAAAGAAAAGAGCTTTCAGTAAAATATCCTATGAAAAGTGATTTACATTGGTAGCTGAAAACATTCATTAGTGCTTTAGCACACTCTAACTTGTCTGGAGCAGAGTGAGTGTGGACCTCAGAGCACCTCCATGGAGCACCGTGACATAACCCAGTGATAGCTGCTTGTACAGCTATGTAAAGTGCTTAATGTCTGACTTTCACAGCTATTTATGTCATTCAGCATGCCAATAGGTGTTTTTTCACTATTTCTATATAAATAGGTTCAAAGTAAGGTACTTGTGGCCCTATGATGCAAAGAAAACACAGTTAACACTAGAATTATTTTATTTCCCACCATCAGCGCCAGGATAGTGCATACATTATGGGAAGTGGCAGGGCTCTATAGGACAGTACAAAATTTGAGTCTCTGCTTGCACCCTTATAGACAACAGCTAAAACTAAAACCACCAGCTGCATTTACTTTCAGTGAAGGGCAAACAATTAGGTGGTAGTTCTTAAATTTTAGTTGTATCGATCATGCTACATTATTTTATCACTCTGTGCTTTCCCATCTCATTTATTTCCTTCCTTCTTTTTCATAGGCTTGTTTCAAGAGTAGCTGCTCACTTGACTCAGACAAGACTGTACATAAGTGCATGGTAGCAGTCGCCTTGGAAATGCCTTTGTTATTTATCAGAGACTGTTTAAACATATGTCAATTTCCCCCACAAGGCCTCATTCAGGACCCATCAGGATCAATGGAAAAACTCCAGTTAATAAGACCTTGATGCCAGGCCAGATCTGATTTCAAAAGTCACCCAAGAAGGATCTACTTATGGTAACACAGATTACGGTACTTGATAGCTTTCATGCATAGGTATATTTTTATTGTGACAGAAAGTGTATATGCTCCATTCCCCTACAGAAAAACTCACATGTCCTTGAGTTGTTGGCAGATGTTGACAACAGACCAGAAGCAGATGATGTAAGAGCAACAATATGTCCCTGAGCAACAGCAAAGCAGCAGGTGCAGGAGAAGCATATGCCGCATTCCCAGCAGCAGAAGCAGCCGTGCAAAGGGCTCTTAGGGACCGCATGTGGGATGCATGCTTCACTTTTCCTCTGGCACTGAGGGATGTTAATAAGTCTGCATCAAACCAAGCAAGTAATTTACAAACTTAGCTTTCAATTATGTAATAATTCGTAGAGTAAACACACAGACTTCAGTACAAGAAAGTTTCTCAGGCAAAGCAACCTGGGTCTTTAATAAAATATTGTATTTTACTTTTAAATATTGAATGTCCATACATAATAATAAAAGAAATTAGAAACCTTAGCTCTGAACCTATCCCCAAAACTAACCCACACAGTGAGGAACATGAAAAGTTTCCATTCATTTATTCTCAAAAAAAAGACTTTACCTTCAAAAATACTTTATAAATTTCATTTGAAATGTTTGGATCACAGCACTTCTGAGACATTCTTTATAAAATAATAAAAAAAATAAAAAATAACAAGAAAGAAAAGCAATGGTTTAGTGACTGAAAGCTTTTGTTCTGCTATTCAACTCTCACATGCTACTTTGCTGTGAATGTGCTGAATAAAAATATGTCCTTTATGGTTAAAACAGAGAAATTCTGGATAGAAGTTGTCAGTTTTCCTCCAAAGTCATATTATGGTCTTCTAAGTAGAGTTGGAAAAAAGTCTGTTTTTTATATGTTTATATATATATATACATTTGTTATGTATATGTTTATATACATATATGCATTTTCCCTTGAGATTAAACCAAGACTTTTCTAAAATATAAAATAAAGAGAAGATACACTTCGCATAAGAGCCATCAAAAAGCAGCCAGTGCATAAGAGCATAACCTCTTTCCTGCATTATGCAGGATCTGTTCCTAAACTCCTGCTGTACTATACTCTTTCATGTTAGTGACTTGAAACTCAGCTTGGAGAATTAGGGTCTCTTTTCTCTTTCTGTTTGGCTTGAATAAAAACTTTCTTATTTGGATGTATAGAAGGCTTGTGATTTTTTATTTTATTTTTTTTTTTTTTAGTATTTTTCTTTTTAAGAAATATTTCCTTTTAAATCTCCAATTCTTCTCTTTATCCATTTGGTTATATTTAGTGAACCTGGTAGGAACCTAATATATATACACATATATATATATATATTTATTTATTTATATATATATACATATACATATACATATTAACGGTTGTTCAGGTAGTAGTGAAAGGCCACAGCACAGTATCTAAATTGGAGAAACAAAGCATCTCCATTGGCCTAGTTTTTTTATCACTTAGTGATCTAAAGAATAACATGACAGGATTTTGTGAATTACGCATGTTTGGAACAGTTTGAACTGTCATGGATGAAAACTAATGCAAAATATCTGGATCAAGTACAAGCAGGAGTAGGAATTCACTTTCAGATGACCATTAAGATATTTTTCTAAGCGCATTAAACCATTGATAGTGTTCTCTACCGTTACCGATGCCAAGAATCAGTACGTAGCTGTATTGGGTTTATGTGGCAAGGGTATTGTAGTGGGGGGGGGGGGGGTGGTGAAGGGGTGACAGCACCCAGTGTTTGTGAGAAGCGTCCAGCAGCTGCCCCATGTCAGATCAAAGCTAGCTCCAGACAGCTCCAAGAAGAGAGAGAGAGGAGTGAGAACCAGCCTAGTAGACATGCAGATCAGTGCAGCAGGAGGGCAGGAGGTGCTCCAGGGACACAGCAGCAGTTCCCCTGTGGCCTGTGCAGAGGCCCCTGGTGGAGCAGGCTGTCCCCCTGCAGCCCATGGGTCCCACACGGAGCAGATCTCCACGGTGCAGCCCGTGGAGGAGCCCCCCGGTGGAGCAGGTGGATGTGGCCTGGAGGAGGCTGCGGCCCATGGAGAGCCCCCGCAGGAGCAGGCCCCGGGCCGGAGCTGCAGCCCGTGGAGAGGAGCCTACAGGGAGCAGGGGTCTGGGGGGAGCTGCCGCCAGTGGGGGACCCGTGCTGGAGCAGTTTGCTCCTGGGGGATGGAGGTCATGGTATGGAGCCATGTGGGAGCAGTTCCTGAAGAGCTGCTGCCTGTGGGCAGCCCCCGCAGGCTCAGTTTGGGAAGGATGGCATCCCGTGGGAGGGACCCCATGGGGATCAGGGGCAGAGAGTGACCGAGAAGGAGCAGCAGGGAAGAAGCATCAGGGACTGGCCACAGCACCAGTTCCCAGTTCCGCTGTGCTGCTCGGGACAGTCTTGAGAGACAGTAACAAGACAGTCTTGAGAAGACAGTAACCAGCATGGCAGCCCTTGTTCCTTCTGAGAAAAGGGAAAGATTTCAATCTGGAAATCTGAATTTCTTTAAGGATCTTTTGAAATTATTCTGCAAAGAGGTTGTTCTGGTAGAGTGTTAGAAGGAAGGACAGTGTAGAACATAATGGAAAACATAATGGAGAACATAAGCTGGAAAATCTCCAGAAGGATAAAATGTAGATTTGAAAGAATAGATTATAAAGTCAGGTCCCAAATCAGCATTCTTCATCTTCTCTCCTTTTTCCTGTATTTGATCTAAAAGGCACAATGGTTGACTTCATTCTGTGGTGGTACCTGTAAGTCAGAAATTATTCACAATCAGAATAATTTTTATATGTGAGCTCATTTTTGTTCTCCTAAATAAATCATGTTTTTCAAAAATAAATACATATTTATTTATGCATGTGAAAATGAAACATACCTAAAATTAACTTTGTGACAGCTGGAAATGGATCTTTTGGAAGCAGATGCCAGCTGGGGATAAGCAGAGAGCATTGTTTTCCAGCCTCTCCTTCTCCCTAGATCTACTACTGCCTCAGAGACTCTGTACAAATAGGAATAAGAACCAGCCGTGCTAATCCTAGGCACACACCATACCTCAGGGAAAATCCCCATAGAGGATCTCTGCAAGACATTATTGCTTCCATTTATAGTGAGTAGAGTAGAGCAGTGAATCTGTCTTGAAATGTTGGGTTTTGTTCTTTTGAAAAAGAGGAGCTAAGAATGAAAAGCTGGACTTGACTGAAACAAAATAAATCATTTTGAGGCTTTTGCATACATCAAATGAAGGCAAACAGCTCGGCTGCTGTTTCAGATGCCAATAAAAGTAGTTTTCTTGGGACTTCTGTTTGCAGAGCCCCAGCCTCTGGCCAATCTGAATCCTTTCACAGTCTTGGAAAAGAGCATTTTCTAGCTTCCCTCAGCTTCTGGTGAAGCTACTCTACTCAGCTAGCATTGAAATTGAAATTATGTTGTAGACCCTCAGATACATGGAAGGGATTTCCAAAATATATATGGGAGAGAGGCATCTTGCTGTCCACTGTGTCTTTGAAAATGTCCCTGCAGATGCAAAAAGTATTTCTTCTACTGTTCTGCTCTTGACATCCAGCTACAGTGCTACCAGATCCTGCAGGCAGGATAAAGACATAAGAGAAACCAGAAGCATAAAATTTTGTAAAGGTTTTCTAGAAATTCTTATTCGATTCTTTTTCAATTTACTTTGGTTTCATTCTTTTTCTTGTTTCCTCCTCTTGATCTGGTTACAGTATGCCGTTGTTTTCTATCAGCAAGAGACATACAAAAAGGTTTGGAAATTCAAATTCTAAAGTTCTGTAGTCTCTTAAAGTCCCAGCAAGGGCTGGTTTTTAATCCTTTAAATACCAGGATTTCATTAAAGCTTTTTTTCCCTCCTAATTCTCAGTATGAATCACAACTGAACTGCACATTAGGCTGTTTAAACAGTAAAGCATTTACACAGAGGAAATCCAGCTGTAGTGTAAATACTATTTAACAAGTTTTTTTTTTTTTGTTTGTTTTTTTTTTTAAAGACATAGTTCTGGAAAAGTCATTATAGCTATTTGTTTGCCAGAAACTATAGGAATAAGAGAAAAATCTTTTGTATGTCATTTATTACTGTCACTTTATAGGTCAGGGAATTATAAACAGCTTTAAGTATTTTGCAATAGCAGCTTTTTATTCAAAACTCTGCTTTTTTAAATGAAATGTTTGGTATTTAGCTATTACAATGCTTTCAGTCACTTCAGCTGAGTTGCCTACAGTTTTTACAATTATGAATGCCAAGATGTTCTTATAGCCACATGTTAATGCTACTAGTTTTTCTTACTGTGTGTATAAATCTTGTACCAGCATTGTGACTGTCAATCAGAAAGTATTTTTTAAAACTACAGATGGTAGATGGTTAGCTAATGGCTTCCAATTCACTTAAACTTCATTAAGATTTCCTACCATAACCTTTCATGGCAAATTTACATAAAACTCACATAAATCCCATAAATATTTACTACTTCTCATCAACTTTAATTCCTTGTCCTGACATGTTATCCATATGAAATTTAGTATAATCTATTGGTGAGGTTTTATAGGATTCTAGGGTCTTTTTTTTGTTGTTGTTTTTGGTGGTCTGGTGGTTTCAGTACCCTGAAGCTCCCTAAAATGCATACAGAAATATTCTTTGACTGCCTAGCTGTTTTAAAGACAAGGTTGTCCTATAGCTTTTCACTTTATATGAGAATAACAAGGGGCTCCAAAGATAAACTAATCTCCTTACAATGCAATGTGTCTTGCTTTTACTTGCTTTTTACTGAGATAATGCATCCACTAGATTTTAGTTCACTTAAGAATAAATTTTATATTTTCAATGACCAAAAAAAACTTTGTAAAAGAACAAACTTTAAGTGTACAATAAAACTTCAGTGGGATTACTTAAATGGTGGAGTACTCTTTACTGGATTGCAGGTTTGTCATTGGTCCTTACATTTTGAAAAGAAGGAGAACCTTTTACATACATTTACATACATGCATTTACATAGCACAAGAAAACAGAACAAGGAGACAAATATTCTCTATTCAAAAGATGGTAAAAACAATAATGTGGTACAGCTGAAAAATTAAAATGTAACAGAAGTAGTATAATCTTTTTGGCAAGGAAAAAATATTAATCTATGAAAACATATGAAATCACTATCATTTTATTTTTCCTCACCATTGGAAGACCAAACCAGATAAAGAAGTAACTAAGCACAAAAGACTTAAAGAAAGAAAGAAAGAAAGAAAGAAAGAAAGAAAGCAGAAAAAAGAAAAACAGTTACTGTGAAGTAAACCTTATAATCAAAAAGACTTTATCATACTTCACAGTATCTAATTTATCTAATCCTTCACAGTTTAGGTCAAAAATAAAATACAATATGTGAATAAAAACCTTCAGTGGGAGTTCATATGGTGTAGAAAATCAGAAAATCAGAGAACACTTAGGAAATAAGGAAGGATTATGACAGTTGTCATCACCAGTGACAGTTGTCATCATCAGTGTTCAAAAAGAACTCTCCTCAAAATTTCAGTCTTTCAAGCATGATATCTTTACAGATTTATGTAAGGGTAGCATGCTAATCCAAGGTTAAAATCAGAACAAAGTCTTTACGTTTGTGTCATCCGTGCTTCCCCTTCTGAATGTTAAATTACCTGGGGCAGCAGCTCAGTATGTGTGCCAGACTGACCAGGGAGATTAGATCCATATTCCACTCCCCAGATTAATGTTTGTTAATTGTTTGTCAACAACAGAAGATTAATTCTTCATGCTTTTACAATGAACAGACATTTTCAAGCCCTTTTCCAAAGTAAGGATATTTTTGACTTAAGCACCAGTCCTATGAGAGTTCTTATCAAAGAAGCCCATATGTTGGACCTCACATTCAGTCATTAACAAGTTGGAAAATTGGGTTTTGAAAGAACATCATCTTGTTCTGAGGCATCTTTCTATCATAATTTCCTCCCTGCATTCTGCCATTATGTATTTTCAGTCCTTTCCTTATTCTTTTT
The DNA here is from genome assembly GCA_011075105.1 of Heteronetta atricapilla. Lineage (NCBI taxonomy): Eukaryota > Metazoa > Chordata > Aves > Anseriformes > Anatidae > Heteronetta > Heteronetta atricapilla. The sequence continues at coordinate 83,634,864 of CM021733.1, forward strand.
CAACCCTTCTCCGGGTTCTTGCTTTCCTTCACCTCAGGAGAAGGGTCAACACCTGAGCAGTCAATAAGCTCAATCACACAGATAATAATGAACTCAAAGCATTATCCTTTTTAGTGGTACCATGTTGCTGAACTGACAACGTAATGTTGCCAAGAGAACTAGTTGAAGATACAATTGTTTAGAACTGAATGCACAACCATGATTCAAACCTAAATCTTAGGTTCATTGCTATCCAGCCAAATCCTGAGATACCTGGACCTGGTATTGACCTGGTCCAGGTATCTCAGGATTTGGCTGGTATCTGATACCAACCACCTGTGATACCTATTTTCCTATGCATTGGCAGCCCTAACAAGGGTAGGCTTTCCTTTTACTGATCCCACTCTTTTCGTAAAAGAGTCTAAAGGCAGAAGAGCCTACAACTCCATGTAGTTGAATCTCATGAATTACTGTGGGCTTGTATACTTCATCCAAAACAAAACTTGATGAACTTACTTGGACAAGAAATTTGGACGCGATGAGATGCTGGAGAGCAGCCTAGAAGAGAGGGATCTGGGGGTCGTGGTAGACAGCAAGTTGAATATGAGCCAGCAGTGTGCCCTGGCAGCCAGGAGGGCCAACCGTGTCCTGGGGTGCATCAAGCACGGCATCGCTAGTAGGTCGAGGGAGGTGATTGTCCCGCTCTACTCTGCGCTGGTGCGGCCTCACCTCGAGTACTGTGTGCAGTTCTGGGCACCACAGTATAAAAAGGACGTGAAACTGTTGGAGAGTGTCCAGAGGAGGGCTACGAAGATGGTGAAAGGCCTGGAGGGGAAGACGTACGAGGAACGGCTGAGGTCACTGGGCCTGTTCAGCCTGGAGAAGAGGAGGCTGAGGGGAGACCTCATCGCAGTCTACAACTTCCTCGTAAGGGGGTGTCGAGAGGCACGAGATTTCTCCATTAACACCAGCGACAGGACCCGCGGGAACGGGGTTAAGCTGAGGCAGGGGAAGTTTAGGCTTGACATCAGGAGGGAGTTCTTCACAGAGAGAGTGGTTGCACACTGGAACAGGCTCCCCAGGGAAGTGGTCACTGCACCGAGCCTGACTGAGTTTAAGAAGTGATTGGACTGTGCACTTAGTCACATGGTCTGAACTTCTGGGTAGACCTGTGCGGTGTCAAGAGTTGGACTTGATGATCCTTAAGGGTCCCTTCCAACTCAGGATATTCTATGATTCTATGATTCTATGACTGTTACAAAGCTGAACTGTGAACCACAAGCCAAAACCAGGAGACATCAGAATCTGTCTAGGCTCAAATCTTTCCCAGGGAACTGGATGAAATAATTCCAGCAGGTGGAACTTGCTCTGTTTTTGGAGAAGAGGATAAAAGGATCTCAGTGTCCTTGACAACTTGGCATTCTTTCCTAATCCCTGTTCTAAAGATCCATATTCTTCTAACCTCTTAATCAAAATACAGTTATCAGAACATAAACACAAAGCATGAGATTCTCAGCAGCACCTCTGAACACCATCCAGGCCATCCAATTGCTATCATAACTCCTTGCCAATAAACATTGCAGGAAGATGTAAAACAAACTTAAATAAAATATGTTAGGTCAGACTGTTTTTGAGATAGCTGGAAGGGATGTTGGGCAAAAAAAATAATAAAAAATAAATAAACAATTTAAAATATGATGAGAAAAAAAAATCTATTTAGAAAGATCGTTCTGTTTCTACTTACTCATTTTTTCATTTTTTCTGGTCTTCAGAAATCCACAGAAACCAAAAGCAGCGTCAAGTCAGTTTTGGTCATTCAGCATGCTTAATTTGCTTATTGCTATGTGTCTCTGACATTACTTGCAGCTTAGAAGAATTTATTTTCAATATGTGTTCGTGTGGTTCCATCAGCAGCACATTATTACTCCCATTAGCTATGTGGAATTAATGAGTAAAACCAAAAATAATTGGGCTATATAATTTCTGTTTTGCTGGCCTGGTGACACAGCAGCCAATTTCATGTATCACAAAAGAAACAGCACATTGAGTACAAAAATCAGTGTTTACTGATACGCGCAGTGTTGACTGCCACATTGAATAAGATTTCAGAAAGACTTGTCCTGCGTGAGAAGCTGAAAGAGCTGCACTGTACTAAAGAGAGAGGGGTTCTGCTTTGCAGTAGCCTACTATTAACTTCATATACATGTAATTTCTTCAGACGCAGAAGAAACTGTAGCACAGCATTAATCTTTAGCTTGCCAGTCGCTGAACAGATTCACAGGTTAAATGGACCAAAGGAATGGCAACCAAGTGAGATGTGGGGAGAAAGCCTTTCTGTTTTGGTGTTTCATGCCCTGATATCCCTTAGTTCAGAAGTTCACTTAAGCTTCAGGCATCTGTGAATGACTACAAATTACAGAGAAGGAATTATTTTAGGAAAGAAAAAAAAAAAAGTGTTTCCAAATTGAATAATGGTTTGGTCATAAAAGCAAAGTCTTTTGATGCATATGACTTCAGCTTACAGGTAGTAGGAAGTGAATCTCAGAAGACTGGAACTACATCCATAATATTATATGGCAAGAATATTTTCTGTATTCATTATTACAACTTCACTGCAAGAATAAACTAAAGCATCTGTGATAACAAGCCTTACCTAATGTTCTGATTGGCTTAAAGTTCAGAAACTGACCCATGAAATAAAACTGCAGCACCAAATGGTGCTAACTGTGCTAACTGAAGGTTTCATCTGCCTCCAAAAACCTAAAAAGTTAACTCCAAGTCTAACACAAACTTTGTAATCCCATAAAGTAATAAGCAGCTCTGGACAGATCAATTTATTCCAAAATAAATTATTTATTATTTATTACCAGATCAATTTATCCTAAAATAAATTCATATGTTCCAGAACAAATATTCTTATTACTGTAAAGTGAATGACTAGCTTAAACTGAAGTGTTAAACTTTAAGACACTATTTTTTTTTCTCCCTTTTGAAATACAATGAAATAAAGATATATCTTTAGAGTTATGAGAGTATTATAATAAATATTCAGTCCTTAGAAGTGTCAAAATGTTTTTGTTTTTTTTTCACTTCAAGCTAGCAAACTGAATCTAGCCTGATCCCAAGCAATATTGTTCTGTAGCAGGCAACAATATAAGATCATGTATAAGTTATTCTTCCAGTCACAAAGACTAACAAACAGAAAACAGAACAAGTAATGTTTTTGCTAATCTTCAAGATGATTCATAAAAGTGATGGGAACATACTGAAAAATTTGAGTGTCATTAACATTCTCTTTAAAGGAAAAATAAATCCTATTTTACAACACACATGCTGTGAGAAGAGCAGTCCCCCTTAAACATGATAGTTGTCATATGAAATAATGACATAAGAAATCCAAATGATTTCATGATTCTTAAGTATTTTCCTTCATCCATTGTTTTAGAGGAAAGGTGGTTCTTTATGGCACCAGAAACAAAGGATGTAAATACTTAACAAGTGAACATAACTAAATTCTAAACAATTTTACTGAAAGATTTTTGGCTGAGTTACTTCTATTAACTGTCTTTTTAGCCCAAAGTTTAATTTGGCAACACTCAAGGGTTCTTAGTGAAGTTAGCACAGCTGATTACTTTCACATCCAGCCATGCACAAACATTTAAACATGTTGAAAGTCACGGAAATTTGCTAAAAACATGAACCCCATGGAATTCATAGCTCCCAAGACAGCTGTAACAAAATGCAAGCAAGGGGTCCTGACCCTGCAAAAGCTCAGTTCATTAGGTTTATTCAGGAGAATAAGTAGTTCAAGTATCAGCCCTTTGGGTACACAGTCAATATGATAGCAGCTGGTCTGCTGTAACAGACATTCATTAAAACCTAGTTCATTATTATCTTGTTCATTCTACTACTGTTTTATTTATCTTACTGTTATTTATTCTCAAGTCTTTAGATAGGAACTCTTAAAAACCTGAAAAGCCTAATTTCATGTATGCATGTTACCTAAACACACCTATAATATGCTTGCTGACATGGGTCATTAAAAATCATGGCAACACAAAATGTAAATAATTCTAGGTTGTGATGAGAGTGACAGCTTTCATAATCTGGGCTATGATTAAGATGGTAATGTATATATAATACATGACATACCAGCAGAAACTTCTTTCCCTTAGCATCAACATTTGTGTAAGGGCAGTGTCTTTAAAAATACATTAAAAAGAAATGTGAAAATTAGGTACAATCTTTATCATTCTATGATATACTCATTCAGCATGTAATTCAATCCTCAGTAAGGGTACTGGGTTATCCTGTAAAATGGAGGTTATATGAGGTGAAATGTTTGAAGCAGGATGTCAGGACCTTGTAAATCCAATTCCAGGAGAACTGGTTAAATTTCTGAACAATCCTGTCGAAAATGGGGAAAGAAGTTGTCTGATTTTGTAACTTCATTTGCACATCTATATAAGAATAAGTCTCTGGCACGGCTATAAGAATAAGAATAAGAATAAGAATAGTCTCTGGCACGGCTATAACTGCCAATCTAACATCTCACAAACTGTTCCTTTTTTTTACGTACCCTTTAGTTTTAAGCATATTACAATATTAATATTATATCTGTTGTGTAATTCAGGATGAAACAGAGCTGAATGCTCTAACAAGTGCAATAATGTAATAATTTCACCATTTTATGAGTGTGAGTTTAACCTGCCATAAGGACTGTACTAAGATCTGTACTAAGATAAGTGAAATAATGGTAAGTATGTTGAAAATGACAAAAAATTGTGAATTTTCTCAGTAGATATCAAGGTATTTACAGATGTGAGTTTATATTTCCTTATAGAGCTGATAGATGGAGATAGCAAAGAATTAGGGAAAATCATGTACAGATCGATAGATCTCTTAGGTCCCAGCTGCCATGCAGCCCACAGGTTGCTATCATCTGAACAAACATGTAAGACAACTATTACATTCTTACATGATTTAATTTATTTTTATGAGAACAAGTAGTTTATCTATGGACTTAGAACACATTTTAGGTCATTAAAAATATCTCTGTATCATCATTTCTTTCACAAATAGCTGAGGGGAAATAAAAGGAGACCTTAGGAACTGATTGTTTCTTTTAGAACTTTGTCCTGCTCTTATACAACTCCACTTCCTGGTCTTCTTTCTATCTAAATAACCATTTTGCTTATAACAATGAGCCTACTCATGAACAAGATGTTTGTGAGCTTGAAATGAAATGAAGGAAAGGGTGTGCAGGAATAATGTTGACTACAGGAACAGGTGAAACCACAACTAAAGCAGTGCTTTGGAGCACTTGAGTACTGAAACAGGATTGTCCACACTGGAAACCTGCTGGGGCAGTCCCAGGCACATCTCTGACCCATGCCTACCAGATGTTTCCCAAACCTTTCCCAAGCTCATTTCAGGTATTAAAAGATTCATTACAAAAAGAAACCATTTTCGATAGGTGGCTTAGACACAGCCCCCTGCCTTGGAGGGTAGGAAGTGTCCATAGCATAGATGTTGGTCATGTTGAGTCAGATAGGGTAAGTATAAAAAAAAAAAAAAAAAAAAAAAAAATATTACTTCTTTTAATTACTTACTATATACTTAGCTGGTGTACACCAGGCTTTACTTCTGAAAGGATTTTATACAACTTCTGCCTTTTTTCCCCAGAGCAATATGCCATAGATTAAAAGACATCATCAGACCCAAAGTTTTGCATTTATTGTTATTAACCATTTTCATTGTTTATACTCAGAATTCTTTCTTAAAATGCTATCTTTAATGTAATATTCCCTTTCTAAGGTGTTAGTTATTGTTACTTTGCCTGGATTATAAATTCATCTGACCAAAAAAAAAAAAAAAAAAAAAAAATCTTTCATTTTATTTATTAATCTCTAGAGATTAAATAATCTTAAATAGCAAAATTGCCAGAAGTGTCAGGATTAAAAATATCTTTAAAAATGTATATCTTTATGTATATAAAATGTATATCTTTATAAATGTTACATTTAAAAATGTAACAGATATTCAAGTAAATCTGTTAATAGCTCAGAAATGACCTGACATAGTTTAATATAAGCAAATATGAAATTATGCCCTTTGGATATCTAAACATTGCCAAGTAAAACACTAAAATTAAAAGGCTTGTACAGATTCAAGAAGGCAGAAGGGGATTGAACGAACAGTTTATATCATCAGATCCTAATATCCTAGAATTTTCAAAAGTTCAATTCCCTGAAGAAAAAGAAACACAAGCAAAATAAAATGGGAGGGAAATATTTATGCATATAAAATGTAAAATGGTAACTGTGAATCTGGAAGTGTTAGAAATACTTGACGAGATAATTAACTCTTCTCTTCTATAATTGTTCATTCATTTTGAAGACATTTCATTATAAAGAAAACTCATTTGAGTAGGAAGATAATAACATCAATGATGAAATAAAGAGTGAAACTGAGAACAATTTATACAAACAGGGAGATAAAGAATTTATATTAAAAGAAAAAAGAAAGAAGAAAAAAAAAGTTAATGAAATATTCTATGTCCATGAAAGTTAAATACAAGCTGAAGGCATTCTTTAGATTGCAGAAGGACACATTCTTATGAACATCAAGGATTGTCAAGGAATCTTACAAATAGTCAAGGATGTTATCATTCCTGTTATATAAAAGGAAGATAGCCTTATTTATATATTTTTTTCCTATTTTTTGTTAGGTATACCCTAACAAAATGCTTTCAATACTGTTCATGTCTACAGTAAACAAAAGAACTATTGTAATCAAACTTCTTTAAATTAATGAAGATAACTGGTATCTTAGAGTGGTTAATCAAGTAGGTATTTTTTTTATTTTATTTATTTCCTGAAAAAAACATTTGTACAAACGAAATGGTACTGATATAGCTCTGACTCCCATTACATTCTCTCTGACCTGCAATCAAATTTCCTCAGACAGATTTTCAACAGATTTTCTCTTTCAGAAGAGAGAAATTGTTCCTCTTGAGGATAAACATGGTCATTTAGATTATGCCCTAGAAGAGGACATCTGCCCTGCTAAAGCTAAATCACACCCAGGCTGTACCTCATACTTTAGACATAGAAAAGCCTCTAAGTAAAGGAAAGTAGAATGAAAATTAGACTTAAACTAGGGTCTGGTGGTGATATTTTTGTTGTTGTTTTCATTTAACTTTTTTTCACAGAATGAAGGCAAAATCATAAAAGTATTTGACTATGAAACAATGCAAGTTATAACTAGCATATGCTAGTCTAGTAAGCTGCAGAAGTACAAAGTTTGTAAATAGCTGTCATCAGTCTAACTACTTGGATTTTAATAACATTTTTTTTTTTTAAGTTTTGGAGAAACCTATATTTTTGTCTGATAAGTAACACCCTCTGTGTCAGATTTTTAAGAGCTGTTCATTGACCTTAGTTTTCATTATCATTTATCTATTGATAATTAAAACAAATAACTGGAAAATAAATAATTATTTAAGTGTGAATACATTTGGCATCTTCACCATGTTCACTACTAATTCAGGGCAAAAAATCTGAATATTGAAACTGCTATTGGAATTTAGTTGTTGGGTTGTGTTTGGTCTATGAGTTTTAGATTTTACATATTGATAATTCCGAACAGCTAAAATCATGAGGAAGTCATGAATTTTAAGAAAATTTAGGAATACATTTGGGGGCAGCATGATTATAAAATAATGCATTCTGCTATCTTTTGTCTATGTGCTAGATTTAGTATTTTAGCCTCACATTTTTTTTTTTTTTTTTTATCCACAGCTATTCAGATTCTATCTTTCTATTTTTTTCCCTTTCATTGTCTCATCTTTCTTTACCTTTCCTTCTTGTTCTCCTTCACATCCCCAGTGTAAGTGAATTCCACAAGTATGTGAAGTGCTGGAGTAACTGAACGTCTGTTCAGAAACTTCTGTTCAGAAGTTTCATGCAATACTGTGGAAGCTGGCAAGACTATTCCATTCCTACCCAAGTTATTTTTCTCTAGCACTATGAGTGGTGTTTCTTACTCAGCCAAATGGCAGCAAAGGTTTTGTTTTGTTTTGTTTTGTTTTGTTTTGTTTTGTTTTGTTTTGTTTTGTTTTGTTTTCCCTAATAAGCCAAGTAACACATCATATTTTCTATATTCAGCTACAATGAACTGATATCATGAACACTTCACCAAGGCAGTTTCACGATTTATGAGACTCTTGGCCTTAAATGAAAAAAGTAAGATGTAATTTGGGCTGAATGAATTTGTAAGCATCTGATTTGAAAGATGAAAGGACTATTTTTTTTAATATACATATATATATATATATATATTTTCCCAGCACTGGCTGGGAACAAAGCCACTTTAAGATCTACCAGTCTGGACAACAACCAAACAGAGCCACTCTAAATTTCTCAAGTCACTTTGGAAATTTTAGGCCATTGCCTGCAAATTACACTTTCTGAAAACAGAAATGCAGCACTACCCATTCAGCCTTTCAACTGCTACAGACTTTCCAAAAGCACCACTCTCTAAAGTTGTCAGCAGTGTATTTTACAAAGATATACAGCCAGCAAGGAAGCAGATACACAGAGATAGCCTTTATTCAGTGCAAGAGGCATGCACAGCCCTTCACCAAATTGTTAGACACTTAGAACTGTTCATCAGCAAACTGAATTGTTAGCAATGAAGCCATGGAAGAACAGGGTGTTACAAATTTCCAGACCAAGCCTGCAAAAGACATTGTGAGACTGCAAGCACGGAAAGTAAGGCCTTTAGAGACTTCTACTCATGAAAAAAAATAAAAAAATAAAAAAATAAAATAAAATCACTGTAATACATGAACTTTAGAGGTAAATTATTGGAGTTGGAAGAATAAAAAAGACACTCCAATTTCAGGGTTTCCCCACCATAATTCTGGGATTAGAGCTCCAGGCTTTAACATCATCACCATATGTCAGGCTGTCTCATATTTTGCTGCTTTAAAACACAACCTATTATTTTTATATTTGTTGAATAAACAGTAGCCAGGAAATTCTCTTAGACTTCTATTACTCACACAATATTTCCTTCTCCTCAGATATTTGAGGCTTGTTCTTAGCACAGAATGGATCTTCTGTTCATGTTTTGTCTGTTCTGAGTAGTGCAAGTTTTATTGATTACTTTTTCTGACATCAGAAGCAAATTAATTGAATGCAGCATTGAGTGATGAAGGCACTTTGGCCTAGAAGTGTTCAAGCTACTGACTCAGTGAATATATTCAGGCTACAGAGATGAGTAGGTTTCTAGCTTACAAATATTTAATTTGAAAAAAAATAATAATAATAGTAATATTTTTTTTACAAAACCTGTCTGAAACAAAATGTTTTTCGTTGGACTCAGTATTTGCTGATTTTTTGAGAGTAGTAAAAAATCACAATCTGAAGCCTACTTCAGCATTAAGTATATATTTAGGCCTGATCAAAGTCCTTATTCTTATTGTCTACATGTGCTATGATAACCTAAATTTTCAGTATTCTAACTCAGGAAATAAATTAAATCATACAGATTTTCTGCATGGTCCTTGTTCTAATGTGTTAACAGATATTTTTGTTGTTGTTGTTGTTGTCTTTGCTTTGTTTGTTTGTTTGTTTTTCTATTTTCCATGACAACAACTCTCTACATTTAGCTTTTAACTAGGCTTTTGCCTTGGGGTACTTTTTTTATTATTATTAGTTTTTTTTTTTTTTTTTTTTTTTTTTTTTTGCTGCAAGTGTAGATGTTAACTAGCACATAATACAAAAGTACTGGTCAAGTGTTTGCAGAAATCAGCCAAGTTTCACTTATCACATAGAATATCTTCTGTCTGCCTGTTTGCAGGGAACAGTTTGCAAATTCATATTGGCCAAGCACTGTAGGAATTAATAGTGAGAGATTCAGGTGTTTGTGTTTGCTCACATTTGTTGTGCTTGTTGCTTTCTTGTTTGTTGGCTTGTTTTGTTTTGTTGTTTTGTTGTTGCTGTTTTTGCTATATATAAAAAACCACATCTGTTTCTCTACATCTTTCAGTGTTGATATAAGTAGTGCATAGTCATTAACTAATCTATTTCTTACTTAGACAATCTTTACAAAATATATATATTTTTTTTACACACAAACACACACAGACAGACAAGCATCCTGGTTAGCTGGTGTAGAAGAACAATATCATAATTATTCACATTTGGCAAAAAAATCACTTCTGCAATTTATATGCAACCATAGATTCTCGTGTTTCTAGCACTACATTAATCAGTACAAGTCAAAAGGAACTTTCTACTTATCCATGTTCATCTATGAAAGAAATTAATCTGCCTTTAGAAATAATTAATCACGTTGAAATTAATGAGCTCATGAGCTCTGTACTCATTGCAGGCCCATAGTCCCTGTTAGCTTCTATCAATAGGAGCTGAAGCATTTCCACTCTCAAACTCTACCCTGTACTCAAACCAGCTCCCCTGCCATCTCCTCTCTGCAGGTCATTGGGATTAATTTCTGTCTGGCTCTGAAAGGGATGGGAAGGAGCTTGTTGGTGACCATTAGAAAAGGTCACCAGCACCTAATTCTGTTTCTATGACAGAAAATAGATCACTAGGCGAGCTTCCCACACTTCTTGCAGTCCTCTTCTGTGGGGCTTTCCTCACTGGAAACTGTTTTTGCATGGAATTCATTCATACTTTTTTTTTTTTTTTTTTTTTTTTTTTTCTGGCAGTAAAAAGAAAGCACTCAGAACAAGGTAAGAGGGAGCAACACTTCTAGGACTGCCATTCCTTCTCTCCTTCCCCCTCCCCTCCCCCCAGAAAAGAAGGTGAGAACTGAAGGATGAGAGGTGAAGGGGTAAACAGAAACCTTCTGGGTCTATACTTTTTGCAGAAGCAAAGCTGAAATATGGTTAGTGAAGGAGTGGGCAGTAACTGCAGAGACCATACAGCCCTGTAGCAAAGGACTGCTAGAACATTGGAGATTGGGCCCTGCTGGCCACCCGTCTATAATGTGCACATCCTGGAGCAGGTTGGACTGCACAGCATAACAAAACCAGAGTGGCTGCCTTCAAGCACTTCATATGCACTGCCTAGGAAGCAAGGACACTAGGAGAAGGAGCTATTTACAATATTTACGCTGTCTAAGATCACAAACTTCCTGTTCCTATAGCTCTCTGAATTCATCTGTATTTATATATTTAGACCATACAGCAGTCTGCCTTTCTTCTGTTCTGAAATACTCTGTTGATGACATATCTATCCGGTCCAGACGTAATAAATTAACTACTGTGTTTAATTAATTAATTAATTACTGTAAAACAGTAGTTTTGCAAAACATTTAGCAAAAATGTAGTCATCTCTGAAAGATGTACAAGGGTGTGTGTGTGAGAAAGGTACTCAAAAGCTGGAAGGACCAAGGTTGAGGAGGCAGCTGAGACACTAGTGTTTCTGCAGAACTGGTTGTGAAGATAAGACGGGGGAATCTCCAAAAAACTGACGTGAATCCAGCCCTGAGTAGCCCAGTTTAACCTTGCAGCTGGATCTAACTTGGAAGTTGGCTGTGATCAGATGATTTCCAGTCGTCCCTTCCAACCTAAATTATTATATGTTACTTTGATTTTAATAGGCAGTGTCATCTATTTAGGATATATACCCTGGAGTCACATTCTGAAAAAGAAAATAATAAACGTCCATTCCTTAAAAAAAAAAAAAAAAAAAAAAAAA
>CM021733.1:83655486-83680348 GCA_011075105.1 Heteronetta atricapilla
CTCCTCTCCTCTCCTCTCCTCTCCTCTCTCCCTCATTTGTTTATTCAATGGATATAAAATTAGATATATAAATATATCACCATGTATTACAATATATCTGTAAGCAAACCTACTGCTTTAACAGAAAATTGTTATAGTGCTAGTGGGGCAACTAAACTGATAGAAATGTGAGGAAAAGTGGTATGTGGATAAAGTTGATGTTTTTCTTATAGAAATGCTATTTTGCCTAGAAAATTAAGTATGTGTTTGTTGCTTGAGGAACAACAAAGCTTGGGAACAGTGGAATGCAGGTAAAGCAGGAATAACTCCCATTAGAGTTAGCAAGCCTAGATCCTTGTCATGTAAACAAAGTTTCTGCTGTTTACTTGTGAGATTGAGAAAAATGTAGTTCAAGGCAGATTTTCAATTACTGCAGCTATGGCCTGATGAGGACTAAGCTAAGCTGAGGAAAGGAATATTTTAAAAATATGCTTTAGCTGATCTTTTATTTAAATAAAAAATCCTACTTTTTAAATATATTTGTATGTCTGGGAATATTTTTGTGGCCAAATTGATTTACAATCCCTTTTAGAGGTTTTCAACCTCTAAAATTTCCAAAGCTTTGTGGAGGAAAGTAAAGGTCTAAAGCTTGACTACCACAATCCTCTCTTACATACATATAAGATGTAATCTGGTTAGTGTCATCTACAGCCTGATCTGACCACTGCATATGAAAAACATCTGGGTTACTCTAGGAGGCCTTTGGTCAGAGTCCAATGATAGATTCAAATTCATGGCCAGATGTCTTACCTACTTCAGAGAATCTGAGAAATGAATGACCCTATAAATATTAACTTTCAGTCTCAGTACATTCCACCCTTCCCAATCGGCTGGAAGATACTACTAAAAAGTTTGCTGGCACTAAGTATCTGATGATACAGAAAGGCTGACTTATTTCCTCCTCCACAGGAAACATGGATGAGAAGATCACTGAGCATACATAAGGGATAAAAGCTGTGACAGCCTTGTTGTACAGCACTTAGCTGTGGTTATTGGCTTTGAATACAGACTAGTAGAAGGCTCAGACTGAAAATTGTTGCTTTTCTGAATGACCACACATAGCTCCTCTATGTCTACACTAGGAAATTAAAAAGTGCCACTAAGAAAAGTACACTAGGAAATTTAAAAAGTTCCCTGTAATTAGATCTAGACTCTACTTATTCAGTTGTCCTAGTACAGTTTTGGCTTAGTTCAATTAGCAGTCTCACACATAATTTCTGAGCATAGTTGTCAGCTAACACCAGAAATACTCCTCATATAATTCTAGATGTATCTATCATATTTGGCAGGGTAGGAACATTTAACATGTGTTCAAGGTCTTTCTGTACCTCAGTATTAGAGAAAAATCAAAGGTGAATGCAATATTCTAATACAGATGGAGATTTCTCATGGCAGTTTGTGGCCTGTATTTGTTCAGGGCTCTGCCTCAGACTATTAAAGCCAATAAAAAAAGATTTCTGAAGGAATTGGGTGGGTGTGTAAGTACTATAGTGAGATTCAGCTCTCTCTGAAGCTGACTCCAGAAGAATAGCTGGCTAGCTGCTTGTCACCTGGCTGTGTTGACTAGATCTTCGCCGACTACAATGGGAGCATAAATATCTACATATAGACACCTAAATTTAGATATGTCACCCAGGTTCTGAATCCTGTCTTCCTGCCTCCTACAACACAGTGACACCTTTATAGTGATTTTCCTTTGGACTCATCATATCTTTAACTTTACTCTTCCTTTTACTCTACCCTTATGCTGACAGAAATCCAAATTTCCATGTGGTTCAACAGGACACATTTCCCATCTTTCAAAGAAATTCCTGTCTTTCAGAAACAATTTTAGCTTTTTGTCCCAGCGATTCTTGATTACTTTATATCTGTGTGTTTAGCTTAGCAGAGAGACTCATGGATAAATTGTGGCTGTTGAAAATGTCTGGTTTTCTGAAAAATAGATAGAAAATTAAAGCAGTTGCAAATATATTTCTGCAAGAAGGATTACTTGGGAGTTCAGCTGCATTAAACGCTAATATTCTTAATAGCATTTTGGTGTTACAACTAATTAAATTAGAAAAAAAAAAAGAATCATGCTCTAACAAACATAAGCATTAAAATTTCTCTTTTGTGCTCAGGTGGAAAGAACTCCCATTTCATACTTCCCATATAAGTACAAACTGTAACACAAATGGTGCAATATTGTCCTGGAACACTGAGCAGAATTCCATTGGAAATATAACTTCACAAGGCATTTTACCTGAGGCCGAGCTCATAATCTCCTCCGCTGATATAAACTGTTCTCATTTGTACTGCTCCATCTGAGGCATCTAATCTGCATTGCCAATGCTGTTCTCAGAGGAAGCTCAGAACTCAGAAAAATAAAACAAAACAACCCTGAAATGTACAATCTGTCTGTAGAACTAATGAAAGTATTTTTCTTAATGTGACTGCCACAAAACATTAAAGCCTCCTTGCTTGTCTAACCTGCTTCATCAGAACCATCCTAGACGTTTTGCCCCCCTAGAAACAGGGAGTTTAAAGCTTCTGAAATGCAAATAAAATCTGAATTCAACAAGGTGAATAATTATACATTTCTTTTACTAAGTGAAAATTGGTCCTTCTAGCTATAATCTTTGTTTCTTTCCCCAGCAGTATTTTCATCCAAAATTCTCTAGTGACAACAGTGGCAATAGATCTGTCCAGTTAATCCACATACAATTTAAAATATGATCTGCAAAGAACAATTTTCCCTAATACCATCATGTCACTGTGTCCCAGCCCCAAGGAAAGGTATCATCGTTACAGCTGAAAAGCTTGTTTATTATTACTGCCAATTTCCACCCAAGTCTTAGTTCCTAAAAGATCATGTTCGTTTTGTTTGTTTTCATACAGTGATTAGGAGAAAATAAGTAATTATGTAAGAGATCTCTGAGCTGGACACTACAAAGTGTTTAGTCTGTTTACCTGATGATATGCAATTTATCGGATAAAGTTGGTTAAATGCAAATCTGAAAGTAAAATTCGTAGATACTTATATGAGAAATTTATGAAAATGTTAATGTACAACTGTTAAATGTTAGGATAGGAAACTATGCATACTTTAATTTTTTCTCAAGCTCCTCTGTCTCTGAATACAAATTTTTATGAGCTTTAGTTGTTATTTTTTTTCCCCTTTGGAAACTTGTGGAAGTAGTTATATGGGGTTTAAACACAATGGCAGCAGATTCACTGGATGCATTTCCAGTAAAACATATGGAGGAGATGCATTTCAGTACTGGGTGCTGCAGCATCTTGGAAAGTTTTTCTTTTAACCACATATTTCAAAGTACTGTGGAGTGAACAGCTGCTTATGTAGGACCTGATTCTGGCTGAAATCATACTGTTATAAGCTTCAAGTAATTCCAGTGAATTAAATTAGCTGAAAGACCTCTTTCCTCATCTCTCCTAAAAGAGCTGAACGCTAAAAAGATGTTGGATTTATGCCCAGGCTGAAGAATTAGTCCTGTTCAGTCCTTGAGGTGGTTTTACACTCAGGATGGCTTTTACCAAAGTGCAAAGATGTAGCCTGCCCAGGTCAATGGCTACATCTGCCAGCTCTGCCATGCCCACCCTGTCAAAAGATGAAAGGTCAGATCGCAGGGTCTAACTTTTGACTTTCTGCCACAGAGTGGTATAAATTAGTTAAGATTAGTTAAGATCAGCACTTGCAACATGATGAGGTACATGAGGATGACCCTGTGTGCATTGGTATGCCAAAGGCTTTCTGCATCTTCACGATTTTATCATCACATTTATCATCTTTGGAGCACCAAACAGACTCTCTACATGAAAAGATCATACCTTGAAGTTATAGTTCTGAGACAATGCTTCATGTGGAGAATTAACTTTTCACAAGTAGAAAAATGCCTTCAGCAAATGTGCTTAAAGCAGAACAGATTTAAAAGACAACTTGGTAAAATGCCTGCGTTGAATGTATTTTGGCTTTTGCTTGCCTGTGATCATGAATTATAGCAAAGCTATCTCTGCACAGTGCCTCCGCAGTCCTATTGTTAATCTTTGGAAGAGTTTCTGACTCACCTGGTTTTGACTGAAAGACAGAATGGTGATGTGCTTAAGAGTCTCTCTGTGGGCACCATTTCCTACTTTATTGCTCTTATTACAGCTCTCATTAAAAATCTGGAAATCTCTTTAACTCCTCCACTGGCCTTTAAGAACTAGCAGAGGTGTTACTTCTTACTGCCATGATGAGGGAGGAGGGTACCAGATGCTGCCACCACTGAGAGCACCTCCTTGGGCCAAGACACATGCACTACAGAGAGACAGACAACCAGAGGGTTTTAGCTTCTCCATCTCATTAACTGTGTGGTCTGTGGAAGAAAAATGGTGCAGAAAATCAGTAGGCTGGCCCAAAGACATAGGAGCTTAAAGCAGGGAGACTTTCAGTGACACTCCAATATTTTCTTCAAAGACAAAAAGGTTTCTGAAATAAATAAATAGAAAAAAAATCCATCAAAATACAATTTCTTTTTTTCTTTTTTCTTTTTTTTTTAAGAGGTTGTAATGATACGTTTTGAAACAGCAGGGGCTGAAAGTGATCTCAGCAGGTTCAGCAGTAACAGCTATAAAGAGCTGATATGTCATTACAGTGCTGGCTGCAGTTTAAGCTCCCTCGTACTAACAATCTGTTTCCTCTGTTCTTCCCACCACCTCTCCTCTTGCAATAGTTTCATGGTGATCACAGTGCTTTTGCCCATCTCCCCTTCTTGTGCTTGTGTGCACAAGACACCCTTGTCAGTGAGTGTTTCACCCACTCTGTTAGCTCACTGCTGATTAAACAGAAGACTAACATAGAAATACAGATAACACAATATTCTACCTCATGTCACATGGTGACAAAATAATAATAAGAAAAATAGATTGCATCATGTTTTCACTTTGTGATTTCCCTAAAGCTGTGCAAAATCATCATGCATCTTCAAAATCCAGGTGGAGCCAACACAGCATTCTTTGCTGGCCACATTGTTTATGGGCCAGCAGCCCAAGACTGCCTAGTTATTAAACCAAGAAAAAACCTTTCAAGTATAAATGCTGTTTCACCTGTTATTTCATGTTCTGTATAAGCATTGTAAGCTCCATAAAGGATTGTGTTTCTTTTAGAGGTGGGCAAAGAATTTAACTGAATGTTGTCATAATTCACAAGTGGGTCAGAATCTAATGAATAGAAACAGAAAGGATAAACTTGCCTGTAGGCTGTTAAAGTAGAGTGTTAGAGACATAAATATATTTAATGTGGAAGAGAAGACATTTCATCCTTTTCCATGACTAAGATCACTCCGTGCAGCTATGTTATAAATAGCAATGAAGAAAAATATGTGGAAAAGAACATGTTCACAGCTTTGTTCATGCACACATAAAAATGGCAAGGCATCTTAAAATTCAAGGACCCGTTAATGACAATGATAAAAGAAGATGTCTAGGGCCAAGTTCCAAAGTCCTTAAATTACAATGATACAATGATAGCTAGAGTGGACCATCCAATCTTTTCTAAGCTCATATCTGACCATCTGAGTTGAAGACAGCAGCCTTGGTCAGGCAGATCTGCTAACTCCAAGATGTACAACTTGATGTCCTAGCCAATGCTTTCTGCAGTGAGACAGAGGCTGGACAAGAAAAACTCCTGTTGAGTTCATATCTGAGATGCTTGTTTGCCTATTAACTGCCATTGCAGACCCATATGAATGAAAACAAAGAGAAATTATTCTGTAAGTTATGAGTTTATCCAAAATAATAAAATAAAATAAAATCCATGGCAAACAAGATTTGCACAATTAAGATCTTTCACCTGACCCTTGAAGCCTCTGTAAAATCAGTAGGCTATGGCTTTGCTAAAACAGCTGAAGAGACCTGTGCAGATTATCACACAGCCCAGTTCTGGGCATATATAGGCCCAACTTTTATAAGAAAGAATGACATTTAAATTTTAGGTAAGCTCTGGAAGTATGTGGTTTTGATGGAATGGGCAGCAGATATTTATTAAAGATTGTAGCATCTATATGATGACTGTTTTTCCTCTGCTTCATATTCCTCCAATTGTAATCATGCTATACTGACCTCCATATCTTACCCAAAAGCCACGCTGTTTTCTGCCCTACAATTAGTGTCTTCATTTATTTCAAGTGTGTTATTGTCTGTATTCCCTCCATCTGTTGTTGATAGCTCCACATGTCTGTGGACTGCTGTGTCTCTTGACTTATGTTATTTTCACAGTCAGTTTTCATTGAGGTAATGGAAAATGTCTGTGCGCATAAACCTGTTCAATGACAGTTGTAAATCATGACTCAAGTTCTCCAGAACACCTGTCTGTACATCTGTGGCTAATCTCTCTCCGGTTTTAGATCTAGCTCCTTAAACCAAAATGTTTTATAGTGCCAGCAGAACCTACCTACAGCCGGAGCTGTACACTGAGGATACAATTAGGATGATCTGCAAACAAGTGCATCTGTCACTCTTCAGAGTGCTACTTCATTACCTCATTTCAAATAACAGCCTTGATCTTTTCCCCAGATTTATGGTCTTCTTGTGAGATATTAGTAGACTTCATAAGAGAGGAGAAACTGGAAAACATATTGCAGTGAATATCTGTCTGTCTAACTATCCATTTACAATACACCAGGGAGCCATATATCTAACAACTTGAAAAGAAGACCAGGATTCAAAAGAAAAGCTTCACTTCTTCTTGAGAGATGACTGTTTAGTCATTGGGGTAACATTTACTAATTTTGAATGAAATTTGCACTTTTCATCTCTTGATGTGTTGGTTGACCATGGCGCGAGCCACAAATACTTTCCAATTGTTGTTCTAGGATTATCGCAAGAACTTTCTAAAAGACCAAATAACTGAGAAAAAGGGAAATGAGAAATCTACACAGAAATGTTTTAGAAAGAAAGGATCAAAAAGCAACCGCTAGCTGTGGAGGTGAAAAAGAACAAGTAAATGGAAAGTGAATTAAAAAAAAAAAAAAAAAAAAAAAAAAAAAAAAAAGCACAAGTTTAGCTACAAAACAAAGAACAGAACTTCATGAATGGGAAAAAAAATGATAGAAATATTGTGTGAATGGATAAAATGAAGATTCCAAGACAGAAGCTTTCTGAAAATCATTCATAAGTCCTTACACCTTCAGGGTTTTGTTCAGTCAGCAATGCTACCTGAAGTTCTAGGGTTAGTGCAGTTTGTAAAGGCACTGAGATCATGTCTTTGTGTAGGAAAGATGGAGAGGGAGCAAAGTAAGCCACATGAAATAAGAATTCAGAATGAATGATGGTGGAAAACTTGCTGCTCTCATGTCCTTCATTCTCTGTCCTAACAGGAATGCTTAAGTAGTATGTAAATGCCACTCTGTTATACTCTAAACTATCCATTTGGAAATTATGTTTTGAGAACAACAGAGAAAACGGTAAAGCTGGTAATAATATAAAAACACTTCTGCTCAATACTTGAAAAAAAAAAAAAAAACCTCCAATAAATATAACAAGAATGTAGATGTTCTTTTGTCTTCAGCAAAGAAAATTGTCTATTTTTTCTGTATGTGTCTTCCCACAATTTAGTATTCTTTTGAGATGCCAATGAAGGGATTTTTTATTTGTGTAAGTTGCAATATTTAATGCACAGAAGACTTTTGTAAACTCTTAATTATATTCTTGTTTGTAATAAAATAAAATGAGAATAATACCATTGACTTTAGCTTTACCTAATTAGCTTTCTCTGGCACTTCTCTGCTGCTACCAGGAGCTTTGCCTATAGATCAGAAGAGCTGACCTCCTGTGGTGTGTCTTTCAGTCTTGTCTGCCTGTTGGCCCTTGTGTCTAGGTTTCCTATTTTCTGGGTTTTCTCTGCCCTGAAATCAACCAATCTCTAGCCTTGGGCAGATATTATGTATACGCATTTCTTATCCTGACAAAGCGATAAAATATAGCTGAGACATAGAGTCAGAAATTGGGAACATTCCTGAGTCCTGCAGAGAATAGATGTTGTCATGGTAATTGGAGACTCCAATATATAAAATAGCTTTTTGCAATGTTCTTTGTAATAAGTAAATAAATAAATAAATAATAAATAAATTTGGAAAGCTTTTGCAAATTTCTTCTTTTAAAAAGCCAAAATATTATATACTGTACCCTTCATTAACTAAGGAGACTGAATGCAATGTTCCTTTTTTTTTTCCTTTAAATGCAAGTACAGAAGTGCAGCCATGATTTCTTTATTGTCCTTTACCCTTATCCAAACCTCTACAAAGCTCTCTGAAAGTCAATGCTTTAAGCGTTTGAACTGACCACCATGTTCATCTTTTCATTACATCATGTTCCTCTTGAATTACCTTTATTCTTTCATTCTCTGCTGCACATCTCCTATTCTCAGGTTCTTCCCAAACACCCACAAAATGTTATATAGATCACATATAACTCTTTGTTATATGTGATCTGTAATTCTAATGTTATATAATTCTCTCTCAGAGTAGAAGATAAATTATCAAGGATAAGTGGGATATATCTGAATTAATGTTTACTTCTAACATGTTTATGTGGAAAATTAATCAATTTGATCAAAAGCAAATTTTAAAGCACAGCACTAATTACTCCTTTACTGCTGTTCTTGACATTGTCATTACTAAAATGAGTATATGCATAGCTGAGAAACACAGAAAGAGAATTTTTATTTTGTTTAACATTAATGGGATGGGGAAAATATTACATTACATATAAAATGCAAGGCTTCTGAAGAAACCTAATCTCAAGTTGATGCAAATGAATCAGGAAAACAAACAAACAAACAAACAAAACCTACATTCTCTGCAAACATTGGCTAAAATATGTAATACACATTAAAAACAAATAAAAGTACAACTTCCAGGCTAGCAAATGGAATAATGTGAGGGAATTGAGCTGAGCTCTGACAACTGGTTTAACCTTTCCCTTGCTCTCTGGCATGGTTTTGGTCTAAAAGAGCAAGAAGAATTGGAGAAAGTGTCTGGGCATAAGTTGGAGCCACATATGGGTCAAAGACTGTTAACAAATAAACAGATTGGATTCAGCACATCATGTTTGGGGGCTAAGGAATCTCAGCTGGGTGTACATGGGCCAGGGAACAGTTCCTGGCCTGCTTTGTTTACTAGTAGAAATATAACTTCCACACATCTGTTGTGGAAATCCCCTCTCGAAATCCTGTAAATACTCTAGCAAGTGATTTTACAGGCTGTAAAGTTGTCAAGACATTAAGACAAAATGTTCAAAGGGATATTATAGCACATATACAGATAGATGCTAGACACATAGACACGATCAGTTGTCTCTGAGCATTGTCCCTCTGCAGGAGACAGAATTATGACAAAGAAACTATATAAATTGCTCTGCTGAGATTTAAGCCATTTATATTATCTAGTGTCTGCCTGTCCTGGTTTCAGTTGGGATAATTTTATTCATAGGGTAATATGAATAATAATTTATTCATATTCATAATTTTCATATTCATATTATAATATAACATTCGTAATATTCATATTCATAATTTTCTTCATGGCTGGTATGAGCCATGTTTTGGATTTAGGATGAGAATAATGCTGCTAACACACTGATGTTTTAATTGCTGCAAGCGGTGCTTACACAGCCAAGGCCTTTCTTGCTCCTCGAGCTGCCCTGCCAGTGAGGAGGCTGGGCGTGCACCAGGAGCTGGGAGGGGACACAGCCAGGACAGCTGGCTCAGGCTGGCCAAAGGGATGTCCCACGCCAGGTGATGTCATGTTCAGCAATAAAAGCTGGGGGGCTGGCTGGGGCAGGGACCGCTGTGTGGGGAGGGGAGGGCATTGGTCAACAGATAGTGAGC
Source organism: Heteronetta atricapilla (assembly GCA_011075105.1). Lineage (NCBI taxonomy): Eukaryota > Metazoa > Chordata > Aves > Anseriformes > Anatidae > Heteronetta > Heteronetta atricapilla. The sequence continues at coordinate 83,665,388 of CM021733.1, forward strand.
AATTGCATCACTTGTTAAATTATTTTCCCTTCCTCTTTATTTTATTTTTTTTCCTTTCCTTTCTATCTTTATCTCAACATATTTTTATTATTATTATTATTATTTCTCTTCCCCATCCAACTGGGTAAGAGGAGAAAGTGAGTGAACAGCTGTCTGGTGCATAGTTGCCAGCCGGGTTAAACCACAATGCTGTTTTACAGCAGTCAATTATTTGGAGATAATTTTCAGATTTATAATCATAAATTGACATGGGAAAAAAAAAAAAAAAAAAAAAAAAAAAAAAAAGTAAAATCTGGTTAAAGTCAGACAATTTGATATTTTGCACTGTGCTTGGTTTCTTAGTACATATTATTCCTATGCTAGACCAGAATATGCCAGATGGGACATCACTTAACACTCCTAGGGATAGTCAAAGTTTTGGCACAATTTGGTGCATGCAACTCATTTATTCCCTGGAATCAATGACAAACACCCTACAAAAAAACAAACAAATGACTTTTAAATTGTCTATATCTCAAAAGTGGATGGAAAAATTGACACTGATGGTGGATGTGGTAGCAGAAACTAACACACAAGAGGGACTTCTGATTTCTTGTTGAAGATAGTTTTAGGCCTGTACAATTCTACTTTAAAAACTTATCAAGAATTGCATAAGCACAATCATTTGCAACAGAAACATCCTCAGTATGAATATCCCAGCAGAGAAGGAGAATGGGAAAGGAAGAAAGATGATGCTTAAGTCTGCAATCTTAGTACATATATTGTTTTTCATATTCTACTACAATGCCTACTTCAACCTTGGGAGTCCTTGTCCTCCAAAGACTCAGCAACTAGGTACTACAAAAGAATAATTCTGAGAATGCACTGAAAGTTGTCACAGAAATAACAGTACATTTATCACTGATTTTTATTGTTAAATATGAGATGAATCCATTGAACACAATCTTTCTTGCAGTAAGTTAATTTTGAACTTATGATGAAAAGGAAAAAAAGATCAGATCCACTTTTAGTCTGTATAAACTTAATGCTGTGTCATCTGAAGTCATTGGGCAAACATGAATATTTGGAAACAAGGAGGGAAAGGTACTACTCATTATTTTATTATCCACAGGCATTAAATATCCAGCCCAGCTGTCTACACTGCACTGTTTCCTTTCATTTCTGTCCTGGGGATTTCATTGCAGAATAATTTAGGTGATTCCTGTGCTGTTGGTCTATTGTTAAAATCTTCTTCCTACCAGTGAAGAACTGAACATTTGACTCAAGGTTAAAAGACTACAGGGCATTAGGCCAATGAGGATTAAGTGTTGCAACACAGAATATTTTCTAAGACTTCCAAGGATCTGAGACTAAATAGCATTCAAACTGACGCTTCTGGAAATAATACAGATCCTGAAATCACAAAATCTTGGACTAAATTCAAAAAAAAACATCAAATTGTCTACTGGTTTAATACCCAGAACAAGCAATTTCATTATTTTTTTCATTAATTTTCATTCACATTTTAGAAATATATTAAAATTGATTGAATTTGAAAGATTCTGGTGTCCCATTTGCACACAGGATGATATGGTGCAAACAGGCACAAGCTGTACTAATTTTTCAGAGCAACCAAAAGAACCATTTCATGTGAGTGATGAAATGAGATGAGACTCAGAAAAAGGTTCTGAGATTACATTTTATTTGGTTTCAGCAAAATTGTGTTTTGTAAAATTACTTAAAAATAAGTTAACAACAACTATAAGGCACACTACCAAGTACCATTTCTGCCTTGAATTAAAAAAAAAAAAAAAAAAAAAAAAGAAAAAAGAAAAAGAAAAGAAAAATAGACAAAAGAAAAAAAAAAGAAAAAGAAAAAAAAGAAAAAAAGAAAAAAAATGAGTGATCAGTGACAGAAAACTTTCTCTGTAACAAATTTTCTCCCTTTATGATACATATATATTAAACTATGATTTTCTTTAGAACAAACAGTAAGCATTTACTGAACAATATCATGAGAATTTAATTGTTAAAAATGGTCAGAAAATGACTGAAATATAGTAATTAAATAATTGATAACTCAAAATTAAGTTTAACTTAATTTTATGCTGCTCTTAGTTTTCATATTTTAGATTAATTCTTCAACGTTGCCGTTAATTTCTTTAAAAAGCAATAAATAAAATAATTTAATACCTTTCTCTTCACTGAAAATAGTAAGCTTCACAGAAGAAAAAAGACAGTAACAATGTCATCTTCCTCCCTTTCCCCTCTCACATTTTGATATGTTTCTGTCAGCACGTATCTATCATATTTTATGAGTTTCCATAACAATCTGGGCAACAGTTCACCATATGTACTGATTTTCTGTATCTTGGAAATCATTTTTATTTCATTGTTTCTTTCATAGCATCACTTTTGAGAAAGGACTTTGGACAACATAATGCTTAGCTTCTTAATTATCTTCAAACAAAACTACCAAATCTGAGTCAAACATTTGGCAGTTGAATAATGTCAGAAGGATTAAAAATTAAGTGTTACCCATAGTTTTAAACTGATGGTTATCAGGAATGTTCTCATGTTCCTCAGAGAATGCATTTTATTCATCTCTCAGGGAAGATGCCTTTGCTAACACTAGACATTTATTTTTCTTCTCTGAACAGCAGGGAACTGAAAGGTGCTAGAAGCATGCAGTAGAGGCCTCAAGCACTAGGAGGGCTCATTCCACTTTACTAAAACCATGTGAATTCCAAGGAGATTCAGACTTGCAAATTGAAAGAGTCAGGACAAGTTTACAGATCAACCTCTTGCTGTGTACATAGACAGCTCCAACAATGAAAGGTAAGGAACTGCAAGTCCCTAGTGACTAAGGCAGTCTGTGGAACATTTATGGAGAAAGGAAGATTATTTTTTAGTTTTAATTCTCAGTATTAGCCCTAGCTGATAGTTTCCAAAATAATGCTGGAATGTTGCCTTAGTGACAGTCTTTCCTTTATAGATTCTGCTCAGGACCCAAATTATTCATTTGAAATTGTATTACAATAAAAACTGTAGTAGTACCTTATTTAGACACTGAAGAAGAAGCCAAAGTGGATGGCTTGCTCTCACAGAAATATTGTATCTCCTGTTCTTCTGACTGCTTTACAAATCAATTCAGATCACCTTTCTATGAGTACTATGAACAAACCTCTGAAGCATCCTCAGAGATTATATTTCCTCAGCAGTGTTGATAACATCAGCAAAACACTGCTCAAAGAGTCAGTCAGCACTGGGAAAACAATATCTGTAACTGTCACAAGAGATCATTTTATTTTTAAAAGATGATGGCAAAAAAAATCAGTGGAAGATTGTGGATGCTGCAATATATTAAAATTGTGAGTAAGAAGAAGAAAAATATCAGTGCAAGTCTTTAGAAAACATATCCCACTGGGCTGTGATAAATGTAAAACAATTCTGCCTCAAATCTATGGTGATTATAAAAGAATACAAAGACAAAGAGGTGATTATAATGACAAAACAAGCTAAAATGTCATCCTGCAGTAATTAGGGAAAACAGCCATATTATCTGATGTTCAGCCACTGTTTATATGCTAAACTCCCAACTCACCACCCAGACCACTTACTCTTCCACACTGACCAAATATTTCATGAATTTAAACTTTTTCAGGTTACTGTTAAAAATTCACTGATGCCTAAATTTCAATACTGAAACTGTTTAAAAACTCTCAGTATAGGGAAATGATTGCCTTAACCCTCCAGAAGGCTGGCTTTGGTTGCAGGGTGCTGAGTGCAGTGGCAGTGACAACAAACTCTCTCCTGACAGAGGATGAGCACATTTTGTTCCTGCCCAGGACATTCTAACCCTAGGCAAAATGAGAGCTAATGCTCTGATCCTCCCTGGATCAGCAAGACCAGGATCCAAATGTACTTTGACTACTGTGCAGTCAGGTATTCTGGATGGGCAGTCTCCAGCTTTCCACTAAAACAAAACCTTCGTGTCACCATGATTATTTAAATTGTGAGGTAAGGAGGAGAAGAAGCCAAAAAAGATACAGCTATTTAATTATAGAGAGCACTTGGTTCAGTCATTGGGACTCCATTCGCAATGACTAATCTAGAAAGCATACATTTTCCAAGCATAAGTGGAAACCTACAACCCCAAACAATGAGGACAAAGGCCTAGAGCTTTCTGGTAGATCTCCTAGCACTGTGACTTAAGCATCCCTTGCGGCACCACAGAAAGAGGCAGAGAGCCTGCCTGCTGCCCCATACTGGAGCTTACAGGTGCACCCAAAGTTGGAGATGGCCAAGGATGCGTTTACTCCCTGCCTAGTGAGTATCTGAACAGGTTAAGAAATTTGACCAAAAAAAAGAGATTTTTTCCATTATTCCATCATTATTTCCATTATTCCATCAGTCTTCTGATGAAACCTACTAAAACTCTTGGATCCCAAATGAATAGGCAGGTTTAATTCTTAGTCTGTAACAGGAACTCATGACAACGGAAGTAAAGGAGCTCATACTTTTGGAGCACCTTCAGACACTTCTGCTTCTCTTGTATGTGAAGCTCGGGCCCTCAACACAGGTCTGCACTGCTCTTCTGACATAAATATATAGATTAGATTATGCAGTGCCTAGAGACTTTGTATTTGTATATTTATGCTCACGGTGTTTAACACAGTTTCATATAGAGCCTTTTTAAAATCATAAGCGTTGTAAAATCTGTTCTAAAAGTATGGAAAATGCTTGTAGTTAATCATTAGTTTCTCATAAGTATTGTCTTAGCAGGTCACAGTGAAGCAGGCCAATACGTAAATCAAAACAAGTACATGGCAAAAAACAATGTGTTTCTTTTTTTTTTTTACTTTCTTTCTTTTTTTTTTTTTTTTTTTAATTGAAAACCTGCTTTAAATATGTGCATATTTGCAGATGTCTGTGTGGAATTAATTATGCAACTTTTTTCATAAACAAGCAACAATTGCAGACAATGTTAATTCTAGATATATTTTATGTAATGTTAATATGACTATGGGAAAAGTTTGAACAGCAAACAAACATGCTTTCTTAACTCATTAGCAAATAAAGAAAAAATGCATTTATTCATGTTTTATTTCTGTTCTCACAGAAAAAGAAAAAAATATATATCTGCTTAGAATTAAGTAAAAAAAGAAAAAGATGAATCACAAATGGAAGAAATATATAAATCACTTCACCTGCTATTCTCTTTCTGGTTCACTACAATTCCTGGCTGCTTCCATGTTATCCAGCCTGTTCTGAAGGCCAGTGAGTTCTGAATGCCTTATGAAATCTCATCCTCCTAAGAGACTGAACATAGATCGAGCAGATGGAAAGAATGGAGGAAAAGAAGGAAAGAGAAAGCATGTAGGCTCCAATCTGTAATGTACAATCAGAATTACCAAGAGGCAATGGTTGTCTTGGAAAATTATTGCAGTATCTGTTCAAACGTAAATAGCTCCTGTCAAACTCAAGTAACCTTTTTTTTTTTTCTTTTTTTTTTAATTGCACAATACATGTCTTTACCACCTTAGTTTTAAGGTTTTTCTTCTGCACTCTGCTGGAATTTTTATTTTTTTTACTTTTCATTGATAACATTTTTAAGCACAAGTCTAGCACAAAGTGACCACTTCTGTATGATATTATGGGCAAAAAGCTTTTATAATGTTATTCATTAGCCCACAGTTATAATTTCCTCATACTGTTGTTGCTTATGGGCCTTGCTGGGCCCCAGTGGGTGTACAGAGAAAAAAAGGCCACTGTTTGCTCATGCAATATGTTCTAAAAGGGTCTAAAATAGACCAAATATTGTGCAACCCTCAAATTATTTGTCCTTGTAAATAGTGCGTATAAAGTAGCATGTAATATAGTCTAGGTTCTTATGCTTATTTGTACTGATTAATTTGAAGTCTGTGGCTGTTTAGATGATGCCATTAACAATGACAGACAGCAAGATTTTAGCTTTGAGGAGATTTCACCTTTTACAAGTACTTGATCAATTTTAGTCTCAGTATTCTATCTTTGGAAACAACAACAACAACAACAAAAAAAAAAAAGCAGTGAAAAATCTGTTTGGTTAAGAGCAAGGGATATTGGACTCAAGATCTGCAACCTGTAATGTAATAAGAAATGTACCTTCAGAATTTCAAGATGAGTGAAATGGCTGGTCTCAAAAATAGAAAATAAATCACTTATTTTAAAACATGGAATGCTTTGCTCATATTTTTCCTCCCCTTATTATAGCTAGAAAAGATAGTTATATTTGAACTTCCTCAGTAACTAGAGAATATAGAAGGCTTTTTAAAAAATGTATTATTTCCTATTTACATAAACACATTTTGTTTACTGCAGCAAGGAAATATCGATAACTGATTTACATACAAATATAGACTTACTTTTCCTCCATCTAAAATATCTGTTGGCTTTTTTCATCAGGCTTTGGCCCAAGAGAAATATTGGCTTGAAAAGGCCAGAAAGTAAGTTTCTACAGGGAAAAAGATTTTTTTTTTTTTTTAATTTTTTTTTTTTTTAAAAAAAAAAAAAGTCATTCAAACTCAACATTTAGAGAAATTTCTCTATCACCATCATGAGTTAACAGAACTCCATTATTACAAGTATATTCTCTGATTGTGATGTCATCCATTCAAGTAAAAGTGAGGAGATATATTTTCTCTAGTGACTAATGGTTTATTTTTGCAATGAGATGTTAGTATCAATGCAGCTCAGCAATCTTGAAAATTTGTTGTTAACCCCGGAAAGCCTTCTAGTTATTCATAGTCCAGGTTAGTACAATATGTGACCTACTAAATTCAAGGATATTTTCCAGGAGTAAGGTATCTACATGTGTCATACCTGTAACACTGACAGAGGCTTAGGCAATGAATTTTAGCAGAATTCTTCTGTGTCTGACAGAAAAAGCCTAGACAACAAGACAACTCCAAGACTGGGTTATTAAGACAGATTCTAGGATTTTTCAGATTTCAGCACCTGTTGCATGGGTCCTCTAGGAGTCCAGGTATTTAAATTCCTCAGAAATATAATCATGGTCTTTTCTCCCTTCTCTAATCACATTTTTATTTTGTTTTGTATTTTCTACTTCTCTTGCTATGATGCAACATGGTAACTTGCCGTCAGCTATAACCAAACACTGCAGGCCAGGTCCAGGTTCAAACCAGCAAAATTCAGTGTCTTCTGCTGAGATCCTATGCATTCATAGCCCTTCTGAAAATGAATATATTTATCTTGATAAAGTTGGTTGTTAATATTTTATTTTCCCCAAATTCAACTTCTATATGGTGTAGTAACAGGAGTGTTTCAATCTGCAAGGGTTTAAAAAATTTTAAATCCATATTTGAGTATGACTGCCTGACTGCAGTGAGAGAAGAATGACCTTTTCTTTTCTGTCAACACTGTTAGCAGCAAGCTCTTTTCAAGTAGTCTAGCATCCAAATACTGCACTGCCTCATTTCAGCTTAAGCATGTGCATATATATATTAATGTACTGGGATTCAAATGATGAGTTACTTTAGCACAGCTGTTCCTGAGGCCAAGTTATTTATGAGCCAGTAATATCCATGGAGCAGTAGAAGTCCCAGACTAAAGCCCATGTAATGAAGAGTTGAAGAATTTATAAAGTAGACACAAAAACAAAACTAAGAAAAAGATACATAGAAGGGAAAAAAAAAAAAAAAAAAGTAATGATTCCACATGAAAGCCTAGAGAGACTTGAATTTCAATTATCTTAACTTCTACAGGTATTGTCTTCTTTATTATTACAACTGCCACTCACAGTTGACAAGTTCTGTTGAATTGCTGAGTAAGACTTTAATGTAGGTTAAGTCTTAGCAAAGCTGACCAGAGTTCTCTGTGAAATTTGCAAATTCTCCCCACCTTAGAATTCAGTTCTGCAATGATATCCACAGTACCACAAAGCATTGGTTTTGGTCCCTTTTTGGAAACAAGCTATGTTTTAAAGTGATTTATCTCTATCTGAAATATTTATTTATTTTTTAATCCTCACTTTCTCATACTGCAAACATTATGTTTGACGTTGTGCAGAAGGTGAAGTTGACTCATGTCCCCACAAACTGATGCAGTCAGGCAGATTGCATCTGAGCTGTGGACGGACAGAAGGACGCATAACAGCATGATCTGGGGTTCACACACATCTACAGCCTCATCACTAAACTAATGCCATGAATGACTAATTTCAATGTAGGGAGCACCACAAATGTCATTTAATAAGTACCATTCTATTTGCCTGTCACCTAGAGTAAAGGTAATCCCTGTCTGAATGTTAGAGAATGAGGAATAATTAGGGTGGTGGTACAGAAATGTTTGGGGACAATTGATGGCTTCTGGACAGGGAAAATGCTGGCTCATGTACATTCAGGAGCACAGATCTGTCTTCATTACACACATAAACATGTCCCCAGTGCCTTAAGGAACAAATGCTTCCAGGAAACATTCACTCCCTTGTCTTTTGTGGGTAACAAAAGCTTTTAAAAATGGCAGTTGAGTCCATGCAGCCAGATACATCTTCCAGTTTCTCATTCAGTTGCATCTAGTTGGATCAATTTGAGATTTCTCAAACCAGGCTCCTTATTTGCAAACTTGGCACAACACCTAACTTATGAAATAAAGCACTTGCCATTATCAGCCAGGTGATTTCCCTACCAGAGACCCAACCAACATATTCTACCACAGATTTTACATTTTACTATATAAGCGAATGGAGGTTGGGTTGTTAGGAAGAGAAATTTAGTGCCATCCAAATAAAGGCTAATTTTCAACTTTTTAAAGGTGTGCTTAACTAGCAGTAAAATACACCAGCCTGAATTCTGCAGTGTTTCAGCTAAATCACTTGTTAGGGTGAACCCAGAATTCTGTGTGTTACAACTTGCCTGAAAGCTGTACTCTCCTCCAGGGATAAAAAACACTGACAGTTTAAAAATCCATTTGTAAATTCCCAGGCAAAAACATGGGTAAGTGAGGAAGTGAAGACTGTAAGAAGCCTAAGGGAAAACTCACAACAGAGTGTTGTACAGCAGATCTGAGGAAGCCCAAATATCAGGCAGCCAGGAAATTCAAAGTTAAGATTACTCTTCCAAAGTCCCCCAGGCTTCTGCAAGTATGAAAATGTAGAGATAAGGCTGTTTAAGCAGTTCTAACTGTGTTTCAATTATGAAGTCTAAAGAAAGCCATCCATGTGATGTGGATATAGTACTAGGAATGTATTAACTAATTTATAAGCTTTATAAACTCTTAATAATACCAGGCAGTACTTCATATGCATGCATCAGCTCTCCCACAGTACTGTGATAAAGACCCTTTAAGTCTGTGCTATCAATTTGGCTTCAAACTGTTTCACACTGTTCTCTCTTTAGAGGACCAGTTGCTCTAGGGAAAGTATGTGGTCCCTGGAGCCTGGAAGGAGATGTGATGGCATTGTCAGTTTTCCTTTACGGGTGGAAGTTCCCCTGCTGTCCAGGAGTAGATACTACCTTGAAGGCTGAAGGTGTGGCTGAGTAGGAGTTTGCCCAACTTTTCTGTCTTCATGCACATTGCTGCCACCTATCTGAAAATTTTACCAAAAGTCTGTGTTAAGAAAATATGAATTTTATAGGAAGTTTGTTTCAATAATTATGAGGGTAAAGAGCCCTATGCTCATTTGAGATGTGGTGAGTGATAGCCACCTAATGTTAGACATGTATCGTGTAGCTGCTGAGATATCTGCATTAGGATAAATAACCATGTTTGATGTATAGGCATTGGGAAAACGTGGTGCTTCTGAGGAATTAATCATCCAGTCTGGAAGTAAACAGCTAAAGTAGGTCAGATGAGTCTCACTCTGGAGTACCTGCTTTCTCCCTGCTGAGCGTAAAGAGAGTCTTCGATGAATAACTCGGGTGTAGTCATCTGCACTGTACACATCTAGCCTTAGGTGAGCTGAAGCCAGCTCATCTTATGAGTCTGCAAAGAGAGTCAAGTCTGGATTTTCCAGGCTGTGAAATGTTTTGTGAAGCTCTGTTTTCATTCAAAATGCAATTCACTTCCCAATTTTGCTGGTTATTTCTCTGAACTTTAGAAGAACAAAGGATATACCAGATCCAATATTAAACATGATACAAAATTCAGGCCATCTTCATCTCCAGGAGTTTCTACCTGAGCTAAATGGAAGAGCAATACCCAAATAAATAAAATATGTTTTGTAAAAAAAAAAAAAAAAAAAAAAAAAAAAAAAAAAAAAAGTTATAATTACATATTATTTGTGCCATTAAAATCTTTAAGTATCTTGGCTCTGTTTGTTTAGGCAGTGCTCAAACATGTCAGAGAACTAGTTCCTACTCTGAAAACAGTATAATCAAAGATCATAGCAAGGGAGATATCAGTAAACTGAGGAAATCTACAGAAATAAAGTGATCAAGCATCCAGCCAGGCAGGGACTATAGAATACCAGATGCAAGAGAGTGTTCTTCTAATAGAAGGTAGGTTTTCTGTATATTAAAATGTGATTTGTGCATTTCTGTCATGTTTCAGGGGGGGCCTGTATCTGTATCCAGACATGTCCATACATCACAGCAACTACAGAATAAGATACAACCTCTGTCATTCCAGAGTATCATCTACATCTTCCATACTTATATTTCAGCAAAACTTTCCGTTTTACAAACCATTTTTTTTATATATTTGAAAATTCAATTGAGGTATTTATCATGCTAAATTACTAAAATAAGCAATCATGTCATCATAGCTTGCTAATACAGCCTGTCTGCTGGGTTCCAGCTGGTTGGTTACTGAGATAAAATAAGACTGAACAGATACTCTACTGAGCTGAAGTTGTAGAGGGAGATTTGACTTTGACAAATATCTCCTTTACATCAATAGCCTGGAATATTTTCAAAGAACCAAAGAAAATTTTTAAAAGAGCAAGCAATCACAAAGTACTGGATTGAGTTATGTTTGCTCAGATGCAGCTGCATTTCACAGTCCCTGATATTTTCTGGGAATGATTTATGAGCAATTCAACTTGTGAACATACATATTTGTATGCTCTAAATTTTTGCATGACTGTCTTTTCATGTCCCACCTTAGCCCCTATCCCAATGCCTTGTTAAATTTTAACAAACAAAAAAAACCAAAAAACTGTATTAATTCACAAGATAATTTTATTTCTTATTTGCAGTTGTTACAATGTCAGAACTAGTGTGCTGATCTCTTTGCTTTGTCCATGATGTTGATGCTTTGTGTTTCTGCTAGATATATCAGCTTTGTGTAGAAAACAAGAATATACACAAGTTATTCTAGTTGATCATTATTTCACATTTTCTCTGTAAGAAATGGTATCATTATAGAGGAAAAAAATAATAAAAAAAAGACAGTAACAGTAACAGTACCTTCTTTTTTTTTTTTTTTTTTTTATTTTTTTTTTTTTTTGGCTTGTGTATAGATAACATAGGGTTTTACCAGCTTTCTATAGAAAAAAAAAAGCATATGATTTTGTGAGTTTTATAAACTTACAGAGAATAACGAACATATGTTGGTACTTTAAAGAAAATCTGTAAACCACTAATAAAACCAAAAGTTATATGAAAACATGAAGGCTGCAAAGTTTAGTATGTTGCAGAAAGATACTTTTGACATGATGTTCTCATTAAATTTCTATAATATTTAATTAGAAAGTTCTGGTTCATGCTTTTCATAACAAAGCTGAAGTCACATCACTACATGTGCAATGCAACAGGAAGAGACAGTAAGATAACCTAAGGAAATCATTAACTGTTATTTTTAATAATTTCTTGCCAATATGATCTCAGAAATAAGAGTAAACTGAAAAGTAATTTAGCTGCACCTATTCAGTCTTTGCTTTCATAGTATCTGTGGGCAGGAGCCAATAGGGGTCCTGGAGTAGGTTCATTCAAGGCACTATGCACCTGACACAACTTAACCCTCTAGTATCTTTTCAAACTTCTAGAACAACCAAACCATTCATAATCCTACTCCTGATATCAGTTTTCATATTCTCACATACCACACAGATGAACACAAACTTGACACCTGGTTTCCAACAGTATTTAATGTCACACATAAAAAGAGGTCATGGAAATAGCAATCAAAATATTTTCTTTCCCTTAAAATTACTTTTCTGTTAGGCTGGTGCATCCAGAGTAGATGGAGGAGCTTCTGCACCATATGAACTCCTGTCATTGCAATTTACAAAATTTCTTACATATATATATATATGTATATTACATTAATCAATATTTATGTGACATTTCATCAGGACTTTTCAAAACTTACATTTGGAAAAATGTTGACTACAGTTGCCATTAGTACTTGAATACTCCTGCAGATCTTTCATCTCAACTACAAATAAAGCAAGACAGGAACTTTCTTAGATGCTGATTATTCCATTACCTTGTCTGATGTTCCTCTGAAGATGTGGATATTAGCCATGCAAAGATAGTATAAAAACAGTTGGAGGTACTGTATGTGCTTCTACCCAAATAAATGCTGGAATTGTGTTTCTTTCACTGGTCATCCTCCTCTATTACAATGCTGAATATACGGATCCTAATGCAAGAAAAACTGAGGACCCATGGAAACTGTATTAACAGATGTCCATCATAGTGACATCACCAGGTATTGAAAGTGAAGGTTAAAGTTAAGTGAAAAGTTAAGTGAAACTGTGCTATTTCCCTTTATTAAAAGAGCAAAGGCATCATACATTCATTATACAACCTCTAGCTGAAGAATGTGAAAAGCTTTCACAAGAGCTCTATCTGTTCTACCTTTGAGTTCTTTTTGTTTGTTTGTTTTATCACAACTCTATCCAATAGCAATAGATAAGACTTTGATATATCAATACCTATATATCATATATTGTAGCAAAACTTGAAAACTTTAGAGATTGCACATACATTGCAGACAAGACCAATAAGTAGGATGAGAAAGATGGCTCCCATTATTTTGGAAACTGAAGAAGTTTAAAAAATAACTTGAAAGAGATGAAAACAAGAATTACATACAATTCTACATATGTAAATACAAATATTGTGATCTATTTTAACACTGTAAACAAACAAAAAGTTGTAACTACTTTCTGAAAAATAAAGATGTTTAAACCTTTTAGTGGTAAGGAGAGTTAAATGTAAAAGGTCAGACCTGTTAAACTGAAGCATTTCTGGCAATAAAATATATTATCTCTGACTTTATAGAAACACAGATTAATCTATCTCAAAATGTGTGATTTGGAAAGGAGAACTAAAAACTATGGTGTTACCAAGACAGAATGATTTGATTAGGATTATTCTCCCCAGGAGAAATGGTGGCCAAGAAGAAAAGTGAACCAACTGTAGCTGTTTACCTCTTAAATTAATCTATCTGTAAACTCCATAGCACATCAAGATGTGCTCAAAAATAAAATAATATAAAAAGATGAATCAGAAATGTTGTCAAATATACAGTAAGTAGGCAATGACATCTTTTGTAAAATAATAGTCTCTTTTTTGGTTTAATGGTGACTGGAAAAAATCTCTGTTTCACAAAATCTGGAATTTCTATTTAGCAGGTTCTTCCTAAATATATATTCTTTTATTTACAAGTGAAATTACCTTTTATGTTTCTAGTTCTCAGACCTAAAATTGGATTGGCTGTCTTCTACACAGCCCCTTCTTCTTACTTCCTCTTTCAGGGGTATGAAGAGTTGCAGAGCTTTACAGGTGGAATTAGTGCCCAGACTGCTGAGTGCAAGAAGCAAGCTTCAGCAAGCAAGAAGCCCAAACCACAAAGCCCCCCATGCCCCTTGTATCATTCAAGGGATGGCTATGGTGAGGCCCTGGCTGCTCCAACTATTCAGTGTGACTCAGTGTGCCCTGGTCAATCACAGGGCAACATTTAGCATTGTGGATGTATCTCATCTGTGTTTTGAAACAGAAACCCTAAATTAAAGATTATTACAATACTACTCAGGATTAAATCATAGTGTGCACACTGTCAAGATCTTCAGCTGGTATAAAGCAGCACAGCTCCTTCGCATTCATTATTGTAACAGAAACTCTATCAGATTAGTATTTAAGTGCCCTGCAGTATACCACAAGAACAGCATTTCAACCAACTATATTAAAGGTCACCTAAAATAATATTTCTTTTTATCAGTCTTCTTTTATTTTTTATCAGTAAGTATTCAGGAAAATAAACCGAGTGCTGAAATAGGAGTTAATTCAATTATGATTAATTTGTTGCAAAGAACAAAAGATAAAAGAAATAAATACCTTTTTAACCACATTTACATCATCCCTGAGACTAATTGACATATTAGAGATAGCAATTCTTGTTAGTATGAAACTAATTCCTTAGTGAAAAGGTGCCAGTGTTAATATTTTCTACAAAAGAAAAAGGTGATAAAAGATAACTTTGTAGAACATCAGTATCTTTTATTTTGGAGCTGTAAGAGTATGTAATTCCTGGGGAGGAAAAAAAAAAAAAAAATGCGTGTACAGGGTGAAACTGGCAACAGCCAGCCTATTCAGAACATAACTGACAAATGGTGATAAAGATCATACAGTCAATGCAGTTACATTGAAACGATTCAGGTATAACTTAAGAACTCTCCATATGATAGCTGAAAAGTCAGAGATGTTTTCTTAAATTGCCTAAGATGAATCTCTTTTCTATATTAGACACAAGGCTTACCTCTTCAATAGAACTAAAGAGAATAGGTTTTATTAACGTGTGAGATAATCGAAGAACTATCAGAGGAACTTCCATCTCTGTCTAGCAATCTATTGTCATGAATGCTTTAGTAAAGTTTCAAGTGTAATTCTTTATCTGAAGCAATTACAGAAATATTACTACACTCCAGATTTGACATTTGGTAGGCTAACCTCTCTTCAATGTTTGAAAAAAAAATAAGCAAAAAGATAGGGAAGGGAAAGGAAGGGAAGGGAAGGGAAGGGAAGGGAAGGGAAG
>CM021733.1:83689482-83711147 GCA_011075105.1 Heteronetta atricapilla
CCCCCCGGGGGGGGGGGGGTGGGGGGCAGCTTTTTCTTTTTTTTTTTTTTTTTTTTTTTTTTTTTCTTTCAGTGGATGGATCATCATATTCAGAGCCGGACTCAACCTCACTTAAAGGATATTTGGCATTCATCTGAATGCAAATATCCATAACTGAAATTTTCTTGTTGTCAAAAGGAATAAGCATATCAAACAAACTGCAGTATTTCAGGGCTATTATTGGCCCTCTCAAAGGTCCAATAGTCTTCTCATTCTCACTATTTATTTTGTCATTTAAATCTTATTTGTGGGAAACCCTTTCCTGGTTGAAATCAAGTGGCTCTGTGCAACCTGATAAGCACTTCTAAGTTCTTAAGTCTGCAGTTTCCAACTAAACTTGTAATTTTCCTCTCAGATATTCTTGAACTTCTTGTTCACAGTGTCTTAAATGTGCAGAAGGCTGATGGTGTTTATCAGAGCTTCAGGCTGCTTTTTAATTCTTCATTAATTTCTCTCTAGAATTTCATAGAATCATAGAATAATTTTGGAGAACCTCTTACCAACTCCCATTTTTTGAGGAGTTACGATATACTTTCCCAAGAGGTCCTCATGCTGATTAACTTGTTTTATTACTAAAACATTATTATCTCCATATTTTCCATTTATACCCTAATTTTGTTCTTCGGAGGGTTTCTTTAGGAACAAGCTTCTCAGAGGCTTTCACCAAACAAAATCAATTCATTACAGCAATTTAACTCAAAAGTTACTTCAAAGAAACTTGCCAAATTATTACGACGAGGCATTTTCTGTGCTTGCTGTGCTGCGAGTTTTACTACCAGCCATAAATATCTTAAGTTGCATAACAACCAGATTGTAATATTTGTAGTTACTTTCTGTATTCAGTTAGTTTTTGATCCAAGACAAAATACTTGGTAGGGGATATTAAGGCCACTAGATCTATAACCAGCTATAACCAATAAGTATTAATTACCTATTGGAACTGTAGGTACTCAATTTAAATCAGTGTATTAGGAAAAGAAAGAAACACAAGTTACAATAAAGCTTATCAATTCTTTGGTCATCAGACTCAGAGCTCTGATACATGAGTCAATGCTTACATGTCCCTCACATACGCATCATAAATCAGAATTGATGTTCAAATTCAGTTTCATCTTGCTGAGTTGCAAAATAGACTAACACCAGTAGAACAGTTCAAAGTTCTTAAGCATCTTGCACATTTGTGGCACTTCTCATGCCTAGTATAAATCCGTTTGGGACACCTTGCATTTGTTTTCATTCATCTAAGCCCAACATGCTATTCATGTATGCTAACTCTTCCTGACATGCAATGCTGATTTTGAGCACAAAAAGAATGGATGTAGTGTTTTAGAATCTGTAAATCGAGATGTATGTTTTAAGACATTTTCATGCTGACATCTGCACAGCAATCCTCTAAATGTGGAAAAATTTCCACTGCAATCAACAGTATGGGTCTGTCCTATGTAGCCGGTGGAGATTAGAGAAATCTAGCACAGACCTGTTTTGGGATGAGCTGAATCCTTCTCTATACTCTGCAGGCTGTATGACTGAATCTATATAGCAGACATTACTCTGTTGAACTTGGTCACCTGGTGAATACATATGTATTGAAATGTTAATCTGCACCTAAGTCCAACCTAAAATGCATAACCAGAAACACCAAGAATGGCATGAGAAAGCCAGGTTGTGTGATTTTTATTTCTAACCGTCTTGTTTGGCAGCTACCTGGGACTCAACATTTGGAAAAAATATTTACTACCTCTCTGTCATCTGCAGGTGAGTATATGATGCAGTCCACCACCAAATGGTAGCCAGACAGCAAATTATGGGGAAGATTGAAGTTTAGTTTTCACATGTTGTCATTTAATTTTTTCCAAAGCAACCATAAAATGACATGTTTTTGCATTTTTCTACCTAGAGTACCTTCAGTCACAGGTAAGTCAATTCTGAACCCATTCCACTCTACAAATATTCAAGAAAAACTGCACTCCTCTTCTACAACATGATGCACACTTTTAGAAACATATTTTCTGGAGTGTTTCCTTTAACACGATACAGTCCTCAGAATATACTAAGGAACTCCCCATGTAGCAGTTTATATTGTGGGAGGTGTTACAAGTCAACTATTGTCTGTGAATGACAGGTGTAAAAAGAGCTTAGCAGTGTTTAAATAACTTGTGTCAGCTAAGTAAAAATTGTCTTTGGTTCTATTTAGGCACATATAATTTTGCATAAGCTGAATATGATAACAGTATTTGTAAATTATACATTTGAAAGGAGAGCAGAAGAGCAACTCTGATGACATAAAAAAAAATGTAGAATATGAAATGGAATGTGGTCAACCTGGAGTTAGACAGGAGGCTGGAAAAGCATCTGAAAATTACTGGATATCAGCTCAAATCTCCACTGCAATATTCTATGCCACTTCCAACATAAAATGCATTCAGAGTTGCATAAAGCTCTGACACAATACCAGTCAAACTCAGTCATTTTCTCTCCATTTTACAGAGTGAGGAAGATCAATTTTCTCAGACTGAATCTTCAAAGTGCACCTTGTTAAGAGAAATGGATAGAAGTAACTTCACAAAATACTATTGTCTTATTAAATGTCTTATTTAACTGTGAATAAGAACTGGGCAAAGGTTTCACTGCAAAACTCGAAATCATATGAAACATCTGGCTTTTAATTTTATTAAAATACAAAACTCAGTCCAGGTTCTTCGAAAGTTTTGTTGAACATCACAAGCATTTTTGTATTATGAAACATAGTTTTGAGGAAAGCTGTCCTGATTTGTGGTTTTGAATGGATACCACACACAATTTTTGAATTTTCACAAGTTTAGGTGAAACTTGCTGATGTTGACAATAGCTTTTCTTTGAATTTCTGGTGGTTTTTGATTTGTTTTGTTTTGTTTTGTTTTACATGAACAAAAACAAAAAATACAGCGTTTATATTAATTATATGGATTACAACCTAAAACCAGGATTAGTAGAGAGATAAAAATCCTTTGAACCCAGTAAATGAAGATTAGCAAACTATTCACTGGATGCAAATCTTATGGGGCAATAATATAATCTGAAGTATATTATGCATAATATTTGGAGCTGTTTTTGGAAAAAAAAAATAGTAAATGAAAACATCACAAAGATCCGAGGTTGTGATATCAGATGTATACCTGTGAATGTAAATGTTGATTAACTCTGCCTAAATAAGTGATAAGAATTCATTTCAAGTTTTCTGACTTGGCTTTTTTCCACGGTCAGTCCTGGGAAAACCCCACTGCAGGGGGAAAAACAGCAGTAAGTAAAACATTAATATTTTGTTGGAAAAGGTTTTGCCCAGCTCTTATTTGCAACTAAGGTTTTTAAAAATCCTTACAGTAATGGTTATCTGCTGATCGTAGATTTAGGCTTAAAAAAGCCTGAAGAACCCCTCAGGCCATTCTCCATAACTTATTTATCTGCATTATTGATTTAACTGTATGTAGAGTTTCTATTTCACATTCTGTATGTGATATCTGTGTTTTCTCACATTTCTTGCCATTCAAATACCATCCCAGAAAACCACTGTACATATAAATCAATTACTTTCCCAGAGCCATTTCCAAAGTCTGTGGACACTAACTGACTGCAATAGATAGGTCACATCAAAACACTGCTGTCACCAGAGTGAGAGCATATGCCACCAGCTGAGATCTTACCTTTGTTTCTTGCATGAAACCCAGGCCTTTTTTGGTACATTTGCCAGTCATAGCACAGCGCTCTTGTACTGATTTCCACAGTATCAACAGCATTTATGAAACAAGTAATTTTTTTTCCATCAGTTCAAGAGAAATTTGGCCATACTAAATGGAATAGAAATAATGGCATATTCTTGCAGAAAGAGTATTCTGCCAAGAGGAAACAGAACCAAGACCTGTTTCACAGCAAATATTTCCCTCCACATTTACCACACCCTAATTCATACAAAAGAAACTAGACCTAGATATCAGAAGATATCTAATGTGCATATTGGTCTCAGATATGATATAAACTAATTTTATCTGTAGTATGGTATGATTTGCCATGCCAAGTTGCTTTTATACTGAAGAAATACTTATTAAAAAAAAAAAAAAAAATCTCCTTCCTCATTTTTTGTCCAAACCTCGTTTTGAATCAGTCCTGTACTGAGGATGGTACTGTAGTCTCAGATACAATTTGCCCCTATATCATTATACAGAAATAGCAATACAAAGCCTTGACCTTCTTCTTCTGTCTTCCTTCTCTAACCTTTTACCAGCCCAGCAACAGGACAGTGCCAAGTACATCTTCCCACAAATGCAGGGGACATAATTCAGAACTCCAGTTTTTAAAAAAGTTTTGTGTGACATTACAGACAGACGTTGCTGACTGCTTTTTTGATGTTCCTGATGAAAGGTAGTGTTCAGGATGCAGTGTTTGGTCTGAAGCATCAGCTTGGGATCCAGGAGAGGAGCTGAGACAAAATAAAACAAAAGAAAATGACAATGACAAAAACAAACAACAACAACAAAAATTGCCTCTTTAGGGAATTCTAATATTTTTGTGTTTAATTTCACCCTGATTACGAAAGTCAAATATTTAAACTCACAGTTAACTTTTCAAAAAACCAGCAAGTGTCCTGATATCCCAAGCAAAATTAATCATTTTGACAGTCCAATTTTGCTTGGATATGACATGAATTTAGCTCTGTCTGGGATGCACAAGTGCTTTATATGGTGCTGTTTGGTTTAATAAACAAAATCAAACAGTGTTCTACTTTGAGTCAAAAAACTTTTCATTACATTCTTATGCTCCTTTCCTTCCATTCCTTTTCCTTTCCTTATTTTTTTTTTCAATTAAAAATTATCCTGAGAGGAAAAAACTTTTTCCAGCTCCCAGCCTCCAGATTCCCCCAACAGTAATATTATCACACAGGATCATTAAGTTTATTTAACCTTTTCCCTCATCTTACTGATAATGTTACAATGATCATTAGGGTATTTTAATTTGAAGTCCTCTGTAAAAAGCTCCAGGAGGATTTCATAACACTGGATGTGGATGATAAGAATGACAAATTTAGCATAAATAAATGCAAAAGAATTACTATGGACAAATAGCATCATATGTGTATAGTGAGGATTATTTTTCTTAATTATTGTTATTCAGGAAGAACATCTTAGAGATGTAGACAGTTGTTGAGCAGCTCAGAAGCATCAAAAAGACAAGATGAAAAATCTTTATTAAATAAAAATAAAAATAAAGAACAAAGAAGAAGAAGAAGAAAAAAAGCAACATTATGCAGGAATATAGCTCTAAGATTCACCAAGTCCTGCCTAGGGATACAGATTGAGTGTTTACATTTTGAATATCCAGTGCAGTCTCATTCTTTCTCATGGTGACTCAAGAACATCCATTTAAATTACCAGGCATCATTTTCAAACTTTTTTTTTTTTTTTCACATAGCATACAGTGAAATTATGAAAGATACCACTGTGGGATACTGTGAAGTCCAGATATATTAATGGTATAAATTTCACATCTTACAAATTTATGAAAGAAAAACTATTAATTTTAATTTTCAGGATACAATTTCTGAGTTACAAAATCACTAAATATTTGATGGATAGAGGGTGAAGAGCTATTCTATTTTTGTTACATCTCCCTTAAACATCCACTAGTGGTCAGTGTTATAGACATGGTACCACATACAAGCCATTTGATCAGTGCAAGTTCTTCTTGTTAGTAGTCAGTGCTCGAAAATTCCACAGGCTGCAATAGCCATAGACCTAAGCCATGTAAATGTCATGATTTTCTGAAAATCCAGTTATAAGTTTAATATAAAATGATTTCTAGAATCCAAAACCTGATCTGGCAGCAGTGATCCTTAATTATCTAAGTGAGCACTGGGTTCTCACCATATGTATGTTAGGCTGTGCGTTAACACAGCCAGCTGTGGTTCAGCCTTGCTTCACCTTTGCTGACTTTTCAAGTGGTTAAAGTCCTATAGCATTACAATGTGTAGAGCTGATGACATACTTGTTTTGGTTTAACTGTGGGTTTGTTTTCTTTTTTTATTTAATTGTAACAGAAACTTTACATTATTTATTTTTAAAAAATATTTTCTTTAATCTTGTATTTTTGCTCTTTCTTTCCCTGATTAAACATGCCAAGAGTAGCCCTAAGAAATGACGTTTGTTTGATTCTTATCTCACTCTAAATTTTACGCACCCTTTGACAATAAAAAAACAACCTTTATGAGAACTGGAAAGATTTTTTTGTTTTTGTTTTTAGCTTGTTGTGTCCTACATTTCTGCAAGAGCTCCGTGATCCAGAAGGGGAAGGGAAAAAAGAAAAACAAACAAACAAGCAAACAAAACTTACAATAATGTGCCAGGTTTATAGGGCAGTCTTGAAGTAGAGACATAATCAGGTTTGGATTGATGCTTTACAGAACATGCCACTTTGCATCAAACTGTATGAGAGTTGTTAAAATCCAGTGAAAATTAAAAAACAAAACAAAACAAAACAAAAAAGACATCAACTAAAGGCATCAACTTGGGCTTGGACATTTTATTCTCTGATGAGCTTTGTTGTCCGAGTATTCCAATTTAATGCTACTGACAACTGCAGAACTACTTCCTAATCACTAAACCCTTTAGATACCTAAATTCTTGGAGATAAAAAAATGCATGGAACAGGAAAAACATTGTTGAATTGTTGGGAACTGGGATCTAGTGCACCCTCAGCAAGTTTGCATATGACACCAAGCTGAGTAGTATGGTTGATACAAAAAAAAGGAAGGGATGCCATTCAAAGGGACCTGAACAGGCTGGAGAAGTGGGCCCGTGTGAACCGCATGAGCTTCAACAAGGCCAAGTGCAAGGTGCTGCACCTGGGCTACAGCAATCCCTGACAGGAGTACAGACTGGCAGAAGAACTTGAGAGCAACCATGCAGAGAAGGGCTTGGGCCGTCTAGTGGACAAAAGGCTTGACATGAGCCAGCAGCGTGCAGTTGCAGCCCAGAAAGCTAACTGCATCTTGAGCTGCATCAAAAAAAGGCATGACCAGTAGGTCGAGGGAGGGGATTGTCCCCTTCTGCTCTGCCTTTGTGAAGCCCCCCTTGGAGTACTGAGTCCAGGTCTGAAGTGCCCAGCACAAGAAATATGTTGGTCTATTAGAGCGAGCCTTGAAGAGGGCCACAAAGATGATCAGATGATCAAGCGGCTGGAGCACCTCTCCCACAAAGAAAGGCTGAGAGAGCTGGGACTGTTCATCCTATAGAAGAAAAGGCTCCAGGGTGACCTCATTGCAGCCTTTCAGTACTTAAAGGGGAGTTATTAAAAAGATGGGAAACAACTATTTGTTCAATCACATAATGACAGGGGAATGGTTTTAAACTAAAAGAGGGGAGATTTATATGAGAAGTTAGGAGGAAAATTTTCACTCAGAGGGTGGTGGAACAGCTTGCCCAGAAAAGTTGTGGATGCCCCATCCATGGAGGTGTTCAAGGCCAGGTTAGATGAGGCTCTGATCAACCTGATCTAGTGGGTGGTATCCCTGTCCATGGCAGGGGGGTTGGAACTAGATGATCTTTAAAGTTCTTTCTAACAAAAACCATTATGTGATTGTATGATTCTATGATGATACTTAAAGGGGGCTTAAAAAAAAAAAAAAAAAAAAAAAAGATGTAGAGCAACTTTTTGCTCAGTCACATACTGGCAGGACAAGGAGGAATGGTCTTAAACTAAAAGAGGGGAGATTTAGATTAGATGTTAGGAGGAAATTCTTCACTCAGAAGATGGTGAGGCACTGGCACAGGTAGCCTGTAGTAGTTGTGGATGTCCTATCCCTGGAGGTGTTCAAGATCATATTGGGCAAGGCCCTTGATAACCTGATCTAGTGAGTGGCATTCCTGCCCATGGCAGGGGGATTGGAATGAGATGGTTTTTAAGGTCTCTACCAACAGAAGCCATTCTATGATTCTGTGATTCTAACCTCTTTTTGGTCAATGTCCCAGGAGGCTACAAGACCCAAAAGACAAACTGTGTTCCCTACTAGTATAAGGGATGCAGGTTCCAACCTCTTCTTCAGGCAAGGAATTAGACTTCACTCCTCACACTGCAGGTCTCTGTGGCATTCAGTATCATCATGATTTTGGCTTTTATTTCCAAAGAACTGGTGATTCAGACAGAAGAACAGTGTCAGGTACCTTCCCAGCTCTGCTCTGTTGCTCCATGTTAGGTGTCTAAACATCACCACTTTCCACTTAATTTCACTTCAACCTATCCTCACAGTTTTCTAGCTGTGGAAAAATATAAGGGAAGCTGAAGACACTTCTCTGGTTTCACATTGTTCTGTCTGGACACCAAGGGCTGGGAGCTTTGGTCTGTAAGTGCCTTTGATAAACTATTAGTTCTTTTCTAATCCGTTCTCATTTTCATGCATTTTATAATGCCAAGTAGTTTCTCAACTATTCTCAAATAACAGAAGACAGTAGACAATAGTACAATAACCAAAAGGTCATAATGCTTTAATTCATTTTTAAAGTAACATCATTTCTCAATATCATATTGTTGCAGAGAATTCTCCTCCCACAAAATATGGTTGAATGAACCAGTCTGGATGAAACAAGAAAATGTGAATCTTAAGTGTTTTTCTTTATTAGAAAAGTTGCCACAGTTTAAGCAAATTCCATCTGCAAAATCCATTTAAACTCCTGTGCATTTGACCTCCACTCAGTGATTTAGCCCTCACCTTAATCACTTTTGTTTGCATTACTAAGGTTCAAAGGTAAAACAAGATGATTTAAGGAAAGACCAAAGGACTTTAAGTGTATGTATGTAGAAAATTTGTAAAACTAGATCTATATAGTGAAACCAGTGTATGCTTTCACATTATTTTTCACAAGCAGTGAGGTTTTGGAGAGATGGGCAAGTATACTCTTTTGCCATACATCTATAGATTTTTGAAAAGAAAATCCAAGTCACTTAAGTATTAGTGGAAAAGCTGTTAGTATTCCAGTCCTTCCATGCTCTAGAAGCAACAAATTTCATATAAAAGCTTAATCTTACAATGAATAAGATTCAGATAAAGGATGTTTTACATGTTTTTCGTATGTATTTCACTAACCAAATGCTTAGCAATTCTTTCTCAGTTCTATGTCATATTATAAAGTATATATTAAAGGCCAGTCACAGTTTACTTTTTTCCTTTAAAAAAACTGGGGGTTAACTACCTCCCTGCCCCTAAATAACCCAAATCCTTTGAAGAGAAAGCTTCATTCTACAGTCATAATGTAGCACAGCAGTCAGGTATGACTAGTTAATGGCATATTCCCAGTCTGCTGGAATCCATTAAAATCTTTACTTTGTCTCAATGAGTTTTGGATCAGGTCCTATTTTTCTGCCTATGTAAGGAAACCATTCCATAGATGTAAGGAACAGGAACATCTGCAAAATGTCTAACAAGAACAGTAACAGCACTGAAATCTGGAATTTGCTTCTGAACACTGAGACTGTTTAAAAACACAAAGTAAAACCGAGAAGGAATTAGAAAATTATATGGCCCAGTCCACAAAGTCAATGATACAGCCATGAACATATGCTTATTACCACTGCTGACAGCAGATGGGAGGTAGCCCAACTTAATAAAGTGAGAAAATTACAGCAAAATGAATAAACTTTTATTTTAATGTTCTACATCATTCCTATCTGATAAAAAGCCAATATTGATGAAGATTTTTAACATGACAGCTGTGGAGAGTTTACAACTTTGTATATTCTCTCAAGACAGCAAATAAGAAAGAAAACCAGCTGTATCTGGTACATCATTGAGGAGAGGGAAATTCTGTGCTGCCCAAATTTGAAGTGGCTAAGTGGTATCTTCCTATGTTTATACTGCAGCACTGACTGCAAAACAATATCAACAATAGAGTGGCATGCATCTAAAAGTTAATACCCTATCAAAAAGTTTATTTTAGTTCAGGACTTGTGAAAACTAGTCAGCAAGTAATCCTGTTCTATACTTATATTTCTTAATTTGGTAATAAT
Source organism: Heteronetta atricapilla (assembly GCA_011075105.1). Taxonomy (NCBI): domain Eukaryota; kingdom Metazoa; phylum Chordata; class Aves; order Anseriformes; family Anatidae; genus Heteronetta; species Heteronetta atricapilla. Next base: position 83,699,551 of record CM021733.1, read on the forward strand.
TTTTAAGTTGCTAAATATTAGCTGATCATATTTTACCAGCCAAGCATACTCTAGTTTAAAAAATATTTGCAAGAAAAAGAAGTCAAAGAACTATAATCTCTTCCACTGAGTTCGTGGGGGGGGGAGGGGGGAGGGAGGATGGAGGGGAGGGGCAACCAAAAATATTCATGTAGAATATTACAGAATCACAGAATCATCTAGGTTAGAAGAGGCCTCCAAGATCACCTAGTCCAACCTCTGACCTAACAATAACAAGTCCTTCATTCACTAAACCATATCACTAAGCTCAACATCTAAACGTCTTTTAAAGACCTTCATGGATGGTGACTCCACCACTTCCCTGGGCAGCCCGTTCCCATGTCTAACAACCCTTTCAGTAAAGATCTTCTTAATATCCAACCTAAACCTCCACTGGTGCAACTTTAGCCCATTCCCCCTCATCCTGTCACCAGGCATGTGGGAGAATAGACCAACCCCCACCTCGCTACAGCCCCCTTTAATGTACCTATAGAGAGTGATAAGGTCACCCCGAGCCTCCTTTTCTCCAGGCTGAACAATCCCAGCTCCCTCAGACACTATTCACTCACAAGGAATCCAAGATGGAAGATAGTTTATCAGAAAATGGTGTTCTTTATGTTATTGGGGGGGGGGGGGGGGCGAAATAAAAAATTATTAGTGGTGCTTGAAAAAATTAACCATATCTTTGGTCAAACTAAATATTATTTATTTCCTTTTGTCATTTCTGAGAAATTGCAGTAACACAAAATGGTCTTATTTAATTATTATTATTATTATTAATTCAGAGAATCTGGATTCTTTTCCAGTTTGAAATGACAACTTGTTCCAAAACTAAGCTATTTATAGTTTAAAAAATCAATAAATATAAATTTGAAGGACTAAAATAGAACTTTGTTATAAATCTAAACACAAGCATTCAATTCATGAGAACCGAAGATTTGTTTAGAGGATGAGGAGAACAAAAAAAAAAAAAAAAAGAGATGATTTTTTGAACTGAAAACAAACAAATAAACAAACAAAAAACCTTTCATCTCAGGTCTATATATTTCTTAAGTTATTTATTTTGTCTCCAATTTTTTATTTTTCCAATATTTGGTTTTGATGTTTTTCCTTCCATTTTGCCTTAATTTATCTACTAACCAAATTTTGGACTGAAGTGGTGACTGCAAGTAGTGGCCAGAGACTGGAACAAAATGAACAAATGAGGGGAGTCCTTCACGCTGTGGCTCACATTCAGCATCTGTATTCTGCATGCTATTGCAGCCTGATCATTACATATGGGAATGTCATTATTCTTAGTCATAAGCATTTCCTGTTGAGCTTAGGTGGGATTTTATCCCATGCCAAGTCTTTTGGAGCTTCACCAAACTTTCATTAGCTGGAAATCACTCATTCCAGAGACCCCTTAATCTAGAACATTGAAAGGGTATGATGATCATTCAGGACTTGCTTACTTAATTATTACATATATCCTTTATGTACATGTACCTACTGAGAACTACCTCATACTCTAACTCTACAAATTCACACATTTTTCTAGTAAGTGTTCTCTAATGCTGGATCTTTTTAGTTTACTTTGGTTTTAATGGTTTTAACATAATGAATGGGATTCATCTGGATAAACTTACTGACACCCACATTTAAATGAGTAATTTGGACTCCCATTCTCATTAAGGAAGGAAAAAAAGGGTCTACTAGGATGACACATTAAGTAATTTAAAGTAGATTATGTGTGTGGATTAGGATGCCTATTTTTTTTGCATTGACTGCGCAAGGTACCTGAGGATTCTTCAATGTTATAGACATCAAAAGCCGTTGAAGTGACTTCCACGTACAGTTTTCTGTATGTCTGAAGTATTTCAGTAAGAGCTACCCAATAACCAAAATATGAGATATAGTGGCAAAAGTGTGTCTGTGTGCACACATATACGCGCTAGGATGAAAGATCACTAGTTATACAGCTGCAACACAGTGGAGTACAGTGCTGAGGGGAGAATAGCTGGAACAGCCAGATGGAGCACCTCTGATTCACGGTGATCATGGGGTGTGATACGTGACACACTGGAGTTCTAAAGATAATTCTGATAATTAAACTCTCCAGGGGAACTATTAAAGAGAGAAGAGCATATTGATTATCTTACACTACAAGTGTGGCCATCTGAACTGGATGTATGGCCTATAACCCCAGATCCAGAAGCCTGGAGAACGTCTGAGCAACACCATCTTTCTCTGGCTCTCCTTGTGTGTAGGCCTGGGCCAAGGGCTTGTTTGGTTAGCACTAGAGGAGTTTATCTGGCTGCCTCATGCAGACTCTTATGCTTTCAGCCATCATATTTAAATTAGTGAGAACATCTGCAGAGAAAAGAACAAATTAAGGATTTGCTTAATTTGGAATTTAGCATAGACATCATTACTATGTTGTCCTAAGTCTTTTGCATTTATTTTTCACCTCCTATTAGCATGCTTTATTACATATGGAAATAGCTTTCAGAAACTGATAAATGAAAGAATACAAATAGACTCTTCTATCTTAAACTTAAAAAGTGTTGTTCTATTTCAGCCAAATCTTTAAAAGAGAAATCATGTATAACTAACAGTCCTGTCTATGTTATTATCTCTTGTAATGAGGTAAATGTAAGCAAAACAGCCTGCTTTTGTAGGAGGGTATAGTGTAACTATATTAATAAAAATTTGTTTGCCTTGCTTGTTTTGAGACACCTGAGAAAAAAATGGTGCTTTCTATGGATCATTAATGATTAAATATTGTAAAAATACCATTAATTCCAGGTTTATTTTTTACTATTTATAAAAATGTGTTTTAAAAACTTGGAAACCAGTTTAGATTATCTTACTGTTTGTCTTTAATGGCTTGAGTTTAAGTTGTGGAGTTGCACTATCTAAATACCCTGCTAGTCAATACACTATAATCCATGTGAGCTTTAGTCATATGAATTATCTAACTCCAATTTTAATATCAGGGCAAGGTTTCAACTATCAACATAAATAAAATACTCCACACAGGATTAGAGAGGCAGCTGTTGTGCAACTAAATACCTGGAACAACAGTTCCAGATAGCAATCACACCATGATCTTTCCATTCCCTCTACTCAGGTGTTCATTAAACAAATTCACATCTTGAATTCAGCATTTTGTTGTTGTTGCTAGCAATTTTAAGGCATGATTGTTGCCTCTGGCTAAGTAAAAGAAATGCAAACCAAGTTCTGTTTAACTCTTTTGCCTTTTTTCAAAGTCAGGCTTTGAAAAATTCTTTGAATGCCCTGATCATGCAGAAGTGCCCTACTTCTAGAGTTCCCACATGCTCTTTATGAGCTGGAGACAGCATGACAGCATGGCCTGCTGAGAGGCTCAGGGTCCCAAAAGAAATGGGACTTGCTGAGAAGTGATTCTGGGTTCCCAGAGAACACATTACTCAAATTTATCTCTAAAGATGGAGCAGCAAGCTCAAAGAAACTCACAAGTTCTGCCTTTGTTAATGGCTTTCTATGCTGTTGGTTAAGTTCTGTAGATATATCTGGAAGAAATTATATATCCCACTGTCTATATAATAAGAGTGGCCAAGTGGTGACATTTCTTCGTTTCTTTTCTGCAGAGTCAGAAAACTAACTTTATGCTTTGCAAAATCTTGGCTGGAGGTACCTATGTTGCCTTTCCAGATCTCACCTTAAGTCCCCAGTTCAAAATGCTTTTAGGATGATAAACTGTTAATGCTGACTTCAGAAAGCTGTAGGTTGGGTCATAAAACCTGCAATCTGTGAGAATATTTAAGATATTCTACCCTTATCTGCAAGAATACTTACTCAAGGAAAGGATGTGCTGTTTTACCTTTTTTTTTTTTTTTTTTTTTTTTTTTTTTTTTTTTAAGAAGTCCAAAATAAACCTTAGAAAACATACAAGAGGTCAGAATCTGATCTTAACCTTCCCCAGAAGACTTGGCATGCTTATACTGCCATCCCAAACTGGTTTAGGAAAGATCACTTCACCTTTGAAACAGAAGCTCTTGCTAAGGAAATATTCTTGAATATTTTTTTCAATATTGACTGTACTTGCTGTGCTTCCTACACTAAACTGAATGTTCTCATACATATTTCAATGCTTTTTTTATATAGCATTAGCAGCTCTCTGTGAAAATTTCCTTTTATATGTGATTAATGTTACTTTTTAACGTGTGTCTGAATTTGCTGACATAATATAATCCTTGCAAACTCAAAATCCAGGGGGGCTGGCATAGGAAATTGAGCCTGTAGGAACATATTTCCCTTCTTTTGGTACTTGCCAAAAGTTAGAGAAATGCCATTAATTAGCTCAAGTAAGTAAAGAATGGATTTAAACTCTAAAGTATCTCTTATTTTGAATTTGGTTTGAATAACATGGCATTGTTTTGATTGCTCAGTCCAGCCTGCCCATCTAAACTCCACCCTTTTCCAAAAGAAAATCCTTGCAGTGTTTATGCCTTTAACATAGTATCAGAGCTGTATAGAAAATGACACTGGGGAGGACAAGCTTGGAGAAGCAGGTGTTTTCTCTGACCCAGACAGGATTCTCTGTCCCTTTTAAGTACTCAAAACATTTATCTAAATTTACTTTAAAAACTTTTGGTGATCAGAATTTTACCAGGTCCTCAGACCATATAAACCAGTGCTTAATCAAACTCCTAGAAAGTCTGTATTATATTCAAATTCCTACTGTGATTTAATCTCTTCCCATCCTGTCCAACAGTGATCTGAAGAACAGATCCTATTCTCTTTTTTCAAGTGATTTATAAATGTGAAGACTGCTGTTATTTCTCTCTTCAGTCCATCCAGTTGCTTTTAAGCCATGTTCACAGGTCATTATTTCTATGTTATTATTTCTAGACTTCTCCTCAGTCTTGTGATACACTTTATGATTGGGGTGGGATAAAGGTCTTGGAAGAGGAAGGCAGGAAAAAGTGAGGGGCTGGTTATTCTCAGGATACAGTCCAAGAGTTCAAGTCAGTCCTGGCAAGAAAGCACAGCATGGAAATCCCAGGTCATTCACAGAGAAAGGAGAATTTAGTCAGTATGAGCTGAGGTCAAGGAGTAAATTCTTCACACTGACTACTGGAGGTACCCTCTAGGCTCTTTAATGAATGAAAACCAGAGACTATTCCAGCTGAGGCCTCACAAATGTTGGAAAGAATGGTACATCTTTCTTGAAAATGAAACTTGATTTTTATATATCTTTTGAGTTTTCTTCATGTGTCTCAGGATAATGATTGTCTCTTTTGTAACAGCATGATGTTGCTGATGTGTTCATCTTGTCAACTTCCATAAGCACTAGCTTCTTATTCTTGGGCCTGTTGCAGCTCTTTCTACATTTTAGTCATAGTCATTTCATTCATTCTTGTAGTATTTCATGTATTTCTTTTTTTTTTTTTTTATCAGATCATTTATCCAACTAGTTAAAATCATTGTAAAATTTAACTCTGTCCTGCAGCAGTTATGCAATAGCCCCCAACTTTGTTTCTTCACCAGGCCATGTTCATTGTTAAGATAAGGACTATCCTCTTTGGCCTGTTGCTCAGCTCACTAGTGGTATTTCTGAGCACAAATGCAGTCTAAAGAGCCTCTTGAAATCGTACCCAGCACCTCCTTCTTCTATGGTAATACCCCATTAGCAATTATCACCTGAATAAGCTTTTCCAGTAAATTCTTTGAACATCTCTATCATAATTGTCTTTGAACTGTATTCTTTTCTGAGGACCTAGCACGTTCCTGAGATAGCCTGGCAGTGTTGTGTGAAACAGTACCAAAAGTTTAGCTAAACCAGATTATCTGAAATCTGCTGCTTCTGCCTCACCTACAAGAGCTATTGCACCGTTGCAGAAAAAAAAAAAAAAAAAAAAAAAAAAAAAAAAAATTAGCTTCCCATAAACATCCTTGAGAATTCCATACTTGTTTTGCTTGTCTTTGTAGTCTTTCATAACTTTACAAGTATTTTATAGAGGTTTTCAAAAGGCTTGAAGTGAAGATTATTTCTCTTTGTTTTAAAGATAAGCATGGTATTTATTTATTTATTTATTTTTCTAGTCTTCCAGAAGAGATCTTCCACAGGTTCTTGTGGGTAATCAATAATTCTGAAATTGCTTCTGCCATTTTTTTAAATGCATGTTAGATAAGTGGACAATTAGATGGATTGAAAAGTGGCTGAACAACTGGTCCCAGAGGATTTTGATCAGCAGCAAAAGATGCAATTAGAGGCAAGTCACTAGTGGTGTACCCCAGAAGTTGATTCTGGTGTAAAGACTGCTTAACATTTTTATTAATGATGGGACAGCACTCTCAGGCAAGTTTGATTGAGAAGAATGGCTGATATATCAGATGAGTGTGCTGCCATTCTGAGGGACCTCACCAGATTGGAGAAATGGGCTGAGAGAAATCTCTTTAAGTTCAACAAGAGGAACTACCAAGTCTTACACCTAAGAAGTAACCCCAGACTACATTCTGGAGGCCAACTGACAGGAAAAAAGCACTGCTGGGAAGAATCAAGAGGTCCTGGAGGACAATAAGTTGACTGTAAGGTCATTATACATTATTATGGAAAAAAAAATTAAAAAAGCAGACAGTGGTATCCTGGGCTGTATTACAAAAAAAAATATTGCCAACAGGTCAAGGGAGAGGAAAGTGATCCTTCCCCTCTATTCAGTCATAGTGAGATCTGAATAGAGCTGAACGGATCTGGAGAGCTGTGTCTGGTTCTGGCCTCCCCAGTACAAGAAAGATCTGCAGCAAGGTCTGGAGCAAATCCAGCACAGAGCTGCAAAGTTGATGCAGAGACTGGAGCATCTTTCATATGAGGCTTATAGCTGGGACAGTTCATCTGGGAGAAAACACCCTCAGTCTGCTTTGTCCTGACTGTCTCACTGGCATTACTGTCAACCTTGACTAGTGTTGCCACCAATTCATTTGCAATCCACATTGCCATGGCATTTGCTCCTATTGTGCTGTCAAAGGTGCCCACTGACACTGGCCTGCCTCAGGGAACACAAAGAGTAGGGTGTCCCTGGGCTGTGGGTCTATGCTGTTGACTTCTTGCTTTTCTGTAGAGAATCCAGGGTGCAGTCAGAGCCATCCAGCCCCATAATTGCCAGCCACATGCAAACACTGCTGAGAAAATTTGTAGTGGAAAAATATATATATATTTTTCTATTTTTTTTTATATTTTATAAAGTCATGACAGTGACTTTCTGGAGAAGAAAAATAAATTAAAATCATAAAAATGAGGCCAGCAGATTAAGGAATTAGGGGTTTTTGTTTGTTTGTTTTTGTTTATTTGTTTTGTTTTGTTTTGTTTTATTTACTTCTGTAATTGGTACATTAATAAAATTTGTATGATGAAGAGTTTCTCTAAAGATAATTTTTCTATATCATTTCTTAGTGAAGTTGACATGACACTATACAGATATATTGGCTGAGCTTGGAAAGTCTGCATTCTCTAAATATTTTTTAATTGTAATCTATATTCTGCTTCTTGTCTCCTGGCCGTATAAAATGAATTTTTTGTTGAAGTAAATCATTCCCTAATATAAAAGCAACAAATAGGAGTTTGCAATAGATAAAAGTGATGCGTACTTTTTGAAAAGCTTTTCGTACATTTCATGGATAGTTTTTTATTAAAGGGTTGCTCAGCTCTCAGAACTTTTGTAGTAGAAATACACAATTATACACATTGTGTGTGTACGTATACACTGGCATTTTATCACACACTGTTGTTACATCACAGGACTGTTTTCAGGCCTCCTTTCAGTAATGTTGAAACCAGGACTCCTGAAAGACTTTCCTGAGTACTTTCATGACATTCTTATCTGCATCTCCCTTTTTTACTACTTTTCATTTCAGATCACTAATATGATGAAAACTGACCACTCTATGATGAGGAGGAGATAATTCATACTATTTGTTCCTGCTGCTTCCTGCAGTTTCTGAAAAATTCTTATGATTGCCATAGCAATGTTTTTGTTTGTTTGTTTGTTTGCTTTTATCTTTGCTGAGAGATTTTCTCAATAGTTTATTGCAGTTGATCAGCATGTTATTTTTCACTTGACTAATGTTAAACATGATCAATTCCCAACAGTGTTAATTTGAGGTTATTTTTTTATGCTAATATTGTTTTTGCAACTGTGCAATGGTTTTGCTGAGTAGTTTCATGTGGAAAAAAAAAAAAAAAAAAAAAAAAAAAAAAATTAAATAAATTTTTGGCAAAAGCAAAAAAATTTTTTAATATTTTAATTGTGGCCCCTAAAAGCTAGGAACAAAATGCCAGGGGCATTAAAAAAAAAAAAAAATCCTGTTTCATCAGACCCTAGAAAAAAAATAAATGTATTTTTCCCAGGGCCTCTAAAGGCAGAGGAAAGAAGGTAGCTTGGAGCCAGAAATGCTAGTTAAACATTTATTCACTTTAACTACTTGCATGAGCCAGGCGACAAAAGAGCTGTTCAGGAGCTTAACGTGGTAGCAATTTTCTGCTTGATGCAAAATTTCTCTGTTCATTTGATTTGAACAATGACAACACATTAAAATAAATAAATACATTTATTCGTTATACAGTCCAAACTAGTGCATATACATAACAAATGTCTATGTCTCTCAGTGGATTTAGCAAGAATTATTCTGTGCCATTTTGATCTTTCTGATCTTCATTCTTAGTTATTGGTGGTTAAGGGTACTACTAATATATAAAATTCAGTTGATATTTCAAGCTTGAATTACATCTACATAAAATGGGCTAACTAGTGTCCAGGCCACAACACAAAAAAAGTTGTCTTACTTCTAGTGGAGTTTCTTCCTGTGAGTATGACTGAGGCTGTCCAACATTCATCACCAGAAAAATGGGTAAGATATATCAGAAGAAAAACAACAAAAAAGTGCTTTTACTCAAATAAAACCCTATTAGTATTCATAGATTGTGTCTGAAGAACTTGTAAGTCTTTAAATGTTACCACTGGAAATTATTCATTGTATATGCACCTGAAATAATCTTCAATCTGGAGAACAAATGGTACACTGTGACTGTGTGATATATGGAATTAAACAGCTGTTCAGTTTTGATTAAACATATTGGTCAGGGAATACTGTTCTTGCACAAAACCACATGAATATAGATTCTCACCTTCACCTCTTTCTGTCTTCCCAAGACAAAGTGGTACAAAGTAACTTCAGTCACTCACCATTGGGCATAGTGTGTCCCAGAATTTGGGGATGTAGGGATGCAATTTCACAGCATCAAGAGCTTTAGCTTTAATGCTTTAGCATAACCATACTAGTGAACGAACCACTTGTTGCCATTATATTTAAGAGTGTCATTGTGTCCCATAACTGGCTCTTTCCCATAGTTCTCTATGCAACATCAAAGTTCATTAATCTTTCATGTGTGCTGAACATTAGGAATCTATGTTCTATAGAAAGGCTAGTAGAAAAAATTCTCTTGACCAAGATTTCTTGTTCCCACTCAAACACAATAAAAAGTCAGACCTGACATGAAATATGATGAAATATGTCATAAGGGAATCATAAAAGTACAAAAAAAAAAAAAAAAAAAAAAAAGTTTTTTTTCCCTCTTATTGGGGGGGGTTCACAAAGGGTTCCCTCCTTCATAATTTTCTTTTCATGAAATCAAATGTGTTTTGTGTTTTTTTTTTTTTTTTGTCTTATAGAAACAATGTTTATTTACTAGAGATAATTCACCAAAAATAACCTTTTCTATCTTGTTTTTGTCAGATTACCTTAAGAAGACTTGTAGCAATGGCAATTCCTTTAACAGAGTTTAGCACTTAATTAGAGGGCTAAAAATATTTAAAGCAATTAATTTGCACCTCTAATTGCTACATATATGATCTGGGAAGAAAATCAAGAGGGAGAAAAATGATTATGAAACAAAGATGTCCAGAGACATACTGAAACCATCCTGAAAGGAGCAAGTAGTTTCTTTCTATTTAAATCCGCTAAATATTTGTTGGAAAATGTTGAGGTGAGATTTTTTTCCCCCATCATGCCCACATTACTTTGGACTACAAGTTTCTGTGACTTCCCACAAGACTAGTGCTTCTATGTAAATAAAGCCAAAAATCTTATCTTTGAATTCTTGTGTCTTTTGAACATACATTCTCATATTGATTGTCTTGCCTTAGAGCAGAACAAGGCTGCTGATAACAGGCAAATATGATATACAGATTCTCTTTTCCTTTTTTCTTTTTCCAGGTTGTTCTGTTTGTTTGTTTGTTTGTGTTTTTTTTTTTTTTTTTTTTTTCAGCTTTTTTTCATGAAATTATTTTGAATTGCTTTTGTTTATTTATTTTGACTGTTGGTTTTCAGATGTCAAGTGGAACATCTACTTTCTGCACTGCTCATTAATAGAGCAAGATTTCTTGCTGTCCCAGTATTGTGTCGTTTCTGCAGCAAGGTGCAAGGTTAAAACCTGAAGTCAGGGCAAATTAGATTAGAAATATTGGCCTGTCAATCAGGAAGGAAAAGTAACCCAGAAACTGTCATCACTGAGTTTTTACAGCTGTTCATACACCCCAATCTAATCAAGCAAGTGCCACCAAGATAGTCTCACCTAATAGAAAGTGTAAGGCCACAGAGATAACGGGTAAAGCTTATTTGCAGAAGATAAGCACCTACTTTCTAATTCTTATTGTCTGCAACAATTTATTTCCTACTACCTATGCTCCAATTACAAAGGCCCATGTAGAGAATTAGTTTTGGCCACACCTCTTCCTTCTCTTTGCTTTCTGTAATGCTGTCAACCCAGATCTTTATATGTTACCAAGTCTTTCTCCCAGTCCTGGCTTTATGGCCTCTGCCAGACTGTTTCCTAAGAAGTCCTTGAAATACTATGTCTTCTCATCTTACATTGACAGTCTCTGTGAGTTTTCAGATCTCTTTAAATTCTGTTTCTTTCCTATCTAGCTTCCACCCAGCATCACTAACCCCCACAGCCAACCTCATCCAAAGTGTCACCCGGGTTTTGCTTTGACCCCTAATAGGAAGTAAATCCTAGGAGTTACAGCTCCAGATCTTCCCAGCACTTCCAACCAAGAGACCTGCACAGTACATCAGATTCCCATGCCAAAGAGCACATCTAAGCCAACACACCATAAATACGGGTGCCACCTTTGCAGTCCCAGACACCAGCATCACCTCCTCCAGAGTTTCCTTCATCCAGGGCTAAAGAATGCATGTCCGGTTTTGTCTGACAGCACAGCCTTTTGCAGTCCACCATGAATGACTCCACCAACAGCCATGGACTTTTGTCCATAAAGGATTTGCTCTGTACTTATGTGGTGGTTTAACCCGGCCGGTAGCTAAACACCACACAGCCGTTCGCTCACCCTCCCCCCTCCCTCTCTGGGATGGGGGACAGAAACGGGAAAGTGAAGCCTGTGGGTTGAGATAAAGACAGTTTATTAAGATAGAAAATAGTAATAATAATAATAATTATTATTATAATAATAATAATATGTACAAACAAATGATGCATAATGCAATTGCTCACCACCCGCTGACCAATGCCCAGCCCAACCCCGAGCCGCGGGGGGGGG
>CM021733.1:83711247-83827827 GCA_011075105.1 Heteronetta atricapilla
CCCCCCCCAGCCTGCCCGCTGGCAGGACAGAGCGAGGAGCTGAAAAGTCCTTGGCTTAGTGTAAGCATTGTTCTGCAGCAAGTAAAACATTAGCATGTTATCAACACTCTTCTCATCCTAATCCAAAACATAGCACCCTACCAGCTACTATGAGGAAAAATAACTCTGTCCTAATTGAAACCAGGACAACTTATTACCCTCATAGTCTGTCACTTAAATACAATTTTGACAACACAAACAAAGATATGACTAGGTGTAAATTAAGAGGAGGAACATATTTTGCAGCACTCTTACAAATATATTCATTATATTGACTCTACTCATGCACCACTTTGTGGATCACATAGCTATTCCAGGTGTTTTAATTTCTAATTATGTTAAAAGGTTCACAGCACATCAGACAGGTAATGAGCCTTTGACTTGATATCTTGGAATTAAGAACATTAAGAACTGAAAGAGATTATAAAATTGTAGGAAGTTTGGAATTTAGCATAGTCACATTTTGGAATGCCATCTTCTGTGTGAAGTGCAAAAATATGTTTGCTGCTTTCAGAGAATAGTACAGACAGTCATTTAAAAAATAAAAAATAATAAAATATATTAGAAAAAAAAAACAGTGAAGGCTTGGGTCAGGCTTTTATCCACAAGCAAGTGGAAAGTTAGAGAAAAATAAAGAGAATTCATAGCTGCTTCTGTTGATTCAAAACCATCATCCAAACATGTTGACAATGATGGAGTTTATGAACAAACTTTGACTGATCGATATTCAAAGGGATACATAATCTGTTGATTTTGAGATGATTCATAGCTACACAGTCTTTTCTACAAGACAGATATTGGCTGTCATCAGACGCAAGATTTCCTCCTGTATTCATCTAGCTATCAAGGAACAAAACTGAAACTAGTTAGTCCTTATGGGTTCCCAATATTTTGACAGAGCAAAGGAGAAAAAATGCTTGTTTTAAACAACTTATAGCAATACAGAAAGGAATTCTAGAATGATTTCTACAGAGACTGTGTTTTGTCATCTCAGTTTCTCTGTGTTACCAGTAGCATTTACATACTTTCTGGTTTGAGACTACAGGAGCACTTAAGTTGAAACACAAACATTTTTGTTCATTGAGAAATTCGTGTCCCACTTTCAGTCAAGTTACTGAATTCATGGCTTTTAAAAAACACCTCTGATTGCATCTTGACTCACATCCCTGATTTTAAAACACTCATTGCAGACTATCCTATTCATTTCTGGGATCAAGTATCAACCAGCCTAAAGAGAAAAGAGATAAGAGAAAAGATAAAGAGAAAAGATAAAAGAGAACAAATGAAACCACCGCATATTTCAAGAGAAAGTGAATTTCTGGTATGGGCTATAGTGTCTCAAGGCCTCTGGCAAGCCATTGGTGGACCATCAAAACAGAACCAAAAGATAGTTGGAAGGTTATATTTAATTATTGGGCAGATTTTAAGGAGCTATTGGAATGGCAATGTAATTTAACAGCTTTTCTTATAAAACCATCTAGCACCTACATTGCTGTGAGAGAGATTAAACTTTTATACTTTTATAAGAGCGGGGGGGATGTGGTGAAAGAAGAAGAGGAAGACTGATCTATTTCAGTTTTAAGATTGTTGATCGTCAGTTGTTTGGCACTCTAAAAACAACACATCAATGAAAATTTTATATGGAAACCTATATGTTAAGTTCCAGGAAAATTAGATAATACTTTCACTATTCCTTATTTATAAGTTACTGTGATAAACTGTGACTTAAAGCAAACAGGTTTCATCAGTCCTCCAGTGAGAATATTTTCTCACCAAGACACAGTTTTCATTATTGGCAGTTCTTTTAGAATCCATTATCAAATTTGTAAATAAGCTTATTTGATCCCATTAAAAAGGTGGATCTTGAAGAGTTTCTTTCTAAGAAGCTCTGCCTAGACAAATCTAAAATAAATAGGATTGAAAAAAAAACTGGCTGCTCTCTAGTTTTTCTCATATTTTTGTTCTTTAATATTAAAATACTTGCTCTTTTACAGTATGAATTTCTATTTTTTCATATAAGATTAATTCATACTTCAGCCCTTGAATTAGGCAACCAATCAGCTTCACAGCTTCATAGTTCTTTCTGCAGCCTTGACATAGCCTTCCATTTTCCATAATTCCTGTTTGTCTATATATGGGACAAGAAAGAAATTAGGTAGCATAGATGCTGATAGGAACATTGAGAATTTATTCTTTTCAACAACTATCTTAAAAAAAAAAAAAAAATCTTAGGTGAAATTAGGTAATTCAAATACTGAGACACAGTTTTCTACCTTTGAAAAGCTTTAGGCACTGGTGGGCCAGGTTCTCTCTCTTTTTAAACTTTTGTTGAGCTGCAGAAAAAGAGTAAGGATGCAGCACACATTTGAACAGATTTATAAAAAACTTCAAAACTTCAAAAACTTCAGTGGCAAAAAAAAAAAAAAAAAAAAAAAAAGAAATTCAGGTAATTTAAATATCATTGGCACTCCTTTGGCTTCTCTGCAGCTCAAACCTTGTGCTTTGGTATCAGCAAGGTCTCAAGCTCATGCTTATATTAGTCTTAGGCATTATAACCCAACAGACTTCAATAAAGTTAAAATAGCTTACACTGGAATGCAACAAACCCATTGTGTCAGAGAGAAGATTCTTTATGTGTGCTTTTCTGTGTATAGCAAAAGCACAGCAATCAAAGCATTAATCTAATGAGTAGGAAGATCTCCAAAAACATTCCTGATCCTGTTTCCTTTTCGTAAAATACAAAGAACTAAGCAAATGGGATCACAGATGTTTAAAATCAAAGAACACATTCTCTGAAGCAAGCAACCTAATTGGCAATTATATTACAGTAATGATTATCATAATTTTAAAAGTATCTAAAATTCAGACTCTCTTTAAATAAGAATCATTACATGCAATATCTATTCTGAATAAATGTAGTTTCTGAGAGATGAAAACCAAATCACCACACAAAACAGCTTTGGTGTCAGTAACCAGGATGTATAGACAGTGCTGTCATGCCATGGAAACTGTGTTTTTAAATATAGAAACAGTTTATCTGTTGGACTTACTTTAAAGTAGATCTGCGTTTTCAGTCAGCGGCATCTGCCAGGTTGTAGGTGATACTAGACCATGGCAATATGGTTAAGTTTGTAATTAATTTACAGGAGCAAAGAATGTTCTTCCCTGTCAGAAAAGAAGGAGAGAATTAAAGGGTGAAAAGAGTTACTCAGTGAAGAGAAATTCAGCAAAACAACCCTGGAGCAACATCCATATTCAGAATCTGGGTGGTGGGAAGAACTATGGTTAATGTTCATGGTAGCTTTTCATTTGGACTTAATTATTCTAGTTTTATATGATTCAGTTGATCATCATAAAAGTTGTTCATCTTCTAGCTGACCTTGTCTTTCATCCTCGCTATTATCAGGCCAAATATTGAATTTCTTCTTCGCAAATTCTGAATGTGTTTAAATTCTCTCATCTTATATTGGAGCCAGTGATCTGTCAGATGATCTAGACGTTATTTTATAGTATTATTTCATTGCTAAAATAGAACAGAAGATGTAGCCTAAAAGGATTTAGTAGTAGTTTATTCTCTTTTTAATTATTATTTTTTTCCCTCTAGGGGAGTTTTTCTACATGTTCACTTTATATTTTCCCTTTTACTTTCTTTCTTTACCTTCATCCTTCCTGCTTTTAATCAGTGCTCCACACACCCCAGTTCTCTTCCCAGAAAGAAGCAGGAGCTTTTCTTGATCTACTGAATCTTCCACACAAGCTTTCTGCTTTTTTTTTTTTTTAAAAAAAAAAAAAAAAAAAGTAACATCCCTAAATGCTCAGGGCTGCCTCATTGTACTATTACTTAAATGGTTGTCAAATGCTTTTGTGTTTGTTTGTTTGTTTTGTTTGTTTCAGAAGCAAGACTTTTCACTTTCTCTGCTAAAAAGGTCCAAAAAAAAGCTCTTCAGTTCTGTAAAAATACAGGCAGAAGAAGAAATATTCACGTGCCAGGCAAGTAAACAGCACCAGAACACCAGGCAAGAGCAGCAGCACCAGAACACCAAACTATTTGTCCTGTGTCAACTCCAGTATGGAAATGCTGCCAAGTTTTGGTAAATTTGTAGGATTTTTCAGAGACATAGCCATTGTAGAGGGTAGGATTGTTTAACCCTGGTTAAAGGTTCCTGTGGAGCTTCATATGAAGTTTCATATAACTTCACTTTCTAATATTAGAGTTTTTAATTTGCAGTATTCTCCTGAGACATTTCTCACTGAAGGAATGAAAACAGCATTGGTAACTTTATCTCTGAGTCACCCACCGGTGATGATGGGTAGAATGTAGTCTTCTAACTCATTCACTTTCTGTGGTCTAGTATTCAGCCACGACGTCTTGGCTTGTGCCTACTGCAACTGAGACTTCCACATGGTCTTTTATCCAAGTACAGGACAAGCCCTGTACTTGGATACAAGCCCTTCCAAGATAATTTGCTTGAGATGCAGTGTAATTGGAATTGCCTTTACTCTAGCTCCATCTTCAGTAGTGTTCAAACCATCTGACACAGAGTGTGTCAGTTCCTTGATGTACAATAAGCTAAACTGAAATGTTAAAATAGTTTGCTTACTCTACATTGTATTTACTGGAGCAGGCAGTACAAATTTCAATGCTTCTTTAAACACTGGCAATTTACATTAATCAATGATCTTCTTGACTTTTAAAGTACATGTGCAACCCATTTGAAAGCTAATTGCACAGCTATATGTGGACATTGGACCTAACTAGTTATAACAGGAAGGGAAAGCTCCAGCTTTACTAGAGTCCTGATGCTAGAAGTCAAAACACTCACCAGTGATGATAATTCAGTGTCAGTCTTAAAAGGACCATTCTCACATAGCAATTAATTCCATAAAAGATAATGTACAGAAAAAATACCCGCTGAAGGCCCAAAAGAAGTTTAAAATATATACCAGGATATAAGTAAACCGTTAAAAATAAATAAATAAATAAATCTTTCTTTTTGAAAATCCAGACTTATTTCACCCTGCTGATATCAACTATATAAATGTCAGGTAAAGGTCAGATGTGGAAAAAATCCATTCTACCTCAGTATCTGCCTTCACAAAGGAGAATCTTCCTATGTTTTATGACTAAAGAGAATTGTACTATATACACTTCTGTCAGACAGAGCAAAGGGATTTTTTTTTTTCTTTCCGGGGGACATTTGCAAAAATTGACTTTAGAAGGGTTTCATCATTATTTTTTTCTTTTTCTGCTAGTGATAATTTCAGTTATTCATCTGAAATACATATCCTAAACCAGCTTGAAATCTCCTTGGGAGGTTTAGATGGGAACTGTAGAAACAATACTTGGAAACAAACTAAGATTTTTTTCAAAGACTTTCAAAGACATCTTGTGCTTTTTCCTTTGTCAAGAGAGACTTAATATTGTTCTTCAACATGAGGAAGTTCCTGGCTTAATTCATGAATATGTATTCTAGTTATATAGGTGATGAAAGGTGATTTGTCTGACACATTTATGACTTCTCATTTAGAATTGCATCAGACATTACATAAATCTCTCCCACAAATATAAAAATATGAAAATTGGAGATATACAGTCAAGAAAAAAGCAATAGAATGGCTCGTGTGTCCTAGGGGTGGTTGCAGTACTGGTAGGGTAATGTGACAGACTTCATTTTGCCCAGAAAAATGAAAATAAAATTATAGCTCCCTAAGAACAGGAATTAAGAATTAATCAACCTAGAAATTTTCAACAATCTTTAACAATCTTCTTTAACCTTCTCTTTTTTCTCAAAGCAAAAAATCACACCATTAAGAAAAGAACTGGATAGATTTCTAGCCTGGAAATTAAAGTGCTGGAAAAATAAACTCACATGCTGCAGCACAAAAGTTCTTTGCCACAGGCAGCATTTGCTCCTACTTAGCAAATGGCAATACTGTTGACATCTTTAACAAATATTATGGTCTGACTAGTGCTAAGGCTCTGTCCAATACTGTGTAAAGAAGCAGCTGTCCATCTGTAATATGTAATGGGAGAAGAAGCATTTTTGTACCACTTTGCAAATAAACAAAAGCAAAATAAAATCAGCCTTTTCTTATTCTTTTTCTTCTGTCTTTGCCCATCTCATCCTCATCTCCATACCTAGGAAAGTGGAGAAATGTTTATGAAAGTAAAAGACATGAAATAAGTTGTTCTGGTAGTCTGGGAAAGGCAAGAGACTGAAGTGAGCAGAAAATGCTTTCTTTGAGCTTAAAGGGGAACAATTGATGAGTGCTTTAGGCTGCTGGCAACAGAAGATTATAGCAATGGATTTGTTTAGACCTGTCATTTGACTATACCCACTGTAGATTATTAGGAAACAGTATCATTTATAATCATTTTCCATTTGTTGAAAACAAACAAAATGTGCCATGAAAAGCTCCCAGACTATCTGTTTCTTATTTAAAAGAGAGGAAAACAGAGAGCAACACTCCTCTCAAAAAGGAGGATTTGTGTGTCAACAGATTCTGTCATCAAGGAAAAACAGATTTGCCCCATAATATTCGTTAGGTACTTCTAAGGGATGTGGAAACCAGTCTTGTGCTGAAAGGAAAAGTGCAATATGACCATTATGGACTCAAAACTATATACAACATCCATAAGTGGTGTATAACATTTCAGAGGGAGAGATTCCAGAAGGAATTTTATATAAAGAAAAATGTATTTTGCCAGTGTGCTAAGATTTGTATCTTAGAAAAAGAAAAATATTCTTTTTTAATATTGTTAAATGGAAAATAGGTTACTGGAATGAACAACCCTAGAACCTGGAAAAAGTTCTTAATGTGCCTAAGTGGTCAGAAGACCACAATGCAAATATATGATCTAGATTGGAAAGATGATATTTTAAAATGATTCCCTTTCACAGGATTTGGTTACATTAAAAAATTCACATTCTTACTGGTAAAAACAAATTCTGACCAAAATTTGTGCTTGATATCTAAGCTCGGTGTAGCTTAGGATGGGCAGACATCTATGGAATAACTTCAAAGTAAAGATGATTCAGATCTTGCTGAAACAACCACAAATTAAATCTCTTCATTGATTGTAAAGTACAGCTTGGTAGATAAATGCATCTACACCAAAACCCACAGAACATTAGGTCTGATAGCACACATGTGAGCATTGGCACAGTGAGACTGAGCATGAGTGGCACTCCTCAGGGGTCAGTACTATATAAAATTTTCATTAATAACTTGGGCAACAAAGCAGAATATTTCCTTAGAAATTTTGTTGACAGCAAGATGGGAAAACACTTTGTACACTGTGATGTTAACTGGCTGCAAGATCAACTGAGAGAAAAGTTCCAAAAAAAAGGCAATACTCCTCTACCTGAAGTAGAATAACCTTATGCATCAGTAATAATCATAGAATCATAGGATATTCTCAGTTGGAACAGACCCACAAGGATCATCTAGTCCAACTCTTGGGTCCCCAAAGGACCACCCAAAAAATCAGAGTATTGTCCAAACACTTAAACTCTGGCAGGCTTAGTGACCTGAGCACTTCCCCAGGGAGCCTGTTCCAGTGCCCAGCCACCCTCTCAGTGAAGAACCTGATATCCAGCCTGAGCTGCCCCTGTTGTAGCTTCAGGCCATTTCCTTGGCCCCTATCACTGGTCCCCAGAGAACAGCGCCTGCCCTTCTGTCTGCTCCCCTTGTGAGGAAGCTGCAGGCCACCATGAGGCTTCCCTCAGCCTGATCTGTTCTGGGCTGAACAAAGCTTCAGCCACCCCTAATATATCTTCCCCTTCAGACTTTCCACCATCTTCATAGCCCTGCTTTGGACACTCTCTAAGAGTTTCATATCTTTGTCATACTGTGGCGCCCAAGATTGAACATAGTACTCAAGGTGAGGCTGCACTAGTACAGAGTAGAGCAGGACAATCCCTTCCCTCAACCAGCAAGCAATGATGTCCTTTATGCTCTCCAGGATATGGTTGGCCTTCCTGCCTACCAAGGCAAGCAAGGAAAGACTGGGGGTTAACTCTCTGGGGAGTTGTTCTGTAGAGCACAAACTGTTCTGTAGAGCTGGAGGCCATTGCAGACAACAAGCTGAATGTAAGCCATCAATGTGTCCGGGCAGCACTGAAAGTGAGGGTATACATGACAGACCTAAAATGTTTTTTTTCCCTCTATTCAGTGCTTGTGGGACAACATCTGGAGTACTGTGTCCAGTGCAAGAAAGACATTAGCATTACAGCAAGTTCAGCAGATATATACCAAGCTGGTCAGGGGACTGGAGCTCAGAATGTATTCAGGGACGTTAAGAAACCTGAATTTGTTACACCTGGAAAAGTGAATGCCTGGGGGATCTACTTATTGTCTTCAATTACCTAATGAGAGAGTGTAGAGAGGATGGAGGTGCACAGAAGAAAAGAAAAGTGTTGTGCCACACCAATGAGGAAGAAGTCCAGAGATTCTGATCTCTGATGCTTGGACAGAATGCCACACTGCACTATCTGAAAATAAATGGGTCAGTGGGCCCTTACCTTCTCTACTTTTGCTACTTTCGCTTTTTCATTAATCTTCTGTGTCTATGGAAAACAAGGAAAAGAAGTCCCCAGCATATTCTTACAATATTGCCAGCTAAAGTGTAATGAAGCACCTCTTTCCATCTTGTAAGAGTGGAGTATAAAAAGACAGCACAGAGAATAGGTACTGAAATTTCTTCTAGTTTTTGAATTCAGTAGAAAGGAGTTGAAAACTGAAGACTGTTAATACAGAAATCTTATCACAGCAGGATGTTTTTAAAGGTTTAAATGGCTGAAGAACAAATGAAACCATTTGAGGCCCCCACACACACTGAAAGAGCTTTTCCGCTACAAAAGTTATTTTTCTTGTTCCTGCTTTCTCTCTAAACCCAAGGGATTTAGGCTGATCTGAGCCTCCTTGAAGGTTTTCCTGGCTCAGAAAGAATGGTGTCTTTCTTCATCCCAGTCATCCACCTGGTTCTAGAAACAGAAACCAAACATTTCAGATTCTTTGAAACAAAGGTTTTATTTATCTAAGCACTAAAAAGGATCAAACATGCAGAAATCAGAAGAACAAGGAATAGGTTACCACTGGAAAGATATTGGGTGAAAGATACTTTTCCATCTCTGTAGAAGATACCAAAGAAGTGGTTGGAATAAGGCAGTGTATACTACCACCTTGTACCAACACATGAGATAGGGCCTTAAACCTGTAGATAGACAATGGGAAGCAGCAATGAAGTGTTCCACACATAGCTATTGGAATTTCAGAAGATGTGAACTGTTGCTGTAATGCTGGAAGCAATGCTTCACAATGTCAATTATTTAATTTTTCATTGTCATGGTACACTTGACCATGGTATATAGTTGTTGATTTACAAAAATTTTAAAAATCAAAGGGATATTCTTAAAAATAATCCTGTTGGAGATTAGTGTGCTAAAGAGTGTATCTTGTATCATTAAGACCCTATGCTGTGAACCAACCTACTCCAAGTTGCAAAGCAATAATTTAGGAGCTAGGTAGCAAGTATAGCATGCAAGTGCTTCAAAGGCAATATAACACATCTCTTTCTCATAAAGCAGGTATGTATCTCACTATGCATAAGCAATTAGTTTAGAGAGATCTGAACTAGCGTCCACTAACCATTGTGGAAGTCAGATTTTGAGCAGCAAATTGAAAGGATGTAGGAGGAAAACAGAGAACAACAATGAGGAGGTCCTGTTGAGTATGTGGTGACACACAGAAAAGCAACCAAGATGACTGAGTTTGTACTGAGCAGAAGTCATGGGAGGAAACAAGACCACTCAGGCTGAAGTGTGCATGGATTGAAAAAAAGAACAGGGAGAACTGATGGAGAGGTGGACACTGGAGAGGAGTTTCAGTAAGAAAAGTGATGTGGACTTTCATAGTGGAAGAAGAACATTTAATTCACTATTGAATGAGGTAGGCAAGAGTGAAAAGAGACATGCAGAAGTCAAGACGATTGTATATTACAGAAATATACAAAGCGATTATTTTTACTTGCATGGATTTGCCATCTGAAAGTCTCCTGAATCACTTCAGCCATTTCATTGAATTTACTCTTCCTAAATATAGGAATACTAAAGGCAAATAAGGAAAGAACTTTAACCACTTTGATCTCTGTACTGGCACAACTGCAGTAGTAGGGTATGCCTTGGGGATGTGTTAGAGAAGTAGCCATATAGTAGCCATTCATTCATTTAAGGACATAAAAACTTCCAATGCAACCATCACTACCAGAAAACATCAGAGATTATGACTATCAAGCAATATTTGAAGAAAGAACTTTGGGCCAGTCCATACACAAAAGAAGTATTTCCGTCCAATCTGGAGAAATCATGAACACTTCAAAGGATGAATTCTGAACCAAAGGTCAAAGTACAGAGCCCACTGTATTTGTGATAAACAGCTAACCAGTTCTGATAATTCAACAGACCATACAGAACAGCAGAACAGGGCAAACAATGTAGCCTTTTATTTGACCACATGCACTCAAGCAAGAGGTTTATAGCACTCACCTGTAAAAAAAAAAAAAAAAAAAAAAAAAAAAAAAAAAAAAAGGCTTTTTACCTTAGGTAAATAGATAAAGCTCTCTCAGTTTTCCTTTATCTCCACTATGGTGTATGTGATGCAAACATTGGACTAGTGGAGTGGGTGTTCACCTACTGGAAATGGGAACCATTCCATTGACGTCAAAAGCACTAACCCCCAGCAGCACCAAGTCATAACTTGGCCTAAAGTAGGTTTTGACATTTGCTAAATATTACATTTTTAAACTTCTCTCTATTATTTATTTTTTTCAAGCAAAATTCTGTCTGCCCCAATTGCTGCTCAACTCCTATACACATGTAGAATAGTCTGAAATAAAGGGTTAGACTAGAAGGAAAAGAAAAAAAAAAAAAAGTTTAGAAGGAAAATTTAAGAAAAAAACAAAGGGGGAAAAAAAGTCTCAATTTACCTATTTCTCATCTTACTTTCTTCTGATTCTTTTTAATTTTAGTCACTTTTATAATTAACTATGATAATGTCTCAGACTCAGTCTGACAATGGCAACTGTTCAATGATTTACAGTGTACACAGTACACAGTGTTTAAAGCAGCTTCTTAGTTTAAAAAAACTTCTCAGAAAGGAGAAAGCACTGAGATAGCAGGACTCTCATTCCTATTTTGCAATGTCTTTATGAAGCATAGGTGTAATACCCTGACTTTTACCAAGATCCCCAAAACTCATTTACAGCTTCTCAGAGACCTGAATTGCATGCACCCTGAACTGACCTGTCCACATGCAAATGACTCCACACAGCCTCAGCAGCAATACTGAAGTTGCTGCCAGGCACTGTAATTATTATCCAAATATAGAGAGCATGGTCTCTCAGATCCTCCACATTGCTGTAAAAGTATCTTAAGTATCTTGAATTACCTGAAAGGATTTCCAAGGTGGTTTGCATAAAACCCAGAACTAATTTTCTTAAAGTGCTTTTCAAGGTGGGCCTTTCACATAGAGAGTTTGAAATAAAACTTGTTACCCTTCAGTAATAGACCACTTACTCATTTTTTCCTTTTCAGTTTAATTTTCAGTGTTTTCAGCACAGACACTCAAAGAGGTGCAACTGATTGGTCACACTGCTGTTTTTATTGAAGTTGTTTGCACTCAGACTGCCATAATTAAATATTATTTACCTTTCTAAAAATAAAAAGCAAATTAAAAAAATAATGAATTGTATCAGATAACTAAACTTTTGGTAACTTACTCATCAGATTTTAAACTTCTGCAAAAGTTTTTTTGCTCTTTGTCTGTATCAAAAAAAAAAAAAAAAGTTTTTTTTGCTTTTGTTCCCAGTAAAAGATGTGGGAAGAAAACAAAGGAAGCATAGCCCCTTTGAAAAGGTGCAGTTTAGTCCTGGAGGATTTGGTTTTTATTAACCCTGTCCATTGTTTCACTGGATATCCCACGCTAAAATGAAATAATAATAATAATAAATCCCATGGAATAAAAAAAAAAAAAGATCATTTTATTTTGATTTTTCATGGTACGTATATAAACATGAAAAAACACTAAACTAGAAGTTATTTTGAACAGTTAAAGCATTTCATTTTAACACAGCTGATCAATTCTATCTTTTCTAAATGATATTCTAACTGAAGTTTCAACAATGGCCCAAGGAAGGTATCAATTTAAATGACATTTCATTGTCTAGTACAAATAGTAACCAGAAAATGTTCAGCCCTCTCTAATATCAGCTCCAAGCTCCCCAGTATGTTGTCTAGAATGCAGATACTGCCCTACCATAAACATCTGCAGCATGCATGCAAGAGTGTCTGTCAAAACTATATTTTTAAGCTCCTTTCATAGTCAAAAAATAAGAGAAAGAAACATTCCTAGGCTGGGATGTTTTCTCAGGGTATCTAACTTTGAAGAGGATCATCTTAGAAGCATATGTTCTCTGCAGCAACCTGCATGACTAGAGGAATTGTCTCAGATATTGACATTAGAGACATGCAAACTGAGGTGTTTGCACTAGAACAATATCATGCACAAATGGAAAAAGAAAAAAAAAAAAAAAAAGAAAGGAAAAGAAAAATGATCATGGCTGGTCTAAAATTCTTACAGCTAAAACATCTTTTCTGCTTGAATCATTTCACATTCTTGACACTTGCAATCTTTTTGAAGTCAGAGCAGACTGAAATATATGCTGAAGGATTTCAGTAACCAGATATCACTTGGCCCTCTCACACTCTTCAACTCTTCATGCAGCCTGCTTCCAGTCTACAATGTTTGAAAAACGTTTGCACTGGAGATATTTTGTCACAGTGACGTAAGGAGGGCTCTACCATCTCAGAGGCTCAGGGAGCAGTGCCAATAATCAATGCTAAGAAAGAAAAAATAGGAATGGATTTGTAGCCTGTCCCCTGGTATCACCCTTATCCTCTCCCTCTATCTCCAGCCTTGGACATTCCATAGGCTAAGGACTTCTGGAAAAAGTCACTATCAAACACCAGTTAATTTCTCCACTTTATTTTGTGGTTATTTTTTATACTTTTGGTCTTTACAGTCTTTACAGCAGTATTTAAACATGAGATTTACGATCTCATCATACATCTCATTCTCTAAAAACTCAAGTGTTTGTTCTGTTTTTGTTTTGTTTTGTTTTGTTTTTTAAAAAAAATCTTACTTAATTTCTCAGTTCCTCAATTCCTTAATTCCTTGGCTGCAAGAACTGAGCACAAAATAAAATAAAATAAAAATATATGCATTACAGGTGAAGAAATCACTCAATGCTCTCTTCCAGATATCTCTTTCAGTGTGATCTGGGACTCTGCAAGCCCATTTCAGCAATAAAGCAACAGTAAATATTGTTTAACAAAGCCATTGCTTTGTGATTCTCATGCCTGTTTCCAAAGTGTTCCTCAAGTGGTTACTCCTCCCACTTCTGTCCTGTCTATCAGTAGGTAAATAAATAACCTGGTTTCACTGCCAAGCTCCTGGCTGCAGCCCTGAAGCAGCAGAGGCAAGGAGAGTGACGTACAGTCATGCTGTTGATCTACTGGTGCACCTGGGGGCTGTTTGGAACAGTAAGTTGGAGTTTTCTGGGGGTGTGCATCTGTGTCAATAATTTGATTTCAACTCTATAACTCACTTCCTCAGAGAGCACTTGTAGCCCCTGAAGTTACACATGGTGTACCTAAGCATGGGCGGGACTGGGGATTGTTTCAGCTCAGGAAATTATTAGGGAGTCGTTCAAAGATAAGGAATTAATTTGTCTGCAGCTGTCAATCAGTATTGATCTACTTATGTTAGGAGAGGTTTTTACATACATATTTATATTTTTTTTCTTGCCATAGACTTTGATCTCAAAGTATCCTTCAATTTTGGCTTACTGTAGTTTGAAAACATCCTTAACTTTTTTTCTCTTTGGGCTTGTTTATGTTGACAAGCACCTTTTTGGAGTGTTTGGGGAGATTACTTTGAGAGTTAAAATGATATAATGCAAACAAGTTTATATATTTGACATACAAAGTCTTCAATGCACACTGGATTACATGGCTAGAGGGGGTTCTGTAGGGCAGCGTATTGTGGAGCAAGACCAGTATATTTCAGATGACTTGAAAGCAATGTTTTTATCATCTTTGTACACACAAGCCATTATGGTATTATTTCACCATTATTGTCTGATCACAGACACGAGCAAGCATTGTGACAAAGAGCCCTTTTATCTCTAAGGCCCCATTCTGAATGCAAAATAAATTGCTAGCAGGTAAAGTAGCTACTCAGCTGCTGTCACTCACTGGCTTGTATAAAATTAATTGCATGCTGTCACATATATTTTACCATGGGCCGTGAAAAAAATTATGCTGGCTGATCCTCTTCTGTCAGCAGTTCTGTCTGGTTAGCCCAGAAAACATTTTAAACTACATTTTTCTGTGGAGTTTAAGGCCGGAAGAGACCAATTGATGACCTGCATTGACCTCTTCTCTTTCATAAGTGATGGCATTGCAGTAAGTTATTGAATTCAGTAACTGAGGAGCAACATAAGTATTTTGGTCCCCAGAGTCTAGATTTTTTCAAACTAGTGATGAACAAAACCCAGAAAGCACCTCCAATGCTACAAACATTTCTGCTGGAAAGAAACTGACAGGTGGGAATTTTTTGCTCCAGCAGAATATACCTCACCTTGCAAGAGTGGGGAGAGGTGATACTGCGGGGAGAGACATGCTACAAAAACTTAGAACATTGACAAGGGGAATATTATTTTGCCAGTCCCATTCTCCACTTTAGGTCTGCAGTCATTGGTAAGACTATTTTAAGGTTACCCTTAGTATTGGCTGTATTTATTGTAAACTCCTAAACTCAGTCCCTAGCAGTAATTTTCCTTGGAGACTTCTTATTAGTGGATCAGGAACCAACTTGTCTCCTTCTTTTCTGGGAAGTGATCTGTGCAGGCCAGGTCCAGATCACAGGGAAGACTGACCACAACTGTTCAGTAGATTCCTTGTTTTGTCTTTCAGGCTATTCTGCATCTTTTCCTCTACCAATGAGCATAAAATACCAGAATTAAAATTTATTCTGTTGGTTGTAGGCACAAGCTCCTTGCAGAAACTGTGGCCCATGGAGAGGAGCCTACACAGAAGCAGTTCTCAAAAGGCTGCAGCTTACTGGAGAGACCCTAGGCTGGAGCAAGGGAGAAGTTTGAGAAGGAAGCAGCAGAGACAGCATTTGCCAGTTGAATATGAGCCAGCAGTGTGTTCAGGTGGTGAAGAAGGCCAACAGCATCCTGACCAGTATCAGAAATAGCACAGCCAGCAGGACTAGGGAAGTGATTGTCCCTCTGCATTCAGCTCTGCTGAGACCAAACCTTGAATACTGTGCTCAGTTTTGGGTCCCTCACTACAAGAAGGACATTAAGTACTAGAACATGTGCACAGAAGGGCAACAAAGCTGGTGAAGAATCTAGAGAACAACTCTTATGAGGAGCAATGGAGGGAGCTGGGGCAGTCTAGCCTAGAGAAAAGGAGGCTCAGGGGAGACCTTATTGTGCTCTACAGTTACCTTAAAGGAGGCTATAGCGAGGTGGGGATTGGGCTCTTCTCCCAAACACTAAGTGATAAGACAAGAGGAAATGGGTTCAAGTTGCACCAGGGGAGGTTTAGGTTGGATATTAGGAAAAATTTATTCACTGAAAGGGTTGTGAAGTATTAGAACAGATTGCCCAGGGAAATGGTTGAGTCTCCATTCACAGAGGTCTTAAAAAAATGTGTAGATGTGGTGCTGACATGATTTAATGGTGGACTTGGCAGTGCTAGGTTAAAGGTTAGACTAGATGATCTTAGTGGTCTTTTCCAACCTAAATTCTATTCTATGATTATGTACTGACTGCAACCCTCATTCCCTTCCACACTAGGAAGCTGTTTCAAGGTTTTCTTATGCTTATCAGTAGGAAATTTTACCTTATTCTTAAGACGGCCTTCACAGAATCACAGAATTTCTAAGTTGGAAGAGACCTCAAGATCATCGAGTCCAACCTCTGAAACCCACGCCTCCATTCGGAGACCAGAACTTAAGTCTGGGGCCTTGTCAAAAGTCAACTTTCGGACAGCAGGTCACAGACTGCTTTCCAAAGTAGACTGGCAAGCTGTAAGATTTGCTTTCTACCTGCCAATGATAGTGTAGAGTGACTGGTTCACCTCTCAGTATTCTCTTTGGTTAAAACAAAAAGAGCAACCTTAAGCTACTTAAGCTTCACAGCAGAAGGGTTTTTCTCCCCAGACTCTTGATTGGTTTGTGGCCTTCTCCTGAACTCTGCAGTGTTCTACATCTTCAACAAGCCTAGACATCAGGATGAGACTAGCAGCATCCTACTAATGCTGTGTTTCCAGGAAAGAAGACAGTGTTACCACATGTATATCTATTCCCATTAAAAATAATATATATATATATTCCAGTTATATCTGACTCAGCATTGCATGGAATCATTTATCTAAAATATAAATCTTTGGTCCTTAGGAGAAAGTCTCCAAACTCTTGACTTGACCTGATACTTGATCTTATGCATTACTGTTTTTTACCTGTATTTATTCTTATGGTATGGAGTGATTTACTTTAAGCATTACAGAGAGAGAATTGCCTTACATCTATTTGTAATGAGGTGAGGAGAAAATCAGATGTGTAAGGGGACATTTTTCCTTTTTTTTTTTCTTTTTCTGAGATGCATGAACATCTGCTACTATCCTACAATGAGTCATAATTTTAACAGCATAATTCTACAGCATATAGTGTAATTTATGTACAAAATATTAGTGGGTATGTGATTTCTGAGCACACTATTGGAGTTATTTTTATTATATAAAAATGCCTCTTTGCCTCAACTTGTACAACTTCTTTTCACCACTAAGCAGAGCTTAGCAACATATAGAAAATCAAGGGAAGGCAGCTTGTAAAGAGAGAAGAGGGAAACAATTCCTGTCTTGCTCTCAGGCTTCACCAAGTGGAGGGAGTTGAATCTGGGACTTGAGTGGCACTTCATCATGTACACTACCACTGCCACTGTATCTGCAGATGATGCATGAATCACTCACACATGACCAGCAAGCAACTGCCAGAATTGGTAAACTGCCTGCAGTTTGGAAAAGAGTGGGGCTCACTTGACTGAGAATATATATTTAGCATCCTGGGAACACTTACAAAGTAATATCTTTATTTGCCTTAATATATCACCAACATTTTTTTTTTTTGAAAGTGCAGAAGAAGCCTTTTTTTTGCAGGGACTGTGCTGCTCTCACACTTCTGATAAGCATCTATAAGTTTTCTGCACACAAATGAACTCAGCTGAAACTCATACAAATGAAAGATGTTTCAGACTTAGTTTCAAGAAGTACAGCTACAGAAGGAGCTGGATTTCTCTTATTTCTCTTTTTACTCACATTGGCTACAGAACTTAAAAATCATGTTACAAGCAATAGCCAAATCCTAATTCCATCAGAGAAAAGCCAAGCTTGTACTAACAGGAACCATTAACCTTCATTTCGGCTGATTTTGATTTTCAAGGTATTATTTATGCTGTAAAATATACTACTTCAAAGAGCACTCTGCCTTTACAAGCAGATACTTTATGTATTTATTCATGTGACAAAAATATACTATGTTATCAAGATGATAAATGTGTTGATTTACCTTATTCTGATGTAACTTCAGGTTTACTTTAAAGCACTAATAATAAACACTAATTGAACTGGTATGATTATTTGCGCTTCACTTCTGTTTTACTCATGAACTGTGATCTAAGTTATAGGAAAATGCTTCCTAGACAACTTCACAACATGAGTTGTGGAGACCTGTCTTAGGTGGATGTCTTCTCCCAGTCCCAGTACTTCTGCATGAAATCACCAGTGAACATGCTGACCTAAAAAATGGAGCATCAAGATTTTCAAAAGATAGCCTGAAATACATTAAAACAGAAATTGGTGTCTCTATAGGTGTTTAGAAACATGAAGGCTTACCTGCACAATGCAGTCCATTCTAATTCAAAGTCCAAACTGATTTTCATGTGTAAACTTACCTTTGTTTTTTTTCAGATTTTGTTGTGATTTTTGCTGGTTTTAGAGACTTGCAGCAGAAACAAGCAGAATCTGTTCCTTGAATTTAAACTCTTTTTAGACTTACCAGTCAGAAGAGTTCATGGTCCAGATATATCCTGACCTGTGGGTTGCCAGAAAGAAAGAAAGAAAGAAAGAAAGAAAGAAAGCCATGTTAAAATTAATTTCTTTGCTTCATGGGTAATTAATAAGAAAAATAGTTAATCTCTACCTTCTAAAGCCACAGTTTGCTATCTAGTTCTTGAATAACTTGTATGGCTTTAATTAATTATGTGTTTGGCTTGGAAGAATCTTGCCCCAAATCTCAACTTTTCCTTTTTCCATTAGCAGATTTTTAATGCTCTAGTGATACTGCCAAGAAAGTTTGAGAAAAAAATATTATAAGGTAACCTGAAATGGCCCAGTTCATTACCCCTTCTGGATGTGAAGTATTCTTTTCCACAGACAACCTCTAACAACATAGACGCTGTGTGTATGGAAAGATCTGGAAATATCAATTAGAAATACACTAAACAGATCTCAGCATTTCTAATAAAATGCCATATTTGTTCCACTGGCAGAGACTAGAGTGTCTGCTCCAAATTACCTTAATGGCATTCAATCAAAAGAGTGTCCCAAAGTCTGGTGTGAAATAGAATGAGTGACCTAGTACTATGTAGAAATAATATTTTTTATTCTTCTTCCTTAAATTCTTTATGAATACCTGGTAATCTATCAGAGGCAAGGGAAGTTGGCAACATTTTCAGGTCTTTTAGAGCGCCTTTGTAAAATGGTATTTTCTTAACAAGAAAACTGAGTAATTAAACAATTATTTTAGCATCTGTAAATTTAACAAAGCTTTTTTCTGTTCTCAGCAATGTAGTAAAGAAAAGCTATTTTTAATGAAGCTGTGTGCCCTAGACATGACCAGATAATTCAATGCCATAGCTTATAACCAAAAATTGGGTTTACCATGGCCATTCCTTACTATGTCCATCTAACAAAACCAAATAGATGAAAAATATGCTCAGCCTTTACTGAGAGATAATCCAAACCGGGGTATTTTTTTTTTCAATCATTTTCCTCAAGAGTCATTTTTCCTCTTATCATTGGAGTAAGGGGGGGGGGGGGGGGGGGGGGGAGGGAAGAAAATAGAGAGGGACAAAGGGAACTGGTCCTCTTGTTGCCAAGATTGCATCATATTGTTTTCAGGTTTTTAAATCTTGGAAAGAGGACTTTTCTGTTATTCTTAAAATTGAACATGCAAGTAATTAACTGTGGAAACTTGTGGTTATGAAATAAGAAAATCTTATAATGCATATTACCCATAATTTCTGTCAATTCTAATACATGAAAAAAGTGCTTGAAAGCTTTTTAAAATTATTGTTATGTAAATACTGTCAAAAACAATTAAAAAAAACTACTGGAAACTGTGCTGAATAGTATAGATTCATTTTTCTTCTTGACTCTCTTGTCACTGGATCTGTCTGGACACCAAGATGCATGAATTCTAATTTTCTTTACTTTACTATTAAAGATAACAGTGGTCATATTTGCAGCATGTTTTCCAGTACAGAAATACAAAAACTAATATGTAAGATACTCTGAATGCATTTCTGCCACAAGAGATGAAAAGCAATGGGGAAAAAAAAATGCAGATGATTCAAATTCCTTATTTTAGATTTGGCATCCTAACTTGTCATCAATATAAGAATATTTTAAAGTATCTGTGTAAAGCATCCCTTCAGATCTCTATATAACAATCAGTCATCAACCAGCTTCAGGACTCTTGACTCTTTGATTCTTAACTGAGAAAATGTATTGGAATTATTTTATTAATACGATTTCCTTGCTGTGTTTGTCTGCTCTGTAGGGTAAAAGTGGGTGTTGAGTGTGTGGTGGTTTTACCGTGCTAGGCAGCTGAACACCACAACTGCTCTCTCACTCCCCCTCCTCAAATGAGGAGGGGAAGAAGTAAAGGAAAGAATAACTCACAGGTTGAGATAAGGATAATTTAATTAAAGAAAAAAATAAAAATAAAAAGGAAATATTATTAATTAAACAATTCAACTAAAGGGACAAAAGGGAAAGGGGAAGAGGGAGGGGGAAGGGGAATAACAAAACAAAACAAGTAAAGGCTATGTGGAAGTGTAGAGGAAAGAAATTACTCTCTACTTCCCACAAATGAGCGATGCTTGACCACATCCTTGAAGCAGGGCCTCAACGCACATAGCCAGTGTTCAGGAGGAGGACAGATGTTTTCGCAATGAGAGCCCACCCCTCCCCTCTTCTTCCTTTTTCCACCTTTTATTGCTGAGTGTGACATCATATGGTATGGAATATCCCCTTGGTTGGTTTAGGTCAGCTGCCCCGGTGATGTTTCTTTCTCACTTTCTTGCCCACCCCCTAGAAGGGTTAGAGAGAGTCCTGATGCTGTGCCAGCACTTCTCAGCATCAGACACAACACCAGTGTGATACCACTGCTGTTCAAGCTACAAGTGCAGCGCGCAGCACTGTATGGGCTGCTGCAGGGAAAGTTAACATCCCAGCCAGACCCAGTACAGAGTATCATATGAAAATAATGTTATAAGGAAACCCACTGAATTTCCAGATATTTCTTCCAAAAAGGATTTCATTTTGGTCACACCTATAAGCATTATACAGATGCTTCAAATAGCATCAGACACCTAAAATAACAAAACATTTATAAACGGAGGTAGCTGAATTCTCACCTCTGATGGCTAGTCTGTTGTAGGTCTCCTAAGACTCTACTGATAGCGCAGTTATTGATATTTATGGGCTCTTAGGCACTTCAGTTGCCAGCACGTGTGCTTAGGTGTCTTAACCTGGAGATGAATTTTATATTTGGGATAACAATCAAGAAATGGTTTGGAGAATTTCCCAAGGAAATCCCAAACAGAAGAGACACCAGTGGGTTTGTTTTCTTTCAAGACTTTTCTATGCCATGGCACTATAAATTTACAGGGAAAAAAAAAAAAAAAAAAAAAAAAAAGATCCAAAGAACCAACTTATTTTTGTTTAATGTTGAATGTCTCTTTCATTACAGAAACATACATTTTAATCTCCAAAAATGTCTGGATTTTGTTATCACTTCTGTGATTTTGTCATCAGAGGTGGAATTTGATTACATTATGCTGCCAAGATTACTAAGTGTGCCTAGAGATTCCAAGGCTGTATTTTTAAATGTGTGACACAAGCTGTGTCTGGAACAGGTCCTCTGTTTGCTTGATGTTAATGCTCTTATCTATTTCCACTGTAATAAAATCAAAACAGTCAGTCTTTCATGCTCTGGTGTGAGTCCAGATAGCACATGACTTTCAGCAAACGGTGGCATCATTAGGATCAGTGGGTTAAAAATTCTTCCATCTATGGAAAATGGATTATGATTGATTATAGTTATCTTTAGTTGCATCAAACATTTATTTGAAAAATGTTATATAAAACCATTGGTCTGACAGTGGTACATTCTGATATTCTTTCTTGACTGAAGACCCTCACATAACCTGACCTTTGTGAAATGACTGAATCATATTTACAAAGATGTCCAGACAACTAAATTAAAAAAAAAAAATTACAAATATGGTCATAGATGAGAATGCTGAACAATATTTAGGGCAACCAGAACTAC
Organism: Heteronetta atricapilla; assembly: GCA_011075105.1. NCBI lineage: Eukaryota > Metazoa > Chordata > Aves > Anseriformes > Anatidae > Heteronetta > Heteronetta atricapilla. The sequence continues at coordinate 83,733,034 of CM021733.1, forward strand.
ATCTAAGTCTTCATTCTCCTCTCTACACTTCTCTTGAGTTCACCTGGCTGGAAAAATTACATCAGCTCTGAGCATGCTGCAGACCAAACTAACTTTTCCAGAAGATCTTTTCAGAAATTTCTTTAGAAATTCTGGCAAACTTTCTTTCCAAAATATTATATATATATGTGTGTATATATATTTATATGTGTATACTATATAATATATATATATATGTTATATATATATCATCAGCTGAGAGAAGCAAGATATCTGTTGAAAGACATCAAAATATGTGCTATCAGTCTCCCACTTGCAATAGCAAATGTTATTTGTACTCTTGAATCTCTGAAGAGCTGTGTCCTTCATTTCTTTCTATTTTCAATTTATTAGGAAACTATTGAGAAGATCATGGTGCAAGACAAGAGAAGCAGGTCTCACATTTAGCCCCATTGCCTCATTTTGTACTTACAAATAGAAACTACACTGAAAGATATAGTGGTTTTGAAAAAGTGAAAAGTAAAATTGTTAAATACATTTCTGCATGTATTCAGCACAAATGAGAGTTAAGCTGAAATAAGAGTCAATCAGCAGTGGAGCCAACATACTAATCCTTGGAGCCAACATATTAATCCTAGGAAGAAACTGTGGTCTACTTGTCCTCCTTTGAGCTTAGAGAAGTCCTGTTATTTATTATTGATTCTGACACTAGCATTGTAGATGACTTATCTGTACCTAGGACCACGTTTTTCCACTTCACTACCAGTTGTGGGTGCTTTATGCATGCAGGTGAGTTGGGTTTAACTTGCCATAGTACCATCTATCTATAATTGCTACTGAAGTTAGTGGATCAGTGGATCCTGAGCAAAACCTATCCACAATGTTTTGATTTGGAATCTGAAAAAGCACATAAATTGTCTCTACTATAAAAATGTCTATCTTAAACTTTCAAACTGGAGAGACAGGTGTTATACTGAGGGATCTGTGAATTTTTAGGCAGCATATAGCAACTATACAACACTCATTAGCATGCAGGAATCCTAGTACTGCAGTGTTATGAAACAGTCAATAACAATTTATGCACAAAGTACTTAAGGAGGGAAAAATAGTAGCATTGTCAGAGTTTACATAGGTATAACTCTGAAGTGAAAGACGGGTCTATGTGAGATTAGGGGAACAAGCATCTTTCATCAGGCTATAGCAGATGTATTATTACACTGTAGAATTTAAATGGAACCAGTGATAAAGCCATTCAGACAAACAGCTTAGGAAAGAGATGGATTTGCTGTCCATCAAGCTCAGTTTCCTTTGCCCTAATTTAAGCAACCAAAGTGTAACTACATGCTCTGCCAATCTGCATTATTCAGTTGCCCTGAATTAGCCAGCTAGCTCTTTCCAAATTTCAATCTATAGCTCTCTAGTGGTCCAGGACCCTCCTCAGGCAGAATATGTTCTCTCTGCCCATCTGGGCATATGGCAGGTTGCTTTTCTTGTGCCTGTGCATGATTACTGGGTATTGCATGATTACTATGTGGTACATGCTGTCCCTTCTCCATCCTCTGTTTCTGCACAAATACTGTCACACTCTCTTTCTGCAAACGGGCTTCGGAGGCACGGTCTCTGCTAAACACAGGATTGGGAATATTGTAGGTTCCTGAGTGGATTAAGCAGTGCAAAAGAAAAAGCAGATGCATCTCTATTGAAGTGCACAACAAAAGAATGGGGAAAGTTTAGCTCAGATGTCTCTTCTGAAGTTGAGCTGTGGTCTCCAGCTCACCGTTACACAGCAGAAGGGTGCCAGGAAAGTACTCTTCTGATCTCCCAAGAACTCACCTGCACCCAGGATGACCTGAATTTTTCCCAGCCATAAGAGTTAGCAAACATAAAGCCTATTTCCCACAGTAATCAGGGAGAGTAGGAGGAGCTAAAATTCTAACTTAGAGGTAAGAGGCTTCTGGGGGAACACAGGGGATGATGACCCTGAACATCTTCAGAACTGTATATAGGTAAGGAAAAAAAAAAAAGACATTTGTTCTCAAATACTAAAAGATTCAAAAGTCTCCAGGAACTTTAATCAAGTTTTGCCCACTTCTGTATACGTGTCATGTTTAAATGAAAGTATGGCACATTATACATTAGTTTGATTATACATTAGTTTGATACAACATCATTCTGAGTGGTTGTTACTCTTTAGAGATGGGTGCTTCAGCAGATACCCCACAAGTGAAGGACATATTTTTTTTTTTTTCCATATAAAAATTATAGCAAAATATTTGACCATCCCAGCAGCTGGATCAGAATACAATAAGCACTGCGTCTACATTTCAAAAAGACAGAGTATCAACTTTCAATAATATTTACATGAAATCTTTTTACTTCTTCAGCTAGAAGCTGGGCAAACAATGTCAGAGATATTCTGCTGACATTTTTTAAGATTTAAATAGATATGTTCTTTCTCATTTTATATTTACTTTCAGTGAATATGCAAGTGATTGCATTTCACATTCATGGAAAGTGGATTTCAAATATATATTCATAAGTATTTTCAAAAACCAAGTGTAAATGTAATGTAAGAAGGCATTGAGGTTGGAAGCCTCTGTGTACTCATCTAATCAGGGAATAGGACAAGTACCATATGTCTTATCAACAATGTCATGAAATCTAAGCAACATCATTTCAATTTGTAAAGTTGCAGTCCATCAATAGAGTAAAATATTCAGGGATCGTTATAGAATAGACTTGAATTACAGATAATTCAGAGAGAAATTGATCTGTTCACAGATGTTCTGTGAACATAAAACAAGGTTAAATTATCTGCAAACTGTTAATCATAAGAATTACTCATTCACTTACACTTCTGAATATGGAATATGCTCCATTAAAACCCAGTTATAGTTCCCTGGGAAATATAAAGTTCTAGGAACATTGAGATAAATGTCAGCTAGAAGGAATCCCTCTTGCATTTACCTGAAATAGAAGCTTGATACAAACACTTATTTAAAGTATTTCAATTTCAATAATAAGACAAAACCTTAAATCTAGTCTGACAGCTCAGATTTAAGCAAGGGATTTCTGCAAATCTGAATGCTAGTTCAATGCCATAGTCATTTCTACTTGGCATCAGACCAGGTCTTGTTTCTACTATTTTTGAAATCACAGACAAAACCACAGGCAACTGGATCTCTCCTAGGAAAAAAATTGGACAAGAAGCAAAAAGAGTTTAGTATTCTTCCATCCTCCAGTCCCAAAAAGAACATTATTTTGATTTCTGTTCTCCTCATTTTCACTGTGCAATGGTTATAGTACTTAGAAAGAAGAAAAGGAAATATATGCTTTTACTACTCAGATATAGTATTACCCTAAATACTCAACATATTTTAACTAAATTGGAACTATTAATAGAAAAGGCAAGTAAAGCAGCATCCCTCTTCTCTCTCTTCAAGACAAAAATGACTTTTTCAAAGAGGGTGAGATGGGAATGTATCCTTCATTAAACCAGTGACAGGTAAATTTTGAGACAGTTGGAGCTGAAATGTAACAAAAAGGGAATGCATTTGTCATTATCTCATAAAATATTTTTCATAATATTAACTTCCCTATTGCTATCCAAAATACTGTTTTTTACACAAAATGTCCTGATGTATTAATTGTTGTCATTATAGTTGTCAATTCTGCTAAATGCATAGGATGCCTTCTGTGTGTGTGAATGATGGAGTAAACAGGACTTAGTCTGGAAAAGAGAGAGCTGGGGAAGCTCTGGAGAGCTGGGGGATATTACAGAAGTCTGGAGAATTACAGTGGCCTGAGCAGAGTGGATAGGGCATGACTGCTCATTCTATCTTCCGATATAAAAAAGGAGTAGGATAGCAAAGAAAATAAGCAGAAGTAAGATTCAGAGAAAAAGAAACATCTGACTCCAGACACCTGGCCATCAGAACTCCTTGCCAATGGATGCTGCGGGTGCAAAGTTTATGGATGTCCAAGGACTGGTTAGACAAACAGATGGAAAAAACATTTTGTGATGGCCACAGAATAGCCCCAAACCATGTATATCTTGGGAAATTCCCTGAACTGAAAATAGTTGAAGCCTAGGAGCGGACTATCCAGTACTATTCTTACCTTCCTCTTGCACAGCTGGAGTCTGTTGTTGGAGATAAATACTGGGCTACCTGTACAGTAAGTCTTACTCAGTATGGGTCTGCTTACTTTCTCATATGGAAATATTATCTATGAATAACAGTATACCTACTAATAATGAGTGGTTTTAGTAATTTTCTTCATTCTATTTTTTTATTAATTAATACAGTTGTTCAGAACTCCAGTTTCAAGGCATTCATATGGCTGTGAAATGATTATTTAAAATGTCTCATGATCTGCAGAACCAGTCTCCAGAAATGCAAGATTCACTACGGCTGTACTTTGTTGATTTTCTTCTTTTTTTATTCTTTCTTTTTTTCCAATGAATGCATAAACGGATAAATGGATTAATTAGTGAACATTAACTGATTTAAAGAGCATATTTTACAAAATTAAGCAGAATAACTGTGTACTTCAAAGAGATTCTAAATCTCTTACTTCTAAAGTGTTCATTTCCATTGATCCTTGGAAACAAGTTGTGCAGAGATATTAATCCTTATCACTTAGTGAAAAGCGTAAACAAATTTCTTGGTATTTGAAAGTGAAAAACTCTCTTCCAAATAATCTCCAGTATCTGCAACATCTCAAACATTACCTTCAATGAAGTTCATCAAATACTAATGGACAAAATTGATATTTTACATTTTCTAAAGTTAAAATATGAGAGAGATTGGTCCCAGGTGTTGATACCAAACTTCCCATTTATTTTATGTGTTGGGCCAAATAGCCCAGTCACATATGAAGGCCTATAGGGTATCCAAATAAGGAAAGGTCTTTTCAACCTCTCTCATGCTGCTACTGTCCACAGTAACTCATTAACTTTAAAAGCTGCTAACATTTTTCTGCCCGGCATTTCCTCTGCTGGTCTAAAAGCATATCAAAATAAAGTTGCTTTGCTTTCTGACTATTGCAGTCTCACTGAAAATATGGACCTGATTATCCTGTCAACAAATGTCAAGTTGACATGATTACAAATAGCTTCGGACAAATGATGCAAATACAGAGGGCTATTAACTCCACTTCCAAAAATAGCAAATTTCCTCTGGGTAAATCAGGGCTAAATTTGTCAAGTGGACAAATGGCTGTTTAGCAAATCATGAATTCCTTTTCCTGAGCAGACTGTTCATATGTATACATTTCCCACAGTGCAATTTGCTTCAGCTCTGTACTTTGCACTCCAGTTCTATTATGAAATTTCCCTAGCCTAGAATGGATGCTGTAGACTCTTGGAAAGAACTGGCTATTTCTCTGCTCTTCAGGTCATTCTCATGCTTTTGAATGAATGTATACATTATACAATATTGATCTCAACTTTCCAATTCTGCATGATGTGCTTGTTATCAGATCTACACATAAATCTACACAACCCAGACTAGTACTACATATATTAGAAACTATTCTGTAGCCCTTGAGCTTGTGTTCTCACTTCAGTCTTCTTGCACATCCAAATAATAAAGTTGTACAATATCCACTGGAAATGCATGTACATATGTAACCTATAGGTTTTGATAATTACAGCTAAGTGTTATGTTTGAAAAAAAAAAAAAAAAAAAAAAAAAAAAAAAAAAAAAAAAAAAAAAAAAAAGAAATGAAAAAAAAAAAAAAAAGTGTTCAGAAGAAGGACTTGGACAGTGTTTAGTGACCTGAATCCTAAACTACAATCCTAAAAATCTATCCTCATATAGCAATTCTATTTAACTACCCCTAGCCCTATATATACCTTAACTTTGCAAAAAAATGTGAGTAGCTTAGCTCTTACCTCTTTAACCAGTCAGAATTCAAAAACAAGGTATGCTTTTATGTGGGGTCTCATCTGATAGGTACAGACCCATGATAGATACAGACCCCTAAAATGTAGTGAGAATCTTTTCTTTGTTTTGCAATAGAATTTCTGGAGGAGGAAGTTGGAGGATACTTATATTTAGTTCAGCAATTAGAGCACTCATACAGGAAAACATCTTTCTTCTCCTGATGTGATTCAGATCCCCATTTTCTTATGCCTTAAGCCATGACTGATAGGCAAATTTTTATTGGTACTGTTCCTGTGGAAGCTGACGCACTCTGCAGGCCAGATGTTTGATGAACACAGAGTGTTTAAATCAGTGGTAACAGCAATACATTTCAGAAGATATGTATATCTCAGCACACTTTAGGCCTTATATTTCAAGTCTGTGCATACTCAGACTTGTACAAGTCTGTATAAGTCTATAAAATACATTAAAAGCCTTACTTGAAAACCAGGATCTAGCTTACTTTTCCATGCTTCTATGCCCCATCCATGCTCTCATGCTGTTTTCTCTTTCCAGCCTGATCAGTCTTGAACTACCTTCTAAATAATTTGAGAAAAAAGCATAATTCCAACAGAAAAAAAAAAAAAAAAAAAAAAAAGTAAAAAAGTGACTTCTTACAGAGGTTGCTAGCAATGATGCTGTTGTTTTAGGCATGATGTGTCTGAAATCTCTCTGCTTCCCAAGGGTGCAAAGTTCAGAGCACCTGTGGGTGAATGTCCTGGATGCACAGATCCTGAGCAAAGAGGATCAGTGTTGCAGTTCTCAGAGCCTTCCCAATGTCTTCTCTTCTCCATCCTCTTTTTCCTCAAGGCCAAGCTCCTCAAAGGGAGAAGGGAGCCCTGCCTCAGACGGCTGGTGGCAGCTGTCCACTCCTTCAGGAGACTTCAGCCCTGCATCCCCAGCAGGTGCCAGCACTTCTCTGCAACGCAAGCATCTCAGTGAGATGCTTGCCCTGGTTTCCTGGTTTTCACTATATCAACAACACCTGGGTTTCCCATCTGCTTGTTTCAGAAAACTCTCTGCCCAAGGTAGAAGGTCTTAGATAGCTCCAGTGCCCAAGGTCTTAGCTCCAATGCTCTGTCCAGTGCTGAGCCTCCTAACTGGATGTTAAATTCTGCAGGAATTCTGCAGCTAGGTACAGTCATAAACCCTGTCCTGCAGAGGTGGCTTTTCTCAGACCTGCTTTGCAGGCTGTCCAGCAGCTTGAGGTATATCCTCATGGCATACTGTAAGTAGATGCAAGATGGCTTTAACTTACCCTGCTAACATCTGTCTGTGTTAGCACTGTAATGAAACCGTGTCAGTAAGCCCTAAAAAAAGAGGCAGGCTTTACAACCTCAGCACTATGGGTATATACCTTTTGGGTCAGGGATGGCTTGTATCACATCAACAGACCATTCAGTTTAAGCTGATTGTTTTGTAACACACAGCTGTAATACATATTTCACTAAGGCGTACGCTTCAGAAAGATACTTTCTCTTAAACACAGCCCACTGTCAAAAATTCTTTGTAAATCTCTTCCAAAGGTCAGCTGCTCTCCATTGTTCAACTTGAAGCAACAAAGCATAATTGTTCAAATGAGTACACCTTCTTAGTAACTTCAGGATTTAGCAGAAACTACTGTGATATACTTTCAATAAGCTATGGAAAGATACGATGTTAGACACCACACTTCTGATCTTCAACAGTGAAAACCCATTAAATTAATGATGTCAATTGATGAATCAATGATGAATATATATATATATATATATATATTAGTTGAATGCCATGTGGGGTATTGCTGACTTATTAATAGATGGTACTTCCTGATTATTATTTTTTTTCTGGAAGAATAACTGGGGCTTACTTTGTTCTGAACCTCCAAAACCTGCTGTAAAACAAGTGAAATGTTTTCCTAAGTGTCATATAAATACTGATACAGTCATTTGTGGAAATAAGTCTGTATAATATCTCTGTTTTCCCCCTGCTGAGTTCCCCAACTATAAGGTTTATACTAAAATACTAACAAGACCACATCTTTGGAAGGCAACATATTATATGAAGTAACATCTATGACAAAGACAAAAACCTAATTCACACACACACACAAAATAAAAATAAAAAATGAAGATGGTCATGTCATTCAGTGAACAAAGAAGCAGTGATTATAATATCCGGGCTGTGTGAGGAACTGAAGGAAAATAGTATTGTATTACTTCAAAAATCACAATGCTAGGAAAGGGAAAGACACCTATAAATGTTTCTCCCTTTGTGGTCCACACTGCAGTGTGTCTGCACCAGTGGGGCTGGGATGTGTGTCTCAGGGGGCTTGTGCTGCAATCAGCACAAGCTTCTTATGGAAGCCTGGTAGATCTAGGAAAGGAAACACAGAAGCTTTTTTTGTTCTCTTCCAGAAATGCATTTTACATGTACCAGGAAAATACCAGCTTACGTCTTCTGAGAATTTAAATCTCATTGAGGGAAAGTATAGTATTATTTCTGTTTATTCTAACTGATCACCATATTAGACATATTGAGTCAGATACCCAGTTTGAATAAATCAGAGAAAGTCAGTAAAGCTGTATTGATTCACACCAGTTTATTTTTTAACCCAGCAATATTTCAGACTGTATAATCATGATTTAAAACAGAGCACAATCTGTGTCAGATTCCTGAAAGAAGTAGGAGGCAAAGAAATACAATGAATCAGAGTAAAATGAAATGTTTGTAACCACATAATAACAGCAGCCAAAAGTAACACTTCATTATTGCAGTTTGGAGTTGTGGTTATTAAGATTGCTCTTTTTCCTGTTTCTTTTATAGCTTTTATAATAATGCAATGATATGACAATAAGATCCTCTGGGAGAGTCAGACCTGCAGAGAGCACAGGACTTTCCCCATACCTCCAGACTGAAATATTACATATTTTTCTACAAACATCCCAAAAATCTTCAGAATTATCTTGCCTTTGTGTCTCTTTCTGTCAATACAAATCCAGAACTATACAAACTCTTCATGCTTTGAAACACCTACAGCTGTGTGTAATTAGTCCATTTTCTTTTGATATATTCTCAGCTTCATTCTGTCTTGTGTTCCAACTCCTTGATATTCAACTTAAAGTAACATTCAGTTGAGAAATATGTTTTACTAAGAAAGCTGGTAAAAAATGCACACGTGAAATTATCTGAGTACTAAAATATGGATCGGACCAGGATAAGCTGACTGAATAATAGTAAGAGAATTATTTTCCAGCTAGAAAGCAAGTTTTTAGTAGTTCAACTAAAATGTGCCTCATTCACAGAAAAACCTGTGGATGTTCAGTAAAATATTCAATTAGCCGGGGGTAACATTTATCTATGACATTGAACCTGTATAAAAACTCACACCACAAGCAGTTGTACAGTTTCATATTGTGAGGGTCTGTTTTCATGAACTATAAATGGGATAGGGCATGCTGTACTAGGCAAGAAATTGTATCAGGCAAAGGCCCTGCAGGAAGCACTATGAAGGTGAAGGTAAAGAATGGAATGATCTAATAAAAGAAACTTCAGAGCAAAGCAATAAAGTGAGTGGTGTCAAACTGAGGTACCTGATGGTATCTATCCAAGAGCTCTGGAAAAAAAAAAAAAAAAAAAAAAAAGACCTCAAATGTGGTATGGCGGAGCTACTAACCACAGCATGTAACTGATAGTTTAAATTGCAAGAAGGATCAAAGCATCGACAGTGACAAAAATTCTTAAAATAAACTCCAGGTGTGATCTTCAGAATTATGAGCCAGCCTGACAGCTCAGCTAGGTAAACTGGAAATAAGCAATAAGTAATAGAAATAGTGGATAAATATAACCTATTTGGGTTCAGTGTTTATTGGAGAGAAATATTGCCTTACAGGGCTTCTTCGAAAGCAAATAACATAACTGTATTGATGAAACCACTTGGATTTTCATAAAAATTTCTATGAGGACCCTCATGAAACCACTAAAGAAATACAGCCGACTTTGGTTAAGGCCTATGGTGGATCCAGGCTGGAAAAAAGACGGTAGAAATAAGTCATTTCACAGGAGAGGCAAATCTGAAGAGTTGCTCTGAGGATACTACCTGCAGTTACAGTGAAATGGAAATACTGCTAGTGAGACAAACCTTGTTAGGGCAGTTTAAAATGTCAAATTTTGCAGCACAGTAAAAAACGTGTAACAATGTTGAGGATTTGAATAATAGACAGTGGACAAAATTCACTGTTTATGTATGCAGAGTCAACAAGAGGGGATGAACAAGAGAGGAAAATCCTCTCAGGCTACATACACAATGTCAGACTCTTACTTAACATCTGCTAATCAGCAAAAGGTTCTCTGAGACACTCTCTGTAGCTCTGTGAATGTGATCAGCTCAGCAGTGATCAGAAAGGTAAAAAAAGGAGCAGGATTATTGGGGAAGGAATGTAGAATAAAGCAGAGGAGACCAGTATTTCCCTCTACATATCCATGGTCTGGCAAACCTCAGTACTACATCAGTTATACTCATCCAGTTTCAAAAGACATGTAATACAAAAGAATGGTATGAAGAACAGTGACAAAAATGATCAGAGGAATAAAGCAGCTTCTGTCCAAAGAAATGTAACACAGAGTAGGACTAGGACTGGAAAAGCAACAACTGGGGTGGAGAAGGAGTGTAACGTTATATAAAGCCATGAAGGGAATGGAAAGGGGTGACCAGGGAATGGTGATTCATTATTTCTCACAGTCATATCTGGCCCAGTTCACTGAAATTATTGTACAGCAAGAGAAGGGGAACAAAAGGGATGGAAAAAATGCCAGGGGGGAGATTATTCAGTCTTGCCCCAGGTTTTATTCTCTTTCCCTGATCGAGTGAGTCCTCCAGGCTAGACTGATTTTTCACTGTGTCTGATCAGTTCAGAAAAGTAACTGGATATGACACCAAGTAACAGATAAGTTTGCATTCAGAAAAGATTGGAAATAAACAGGTTAAATTCTGTTTGCAGCTTTTCATTTTTAAACAAAGTCTTTTCCCCATCACACAATTATTTATTCAACAGCATGGTTTGTTACATTACTTTTTTTCCTATATTGTGTATGTGAATGTAATTTTCTACATTAATGCATTTATAATGTAATTTTTCTAATGAATATTATTGTATATTTGATTAATAATGCTTTGTCATCTGTCTTAAGAATTGTGTCAAGATCATTAAAATACTGAAATAGAAAACTAGAATTGGATTGTCTTGTTCCTTCTGTGCTGAAAATGAAATATCCCTTGCACCACATAACCATTTTGACCAAATAAATTTGTTGCATTTTATATTCCCACAGTACTACTACTGCAATCTTGAATTCTATTAGTTCAGTTAATTTCATGCATTCTTCAAACTGTAATTTATAGTCACATTTTGCATTTATATTACACTGCTCTCTGCCACAGCACTTTTCTAACATGAACTAAAACTATTCCTACCACTAAGTAGAATTACTATTGGTTTATGTATCTTAAGAATTGTTAATGCTTAAAGTGAACATTTTCAATGAAGTGGCAAAAAGACACTTATGGATAACACTGTGTGGTCTTCAGTGCCTCTCACTGAAAATGTTGGCCTCATTTAGCAAGACAACCCTTCTGAAGGAGTTAATCTGAACTCTAAGAGCAAGAGCTTCATTACACACAACCATACTCCTAGAGTTAGGCTGCAGGATCCCACTAACCTCTTTGAAATTTGGGAAATGACTGCCTTCATATTAGAATATGTTTTCAGTTACAGCCATAAGTAAATAGAGTAACTCAGAAGTATCCCTGGGACTAGCTGTCATCCTGCAGCATATTTAAGCATGAGCTCAATTTTAATCATGCAAGTAATCACATTTATATAAAAGTCAATGCATATGTTTAATATTAGATGCATGCTTACGTGCTCCAATTGTCTGGAACATCAAAAAGATAACAGCTCAGTGGGACTATGCATGAACTTAAGCAAAAAAAAAAAAAGATTTGGAATCAAGGCAGTAATTAAATTAATTGCTGTATGAAAACTTAAACTTTACTGTTTTATCTCCAAATCATATCATGCATTCTAGCAAACAAATTAGAAGAGTGATGGGATTGCAGCCAGCATTACATTCATAAGGATGTGAATGGTGCTGCTATTCTTTTAATCCCTGCAAGAAGACATAAAATCTGACTCATGGTTTTGCCTTGAGTATAGTAGCAGAAATCTTAATGCAACTGAAAACTGCAAGTGGAAAATATTTTCCACATTTTGAAATGAGGTAGAATAAAGCAGTCAACATTTCTCTTCTGTAAATACCTCAGCAGGACTCCTGCTGTAGAACACTATAATCTGGCCACATAATTCATTTTGACCGCTGTCTCTGAATGAAATGCTAATAATAATGGCCAAAGCAAGTGACGGTAGAATTTATTCATTACAAGACAAAAGCATAACTAGAGGTGTTGTGCCTGATGGTATGTATTACATGGGCTTAATTATTCTTTGTTTTGTTTCCCTCTGTCACTTTCAGTATTAAAGAACATGAAAATCCAATAATGTGTTCTTTCTTCTTAGCATTTTCACTGCAGGAAAAGAACAGCTTCTGAATAACTTTACCAAGACAACTTGCCTCAGAAAAGAAAAAAGAATTTGGATCAATGAGGTTATAAATGTAAATGTAATCCATTCTTAATGGCCCATAGACTTGGTTCACCAAGGTTTCTTGCCAGCAATTTTCTGCTGTTCCCCCAGAGGGAAAAAAAAAAAAAAAAAAAAAAAAAAACTAATTAACACAACAAGTTGAAGCTTGTGTAATCTCTCTTGAAAGCGGTATTCATACATTTTTCAATAGGAATCAGCAGCTGATTAAAAATGTACCTGTCTCAATGCTTAGGGCTGTTGGAACAGAACTTGCTGCTTAATATGAGGTTTATTAATACTGCATTTTTTTTCTTTTTTTCTCCTCATGGTACAAATTTGCTTTGTGGCAAATACATCTTTGGATGAACCAAAGTTCATTAGACAGCAAAAGTGTATCACTAAAATCTATTAAATGTGATTACACTCTGAGATTTTACAACCAGTTTGCATCCAAGTTTCCACAGAATAATATTCTCTCTCCTGGGATACATTGACATGAATCCTTTTGACCAAAGGAAACCACAGAAGCCAAAGACTCCACTTCTCTAGCAGGCATGGTAGTTGAGGAGTTGCACCACTGCTAATCTCAACACACCCATCTCACAAGGTTGGTTGCCCATGCAGCTCATTGTCTCCTCCCAAGGTGCTCATGGCCCACGGGTAGTGTGGTACGCACCACCACCTTCTCCTTCTCCTCGGGAGAAGGAGACACAACTGGAGACACAGGCAAGTGCTGAGTGCAAAGCCAAGACCTGCCCGGGTGCTTTCACTAGTCATCCTGCTTCCTGGCAGTCCCAAACCCTGAGTTAAAAGGAAGAAGATCAAGACCTGCTTAGATTCAGTGAAAGAGGTTTAGTATTGTCAACCCATAGGAGACAAGCATAGGTCCTCGATTCAAAGTGAACAGACCCATTACTTATATCTGAGTCATGTCTTTAGGTCTTGGAGCAGAAAAATAATTTAATATATTCAGGATACAAGTATGTTTGTAGCTTAATGTTAGTTAAGCCCCTCTGGAGCCAGAGAGCTGTGCTAGTGGTTCTGCTAGGAGACCAGGGTGTATTCACCTTGTTTGCTTGTTAAATGAAACAAATGCAACACGAGCAAAAAAGGGATTACTTTAGTTAAAGTTTTCCCTCCAACTCCACTGCCTTGAAAAATCCTTAAAAGGAGAAGACTATTGCTTGCAGAGCAATGACCTTAACATTTTAAAAGGACAGAAATGCCAGTCCAGGTTGAGAATTGATATATATGACTCAGGCTGGCTTTTTTCCACCTTTCCTGGTGCTAAGAGGTGTCTCCTTCTAGCACCAGCTGCCTTGTCAAGGACTTCTGCCAGATGCTTCTCTATGATCCATTTGGCTTCCTTCTTAGAAGGATTCAGCTCTTGATTTCAACTGTGCACTGTTTTATTTTACATGAAATACCTGATGGGGGAAAAAAGTCAGAAATCCCTTCCAAGGAACTTGTAGCTTCTGCTGAAATAGGGGATGCCATTCTGCATCTAAAAAGGTTTGTATATTCCAGGTCATCGTTAAAACCTGTACTGAGAGTCTCTGGAAACTTGAAAAAGCCAAAAATTCAGCAGGGATTTATTCCCCATTGCTTCCCCCTTCCTCAGCACCTACTCAGTTTGCACTAGAATTCATTTTCCTCCTCCTTCCCATGACCTAAACATAGTGCCATGGATACACAAACATCTCCCTGTCAATTCTATAATAAGCAGTAGCACAATATTGACAAGGAGAGATGTAGAATTGATTTAGGGCTTGGTTTTGCAGCTGCTTAAATTTGGAATTACCATTACTTTCAACAGGAATTCTCAAAAGGGAGTGGCTGCAAATTCAGGCCCAAAGAAAGCAGTAGCACATCGGCAGCTCACCCGTCCAGCCAGTCTCTCCCTCCTCCCTGTGACCCGGCCTGACCCAGCTCAGGGCATCCAAGCAGAAAAACCAAACAGTGGCTGGAAGGTGATTTACTGGGGATGGAGTTTGTCAGCCAGTTCCCTATGCCACCAGCATCACCATGGTGTGCAGGGGCAGAACCAAAGACTGGCAAGAGGCAGCTGGACAGGATAGTCATGATATAAACTCTCATTCCAATTTCAGCAATTAGAAATGTAGTTCATGTCCTTTTTCTCTCCTCCACTTTCCGTCATTTCTCCTGCTTGCCTCTTGCTGCAGCTGTACTTTACAGCCCACCTTGGAGTAAGTGTTAAGATTCTTGAATGTAAAAATTTGCAGGGGCATCAAATGTAGGACTAGTTAGAAAAAATGCAAGAAGTGCACCACATATTCATACAATGAGACTCTTTTAAGATTTTTGTCCACATATTGCAAGCACATTGTATTAATTTCAGGACTTGGATATATAGTACTGGATTTCTGCTGTGTTCAGATTCTGTTATGATCCCATAGTTGATATTGTAACTGATGTGACTTGTAATTCATATTAACCATCAGAAGGGTCAATGAGCTCTATTTCTGGTTGATACAGCTGACATTGTTTTCTCCAAATGGGAGTAGAGGTCTGTCATCAGATTCCAGATCTGTGCTTTAAACACTCCAGGTTAACACATGTTAAGAACGGTGGTGCTAAAGCTGGCCTTGTTTCAGAAGATTCGGTGCCAAACTTCAGCCCAGAGATTTGATCACTGTCTTCCACAAAATTCAGAAGTTCCAAATTTTTTTACTACTCTGTGTTCACCCATGTGCTGAAAGCTGCAGCTTAACTACCAGCAAGTATACACATTAAGACATCCTCAAATTTTTCAGTCTTCATTATCTTATTTTTTTTCTATGCCCCTTTAGAGGACTAAAAGAAGTTAAATAGTGCTGTTTAAGAGCAGAAAGTTTTCTGTAAAACCCACCAATACTGTCTATGCTAGACCACTTAATGAAGACATTATGATCATTCCAAACTGTTAATAATTCCTGCCAGTATTAGTGTTTTTAAGATAACTCATTAGCACCACCCTGTGATAGGGGAGTTTATATTTAGCCAGACAGTACTTGGAGCCAGTTGTGTAACATACATTTTCAAGTGCCAGCAGAAGAAAATAGTCATAGAGAGAAAAAATCCTGGGCTTTTAGACCAAGACAGACATAATAATCATAAATTATATTAAATAAATGGTTGGGAAATGTAGTAGATGTAATCTCATTTTTTAACTGTCTATGCTTTTTACTAGCTGTTTTAGAGTATTCTTATTGGCATATATATCTGTGATCAAATTTCAGCCTATCATATGTTGATAAATTGTCTGTAACTGTCTGTAACTGTCTGACCGGTCATGGGTCATAGCCAACATGGGTTCACGAGGGGAAAATCCTGACTAACTAACTAAATTTACTTTTACAAGAAAGCTACCCATATAGTTACAAAGGGAAGCCAGATGATGTAAACTTTTTGGGTTTTAGCAAAGCTTTCAGTACCGTCTCTGACGGTATCCTTCTGGACAAAATGCCCAAAATACAGCTAGACAAACACATAATTAGATGGATAAGCAATTGTCTGATGTGTTGGGTGCAAAGAGTTATGGTAAATGGGGTTACATCAGGCTGGCAGCCAGTCACTATTGGGGTACTACAGGGTTCCATTTTAAGGCCAGTTCTCTTCAGTGTTTTTATAAATGATCTGGGTGCAGGACTCAAATGCATAATAAGCTTGCAGATAATACTAAATTAAGAGAAGCTGTTGACTCCCTTGTTTGTAGAGTGGCCTTGCAGAAAAACCTAGATGGCTGGGCAGTCACCAATGATATGAAATTTAACAAGAGCAATAGCCGAATTGTGCACCTAGTGTGGGTCCACAATGAGGGAATGAGAAGCTGGAGAGAAGATGCATTGAAAGGGATCTGGGGGTTATGGTCAACAGCAAAATTAATATGAGCCACCAGTGTGTCCTGACAGACAAAAGGGCCAACTGCACCCTGGGGTGCATCAAGTATGTCATTGCTAGCTTGTCGGGGGAAGGGATTGTCCCACTCTGCTCTATGCTGGTGCGGCCTCACCTCAAGTACTGTGTGCCATTTGGCATGCCACAGTATAAGAAGGACATGAAACTATTAGACAATGCCCAAAAGAGGTCTATGGAGATGGTGAAGGGTCTATATGGGAAGACATATGAGGAGGAGCTGAAGTAACATGGTTTGTTCAGCCCCAAGAGGAGGAGGCTCAGGGGAGGCTTCATGGCAGCCTGCAGCTCCCTCACGAGTGGAGCAGAGGGGCAGGCGCTGAGCTCTGCTCTCTGGGGACAGCAAAAGGACCCGAGGGAACAGCATGAAACAGCTGGGACAGGGGAGGGTCAGGCTGGGTGTTAGGGAAAGGTTCTGCACCCAGAGGGTGGTCAGCCACTGGGACAGGCTCCTCAGGGCAGTGGTCACAGCACCGAGCCTGCTGGAGTTCAAGAAGCACTTGGACAATGCTCTCAGACACGTGGTCCGATTTTTGGGTGGTCCTGTATGAAGCCAGGACTTGGACTTGTGATCCTTGTGGGTCTCTTCCAACTCAGGATATTCTGATTCCATGGTAATTTTTTGCATCCACCTTAACTGTGCTATTAGCAACTCAAAATCTGCAGAGCTTCACAGATTTATGTCTGTTGAGGATTGAGCAGATTGTTTTGTTTGAGCTTCCTGACAGATGGCCTAAAATCTCTTTTTTAATAAATGAACTACTTCAATTTCTGCCCAGAACTAATTTATTTTGCTCATGAACTAAATCTGATTTTCTGATTTAGCTGATGCTTGCTCATAGGCTTAACTTTATTTCACAAACATTCATACAAATATTTTTATGAATGTTCTTCAAAAGCAGAAATATTTATATCAAAGAATTGTCAAAGTGGAAATTTCCTTAGAAGCTTTTCAGCCAACCACAAGTACCATTATTGTACACAAATTTCAACTCCCTCTGCACTCAGCTGGCGCCTTTCCATGGACTTCAGGGGAATTAAACCGGATTATATGAGTCTAGCTCCAATGGTCACTCTAAAACCCCAGGAGATTGTGCATGTTTTTCTTTGGGGTTTTTCTCTAAGCTTTACTTTGGTTTCTACGCTTTCAATCCCATGTATATTGATTGACTGCCAGCACAAAGAAGGTAGCAGCTCACCTGCAGGCAGCTGTTGCTCCCTTGAGTTGTATATTTCCATATCCAGAAATTAAAATCTGAATCTGATCAGTTTTAGCCACTCTGACAGAGTTGGCTCCTTCCTCCTATTCATTAAGGACCTAAGGTGAGGATCTCCAGGAGAGCTCTGCAGTATAATCTTCCTGGGAGCCAGGAGCAGTGCTGTTAGGGCACCCTCCCAGTGCTTTCTTTACACCGTGTCTCCAGGCTTCCCATAGGTGCTCTCCTGCCTGCCAATTCTCAGAATCCCAGTCGTGGAAAATGACTCCAAACTGTTTTTCCTGTTCCATACTATGGCTCCTCACTGACGTCACAGATAAATGCAGCTGTCTGAAGTGTGGTTCCTGTAGGCAATACCATGCATGCCCACAGGTGCAAAGCTGTAGCGATGAACCTCTGACACAGGCAATAAACATTTTATGATAACTGCACATACCTCCCCTTGTGTGGGTGACAAGAAAGAAACTGGCCTGAACCCAGATTCTTCTTGTAAGAATGCCTTTTTTTTTTTTTTTTTTTTGGAGGATTGACTTCTCACCTGAGACTGTGATCTGTGGTAGCTCTTGCCTTGTGCAATACAGCAGGAGTTTCATCCCATCCAGCTGAATGATGTATGCTGGCATGTTTTTAACATCCATCTGCTCACCATTAAATATTAAGAAAGGTGTAAAACTGGAAGGAACAAATGAAGACAACAAGGCACTGTGCTTCTGGGACTTACTATGTCTGCTTAATTGCACAAAGTATGCAAAATGACATAGTTTTACTGTCATGACTTAATTATTTACACTTATTTAGACAGGCTAACTGTATTAAATTATGTCTGTTTTGAAATAAATCTTTTTTTTTTTTTTTTCTTTAGTAGGCCTTAATTCATTTTAATGCCATGTTTTAACTTAAAATTGCTTTAATGTAATAGAAAACAAGTTGAGATGACAAATAAAGGGCTAACATACAGATATGATTAATTTGCACACAAATCAGTTAATCTTTTTAATGGAACTCCTTTAAATAATGCCATTTTTTATCAGCTGTACTTCTGTTCTTTATATTCCTGTTGTTAAGGAACCAGCATTTTCCCAATGACGCACCAACGCTGGCAGGAAGCACATCCTAAGTGTATTTTGTGACTCATTTCAATTTGCTCTTTAGTGCATTCGCAGTTTGCTCATTAACATCAGCATCGGTGGCTAATGGATACTCAGTAGGAAGTCATTTTTTTTCATGAATCTTTCATGGAGCAGCAGAAATGAAGGCAAGGAAAGAGTTCACTGGTGACAAAGCAGCTCGCGGCAGGCAGTGGAGCAGCAGCGTGCATGATGGTGGCCACAGCCCGTGCCGAACAACCCTGCTCCCCACCCCGGCATGAACACAGCTCATGTGCGTCTGCATCAGAGAAGGGGAATGATCTCTGTGCTACAAGAAAATGATGTCATTATACAGTGATCCTTGCTATTGCTCCATAATTGAGGTTTCTGAATATGACAGTTGCTGTAAGCCTGAACACAGGGCAGACTTGGCTGAGTAATCTTACTGTATTTTGCTTGGCTCTTTTTTTTTTTTTCTTAAATTTCATCTTTTTTTCCCCTCCTTTCTAAAGATGACTCCAGAAGAGATACCACTTATTGTGATATCCATTCAAACAGAAACCACTACCCATTTTCCACAGAGAGAACCAGGAAAAAATAATAATTCCCTTCTGCTATACACCAAAAAATAAAATCTGTAATTGTTGCTCGTTTTTTGTCAGAAATTCATGTTATGTGGATTAGCTAAGCTGGTTAGAGTGTTCAGATGTGGAAGTGTCAGGTTTCTGACAGGTACAGTCCCTTGAAAAGCCCACAAAAAGCAGACATCTTCTTTCTATGTTTGTTTTCTGTTGAAGTCTCACAGACTTGAGAGTGGCAGCCAGAATCTTCTTGCATGAACTGGACTGATGCTGTGTGCACTATGGCTTCTCTATCTCAGAACACTCCATCAGGGCATTCCGGTGACACAAATACATGTCTGTGGATTCAGGCTGCTGTGGAGCATGCAATACATGTAAATCACACACAAAAAATGTGTAAAAAAAAAAAAAAAAAGGCATAAGAGGAAGACACTCCAGAATGAGGAGAAGATGTTCAAGACAAGCTCAGGAAACCCCTGAAGTGCCCTCTGTGCACACCTGGAACCGTACATAACTGGATCAGCAAAATTGCAAACATTCTCAAGAAAAGCAGGTGTTTATATTAATGTTAACATGACTTATTTTGGCATACCAGTGACAATAACAAAGTCAGTATGCTCTTCAAGGTGCACAGAGACTTTATTATGTTTTCATAAGATTTTTGTAGGCTCAAGTTATTTCTTCAGCTTTACACCTACAATGTCACCACACTGAGGGAAAAGGAGCGCATCATATTAGGTAGCAGGAGTAATAAATAAATAAATAAATAAATAAATAATCCAAAGGCAGAGGATAGGATAGGAATACTCCACAGTCTGATAAGCACGTATTATACTGGTTTGAAACCACTTGCCAGGTCACTTAAAAACAAAAAGCAGATGCTGAAACAAATGGGAAGACATGCTCACGTGCCACTGATAATGTCAAAATAATCCATATCCTGTTTGATTCATTCCTTACACACACACATACACAAAAGGATACTTTTGACCATATGTGCAGTGTAAATAACATGATCCAGAGAAGGAAACACAGGAAGAATAGAGACACAAGCTCAAAGAATATTTACATAAACTAGTATCATGACATGATAAAATTTACCCTGAAGTACTTAAGGTTTAAAGAACAAAATTAAGTAATTATTAAACTGTTGGGTATTATGGTGAGGTCATGTATAACAAATGGCAACCCAAAAACTGGAGAGGAATGAGTGCAGTATCTTCTCTTACAGGGAAAAGGAGAATGTAGGGAAGTAAGTGTGGTCAGTTCAACTCTGTAAGGAGGGGCATAGTAGAAGCTCTTTGAAAGCCCAAAGAGAGTGACAAAGCAAAGAAACAGCCACCATGGTTTAACAGGAACAAGTTGTACCAACCTGATCCTACTTTGACAGGATAAAGCCAGGATGCCAGCTAGGAGAAGCTATATCTCAACCGCAATAAAGTGTGGATGTGACATATAAATAGCTTGGGTAATGTGGGCTAAATAAAATCACTATAAAGGAGGGTAGAGCTTGTCATAAGTCAAGCTCAAAGAGCATCTGTCAGTAATGTGTTGTAAAATTGGCAGGACAGATCAAGCAATGTCCTAGAAGAGGCTATTATAAATCCACTATTAACTGATCTTTTCAGTTTGATGCTGGAAAAGAAATTGTTTATGCTATTAATACAAAATGTGCAGACCAAAGTAACCTGTGAGGGCCTACATGCATTTTTGTAGACAAGACTGGAATTCAAAGTGCTCCTCACCATCTGGACAAAGCATATATCTTCTGTGGGATGGACGATAAAAGTCAGTGAAAGAAACCTGAGGGTGAAGGTTGAATGCCTGTGTACAAAGCAAGGGATAATGGCTACAAGGGAGACTTAGGTTACATGTCACAGAAGCAGGACAGGGGAAGAAGAAAGCAGACATTTTATTCCAAAGGTAGAAAGTGACTGGAACTAGATTATCTTCAAGGGTTGAAAAAATCTCTTGCTTTTTTTTGACTTGTAAGAAAATGTTAGACTAATATCTGTTGGGGGGTGATCTAAGTGGATCTGGTTCTACACTAGGCTGGCAAATCAGGCACTGCCTCCAGCACTGCTATATTAACAGCCCCCAGGCTGCAGGGGTCAGGTATTCCTTGTTCAGCCAGGACACTTCACTGCTCACTTTCATGTCTTGTCTTTCCCAGATTGTCTGCCCTGTGGGACAATTTGGCATAAGAGTGGACAGTTTAGAAACTGAGAAGGACATTCACACATTGTTCCTTTTGCCAAACTTAACACAGAAAACAAAACAAAGCAAAAAATCTCAGTGCATAAAGACAGCTTTTGCACAACGTCAGCCACGTTTTTCCCCCTTCTTACTTCAGTTCCACAGGTTATGTTACAACACATTTTCCACAGCTTTTTTTTCCCCCTCAGCTTGCTTTACGATGTTCAGTTTTGTATACGCGTGACTGGGTAGCACGTGTCTAAAGTAGAAGCAGGGGATCAATCCGTGAGGCTTTGGAAAAAGTCCATCTGGGGTGAATGTTTTCTCCTGAAAAGTTGGGGAAATCAAAGGGGGTGATAAGGAATGAAAGGAAGATATCCCCCAAACGGTGACTTCAAGGGTTAAAAGAGGTCAATTAAAGTCCCAGGCATTGTGGAGAAGCAGCCTGAGTTGTTAAGTTACTGTTCTCACTTCCCCTGTCACTAGCACTCTCATTCCCTCTGTCTCCCTCTAATCAACATTAGCTCACAGAAAGCAAACAAGAAAATGATAAATCGTTGAAACAAACCATGCAAAATGGAGATTTTAAAGTGGAGAACATTCTGGATGCAGTGGCTTACACCTTAATTTATATATTTGTAGCACTTTTATATATTTGTAGACTTTCTAACAGCTCTCTGGCTTTGCTTCTGTGTCAAATGCAGGCATGACAAAACTAGGTGTCTGCCAGTAAATTCTTGGATTTGGACTGAAGAAACAAAGGTGTCATAGCAATATTTTTGAAGGTTAGGCACTAGATTTGTATGTGGACCAAACAATTGGACCCAGCCACACGAAGGTACCGTGTTTTGTAGTTTCAGTTCATCCCTATTTCAATTTATTTATGTCAGGAAACAAAATTTGATTTTATGATATGGATTTTCATTAGGGACATATATTCACATATTTTAAAAGTGCATAACACTTGTTTGGTTCATTTTGTTTGTTTTCTTCTAACAATGAAAGTATCTTTGGCAATGGAGAAGGAAAATTTTTGTGTGTGAATTGCAATACAATTTGCATAGAACTTTCTAGGTTTTTCAGAAAGCAGTGGATAAATATAAAGGCAAGCTTTGTAAATCAGCAGGCTGGAGAACTAGGCAGAGGGGAATCTCATTAAGTTCAAGAAGGGAATATGTGAAGTCCTATATATGGAGAGGAATAACACCAGGTACAAGTGCACACAGTCTGGAAAGCAGCTCTGCAGAGCAGGACTTTGAAAATTCAATATGAGCACAAGACAACTCTTTACTAAGCAATATACATCACCAAATCCCACATGTCCCAAGGACTTTCAAAAACCCGGCTCCTATCTTGTTTCAAAGAAAAGAGACTGATACAGTGATGTACTTGGGCCATACCCAGAGAGCCTGACCATGCTTTTTTTCCAGGTGACAGCTAACTGTAAATCCAAGCTGCATTTCCAGAACATGGTTCAGAATAGATTTCAGATACACGTGAATAAGGATGGTCTGGAAAGGAAGACTGATCTCTTACTAGACAGCAGAATCAACAGCAACAGCAGTATTCTGTAGCTATTGAAAAACAGAAAAAAAATGGCTTGGAAGGGGAACCTATTATTTGTTTGACAACTCAGTCTGCTCCTTTAGCAGCCTCTGCAGGAATTGCTACACTCTCACCTAATAGCTGCAACAGATCCATATGTAATCATTACCGGCAAACTGCTTCTTCATGTGACTCAACCAATCTTCAACACAGTTGATGTGCCATCTGTTGTTACAAAACCATCATCATCCTTATACAGTACCTGATGCTAATCGCAGGAGAATGACACTGGGGAAATTCTGGGTTAATTTTACACCAGAACAGCTTAGAATGGTATACTGAGCCCTCTTCACACTACTGGAGTCTCAATTACCTCATTCTGGCAACTCCATACACATGTGAGGAATGATGTGTCCCTTCAGTAAAAAACACTGAAGTTTGACAGAAGGATGCAGTAAATGTTGTTAAAATCCTGAACTTGTAGTTTTCTCTTCAAAAGGTTCATCTGAAATCCATTTTAAATGAATATTTTGAATGATAATTGATTTTTAAAAATGAGTTAATTTGACATTTACTATATATATATATTGGCTATCAATGATAACATAATGAAGTGCTCAATACCTGTGTGCATATCAACCTGTAAATACTTCCTTATGGATCTGTCTCGGTGAAATGTCATTTCTGGAAATATTGCCTACCTTGCATTCAGAGTAAAATTGTCCACTGCAGGTGCACAAAAAAAAATAGTGTTTTTCTTTTTTCCTTTGGTCTAACACATCTCTTTCATCATTCATTTCCTTATTAATTAATCACATAATAACATGTTCTTGTGGCATTGCTTTGAATCAGGCTTAGCATGGACAGATGCTGTTTAAACATTCCCTGCCCACACATCATGACTGTCAGTAAGTGATGATCCTTATCTTCTGCATCCCTCTGTTTTTACAGCTCAGGCCAAAATCATACTTATGTGTATCACAGAATATTTTTAAAGCAGGGATTAACTGAGATTAGGGTGTCCATTTTTTTAGGTTTTCAGTCAAAAACTGTCATTAAACTTCTTCCTTTGCCATCTCTGCCATGTGTTTTTCACAGGACCTTGGAAATGTCACACTGGCATGAGCTGTCAGAAGCAGTCTGATACTTAGCACCCACACAGCTAATCCTCTTCAGGGCACTTTTGGGCTATGGACAAATAAACATTTCTAGAATGCTGATAATATAATCCTAAAGACATCTAGAATGTATTGAGGTGGTTTAATGCCAGTGGGCATCTAAACTGCACCATGCTGCTCTCTTACTCCCCCTCCTCAGAATGACAGGGAGAGAAAATATGATGAAAAAGGGTCACAGGTTGAAATAAGAACAGGGAGATAACTCACCAGTAACTGTTATGGGCAAAACAGACAGGGTATAAGAAAGATTAATTTATTGTCTACTAATAACAGATTAGAGCAGTGAGAAACTAAAAACAAACAAAAAACACCTTCCCTCCATCCACCTTCTTCCACCTCCTCCCCCCAAGCAGCGCAGGGGAATAGGGGCTGCAGTCAGTCCCCAGCACTTCGTCCCCACCTCTCCTTCATGGTCAGTCTCTGCCCCTCCTCCATGTGGGGTCCCTCCAACAGGATATCATCCTTCCCAAACTGATCCAGCAGTTCTTCAGGAACTGCTCCCACATGTCTCCGTACCATGGGGTCCATCCCCCAGGAGCAAACTGCTCCAGCACGGGTCCCCCACGGGCGGCAGCTCCCCCCAGACCCCTGCTCCCCGTGGGCTCCTCTCCACGGGCTGCAGCTCCGGCCCGGGGGCCTGCTCCTGCGGGGGCTCTCCACGGGCCGCAGCCTCCTCCAGGCCACATCCACCTGCTCCACCAGGGGCTCCTCCACGGGCTGCAGCGTGGAGATCTGCTCCGTGTGGGACCCATGGGCTGCAGGGGGACAGCCTGCACCACCAGGGGCCTCTCCACACCGCGCAGGAGAACTGCTGCTGCCTGCCTGGAGCACCTCCTGCCCTCCAGCCCTGCTCTGACCTGGGGGTCTGCAGGGCTGGTTCTCACTCCTCTCTCCCAGCTGCTGTTGCACAGCAGGGTTTTTGTTGTTGTTGTTGTTGTTGTTGTTTCCCCTTTCTCCAATCTTCTCTGTCAGAGGCCTACCCGATGTCTCTCCCTGGCTCATCTCTGGACAGTGGCAGATCCCTTTTGGAGCTGTCTGGAGCTGGCTCTGATCTGTCATGGGGCAGCTTCTGGGCACTTCTCACAGAAGCCACCCCTGCAGCCCCCTGCTACCAAACCCTTGTCATGGAAGCCCGATATACAGACTGTCAAATTCTACCCTCAAAATGCCTACTTAGCTCTATTGTCTGTTGCGGCATTCCTCAGTGGTTTGCTGCAGAGATGACATCTTACAAGAGTTGGGTGGATTGACCCATTGTTGGGGTATTTTCCTAACCTAACCTGTCACTGTGTCTGCCTTCTTGGTTCTGATTCCTGAGCATGGGAAGAGCTGGCTTGAGAGTCAGCAGAGCAGAAACACTCTCCAATAGACTCAAACCATGCAATTTGTAAACTCCACAAACAAGGGAGCAATGCATTATTTTGTTTTCTGTTATCTTTGTAATTGAACTGTTCATTCACAAAACTCCCATTAATTTCATCTGCATCATGGCTTAAGGAAGAATTTCAACGTCAGCCTTTTCTGCTGACCCTAAACCTTCTCAAGTAAATGCAAAAGACTCCCACTAACATAAACAAGCTTTGGATCAGTCCCTGCTTTGTGCATTTGTTATCTGAAATGGAAATCAGAAAATATTTCATGGAAGAATACTTTAACATCATGAAATTCATGAAAATAGCAGAAGACCACAAGGATACATCCTGAAGAAATCTTGATAAAACTACAAAACAGTTTGGGAAAAAAGAAAGAAAAAAAAGAAAAAAAAAAAAAAAAAGGAAAAACAACAACAACAACAAAAAAACAGCGTGGAAGTAGTTAAAACTCCTGTTCAGCAAAAGGCAATGAGAATTTTGCCACAGATTTGAAGCTTATTTGTGTTTCACTCTTTCTGAAGTCAAAGTCAAATAAGAATTCCCTGTCTGCTTTCTTTAAATAACAACTTTTAAATTATGGAGAGGTTTTGGTAGGTTCAAGAACCCTTTACAAGATATATGTGAACTGCACTCTCATTTCACTTTAATAATGGTCTGTTGTCTTATCCCAGGATGTGTTACAGAATAGGTCCGTTAAAGATGAGTGTCTTTAATTTAAGCTCTCATGCCCTCATTTTCTCTACTTAGCACTGATTAGGAGCTCTGTTTTTTCAAATGTGACTTTCATGTTTCAAGACCAGATCTAACCTTCTAGTATGCATAAAATTAGACCTGTGATTCTTCTATTTTGTATCTTGCAAAGTCGTAGAAAGATTGCCCACAGGTAAAGCTTACTTTCACACCCTCCACCCCCCCCCCAAAAAAAAAAAAAAAAAAAAAAAAAGGTTTATTGGACCTTTTAAGAATTACATTGTGAATAGTGTTAATCAGCTATCTGTGAGCCTGATAAGGTCAGCTGAGCTGTCCCATTGCATGAAGCAGAGGCAGATTCTAAAATTCAGTGACTGAAACGTTGCTAGTATGTCAGCAGCACAACCTCCCTTCCAGCACCTGCAACACACAGGAGTCTCAAATGAAACAGGGACAGCCCTTTAAAAGCACAGGAATCCACTGCCAGTCTGCTACACACATGCGTCAAATTATAGACATTTCTGTTCAACTCTGATATTTATTATGTTGACTGAAGAGGTGGACTAGCTTACAAAAATGATAAATAAAAAGTGAGGTAGACTTGTCTTCTGAGGAATTTTTTCCAGTTTAGTCAAATGGAGCTTCCTGACTCTTCTTGGCATCTCTCAGAAAATTACAAGCCAGGGTAAATTGGGACTCTGTTTTAGCACTTCATTGTGATGCATCATTTAAAAGGTATGACAGCTTTGCAGGTTTCCAGTAATGCCAGAAAAAAATGGGGGAAGGTTATACTTAGGCTTAGTAAACAGGATTTTGGTTGACCATTTGTTCTTGAAACCAAAACAGAAAAAAAAAAAAAAAAAAAAAAAAGGAATTTTGCACAGTACTCCAATTTAAGAAGTTGTTTAACTTCTACAGATGACTTTAGATGGTTCAACCCACAGTGTGTAGGGTGGAGGGGAGAAGCAGAGAAAAAGAAATGATTTACCATTGTGTGAGACCCAGATCAATAAAGAAGAAAAACAAAAACTGTAGGAAAAATGCAAGTGCTTATATACAGAGACACATGAGTTCTCAGTATAGCCTTTTACAGTAATGGTGCTCATGAGAGCAATTCTCACTCATGAGAGCTCGATGCCATTTGAGAGGAAGGCAATAGTAACACCCAAACTATCCAAGCACACTTTTAATGAAGAAACTGAAAAGCAAAGCAGAAACCCTTCCCTCCACTCATGAGAGGACCTAGGTTGCTACTGGAATGTAGTGCAGTTATCACCTTGGTTAGCCAGCAGCACACCCCTATTACATGGTGAGCACACATCCTGAAGGCAGATGTGTCATCAGTATCATCTACTATGAGGCCCATCTCACAGTGAGAAACACAAGCCCACAAATACTGGGTTAAGAAAACTTCAAGAGGCTGACTCCGTCAAGGATAAGCAGGGCAAGTGGAGCAGACTTAGCAGAATGTATGTCTGAGACTTGCGTGAAATGGCCTGGTTGACTGTATTTGGCACCCAGGCTGAAGTTTGCCACCATTTCAGTGAGCATCACTGCACAATACATAATCTCACTAACAGATCTACAGCATATATAGAACTCATGGAATCCTTGTTTCACAAAATCTTTTAATCCCACAGTTGAGCAAATGCAAGGTTATATTGCTTACATAGATTAATATTTCAAAAAGAGATTGCTAGATATGAACAGACTAATTACATGTCATCATTCTACTTACTGAATGATCAGTGTATACTTTCATTCTGACACTTACCCCACTCCATTATACCAGGCAAATTGGTTAAACCATTGGACCATTCCTTCAAATATATATATTTTTTCTAAGTAGAAGAACATAAACTGTAAGGGTCATTTGAATCCCAGCTCACTGCTGCATTGAATTTGAATTTCTCATCTTCTTACTCAAGTTCCCACACAAATTCTTCCTTCTCTGTTTACCCAGTTTGTCATGATGCTGATATCTCTACTAAAATAAATGTTATGCTTGATGCCCTACTGGGCAGAGAGTAATGGCTTTAAACTAAAAGAGGGGACATTTAGATTAGATATTCAGAAGAAATTCTTCAATATGAGGATGATGAGGCACTGGAACAGGTTGCTCAGAGAAGCCATGGATGCTGCCTCCCTGGAAGTGTTAAGGCCAAGCTGGATGGGGCTTTGAGCAACCTGATCGGCTAGGTGCCCCTGCCCATGGAATTAGATGATCTTTAAGGTCCCTTCCAACCAAAATCACTCTGTGATATGTTTTAAAAGCCCAGTATATAGAAAGAATTACCTAAAAAAAAATAATAAAATTAATTTAAAAACTGTAAAATTCTCAGCTGTTCACAGAGCAATAAAGTACATTTCTAATGTAGATAAGGTCTCCATACAAATTTTCAAACCTCTCTAGACCCATCTGAATATTTGGATACTGAATGAGGATACTGAATGAGGATGTCAGGAGATACTACCTATCCTTCTGCAATACCATTTTCATCTGTCCTTAGTGCATCCATAACATTTCTTATGGGCTAGAGCTTATTTATGAGATTAAAATCTATAGTGAACTGATAGGTTACTATAATTCATTAAGCTTGAGCATGGATTTTTAAAATTGAATGCCAAAAGTTACTGTATGGGTGTTGTTTTCATACACATTGACACTACAGCACCTATTGACTTTAGCAGTATTTTCAGGGCAGAACTGTTCTGTGATTAAACTGTGTGAGTTAGCATCCAATGACTTATAATTTCCTGTGTTGTTGTCAATAAGAATATAAGTAAGACACCTTGTGAGTAAAAACAAGTGTCTGTCTGTTCAATAACTCAGTGACCAACTTCCAAGGTTTCTTTAAATATTGAGTTGGTCAAACACTGGTGCTGTACTTGTTATGATGGTTCTCTCACAAAACTGAAGTCTCAGTAAGACAATTGATTTTATGTTCTCCATGCAGGAATTATCACACTTGCCCAGTGAACCACAGTGCCCAATTTACAGACTCTGCTTTACAACTGATTCATCATATTTAGGACTTCTTGGTTGTTTACTTTTTCCTCTGAGAATTGTGGAGAAGAAATGTAGGCTTTCACAGAATACTTAATAAAGCTAATAAAGCTTAACTGAATAATAATAATTTAAAAAAAAATAGGCAAGGATGACAGAATATATTGTAAACATAATAGAGGGGATTTAAAGGACATTTTGTTACATTAAAATGTGTAAATATTATCTATAGGACAATATGTAAGTCTCTAGTGATCCTTTTTTTTTTTTTAATCTAAATTTCCTGCATTATATTTCTTGTGCTGGTGAGAAAAATGTTAATACTTTTTAAAAATGTTAATTATTCAAGCATTGAGCAGCCAGTAATTCCAAAACAGTAGATGGCATGCTATAGCATACATGGGGATTTAAGGCTTCCAGTAGGATTAGGCACTGAAAGGAAAAGGCAATGGAACCTAGAAATCCTAATTTCCAAGAGCATGTGTTCAACACAGTGCAGTGCTGTGTTGAACATCCCAAACATACCTCCACATGTGCTGTTTTTGCAAGACATGGGTTATTAAGCATGATGGGCTCTACTGTTTTCAGGCAACTATTCTGCAACCTGTTTTGCTTGTTGCTTCTCCAGTACTAACTTGTAAATTTCTGCATGATCAAAGCAGGCATACCCTAAAATACATACCTGTGCCTAACTGAGATCACTCTTTTAATGCCATTACTCTCCAGTAACATATTCTATATAAATTTGCAGCCTCTCATCCTCATTAGGAAATGCTCAAGTGATGTAGAGATGAAGAACTCTCAGTGACACAATTAAGACAGCAAGGCTGAGGTTTTTAAGACAAGACTGGAAAAATATACATTTAGGAATTTCTCTCCTTGTATTTTACTCTATTGAAAAAGTAGAGCAGATTATCATTTTCTTTCTGTGTGGCTACTGTATAACAGATATAGAAAGGTATTGGTGAAAGATATCTTTTGGATAACATTAAAAGAAAGTTTTCTTGATTATCCAGTTTTCCAGCGAATGTCAGTTTCTGTTTCCTTTGTGTTCAGTTTAACATTTTGATGAACACTGCACTTTTAAAGGTAACTGCAGTGTCCTCAAACAATGATAAATATCTGGGGAAATATATTGATAAGTCTAATTCCAATTATCTGTGGTTGCTGAGTTGAGGAAAGCAGAGTAGCAACATTCACCTGAGCATGTACAAAGCACTGTTTTACTTAAACCTACAGAATAGGAGAGTAGAAACATTATTCCTTGTTAGGAAAAAAAAAAAAAAAAAAAAAAAAAAAAAAAAAAAAAAACACAGGATGTCCACTCTACTTCAAAAATACCTATATTCACTTTCTATTCTTAATTCATACTCTCCCTCACTCACTTTTTGTTGGATAATTCACTGAGCTTACTGAATACAAGGTTTGTAAGCAAGAGAATGCAGTAAAATTAAAATTTTTAAATTGCCAAAATTAAAATCATTTTAATTGAAAACTTTTGAATAGATTTTGTATATAACTGTGCCTGGCTACACAACATTTCTAAAGCATTCAGACGGACCAGAGAAATACAAATGGTATTTATTCACAGCAATGAGAGAAGTATTCAGGGACAGGCTTGCATAATTTCTATGGTTAGCTTTAGCCCATATGTGGTGGAAAAACAGAGGGACAGAACATAGAGCAAACTGCCAAAGTCAGCACCAGGGCCTCAGTGTTAATATGAAGAGGAGAGAGGATTAGAAATTAAAGGGAGATTTGGATACAGAAAGATGATTTGTGTTTCCATATTTACTGTGGTGTATTCTTAAACATTTCTGTATTTAAGACACAAAGGAATCATGTAAACTGGTGGCCAGATTCATCTCTCAGAAGTGTTAAAAAAAATCTCTCATCATAAATCAGTACATATGCCTTTACTTGCAGGTTATTTGTTAACCAAGAAGGATAAAAAGGAGAACAAAATAACTCAAGAGCACATAGCAATCACCAGAAGCCTTGCAGAAGGTATAGTTGGTTTGCTCATCCAAAATCACTCTAGATTTTCTACCAAGCACCAGGAAGAAGACCATCTTTCTGGGTATTTCCACACTCCATGGTGGCTCTAGAATGAATCTGTTTTGGTATTTTAGACAGCCTGTACACACAAACATGACAACCAGCCAATGAACATTTCAAGATCTAGAAGGTTGGGGGGTGATGGTGTTAGGGTTCAAATAAAAAATAAAAAAATAATAATAAAAAAATTGAAGCTGGAATACCATCAGAAATTATGCAACACGATTATATGTGAAGACATTTGCTAAGCACCATTCAGCTCTACATTTCTATAGTCTTTCTTAGCCTGTACAGGTCCCCTGTTTAAATGTGCTATATCTCACAGGCATGTCTGTTGTCACATTTCATGAGAAACTTCACTGTGTTTTGCAGTGGCAAAAAACTCACTCCGCTGAGTATTCCCTTTTTCTCCCATTTTCTCATTTTCCTCCACAACCACTCCAGAAACAAACAAACAAACAAAAAGATATTAAGATATATTTAGATGTATGAAAGTACACAAATTGTCATGTGAAAGGGGTGACCTGGAGGTAAGTCTTTATTTATGTATTCAGCCTTAACAATAGGTAGAAGTTATGTCCTTCTATATCCTACCAAAGCCGGTTCTTACTGTGAAACTGAACAAATTGCCCACAGTAACACTGTAAAGTGCCTTGGTTCCCCCTGTGCAACTCAACAGAAAATCACAACTCCTACTACAATTACCCTGAAAAGAGGAGCAGAAAATTATACAGGGGCCATAAGAAGAGAAACTGCCAGAGTACAACAGGTTTATTGTTCTTAATTTTACTAAGCCTATAATATATTTAATTGTTTGAATTTAATATGTATATATATTTTTTTCAGCTAACATAAAAATGAGATAAATTATGTTTGGCTAGGACAATCAGTATTCGGATATAGATCTTTTGTTATTTTTGTCTAAATTCAAAGCTGGCTCAATCTGCAAGGGACTGGAACTTGCTACCATTTAGCATTCCTTTTGCAGTTTATCTGGAAAGAAATTGTGGTCTCAGTCTGGCTCCTGGTGGACAATTGTCCCCACCAGAGGAACCAGAGCCACAGTTAGAATTAACTGAGTTAGTTTCAGACAGTTTCTGAGGGCACATCACAGCACACTGAATAGGCACTGAAATTAAAGTCTCCTTGTGCTTGTTAGGTTAGTCCCTCCATACCTCTTCTGTGTA
This sequence comes from Heteronetta atricapilla, assembly GCA_011075105.1. Taxonomy (NCBI): domain Eukaryota; kingdom Metazoa; phylum Chordata; class Aves; order Anseriformes; family Anatidae; genus Heteronetta; species Heteronetta atricapilla. The sequence goes on from CM021733.1 coordinate 83,765,595, forward strand.
TTTGGACAAGGTAGATCAAACTACTGGTTCTAAGGACATCATCATCATCATCATCAAATAGTAGGGGTATGCTGGTGGGATAATAAAAAAGTTTAATTGCAGATACCATTATTTTCTAAATATGCTGGAGTCTGTCTTTTTCCACCTACCTGTAATAGGCAATGAACAGAATAATACACTTGAAGTATTTTATTTATTTATTTGTTTGTTTATTTTTATTCAGTGCTGCTGTATGCAGTCAGACAATCACAGAATCACACAGTGGTTTGGGTTGGAAAGGACCTTAAACATCATCTAGACTGACCCTCCTGCCACATATAGGGACATCTTCCAATAGATCAGTTTGATAAAAGCCCCATCTAACCTGGCCTTGAACACTTCCAGGGATGGGGCATCCACAGCCTCTCTGGGCAACCCGTTCCAATATCTAACCACTCTCATAGTAAAGTTCTTCCTAATATCTAATTTAAATATACCCTCTTTTAGTTTAAAACCATTAGCCCTTGTCCTATCACTGCAGTCCCTGAAAATAAATAAATAAATAAATAAATAAAGTCTCTTCCAATTGTCCAGAAGTGTCAGTATTAATTTTTGGTTTTGATTTTTGTCATTATGAGAGAAGACTCTTCTTCTGTCAGTCTGTATTTCTATTTTGCTACATCTTTTTTTTACAGCTAATCCAGAATTTCTTTTGTGTTATTCTAGTTTCATAGCTTCAAAAGGATGGAATGCTTCCATTCTTTTAACGGGAATTCTCCTGGAAAAGCCTGCAGGATCTGTTCTTCTGTGTCCACAGTTCAATTAGGCATTCCAAGATTATGTAAAAATTCTTCCTTATCTGTAACATCAGATGTATAAAAATTATGGTATTTCTGAAATACCACATTTTCTAAGCAACACCAAACAAATGGTCTTTGAAATGAAAAATAACTATCTTAAACTGCCTGAGTATGGGCCTGTTGTCATGTCCTTAAAGGAATAATTGAAAAAGTACTATAAAGTACCTGTAGCACAGGGAAAAAAAAAAAAGGATTAAGGCACATATTAGAACTATGGTAGCCAAAAGCAATAAATAAATAAATAAAAGTCTGCTGTTTCCCAATCTATTTGAAAAAGTAAACAAATTTGGCACAGTCATCCAAATTCTCTCTAGTTTTTTTTTTTAGTCAGTAATTGTAATAACAATTCTGACAATATCAAAGAGAACCTGGGATCTACGCTTTAATAAGAACAAATCCCAGAATAGGGTACAACACACTTGTCTACCAAATTATACGTCCCCACCTGAGCCTGAAGCACTATGCTCCCTTTACAACTGGTACTGCATATCTGCTTTAGGATGACTTACACTGTTCCCTACACTCAAGATCAAATTGACTGCCATATAATAAAGAGATACAGAGCTTTCAGTGCACTGGGAGAAGAATTTGGCAACTGGGAGGGATAAAACCTCATAATTTACAGGAAAAATAATAGGAGTCACATAAAAGGTGAATGAAAATGTGTATATGTTAGCTGAACATTTAGGTCTCTGTCCTTTTTTCCTTCATTAGCTATTAACAGATCGTTTTAATTCATGTTTATCACTTATTCCTTGAACATTGGTTCCTGGTTTCTTTAATACCAAATGTAACAAATTTAGGCAGTATTAAAGAGAATAAGTGTTCTTTTTTTTAGTGTGTCACATGTCTCTAGCTCTTTCCAAACTAAATCATATAAAAGTATGTGTTTCTGGAGGAGGTGGTCAAACACTGACTAGCTCACATAATCAAACAATGTTATTTTTTCTCTTGCTGTTATCATGTTTCCTCCAAATGTAATTAAAAATGGATATAAGCATGTAATCCAATATGACCTAGCAGACTATTTCCTCAAACAGAACTGCAGACAGTTTGAGGGAAGAGCATTCAGATTAATTAATAAATCTAATGCTTTTAGCTTCTCATAGGATGTTTTCATTTCATTATAAATGGCTTGCCTGTCAAGTAGTCAAGAAATACTGTATTTTCCCTCCACCATAAAGGATTTGGTACAAATAGCTCACAGGTGCATTGGTGGGAATAAAATCCATCATGTCTGAACAAGGAAAATATATTATTTAACATACAAAAACCCATGAGGTGGTATTAGCTTGTAATACAAATAAGAATTATTTTTACCGATATTATGAAAATAATTAATTTTCCTTTGCAACAGAGCATGAATATTATAGACTGGTAGCTTGGAAAGCACAATGGTAGTGTGTGGTTGGATTAATTCAATCTAGTTTGGATGGACTGAAATTATATACATAAAAATACAGCTCTTTTTCATAGGCATTCTGGGCCTAAAGTTTGGTTAAACAGACCAATTTCTTCCTAAGCCTAAAGTCAAGTAGTCCAAGGTTCTTGGGAAGATCCTGGACAAAATCATCTGTAGAATAGGCAGTGTTATAAACTTGATTCCAGGGACATGTTATTTACATGTCAACTGCAGGGCAGAATCACATGGCTCCCACATAAATATTAGGCATTTCCTACTTTGCAAGTAGCTCAGAAAAATTTCTAGTTGAGGGCCACATGCAGCCAGTGATTAGACCACCCAACAAAAGAAGAGAAAAGCACTTAGCAGTTTGGGTGTTGATCTAAATAGTAGCAGTGGTCATCAGTCATTGGCTGAGAGAGAACAGTGATCTACAGTCATTGTGATATAAGGGGGATTTGAGGAAATATTTCAATTAGATAAAAAAACATGTTCTGTTTTTTGATTGAGAGCTCTTCCCAAATATAGGAAACAGACAATTACAACACATCTGGCCATTGTAGCTTTGACAGCACATGTTGATTGCCCAGGGGTTTAAAATTAATGCAAATTATGTTTCATGAGAGAGAAAACAGGAAATGGGGAAACAAAGCAACTCAGGTGACAGGTACATTGGTTAAGTATCTTCCCTTCCTCCTGTGCTACTGTCAACAAGATCAGGGCAAAATGCAGTGAAACTGTTGAAAACCTACTATGAAAAGCACATCCTAAACCTGTGAAATGTTCTGTCTAGCTGCCTTAATATTGCCTCAGCTTAGTACATCTAGCATAGCCACTGATGTGTTCCTCAGGTGCAAAACATTATGGTGGACAAGTATATTTAGGAAGTAAATATATGCAGTAAATGCAACATTTTTTTTCCTCCTTTCAATCCAGTTCCTATAGAGGGCTTGAAAATACACACACACAAAAAAAAAAAAAAAAAAAATTCTGACCAGACTTCCTCCCCATTGCCTGGTGGCACATTCACATTGAGTCACCTGCAGGTACTGGCTGGCAGAAAAAATAGCTGAAAGATTGAAGAGCTGGAAAGAGTGATGCAGTCTAGAAATCCTGGTGCTTCCAAAAGGCCACATTTTTTTACTTTTTTTTCAGATTTTTTTTTCTTGTTTCTAAGCATTTTTATTCCTCCTGACCTGTTAATGAAAGAAGACAGTTGTTAAACCCACAGCTTAGTCAAATCTTAACAATACCAAAAAGCCCTTTGGTCTTATAACATGAGAAGATGTTAGCTGATATTCTGTGGGTGTTCCCAGGAGTTTCTCATGTTTTTTTTGATCTTTTTTGGGAATGACTCCAAAAATATTTCATCTGGTCTTTTTATTTATTGATTATTCTGCCTAGTACAATATTGCTCTGTTTCCTCTAATCCATTAATTTTTAAAATCTTAGTTCTGTGGGATGCTGTGGACAATGAATTAAACCCAATTTTTAATTACTTTTTGAACATAAATGTTTTACTTCATTCACTAGGTTAAAAAAAAAAATGGTTTCTATCTTGCATCATCTTTGTCCTTAAAATGCTAGGCAAAATTAAATTTCAAGTTTATTGATACCCATAAATTGTCTCCTTTCTTCATTAAAAATCATTGAAAAACAGTAGACCTAGTAGTACTGTTTCTCCATTCATAGCTTAGCTCTAAAAGGTCTTCTGGGTCAGACGGTCTAGACAGGCTGACAAGGTACAGTTAAATCATGCAGGTGTTAAATACTCCCAGCTCTGAAGTCCATGATGTATCACTAGATATGACATACAGATATTAGACGTATACATTGTATATTAGATACTGACTTTATTTCAGGACAAGATCTGAGTGGACCCTCTTGCTTTGGTGCACTCCGGATTCCACTAGAAGGCTAGACTCAGAAGTAGGGAGGAGGGCAGCAGAGGACGCTGACAAACCCCAGCATCCAGATGCTCTCAGGAGCAAGATTACTAGAATCCTTTTTGTTTCACAAAAGCTTACAAAAATGTTGCAGATGTAGTTGTACTCTAATTGCCACATGAAGTACTGAAATTTAAGTATTTTCCTCTACTCATTTTCAGTTAGGATCACGATTTAAGATCAATTTCAGATTAAAAAAAAAAATAAAAAATATTTAAATTAAAATAAATGAAAGCTTGCAAGAGAAATCCAAAGAGTCTCTCAGCATGGCTGAGGAATGATTAACTATTTTATGAAATATCCTGTCTCATTTTCCTTTATGAAAACTTTAAAAACAGTGCATCCTTATCCATGATATCCTGGCAACTGTGGTTACATTCTCCCACATTTGCCTCATTAACAATCAGTAGCAGTGTACAACGCTGTTATTTACAACGAATATTTCCAACAGGACATGAAGGAAACCACAAGATCTGACAGACCTCTGTGTCTTCATGTTTTTTTTACTGGAGCTAGCTGAGCAAACTGAAGGATTTTGGAGTGTCCAATAAAGTTTATAAATAGCTCCCCTAAATCCTAGCTGCTGCAGAGATTTGAAAAATCAAAAACTGTAGACCAAATTGGGTTGGAAGAAAACTTATCAAATACAATCAATAGGATTTTTCAATTTAAAATCTAAGCCATCACTGATTCTTTGAGTTGAAAAAGGTAACCAGCTTTGATTTCATCATCATTGACCCAAAGATCAAACATGTAGCTCCAGTGTATGATACCAGTTAATTCTGCTTCAGCTGAAACAAGGTGTATCACAACACTACAAGTAAAGCAACCACTTAATTCAGGTATTTCCATGCTCTTATGCATTCTGACCTTTCCTACCCCCCAACACCAAAATTGATGCAATTTTGCCCAATATCTTTATTAATTCCCCCCCCCCCCCCCAGTGAATAATTAGTTAGCACATTTATTTGGGGAAATGCATCTTATGAGTGTAGGGCACGGAGGAATAGCAGCTGTAGTTGTGAGCACAGCATGGCAGCTGGAATATTTCCCAAAGAAAAGAGCAGCCCACATAAATAAGACAGCAAGCAAGCACACCAGCTCCGGCCTGAAGCACTGTTCACTGAGTTCTGGAAGGAGGGGAGTTGTTAGGTTTGGTTGGTTTGGTTTTCCAGAAACTAAGCACAAGGGGCTAAATTCAATCCTGTTATAAGCTGATATATTCTGCAGCTGAGTTTCCTTAAGCTTCATTTTGTTGTTGTTGCTGGGTTTTTTTTTGTTTGTTTGTTTGTTTTTCCCCAAAAACCAGGAAAGTATAGCTCTGGAATTTATCCCAGCAGTTAGACCAATATATGGTATGGAAAGTAACCACTTTTGCTTAGAGTGTGTTTTTCAATAATAAAAGCAGCAACAGGATAAATCTAACTCTGCTATTATGTCTCTATTTACAGAGAAATCTTAGGTAAATCAGGATTATAAGAATGGAAGGGAGAAGTGGAAGCAGTGAGATAATTCCATAGGAAAAAGCAAAGCAAAGGAGTATCTCATGAAAGGCGGGATGATTATCCCTATTTATTTGTTTTAGAGTGATTTCCTGCAAAACTATCTGTTGCTAACGAAGAAGAAAATCTCTGAAAATTTGAACTAAATACTTCATTTTTTATCTATGCCTGCACTAACTCACAACTGAAATATCTTGAGTAGTGAAACTAGAGTAAATCTGACTTCATGTGTTTAGTCAATTTAATAACAGTTTTTTTTTTTAAAAAAAAAAAAAGTCAATTTAATAACAGAAATTTAAAAAATAAATGTGATTAGGTGAATAGAAAATGAGAACCTCCCTAAAAATTCGAGCCAAGACTTAAAATCCTTTCTAACAATTTCTGTAGTTGTGTTTCTGAGAGGGAAAGGTATGCCAGAGTTTTGAACCAAAAGATCCCAGTTTCAAGGTCTGGTAAAGCTCACTTTAGTGAAAGACAAAACCTACCTTTACATTCCTTTCATTTTGAATATATTGCCCCAGGGAGGTTTGCATTGGCAGGAAAAAAACTGAGAGGCCTTGCAGACCACTCACAGCAGCAGTCTTCTGTCATCTGCTGATCACTGATCAAATGGGCATGAGGATGGAGAGGCTGGAAATGCTGATGACCCCCCTGGGGACAGGTGTTCCTCTAATCTCTCTGAGTGCCAATGGTGAAGTCCTGTGAAGTACTGGAGTGTCTGGAGCCAGAGGGCTCTGGGGGACCCCATAACATGTCATTGAGGGACCCATCACAGCTTCTGTCCTCACCCACATCCCTCTAGTGGGGACAAGGGGTGACCAATGGGTGGGAGTTTGAGCTGTTTCTCACATTTTCCTTTTCAGATCCACATGGGCCTCTTGTGAAACCCAAATGTGGTTATTTCCCACCACGGTAAATAGCCAAGTCTAAATATATGCCTCATAGAGAAAGGCAGTGTTCTATTTTAATGAAGGAAGCATTTTGGCTACAGCACCGGTAGTTCTAGCAGCTAGGTTTATTCTTCTAAAAGTGCTCAGTGGAGTATCAGTTCATCCATTTCCCTTCAGTTTTCAACAAGAAGCCAAGCTTGTTGGGAGAAGCAATATTTTCTGATGGAAAAAAATAGATTAAAAAATCAGCTGGTCTACTTGGAGATATTCTCCCTGAAGGCCTCGTCTCTCTCGTACCTGTTGGTTTTCCCATTTACAAATCCCAATCATACTACAACTCTTTGCGTTAGGCATTTCTGTGCTTCTTGAATTTCACTTTTGGTGGAGGGGAGAAGGACGTTAGTTATTACAGGTTAAAATCTTTACATATTTAAATGTATCATTTTTAGCTTTTGAATATGACTGAGGCATAATTAAAAATCACAATCAGTAAGATAAGAGCATGAAGTGTTTCCTTATTTTTTTGCAAAGAATTCTTGCAGTAATCTTTTCCACACAGAAGCCACCTACCTGTTTGAGTACTAAAGGAGAGGGAAAGAAACAGACAAAGCAGAATGAAGGAAACCAAAAGGAATGTTCTGACAGTACCACCTTATTTTTTTTAATGCCTTTCAAATCTTTAATTACCTTTGTCATTTGATGCCTATCAGTGTAAAGTGGAAGAGTTATGTTCCCACAGAACAGACTTTCTTAACCCAGCTCTATTTGTACATGTGCATGCAGATGTGCTCCTCTCCCTTACACTTGCAATTTAGAGCAGAGTATGCACATGTATTAGATAGCTATTGACTGAATGCTGAAACAATCTTCTGGTCCTTGAGTTATATATTTATCAAGGACTGTGGAGCCTGAACTGGAATTAGAAGTAATTACTTAGTCACAGACTGAGTGAATTCACAAGACAAATTGTTGCTGACAATCCCGTGAGTCAGACAGTATTTTATAATTATTGATTTAAGATAGCTTTTAACTTGCTTTTAAAAGATAATGGTTTGAGTATGAAATAAATAGAATTATATTATATTTATTAAGTCCTGAAGTCTCTTGATTAAAATGTCATTTCTTCTTTTGTCTATGACCAATAAAACACCCTCTTCTTTATTCAATTGCTGGTGGTAAGCATCAGTGAGTATAGAGGAAAACAGTTGTGGCTTTCTGCTTCATTTTCCAAATCCTGGGCTCATGTGAGATTAATGTAGGCTACAGACCAATGTGTTTTGCATTTATGCTTGTTCTTTAAATATTTTCCTCCACACTACAAGACCATTCTGGGCTTTTGAAGCAGCCTGTTCAACAACCAGCATGACACACCTTCCTCTGCCTGACCTTCACGTAAGAGGAAAAGGGACAGTTTGAGGAAATGAAAGAGACAGTTTACAGGCATATTTGGCTTTATTTGCATATTATGACACTGGATAATTGTGGATAAGACACTATTTTTTTTCAGGCTATTTCAGCTCCCTAAAAAATGCTATTCTATTTGTTTCTATTCCAACAGAGTTCTTTTCTAACTAGTTATGATATACAGAGAGAAGAAAAAATAATAATAATAAAAATATGTCATCTGAGATTAGTGTTTTGTTGTTGTTGTTTTGTTTTGTTTTGTTTTGTTTTGTTTGTGTGTGTGTGTGTGTGTGTTTTGTTTTGTCTGGGATTTGGAAAACACAAATTACATCCTATATGGAAAGGTTTAGCACTTTAGGCCCAAGGCTCAGGGGTAGCTTTCTTCATTTACAATAAATAGGGGAAAGCTTGAGATGTAGTGTCAGAAGTGAACAGAATAAAATCATAGTAGGAAGGATAATGTTTTTTGTTTTCCGAAAGTGATGCCAGAAATCTTTTCCTGCTGCCCCAGTTTCTTAACTCATGAAATAAATGTAGTTTTCACATGAGTGAATGCACCCACTGGAGTCAATAAGATGTTTGCCACTTATACCAGAACTCCACTAATGACTTATGCTTGCTATCATTTACATTTTTCCCCTGCAGTAGATTGAAATAGGACAAAAGGAAAGGAAAAATGTGGGAAAAGGAAAAATATGGGGAAAGGTGAGGAAAATAACACAAATTTCAACACAATAACACAATAACACAAAATTATGAATAATGAATAGGCAAATACAGTAAAACTTTTTTTTTTTTTTTTTACCTGAGAATCCAGGATAAATCTGAAATGCCCTAACTATTTTGATTTTTAAAATGCATGTTTCCTAAAAAAAAAAAAAACAGGCAGGAATCTATGGACTCTACCTGTTTACTTCTTAATTACTACTAATAAATCATCTTTCCATTTGCTAAAGCCCATTCAGTTTACACTGGACTCTACAGTGTATGAGAATTTCCTGAATATCATGATCAGCCCTTATTCCCTTTTTATGCAAGCCTACACTCAGCTTGGCTGCAGTTCTTTATCACATAATGGTCAAATTAAAAAATAAATAATAAAAAAAATAAAAAAAAATAAAAAAAAACAGAAAAAATGTAAAACTTTATTTGCAGATCTATTGGTTACCAGAGGAACATAGGAGTTTGGTTATTTTCATTTTATTTCCATTACAAACTAATTTGCAATTTGTTTATTCCTTTGAGAAATTCTAAGTACAAATATTATGCAAATCAAATTTGGTTTTGGATGTACTTTTGTATGTTTGCCAGCAAATGGGAGTAGGGAATTCCTTAACCTTGAGCACTTCTTGCCACAGGAATTCTCATCTGTTTATGGTTTTGAAGTCCATTCTAAAATCTAATTTAAAAAAAAAAAAAAAAGTACTCCAAGAAAAGCTTTAAAATGGAGAAAGATTTATTGATATAGCACATATTCATACTGAGGCCACCATTTCACGTCTTAGGAAGGCATTCCTGTCAGCAGGATGTGCTATCATTTCATGTGTAGAAACAACACAGAACATCAGTTTGGAAGAGGAACATTTCTTACCTTGCTATAGCATGGAAAAAGCTACACCACAAGCCACTTCTACGCTCAGATTTCCTCAAAACAATGCCAATTACTTGTCCCTCGGTCACCCAATTCAGGACTGCTGTTCTTGATTTCTTGATTAAAGACAAAAAAAAAAAAAGTACAGAGAAGGTAAGGGTAGTTTTCTTGCCCCTATGAACTCATGCCAGAGCACAGGAGTCACCCAAACATCTCCATCTTTTCTCCCACCTCCCACTCCTCCAGTCTTTGTCTGTCATGAGGCCAAAATTAGCACCAATTACCTTCAGTTCCCCTGCAAAGTTCATCTGCAATACTCCTCCAGGGATCAGGATGTTCCTGTAGTAAAGAATAAATGAATGAATGAATGAATAAATAAAACTACACTCAAAAAGCAAGTCTACAAAAACTAACTTGCCTGGGTCCTGTTAGTATGGCAATATCTGCACATAACTTTCATAGAGGAAAACCAAATACAAGAGGCACATAATTTGAATTTGGTTTTTATGTATGAATATAAGTCAAAAATGCTTGTTTCCTTTATTTCATAGGTACACGTTACTTGTGTCTGTCATGGCATACTGACATTGTTGCAGATTTAGACCCCAGCTGATTTTTTTTTTTTTTTTTTTTTTTTTTTTTTGAACTGGAGATTTGGACACTTCACCTCTGCTAGTTTAATCTGTTTTGCTCCATAAGTGCCTTGCAAATATGGCATGAAAGTTTTCAAGAAAGAAAAGAAAATCTGGTAATGGCTGATTCCAGAGGCTGATCCTTGCTCTTGTTTACACATAGGCTTATCTTCTAAGTTCTGTTTCTTTACTAACTAAAAGACAGTGCATTGCTTGAGTTTCAGTAAAAGTAGATACAACTGCATAACATATAGTCCATCCCATAATATATTATTTTATTTTTTGACTACTCCCAGAGAGAAGAAAGAGTAGTTAGTGCAGAAACAAAGTTATTTTTTCTTTCAGGATAGAAATAAAAATATCTTTTCACTGTCACCAGGCTTATAAAAAATATTTTGCAAAAGAAAGCTTAGCCAAAATAACATACAAGAGAAGGTTTTACAGTGATGGTATCTAATTAACTCCCAACCATAAAAAGAGTGCAAAAGTCTCCCACAGTCCATCGTGTTCCAGTAGGAACCCATTCTGGTCCAGAAATGTACTCATGACAACTTCATTCACTGAGAGGTTAAGAGGTACTTGGTTTTGTGACTCTTGGTTACTGATAAACTTGAGGTCCCAAGCATGTCTACTTCATTTTTTAAAACCACTGTGCTCAGCCAAGCTCTATGCTCTCCACCCAGGGTGGATCTCCCTGGGTGCAGTTGAGAGCATGCTATATAATACAGGATAATGCTATATTATTACAATCCTTACTATATACAGCCAGACAAATCAAATTAGAAATGTATTTATCCATACCACATTTTCTAGTAAGCCATGTAACCAATTCCTTAAATGTTCAAGGTTTGAAGGAAAAGATTGGGAGAACTTGGTGTACAGCAGACTACCACTTTGCACCACATATTGAGCCAAATTTTCAGGGGGGTCAGATCTCCTGAAGACTGATTTTTTCCACCTTTCCAGACCATTGCAGGTATGTCTGGATGCCAAATGGGTTCGTAGAGATGAAACATAGGCATCCATCTGGGGGAGATTTTCTCATAGCTTTGCTAGAACACAAAATAATAAAACATCCAGATTCAACAACATTTGTAACTGACTGTTCCTCCCAAATATTCTCTAGAGCTGTAGAGACCACTAAAGCTGAAAAAAACAAAATAAGTCTTGAGCTTCCTTGTGCAAGATGCTAGACATACCCAAGAAAGAAATTTGACTATAGCATGCCTGGGAGGAAAAATGACAGAGAAGGCTGAGACTTCACAGCACCCTGGCTGTTTTATGTTCCTAAAATGTATACAATCTCAGGGAATGTAGATTTCAAGCACATGTTCTATTTCTGATGAAAGGATTTTCCTGATACTAAGCAGCAACTATGATTCTGGACAGATACTGATTGAGGCTCATATTCATAACTTTTAACATCCACAAGCAGAATCTCACAGTCCTGATCTGGGGCTTTGCTCATCTCAGCTGTTAAGGTATGGATCTTGATTCCAATCTTAATATTACTTATTTACTTGGGCCAGATGTCTAAGGTGTGAATGTCCCAAGTTCCATGTGAAACACTGTAAAGACCAGACTGGTCACCTCATGAGATCTCCCTCTTACAGAGACTCCTCAGAGTAAGTGGTGTTTGTCCCCAGTTGCATGCAGTACATTATTTGGTTCTCCATTTGCTTTCTCTAGTCATTTCCAGGGTGGGTGACTTGAGGGGCATTTTTTTTTATTTATTTTATTTTTATTTTATTTTTATTATTACTTCATATTATTTTTTATTACTTTATTTTATTTTATGTTGTTTCATACATCTTGGGAAATCACTGTGAGGCTACCCCCTAATTTTGCCAAATTTCCTATCTGGTTTGCTGTCTCTTCTGTTCCACAGTTTTATATGTCAGCAGTTTATACATCCACGGTACATAACTTTACAAGCCAGCCTCATGGGTTACATGGTAGTCCTTCTGCTCAAAATCTTAGACAGAGCAAGTTGTTTCTCACCTTTTGTCTGTATTAGCAATAATGAACTTCAAATGGTTCTATCCAGTTAATGAAGCATAGCCTTCTTTTCCTGAAAATGAAGTTGTCAGAGCCACTGCTCTGCTTTTACTAATGCTTCTCCATTTGACCTCTTTAAAATACTTCTTTACACTTCTCTTATACATGATATCAACTAGTCTCTGTCCTATTTCCTATATTTCTATGTTCTTTGCAGGTTATTCTGTTCTGGTGACCAGTCCTCAGGAATGTCTGAGTGAACTCATGAAAATAGTTCATGAGTTCAACTGAGTGAACTCATGAAAATATCTGTGAAAACTTCTCCTCTTTCTGTATCCATTTCCTTGAGATTTTGGAAATATTTTCTCTGGAGAGAATGCCATGTCAAATTTATAATCTTACAATGTTCATAAGTATTTTTGCTCTTGCCCACACAATTTTGAATCCCTCATTCCAGAAAAAAATACAGACTTAGGAAAATATTTACTACTCTTCCCTGCAAAGTCAGGTGCCAAATTATTCTTGCTATGATTTTTTTCATTACATTCTATGTTTCTGTAAAGTAGCATATTTTTAAACTGCATATTTTATTTAACAGCTGTGTTACTTAAAATTATTCTAAAGATATCAAAGACTGTTCAGTATGCACTTGTCATTTTTCATCTTGTTTTATTTCTTAGTAATCTCCTCATTCATGTGTGTAAAACTCTTTATACCTTTAAATCATATCTGTTTATATTTGATTCACAGTAATAGTGGGATGTTGTTATTTTTCTGTTACCCTTTTCTCTATTAGAAAGTATGCAGCAGAAAATAACATCTATTGGTTCATGTGAAAGTGGAAATTTCCTGATTATGCCATCAAGTTAAAAACTACTTTAACTGTTAAGGACCAAAAGAAACAAAGCAATTATAATCTAATATCATCTCTCATCTGAAAAAGAACAAAGAACCTAGATCAACTATTTCTACAATGACCCTAATTACCCCTTCAACTATAATATACCTTATAGGGAAAAAATAATAATAATAATAAAAAGATAATTCTCCATTTAGACAAAGACAGATATCTTGATTTAAAAGCAGAGAATCCATCATTTTTCAAGATACCATTTTTCAGTATTTAATCTCCTTCACTTCCAAGTCTGCCTTCAGTCTCTAGCCTAAGGAGCATGATAAGCCTTCTGCTATGGAATTAAATATTCTTCTATTTTCAGGAAATACTTCCCTGTGTAGTTTTTTCTAAAGTGTGATCATAATATCTCTCACAGTATTTTAGAAAAAAAAAAAAAAAAAAAAAAAAAAAAAAAAAAAGCTTATTCAGAGCTTTATTATTCAAGCATCTTTTTCAAACTCAGGATAACACAGGGTCCATACTCTGTGCCCTGCTTAATGTCTCTATATCTTTTGTGAAGGGCAGAAAATAGAACAACACATAACAGGTACGCATGCATTGTCATTTTAGTTCAGTCCATTTCATTGTGGAGCACTCATTGGTTGGTTCTGAACACAGTTTAGTTCATTTCTGCCCTACAGTCTACAGAGGACAAATTTCTGTCCTCAGGGAATTTAGAATAAAGAAAAAGACAAGTTTTTCATATGTCACCATATTTAGTGAAATTGCAGACTTCACTACATTTTGCTTCTTCTATTCAAGACTGTCCTGCGAAACCCCAGTGGGACATGTAGCACAGCACATACTAAAACATTACACTGGGCTGCTGTGCAACAAGAATGCACTCTCAGCTGTACACTAGCAAAGCAAAAGGCATTTGGGCTGTGAAGCTGTCTTTTCTTTAATTTGCCTCAAATTCTAAGGTGGGGGGAGAATAACAGTTCTGCAGATCTGGAAGTGACAACATGAAGCAAAACAGAAATTATCATTCTGGTCATTGTTTGGGAAACTAGCCCACAACTATCATCCTTCTCCCTGAAAGGCATCCTATAAGCAATACTAAGGAGATAAAGGCCTGAGATGGATTTTTATAAAGTTGAATTTGCATATATAGCCCAGTACATTCCTCTTGTATGGGTTAAATAGTATGTCACCACTGTCAAAATAGCACCAGATACCCAAGGAACATGCAGTGTCACTGCACATCCACAGAAACAACAGTTTGTAGGGCTGCTCCTGCCCTCTGCTCTCTGCTATTCCCTTGTATACTTTTCCCATTTACCCTGCATCCACCTTCATCATCTAGTCCCAGCAAACATCCATATATGGCCCAGCAGGTTCTCTCTCTGCCCACATCAGACTTCAGAGGGTACTTGCACAGCAGGCATGGGCATGGGGAAATTAAGGGAATTCAATTACACCCCTGAAATTGTTTCTAGATATAAGTATCATGACAACATTCATGAAAGGGAGCTCCTCTAATTACCATCTTCAGGACTTTTGTGCTTCCTTGGGTCACTTCTTCCATGATGTGCTGGGTATGGATGCACCCAGGATGGCTGTTGTAGCCAAACATCTGCAGCAGGCTCTCCAACTAGCTGTGCACTTGGAGCAAACCAAGTTTTCCAGTCAGATGGCATCAGATCATTCCTGCCTGTGAACCAGCATAAAGCATGTAGTAGCAGCATGTCGTGCCTTCCAAGAGTACCTCTGACTCTCAGGAGGCCACACAGAGGCACACCACTCTTACTATGCTCACAGTGAGCTGTAAAAATGTTTCACAAAAACACTGTTATTGTGGTACACAGAAGCCATTTTTCTCCATTTCCCAGCTGTTATGCACACCAGCAGAATTTTCTTCCTCCCACAAGCTCCTGCAGGTGTTATCAGATCACTAAGTATGCCACCATGATGCTGTATCTTGTAACGTTTGAGGGATTTCCAGTAGCAGGTGTGCTCTGAGCTACCTTCTGGGAATATAATCTGCCACCAGTGAGGTTAGCCCAAGTGCCTTCACATCAAACTCAGCCTTGGGATTCAGTCAAGCAATACCAAAGAATATGACCTTCTCCAAACATCACCATCCACTGATATGCTTGCTAACTCAGCCTTTGGACATACCCTGAGGAACAGCAAACATCTTTGTACCCACCAGTCAGCCACATGGCTGCAGCAGAGCATTTGGAAGAAGATGCTGGAGACAGTCCTGGGCTGACTGCCCTGCAGCCATTTACCTGGGAAAGGAGCTGAGATGCTATTGAGAGGGCAGCTCCACCGGGTGTTTCAGAGCAGGGAGCTCAGAGCTGTTACTGCTACAGTCACAGGACTGCTGCCATCCATCTGCCACCCAGTGCGGCAGCTACCACCTTCTCTTTGAGACTGCCAAAATGCATGTTGTTCAGAGGAGCCCACAAGTTGCAAACCTCTAACGAAACAAAAGGCACCTTTGTGATTCCTTGTTGAACAGCCTTTAATTCATTTGATGCGTTGCTACACTTTTGCGAAGAATATCTTTTGTGGTTGAATTAAACCTCTTTCAGAAGACCCCCGTTAGGGACATGTGCTTGACTGTGACTGAACACAGTTTAAGTTACCACCCATAAGCTTAGCTGCCATAACCACCTCACACGTTACATACCCCTTCCACTCTTGTAAAGTCCTCTCAAGTATCCTAAACTTTAAGCTGAGATGCTATACCTCAAAACTGGAATAGAAAAAGACCACTAATCTTCCCAGCAGCAAAACAATCACTCAAGTTAATAAAGGAAAATGATGAGCTTATATTTTAATCACATTTTATTCACTACTTTTTCAACCACCTCATAAAAACTTTTATCACACACAAAAAAAAAAAAAAAAAAGGAATGAATTATCCATGCTGTGACTCTTTATTTTTTTATCGCTTTATTCTGTAACTGCCTTTCTATAGGTCTTTCAAGGGTAAATTTAAAGTTGTACATTCTCTATTTATATGGGTGATATCATTTATCTATCTTAAATAAGGACATATTATTAACTTTTTTTCCTAATTTTTCCTAATTTTTAAAACTCCCACAATATCCTATGGTATGTTAATGGAGAGCTTCCGTCTCTGTTCTTCCATAAATTTTAAAAGTAATTTGTCTACTCCTAGACACTCACAAATATCCTAGAATATTTTATATATTTAACTTATCTACATGTTCACATTCAGCTCTTTTTCATCTCTTTGGAATTGTCCGGGCTATTTTGTCACTTAGTGATCCACAGCTTTTTAATCCTTTACCTCAACATATTGATTTCCTGGCTCTAATTCCAATTTGATTTATACTAAAGTCAAAGCAGCCTAAGTACATTAGCCCCTTTGGTTTTGCCCCTATCTGAACACATATGCACTAGAGGAAAAAAATCTCTTTCATATTCATGTTTGCTTTCACCCAGCCCATCTTACTTTTACAGATAAAAACAATTTTATCACTGTTAATAACACAAATCCAATATACTTAGGAAAGAGCAATCGGTATGTTACTCCGCCTTATATATTATTGAAAAAATTGTCAGTCAAAGTTCTCATTACAGGTTATTTATCATCACCAGTGGAGATAAGAAGAAGTAGCTCATATGTTTTCATCCCATTTCCTAAATGGGCTTTGCAGTTCTGGTAGCTGGAAAAATATTAAATTTTAATTTGTGAATTTAGCACAAATTAGAAACTTGATTCTTGACAGCTTTGCACAGCTCAAAATGGATGTAAATTTGGCATCATGATGGCTTATTAGTGTTCTGCATTCTCTTTGCATGCAGACCACATGTTACATAAGGGCAGAGTACTTAACAGTTAGAATATATTTGTGTGTATATATATGTAAGTATATTTATGTGTAGGTGTCTTACTTGATTTGTGATACATGTCAGTACAAGGCCAGTTAAAATAGACATTTTTCCCTTATTTTCTTCTCATCTGAGAATCAATGTAGGTCTTCTACGGTAATGTATAAACATCTGTTTTACAATGCTTTAAAATTTTAGCAATTTTAGGAAAAAAATCAAACAATTTCTCTCCTTCTGACCCTTCTGCCTAGCTTTTTAATTCTTCCCCTTTGTGAAAGCCTGGAACACCTTTAGACTATGCTTATGTTCTACTGAGCGACATTTTAAGCAAATATACAGCTGTCAAATACTTTCTTGATCTTGTCAAAATGAGCATTTTATGAGGTTGCAAGGGAGATGTGTTTCTTCTAATTTTCTTTGAAAAAAAAAAAAATGGTTTTGTAGTACAGGCTAAGAGGCTGATTTCCCATGCTAGCAAATGGATTCACATTTATACTTTTGTGTGAAGTGTGCAAGCTCTTGTGCAAGGTTGTTGATGAAAAAAAAAAAAAGATATAAGACATTTGGAGCCATTTTTAATCTATCACAATCTATCACTCCATCAACTAGAAGAATTGTGTAAATTCATTGTCCTCCCTCCAAAAAGTACATATATTTTTCTCTCTTCAAATAAAGCAGCTGTAAGTCCATAATCTGTCTGTACAAAACAGAGACCATCCTGTAACAAAGAACTATTTCTATATATTTGATGAAGAACATGGTGCCGTGTGCAATTCAAAGCTGTACATCCTTGTGAACTGGGAGAAAGAGATTTGCAGGTGAATAATACCTTTCTCCTCATCTTTATCTTTTTCTTCTTATTTGTAAGGAAGACAACTAAAGACTTTAAGTCTTCAGCCTTGTCCAGGCAAGTCCTGTTCAAGCCATTACAGAGATGCTTTCAGTTAAGTCCTTTAAATAAAGTATTCATGACATTACTTGAAGTGGCTTGTATATAATTATTACATGACTTATAACAAGCTTTTTCCTCTGCCTCAGCTTAGGTGTATCTTCTGGAGATTTTTTTTTTTGCCCAAAATCTGTGGTCAGTCACCTAAACTCAAAGAATATTTAAAAACAGTTAATGAGGCTACAAAATGGCATATTCAAGGGGACCAGTCTGATTCTACCAAGTTTGCCTTGCACCCTTCTTCATTAACGTATCTAATGCCACTGGACCTTACTGCTAAAAATAGTGAATAATAATAATAATAATAACTCTAGTCAATTCTTCAAATAAATGTCCAAACTGAGTTACAAAGACTGAAGAATCACTGTATACCTTGCTTTTTCTACATTTCACTAGCTACAGAGTACTGGCCATTGTCAGAAAGAGGACTCTAAATTCACTAGAGCTCTTTTGTTCTGAGTTTTAACCAGACATTCAAACTCATTATTACTCACAGTGTCCTGAGTAACACATCATCTTACTACAGAAAACCATCATCTCCACCACACACTGCCACTTTATTTGACCCCACTTCTTTTGAAATTGACTAAGTCTGAAGATACTCTCCCAGTTCACAGGAACAGACATCAGAAGAGAAGTGGCTTTTGCTGGTATCTCTGCTTGTGATCGAAGTCTTTTCTAATCTAACTTTCTGACTGAACTTAATTTCAGTGTAAAAGATCACTTGTTCTACATCTGAACAGTGCAGTGACTGAAGAGCAACTGAAGGAAGCCATGTGGTGGTTAGTCAAAGGCTATTGGCACAAGGCAGGAGGTTGGATGATTGCAGTGCCCCTAATTTAATATATAATGTTGCTGAATTGGAAAAGGATAAGCATGTTCCTGTCTCCAGACAAAGATGAAGCCCACAAGCAGAAATTAGGAGTGAGAGAATGAGCTTAGAAACTAGAGGTTGAATGCTACTTGATACATGGACATTAAAAAATAAAAATAAAAAAAAAATCAGCTTGAACCTCTTTTGGGGGAGCCTGATGGATGTTTCTGGCTCCCTTGAGCCCTGTGGGGAGATGTCACTCAGCAAGACCCAGCAGCTGCCTGCCACAAGCTGCCCAGAAGTCCCTGCCAATTGTCTCAGGACAGAGGAGGCATGGTGTGTATGAGGCTTGGAGACAATGTGTGCATAGTGCACACTGGGAATGGGCTTCCCAGTGCTCCTGTACAGACTGTTCTGGTGCTATTGTGATCTCTCATAGCTCCAGGTTAATTCAGTCAGTTGACAGGCAGCATTATCACCATCTCACTCATACAGCAGCTTTTTCCCATTTTTTTTGAGCCTGAACTATTACCAGAATTCAGTTGTGCCTGGAGTTATATAAACAGATAAGAAAAAATGACATCAGAAGGTTTTACCAATAATCAGAGGAGAAAGATAGATATCTCCAAAGGATCGTTCATTTCATCTTAAAACAGGGAGAATTAGTCACCCTGTGAAATGTTGTTTTCATTCACCTTGCCATTAGACATTGTGCTAAAGTTCTGCCATCTACAGGAGGCCATGATCCACTTCCAGCTACAAGTGGAATAAAATAAACTATAATAACAGGGTTTGATTTTAGAGTGATATGCAAAAAAAAAAAAAAATAATAAAAAAAAAAAATTACAAAGCCTCTGTTTCCAGATTTTTTTCTACACTGTTCATCTACCTAAAAAGCAACCTCTGCAGTTCTTTCTTTAGCTCCCTCCAGCACTTAAAATGCAACCTGTCCTCCAGAAAATTCTCCTTCATTTTAAATCTACACTGCTGTTTTACTATATGTTCTGAGATATGTAGTCAGCAGTGTTTTCTGTGATAGCTTCACATCATTCCATATAAATAAAAAAATACTATAGCCTAATAATCTATTTTACATTAATTGCTATTAATCACTATGTTACGTATTGTGCAAAGCAGTTGTTTAATGTCTGTATTAGGTTATTTAAATGGATGTTGCAGCACTGCTCATAGTCTGTAGTTTGCTATGCATTTACAAATATGTGCAAAGTTCTTCCTCTTGTGAGAACAACTGCTTTAGAAGCCACGGTCTTTAAATGCATGTGGAAATACTTCAGGATTTTGCTGCACATATTCTATAGCTGCTATTGTCAGGTTGTTTATCTTGAGGGCTCACATGAATCTATAGATGAGGTAACTTCACAGAACAAAATTCAAAATCTTGTTTACTATAGAAAACTTTATTCTATAATTGAGGTACGGTGAGCCATTGGAGTAGTGATGTGGAGCATATACATCAGTCTACAACATCAGAAGATGTTGTTTCATGTCTTTAGGAAATATTAAACAACATACATGTGTCAGAAAAGCATTTGTTATATTTATTACATACTAGATTTAGGAAATTTTCATCTCTCTCTCTCTCTTTTTTTTCTTTTTTTTTTTTTTTTTTTTTTTTTGTTATTATCAAGTGAACTGAGCTGTACAGGGCTGCCTGAATTAAAGCTGAACCAAAACAAACAGTAAAAGTCGATAAGTGTCCATAAAGGTTATTTCAGTGGAAAATTTTCATCCATTTTAAAATACTGAGATCCCTTTCATAGTTGAATAGCACTCTGAAATGTAACCAATCACACTGTCGGATGGGGGGCTGTTATTGGAGGAAGAGGCAGAGAAAAGGAAAACATTTCTTTTGCTGTGTTTGGCATTTCATAGTCCAGGCCATGTTTCCATTTAGGGTTGGATATTTTTTTCTTCACAAAGGTAAGATCAGAGAAAACAGAAGCTCCAAAAACAGAATTCTTGGGGTCAAGGTTTAGAAACAGCCATTTTTATGGTAACTTACTTGTCCTCTTTTCTTTTTTGTTAAGTACCACTACTTTGGGTAGAAAAGAGTGCAGACGAGTGACCTCGCTGTTATCTGCCAAGACAGCTTGCAGGGGACCGAATTAATCTCTGCTGAAGAAATCCTCTAACATGAAAGCACATTTTCCTTGTAATACAATGTGACAAACTGATATGATTCAGTAAGTGTTCTTGAGCAAGAGGTGAGTCTCATAGTCTTTCCTGATTATGGAGATACAAGGCCAAGGAAGAAATCTCACAGCAGAAGTCCCAAGAGCTCATACAAAGCTGAAGGCAATACATGACTGAAAACAACTTGTTCAAAAGCACCACAAAGGATACAGACACTTTTTCACTAACCTAATTCTGAAACATGTATTTCTTAACTCATTCTTTGACTTAAGTGATGGTTCTATTTGAGTAAACACTTCCTGTCCTAAGTTTAATAAGTTAGGAGTACTAGCCAAAACCTGATCTTACTTGGATATAACTGAAATATCTAATCGAAAAATAGCATTAAAATGTGGACAACCAAAGCTAAAGCAGGACAGCCTACAAGGCATGAATGACCCGGGTGTTGTGGACACTTCTCTCCTCTAGTTCTGTAAGAGAGCAGGGTCTGACATCTCTGGTAGGCGGATGGTCTGAGACACTCATCACCCAAGCCCAGCTCTGCTTGGTCTGGTACCTACAGATACTTTGTGTATAACCTACCTCTTTCCAGCTCAACCTAGCTAGCTTTTTCACTTGTCACATGGCTAGTTTTTTAGGCAACTTCTGCCCAACAATTCTCACAGGAACAGGTTTTGAAGTTCAATCTTTTACATTGTTAAACTTTCAGGGACAAATGGATGAGCCATAAAATTATACAAAAAAAAAAAAAAAAAAAAGGATATAGAAAAGGATATAGAGATACAGACTGTTTTGTAAGTGACCCTATGTGGTTAAGTATATCACGTGTATGTACCTATGCTGAAAGGAAATTTCTACTTTAACGAAAATGTTGCAGGAATGCTTTGTTTAGGAGATGAATTCAATAAGGCTACCTTATTGTAACTCTCCCACCCAGCCCAGTAGACCTGCTTACCATTGCAAACACTATTTCTTTGACCCAGAAAGTTATTTTCCTCTTTTATTTTCAGTACAAAAGAGCAGTTCCCTGGTTTTCCTGAAATATATGAATGAGTTGAGTCATCTATGATTCTGATAAAGAATGAAGGTAATATGTGAAGAAGCAGCATACTGAATAGATATTCATTCTAGCTATGAATGATGCATGAAGGTTCTCTTCAGGAAGAAAAATGTGAAGCTGCTGTCAAGTCTCTACTTAATACTAGAGTAAGTTCAAACATTTTTCTACAGGCATCTTTATCTTTTTCATTATTAACAGTTAAGCTATTTATTCACTCCCTCAAAAAAAGATATTATATGTCATTATGGATAAAGCATAATATTTTTCTCTTCAGTGGTCTCAGAAAAAGATATAATCCAAACCAAAACCAAAACAATTATTTTTATTTTTATCAGACACTGGTTAGTATCTCAAGATCACTGTTATGTACGGGTCATCAGTGAAGTAATTTCCAACACTACAAATTGTTTATCTGTCTGATAACATAAAACTCACACCCTGATAAGAAATTAATACAAGATCCAAACACTCTCAGTTTCTGTATTTCTTCAGGTAATATCTAAAACCATTTTAAGAGAATCCTAGATGTCAGAGCAAATAAACACTGGTCTCTTACTTTGGGCTTCTTCCACTAGCCATGCTGATTAATTAAAAAAGCAACAAAAAAATGTCTGCAGCTGGCACTTTTGCAGTAGCAAGGATGATTTACAAATGTAATCAGACTTCCTGCTTCCAGACACAAAGCAGTCAGCAACATGCTTCCTTACACACAGAACATGAGGATTAATATCCAAACAAAATAAATAGGCCAGACTAGGAAGTTTCACCCCCTGCAATGAGAGGTGATAGAAAACGGGGTTAGAACAACCATGTGAGATGTCCTGGTTCTAAGACACACTGCCTTTGCTCCTAGTCGTACTTACCAAGTTCTTTTCCTTATGCAAAATCGTGTATTCTGCTGGTAGGTAGCAGATTTGCCAATATTCATGCTAACCATTTACTGTGTTTGTGATACAGAAGAAGCCCCCTGGAAACTGCCTTTTTTAGAACTAACAGTTGGTAATAAACCCCTGTTCTGAACATGGTTTATAAAATTATAAACATATAAACTTATCTATAGGAACTTTCTATCAAATAAATATTTCATCAAATACATATATGAGAGAAATATATTTTTCCTGAATCAATAGAAAATGTCTGGCTAAAGCCATTCCAATTTTGAAGTGAAGTTTCAGGCATCAGAAGTGAGGAGGAAACCCTGCTGTAAGCTTTTTTTCTTTTCATTCAACAGGACTAGAAAGCCCTGCAGGACTGCTCAGGTTCCCTTGCAGCACAAAGTGACAAAGCCTGGTGAGTTATGTCACACAATGCTTAATCTTCTGCCAGGTCACTAAATTATCATGCCTCTCATGAAAAGGATGTTAGCACGATTCCAGGCAATCCTGTAAGTATCCAGAGTATAGTTCGTGTGAGCAGGTCAGAAATATTCTCCCTCTCAGTTCCCTGACCCAAAAAAACACTGAGCATTCACTTTCTGCCAGAAATAAATCTTAGTGCCCTCCTGGGTTCAGCCTTTCTTGTAAATCAAGGTCAAGCTGTCTAGGCCATCTTCTGCTACAGCAGCCCTGCACCGTGCTGCAAGGCAGTCTTCAATGGCAGGCAATGGCAGTAGGAGTGAGTTAGGGCTTTAGTCAGAGGGAGAACTCTGTAAGCACCGCATTACCATTCACAGCAAAGAGCTGTGGGCAAGACAGTCTCCATCTGAGATAATAGGCTTTTTCCAGTGATTGCTCCTCATCACTTAGGAACACATCAGTCCTGCGCATTAATCCCACCTTCTGCTATCATAGGCTGTCATGCCATATATTGCTTTTCATGGGCTCTGTTCTGCAAGAAATAGTTAATGTCTACTTTTCCTACCAGCAGACTTCTCCAGAGACTCACTGTGATAGTGAGAAAACTGTTCCTGGCTTCCAGTTTCAATGTATTCATGTCCAGTTTATAACCATTTCCTTCTGAGCCAATATTGTCCTTTAGCTTAACTAGCTCTTTTACCTTCCTGATGTTTATCCTCCTGATATATTTACACAGGACTGACGTATTCCCTGTTAGCCTTTGCTGAACAAGGTAAGCTCTGGCAGTTCCACTCATGGGATTAGCTGGATCACTTCTCCTGCTGCCCAGCACTCAGCTTTCTTAAATATGTCTATTTGCTGCTCTGTATTTGCTTTTCTTCAGGCATGTCATACCATCCCTGTCTTGACAGAGTTATTGCAATCTGGGTACTAGATGATCCCCACCTGATTATATCTTCTTCCAGTTCAAAAAAAATGTTTTTATGTGCTGGTGATTGATGGATTTGGGAACAGGTGCACGGTACAGTACCTTGAAGCCCAGAAGCTCATGTCCCTATATCTATTAACCCCAAGAAAAGCAGAAATCCAGAGTCTTTGGATGAATTTAATTACCCTCCTGAAGTTCTCTTTTTTCCTCCTAATCTGACCATAGCCTGTAATATCTGAACCTCTCTCCCCAGTGTGATTAATTAATTAATTAATATGGGTTTCTTAGTCCTCTCATGTAAAGGAGGGATCTTCACCCTCTTTTATGCCTATATCCTACATGGATGCTTCAAATTCAGCTTGTTCTTCTGAAACATGAAGACACCTGTACTTATTGGGATTCTGCCAGACCAAGCCAGAACTATTCAGCAAACATAACAATTTTCAGTTAAATGAAAACCCAAGTCATGCTATAGTTGCAAGCTGCTATTTGAGGGTCTTTGAAGCTCAACATATCCATCAGAAAATCCTGAGCTGCCAGGACCAACAGGTGACTCAGGAAGTTAATTACCGCTTCCTTGGGGGGCAGAGTGAGATGAGGTGATTAATGTTCTGACAAGTGGAATGAAGGACCCTTCCTTGTGCTTCTCTGCAGCTGCTTGGCCAATGCTGCAGTTCCCTCCTGCTGTCCAGCACTCACTGGCATGGACTGTGCCTGCAGAAGCCCAGGAGGCAGATTGAGACTCTGCTTCTCCCACCCCCAGCCACCATCCATGAAGCATGCCAGGGCTGCAGCACTGGAAAAGGTGCAGCGCTCCACTTGCTTATTCTGGCTGGTTTGGGAAAACGATGGCAGTGAGGAGCTACTGCTTTCCAGGAGGCCCCTGGGGGAGACTAATCCTGCCCTCTGCTTCCAGACTTCTTCCCATATTTCCCACAGAAGAATTGGTTGGCAGTCAGGGAAACTACTGTGCAGGGGAACCAGGCTCCGCCTAGATAACTCACTGTTCAGCTCCTCTGCCACAAATTGTACAAAGGAAAGGCAATGCAATATTAACATCCTGTCTGGAAGAATAAAAATAGAGGATAAAATGTCTGTTTTGGATGAGAAATGGTTCAAGAAGCATTTGCCTGTTACTCACGATACTTTGCCACCATATCATTATTAAATTCACAGCCAAAGCAAGTCAGTATCAGAAGTAGGAGCCAGAGGACTGCCAAACTGAGGTGCTCGGTCTTTTCCTGACCACTGTGGTTTCAGGTACCTCAGTCCTTTCATTAGCTGTTTAATTGTCCTGCAAAGGTCTTGAGTCAATATTTTTATTTCCTGACTCTACCTGCTAGTGGTGAACAATCTGCTCCCCTTTTCACAGCATCTGACTAAATTTAACAGGCAGGACGATGAGGACACGCCTATGCTTGCTGGACTGGAAAATTGTAAGTATATTTAACAATTTAAGGTATGCATGCAGACCTTGAAAACAACTACTTTGTTCTGAATAGGGCTAGTGTTCTGCTGACTTTTTTTTATGTTGCAGAAATAAAAGCATTCAGATTATATTGAAAATATGTGAAAAGAAGAATGTTGTAGCTCCATGAACAGATTGAAGTATCAAAATGAATAATTGGAGGCTCTCATATTTTATATTTTCTGAAGTGGGAAATCAAATTGGTTCTTCATTGCTGACCAATGACAGCTGGAAATAAGAGTGATTTTTTATTATTATTTTTTACTTCTATCTTTCATTTTCTTCTGTATAACCTACACAAACTAGATCTGAACCAGAAATTCATCTGAAAAATCTTGAGTCACTTCAAAAGACCCATCAGCTCTGCTGAGTTTACTCAGGAGAACACAAATCAGTCCCTCAAAACTTTATAATACAAAAAAAAATACAGTATAGTAGAACCATATTGTAACTAACATGTTCCCCTATGTGATGTTCAGGTAATCATCCTTGTCTTTCTGACAAAATTTTTGAAAATATAAGATAATGCAATGTTGAAATGTGGTTTGTAACAGCAAACTTCAGGTTTTAGGCATTAATACATTTTTTTTTGTCATTTGGCATTGTTATTAGTGAAGAAAGGGAAAGAGGCTTGTAAGCATGCTGTACTGAACTGATTCAATACTTGTATAAACAAAATTGATCCATTCTTTTTTTTTTTTTTTTTCTTGGTGGAAACCAAGGCTTTTAGAAAGCAGTGCTGCAGGAAACAGCTGGATTTATACTCAAAGGAAAAAGAAAAGATGATTTACTGTATCTTTGTTTTGGAGGATCTAGTGGAATTCAGCGGGCAGGCTCTGTGATTCCATAGGGACAAGCCAGCCCTGCCAGTTCTGAATTAAACCCAACAAAAATGGGAGCTGCACATATTAGTGAGACAGCCATCACATAAAAATATGGATCGGATGGGTTTCCCTTGTTGTACATCCAGTTTTAACAATCCCAGCTTTTTATTATTGTTATTTTAAAAATCCCAGCTGCACTGTGTTTTCAGGAAAAGAGGAACAGAAATGGCAGAAGCAGGTATGGCTGGGGCCTTTGCCTTTTAAATCTTGCCTATGGTATGTCGGCACCTCTGCACTGTGCAGCCACGAACATTAATATCTTCTGAAGCTGCTGGAATCTCCCTTTCATAATCTAAGGAAGCCAGAGAGGATGCTGTTGACCTACAGACATGATAGTAGCAGACAAAGTCTGGACCTTGGATGTTTGAACATGCAAGTGGGCTTTCAGGAACAGAGCTCTGTATTCGATCAGTGGCACAGACTACAAATGCCTATGAACAGTGCTTGTCTGACTGCTGTTTTTCACCAAGCCAAACAAAACAGTACTGGCTGCCTACAAAACAGATGAACATGCTCCTATTTTTTGGCACATGAAAGGAAACCTGCTTTACCCAGCCACATCTGTTTCTTTGATTTAACTCCATGCTCATTCCTGTTAGCTTTGGATGAGTGGTTTGGCAAATACATTGCAGCCTGCTTCACTGAAAGAAAAAAAAAAGGGGGGGGCTTCCTGGGGAAATAAACCTCTGTATGAGACTTTGATGTGAATATATTTAACAAATTATTTGATTAACCCCTCCTCCTCACCAGTGACTGCATTCTGGGGTGGAGCACAAACCTTACATTAAGGAACCTGGTTCTTCACAAATAAACTGAAGAGGAGACCTTTCTCTCCAGTCACCCTAGATGCTCTCACAGCAGGATCATGATTGTTCACAAGATGCTTGCAGAGAAGTAGCAAATAAATCCTGCTGGTTTGTAATGTAATTCCAGTGCAAGAGGTAAGACTCAAACATAGCACAATTCATTAATCTCTAAACCGTGCAATTGCACAAGCTGCAGGAGAATTATAACTTTTGTAGAGAGCACTCAGAAAATGGAAAAGAGAGAAGCAGAGAGAAAATTAGACCTTCGGAACACAGAGGCTACTAACTTAGAGCAGAAAACCAAAACTAAAAGTAGAACTGGGCACAGGGTGCACATACCACACACACTTTTTACAGATAGATTGAGCAGATCATAAGAGATGCTCATAAACTTTGTATTTATCCTGTGCTCACAAGCTGGAACTAGTCAAACAATCAGCTAGCAGCTAAAGATATGCAGCACTGCTCACATAACTTTGATGCTAAATGAACCCTCGATAGAGACCATCTAATGCACAAATTGCTGGGTGTGGCTGAAGTCACAACAGACATTTGAAAAATCACTTTAAGAACACCCAGCATCAAGCTGGGAGCTGGGGGGAGGATTTTTCCATGATTAAAAAAAGTGACTACGTTTACTCTGTCAGCAAATATTTAGCCCAATGCTTTCCCCAAGAGCCAGCGGCCAGACCCCACAGCACTGCGCTCATCCACCAGAACTGGGCTGAACTGTGGGAAAATAAAGCATGCCAAGAAGGGGCAGGCAGTTATCTTGAATTCACACTGATCTGGGTTGACAAGAGTACCGTCCCTTCTGTACACGGCCCATAAACACCCATGGGAATGCAGTTTTGGTGACAGAAACAGAGAATCCCGCAAATGTGACTATAAATATGATGTGGGTCAGGGAACTCGTTTAAACATATTTTATGGCTTGAGGTGTCATCCAGCCAGAAAGCACAAACAAGCTGCAAATAGCAGGCCCCTGAGCCTGAAGACTTGCGAATGAGCAAAGTCTTCAAAACAGAGTTTAAGCATAATTTTGATGACATGCAGGCCTCAAACTAGAGATCTACATGAGAGTAAATTCTATGATTTCCTCAAAAACTAATGCCCAAAGACCAATCTCTGGGTAACAATCTGTGCCTGATGCAAACTCCTTTAGATGGATGATAGATAAATACATATAAAAAGAGTGTCCAACTAGGTTGAAGATGACAGTATCTAAAATGTGAGCTTGAAATATCATTTCCTTGTGTTCACATCCACTCCTTAGTCATCCCTTGTGTTTATTCCCTGAATACATTCTTCTGTCTACAACCACCCCCTGCAGCCAAAACGAATCAGGATGGACCTTCAGCACTACACAGTCCTTCAGACATCATCATTCCTTGAACCCATCCCCTGCCCATCTGCCACCAAGGGTATGACACTGGTACCCCCCTGCTCCTTTGTCTTATTTGAGTCTGGTGACTTTCTACTCCTTTTTTTCTTTAGCAAGTGCCTTCTCTCACTCACAACCTCACCTTCTTTTCTGCTTTCCAGTACATTTAAATGACCTTATTTTTACTCATCTGACAAACGCTCCCTCTGCCTCCAGGTTCCTCTCTAAAGCCTTTAAAGGCTGCCTGTTTTCAGCTCCTTGGTGGTGCTTAGCATGAGTAGAGTTGGCGTATGAGCTTACTGGGACAGTGGCTTCCCTTATCTGTGTAATTTATAGGCATCATGTCAAACTGCATGGCAAATAGTGTTGAAAAATGGGTCTGATAGAAAGACTTACATTTCTTTCTTTATTCTTAAGCCAACAGGTACTCTGAGTGTTCTGTATGCTGATACTCCTCTATTTTCCCCTTTTTTAAACTGAGTGTATTCCTGAAAATAAAATTTTGCTTAAAAATATTAATTTTCAGGTCACCATTAGATCCAGCATCCCATTCCACATGATCTCATCTTCATCGTGTAACTACTCATACAGCAAATGTGTTGATTTTTCAAGCTAACATTAGAATTGTATTTTCCAAGTACCCACCCACTGATACTCTCCACCTTGACATAATGAGATCACTTTTCTATCCCCTACTATAATGTGTAATAAAATATTGGCAACCAGACCCCGGGTCTCTACCTTTGTTGAGGGATTTGGAAAGGTGTCAGTACAGATATTCTGGGATTTTTTTATTGTGTTTTTCATTAATGAACTGATGCTGTCAGCATCTTCTACGATGTTGTACCATTTAAAATAAAATTAAAAAAAAAAAATAGACACACACAAAGCCTGGTTTCTCAGAAGACAGCAAAAATCAGAGGAGACAATCACTATTTCCATCTACTGTTCTTCCTCCAACTTGCATATTGGTCTGTTTTCTCTTTCTCTCACACAGATGCCTAGTTTTCTGTTTGCTTCTCTCTTTCTCCCTCTTCCCCGCCTGCTTCTGCTCTTAACCCACATGCACATACACAGGTTTTCCTTTCCCAAACAGAAGAATCCTAGTCTGGCTTTGCATTACATTCCCTACAAATGCTGTCTGACATAATCTGTGATTACTCTTGGATGGCCCCTGCTCTTCTGAAAGACTCTCTTCTCATTTCAGCTAGGGAAAGCTCTGAATATTTGTTTATTTTTTCATCTATCCTGAAGGACAGGGGGCTCCTTATCTGTCCCACTTCCAGGTACTGCTGCATCCCTGCCCCTGGTTTCCTGCAGCCATTCTCCACCTTCCAGGCACCTGAGCCAAACTGACTAGGTCCAGGTCAATGAGCCCAGGTTCCTATGAATGCTCTGCACCAGCCCAACAAAATCAGCTACCTATTTTCCAGGCATACAGAGAGAAAGAAGGAATTTTGTAGGAAAAAACACTGTCCATCAGTGGTGATTTGGGCGTCATGGAAGCAGATGGGTCAATGCACCGGGCTGGGTCTCCCACAGGCTGACAGCAGATCCCACCATCCCCAGCAAGAAAGAAGCCTGGGTGGCAAGTTTAGCCTCTGCCACTGAGCTGGCTTCAAATTTAGTCCTCAGAATCTGGAAGGTTTTCTTTATCCTTAAGTCTTTCTTTGCTCCTTCCACTTTTCAGTTTTGAACTTTTCTCATAAATACATTCTTTAATTGCTTCATATTCACAGGGATTTCTCTGCTTCTCAAACGCAGTTTCATATCTACCCTCCTCAGACTTTTCAGAAGTCACTGAATTTTTCTCCGCTGAGAAGAATTAATCAGCAATCCCAGGTTTTTTTCTTTGACACTGTCTACCAGTTTCAGTGTTTACAGCTAGTCAATGTATTTGAACCACTGCTAATTTTCTTCTAACATGAGTGTGCTGTCTGTGAGCTGTTTATATGTAACTTCTAAGCAAACATTTTTCATCTTCTATATCTTTTCCCATTTTCCTCATTATTTTCATTTAACTTAGTTTAAGTCAGTCTTTTAGTTTCTATTAATATATATATATATTAATTCAGAGTATTTTCTTTGTTCAGTTTTTCTGTGGAAATGTACTGCTCTAAGTTTCGCTCAAAGGCAGGGACAGGGAGGGGAAGCTGTGCAAGTGATACCAGTTGCTATTTTGAAACTGACCTCCAGGCTAGATGTAGTACTGGTCTGCTTCAAAGTTTCAAATTTAGGGGTAGTTTTAGTAATATTTCTGTTCAAGATTAAGTCTCTGTCATAGTGGTGAATTAGTGACTAAATTCCAATTGTTCAGAGTCAAAGCAAGATTTGACTTCTAAACTTTTGCAATACTATTTTGAAGTATTAAAAATACCATAAGGAAAGACAACAAAATTAAGTTAAGTGAAGTGTAGAACAAAATCTAGGTTTTATTGGTCTCTTTTCTCACAGTAAAGGAGAAGCAATGTACAAGGGGACACGACTCACATGTTGCAGCAAATCCGCCGCATGTCTAGGAACTGAATCTAGACCTCTGAGTCCTTTTCCAGTTCCTTGAAAACAAACTTCCATGATTCATGTATGGAAAAATGTTCTTGGTGTTCATTTCTAACTTACACAACTGAAGTGGCAATAATGACCTCATTTAACTTTGCCATCACCAGTATTCAAGTTGTAAAGACTGTTTTTATTAAAAAGAATATGCCTCTGAGCAATTGCCCAGGTGCTTTCACTGGGAAAGCTTGCTATGTAGCTTTATACAGTAAATAATTTCTGTGTCCTTGTCTACCAGGTCAGAAACTACCAGGAGAAACACCAGCTTATGGCATGGTGTGGGAGTTCCTCCATGCCTCTCAAGCTTTGCTCCTTGCTGGTCAGTGCTCACTTTTATCTCTGTTTATGTGGCCCGGGGGGACATAGGACTAGCCAAAGACTGTCTCATGAGGCTGAGCTCTGTGTTTTCTGAGCTGGCAATGAATCAAGCATGAGGCTGGCTGACAACCCATGCTGTCCTCATGTATGCAGCCATGGATCATTACACAGCAATGAAGTACAATATCTTGTTCAAAACCTGTCTTGTTTTATCTGAATCCCTGCTGACTCCACTGGCCCTGAGCCACACTGGTGTTTACTGACCTTTTGGAGCACCACTGTTGACTCTAGCAACAAAAATAGCTTCTTTCCAAGCCTATGTGCAGACACCGAAGCTGTGGGGTGCACATTGGCCTTCAGACCCATTGTCAGATCATCAGGATAGTCTGGGACAGCCAGCCAGCACTGTCCCTGCTGCAGCAGCTTCCTGGCTTTGAGCACCCTGAACATCTGTGTGCTGATAACGCACCAGCTGGTCCCACGCTGCAATGTACAAAGTCTGCGTGGCTTCCAGGCAACAGCACTTCCAAGCTGTGTATGTGCTACAAGGCAGAGATGATCCCACAGAGCTCCCTGCAGACCTGGCCCAAACACAGCCAGGGGAGGGTATACAGGATTCCACTACACCTGCATTCTGGGGTGTACATGTGGGTAGACAGAAGGAAGGAGCTCAAAGTGCCAGACTGTTCCCGGGGTGCCTGAGCACTGTGATACAACACAACCTCCAAGCATCTTCCCTAGGTGCCCATGGATATAGGCTGGTGCTGCAATAAGGGTGACATAAAACATACTTGCTGAGTCTCTGGATCATTACAGTGACCACTGGCTTGAAAAACGTAGACCCCTCTTAGCCAAAGTCCCATGGCAAGGAGTAATGGGATCTTTCCAATGTGGAGCCCTGAAGTTCTTTTTTCTTTTCTTTTTCATTCAGCCCATAGATTAGGAAGGTTTTGCTGCACACCTATAGAGAAGAGAGCTTTGGCTACACCTTTTCCTTAAACTGGCTTAGATGAGACATGTAAAAGTAGAGGGACCCCAGCTAAGTCAATATATTAAGACCACTCATAATTACATTTTAATGTGGTGTGTCTTTTATAAATTCATTTTTTAAAGTGAGCATTTCTCAAGTAATAACAAGTTTTCTACCTGGCTGTGGTGTGCCTGCACATTGCAGGGGCTTGCTGATGGTCTCTTCGGAGACACACAGGCCAACACATATGCAGAGCAAGATTTAACTAAAGCAAAACAAAGCAATCCCTGCAGTTCAATGTGAGAACACAACTATTTTCTCAGTAGTTTGTGATTGTCCTTCTATCTTAGAGAAGGAGCATCAGTGTCTGGGCCACGTTTGCTGATCTGTACTGAAAGGCTGGGCTAACAGGGGATTAGCAGGAAGACAGTTCCAGGATGGATTATCTCTGTGCATAATGGTAAAGAAATGTCACTTATTGCAACACGTACTGACACCAGGCTTGGAAGGCTGCCCCTGGCAGCAATTCTTCGAGTGAGCACTGTGTTGTCCTTCCAGGCCTGTGAAAATACATGAGGTTTTGTCCCAGGCATCAGATGTCTTGTCTGATGCTCTGGTGTCCTTGCAGCCCCAACAAAACCCCCCTTACTCTCATTGTTTCCTCTTGAAAACCCACAGCATGAGGAGGCTTCAACTCCCACCCCATAAGATTTGGCTAGCTCATGCTACACCCACTCCAGGACGCTTCTCACGAGCATTGAACTGATACTGTCAGACAGAAGAGCAAGACAGATAGCAGGAATGACCAAGATAAATCTAATCGTTTGAGACATTTGAGACATGTATGTTGTTTAATTTGTCCATACCATGGAACATGACAAAATAAATTAGTAGCAGAGGAAAATATTGCATAGTGCCATTACAGGGTGAAGATTTTTGTGTGTTTAGTCAAAGCACTGCCTAAGAAGATATTTGAGTATCGGGGAATATCCATTTCAGTTATGCACTTAATTCCCCATATTCTGCATACCAGAAATTCAGATGTCTTCGTTTAAATTCTTCTAACAGTTATAGCATTGTAACTGTTCCTGCTTGTTTCTCCCTTTTTTAAAGAACACAGAACTTGCTAGAAATGCATTGCTGAGAGTTATTTAGTTTTTCCTCTTTGGGGGATATAAGCGATAATGTTTCTGTGATAACCAGAATAAAGTCAAGACACAAGAACCCAGTATTCATATTCCTTTGTCAGTTCAATATTCCAATATAAAAAGGATAAATAAATTATAGAAAGGAATCAACAGTATGACCACAGAATCCTATGAAGTAAGTCATATGTTGTTCAGCTGGTTGTAAGCAAGCCACCAGGTGAATGAGAAGCAGTTAGAGGAGGAAATGACTGATATGCAACCTGTTTTCATTGTAGTCATGCCATATGGAGTGTTTCTCTCTCTCAATCTGTGAATGAATGAGAAGGTTTCGTAATATTTGTGCAGTGGGTTCATTAGAGGCATCTACACTCATGTCCCACCAAAGAATGTCCTTACAGAGGCAATCCTGCTTCAACTGTTACAGACATCTGAAGTCTGGAGGAGCTACATTTTGGCCTCTTAAGTGAAAGAACTTTATTTTTGCTCCCCAGGTGACAGCACAGAAAGCGTTATCCATGACTGTGCTCCTTCCCTCACATCACAGGCTGTGCTGCCTCATTCACCTTCTGTACATGACTGAGAAATGTAAATGACAAGATCTTTATGTGCTCAGAGAAAAATGATCTGAGCTCTAAGAGCTTTGACATGAACAGGATATCAAATAGCACTCATTTCCAGAAATGACATATCTGTTAGAAGTGCTAAGCATTTGTGTTGTACTAATTCTTCTGACAGTAACCTATTGAGGTAGCTGAGAGAGAGCAAGAAAACATAAGACAACTACACAGAAGTATTTTAACTTGGACTTGTAGGATATATGTAATTGTCCTTTGAGAGAAACCTCTTGATAGTATGTACAGAGAAGAACTTTACAATTGCAGAGCAGGTGTGTGCAAGGCTGCTTCCTGCAGCACACATGCTCCCCAAATCTCAGTCAGACCCAAAGGCTCTGCCATTGGCATTTCGTGGGGTGACTCAATGCCTGTGAACAAAACTGTGCATAGATATTGCAGAAGGTCTTCTGAAAGCTGGGTCTAAAAGGGTCTTGTCCCTTTACAAGAGACATAAACACGTCTCATGTGCTTGCTATGTTGATCTTTCTGAGGAAGGCATCAAGGAACTGCTCAAGGGGCACACAGTGAGCTCTGTAGGGGCTGTAGCTTAAGGGGAGATGGTTGCTCTAAAGATGGCCAGTGCCCATGCCTCTGCACAGGAAGTCCTTATTCTACCCATCCATGACAAGTCTCCACACAAATGCAGACTTGAACAAAGCACTCCAAGCTCATTGCCTGTCACATAGTTGCCATGTGCTAGCTAGGAATTTTAATCCTTCATAAAAACAGTCTCCTTGGATTCTACAAATGATATAAAAATATCTCTGCAGATGAGAAAAAAAAAAAAAAAAAAAAAAAAAAGAGAGAGAGAGAGGTAAGCATTGAAAGAAGTAAAGCATGAAAAAGATCCACCTATTGCAGAGTCTGCAATTTGCTGCATTAAGAGATATTGAAAGAAGTTGGTCACTTCTTTACAAGGCACCTATGCTCAGCAAATCCATAACAGATTTTGCTGTTCAGTGTAAGTACATGGAGATGGTAAGAACTCCCTGAGGAAGAAAATGCTATCTCTTGAAACACTGACATAACACATAGGCCAGACATTTCTGTTAATATTAGTCAAAGGACAAACACAGATTTAGAAACCCCCTCTGTGATAGTAGAAGAAAAGAAAAAGGAAAAAAAAAATAAGCAGGACAAAAAAAAAAAAATAGGAAAAGAAAGAAACAGTGAAAAAAAATAGCTCCATTGAGATCCTGGGCTTCAAGCCATACCCAGCACAGCTGCAGCAATGAAACCAAGATACCACAGGAACAGAAAAGGAGAGTCTACTTCTCCAGAAACAGGGAGAGGAAAAACAAGTCCCTAGGAAGCTGAGGAAGCAGCAGGGGAAACATCTTGAAGCAGATTGTTGCTTTGATCCTGACAATAAATCTACATCGCCAAATGGATGAGCCACTTGGACCAATTCCCTGCTGTTTAAGGATTTGTCCTTGAAGTGATGAGCACATGTGAAAACCCACATATGCACTGGGGAAGGGAAGGCAGATGACATCAGGCTTGAATCCAGATTAGAAAAATGTGCATGAAAGAGCAAGGAAAAAAAATTTACATTGCACCATAGGAAATTTTGGTGTTCTCTTCCATCCCTCCAACAGACGGGTTTTTTGGCCCCAAATGATGAACGCCACGTGTTATGGATTATCTGCCTCTCTGGGTACCCAGGCTGTCTTAGATCTCAGTCTAGCAGGAAGGTTGAAAAAAATTGGTAGCACTGGTGCTCTGCACAGGAGTGGTGTTCCACAATGCTTCGGCTGGCACCAACTACCCAGCTGTCTGGGCTGACAGAGGCAGCTGTCTTGGGCTCATCTGCTTCTGTGTCCATCACATGGACCACAGTGATCATTTCCTGGACATTCAGGACAGCTGGGCAAAACAAACCTAAGCCCTAAGACCTCCAAGACATGTAAATGATCTCGAAAGACCAAGATTCTTCAGAACAGTTGCCCTCACAGATTAACATTCCTATTTCACCTTAGCTTTGCTTCTCTACAAAGGGCCATCTTCACCCAAACTGGAATTTAAAAAATTATTATCAAAAGATGTATAAAACCAGTAATTTGTGATGTCAGACCCTGACATTATCTAGCACCTGATGGATATCACTGCAATGATCACATTAATATCTAAAATTGACATTGTAAAGGTTCACATAGGCTTTTTAAAAATATTTCACCCCTTTCAAATGATCCATTAAAATTATTTTCAAGACAAGACATTTTTCATTTTTATGCTGGTGCTATCACCATATACAACATACATAACAGGATGTTTGTACACTTTTTTTTTTTCTGATATAAAAACATACCTTAGGAGAACTGATTTTTAAGCTCATGTTGGATTGTTTGGTGCTCCCAATTATTAAACACATAAACTGTGATAGAAACACTGTATGTGTTTTAGCTAGGAAGAAGTTAGGGGGCAAAATGCTGAGAATGTATACTGTGTGCATCCAAATATCCCTACAGTCAGGAAAATAAAAATATATCTGAGTGAAAATGTTATCACTTCTTTGTCATCATTTCATTACCAAAGTCAGTGAGTAGTGATATCAGAGCACATGCAACACGATGGTTTGAATGTTGCAGTACTGTTAAATAAGCATAGGGATAATATTCTTCTTCAGGGATAATATTAATGTTTTCAGCAACTCAAACAAGTTCATTTTTCTAAAGCTCAACACACCCAAGTACCAAAAATCCATATCAGCACAGATAATTGTGTTCACAGGGGTATTTTATAGCCTTTATCTGAAGCATCCCCTCTCTAGTTGCTTTGGTTGAAGCCCTTTTAACTGGAATTTAAGTTAGAGAGAAATACTGGGGAGTTACCAGCCAGTCCTCCCTGTCCCATATTTAAGATAAAAAGTGAAGACCCTGTGTGGATCCAAGAGCTGTCCACAGCCACTGAATATTACAGGAGGCCTGAGCATGCTCTGCCTGACTCCATGGACTGCTACACCTCTGCCAGCCCAAGCATAGAAGACAGCTGCTTCAGGGCAGAGGCTCTCTGCCTCACAAAAATATGCTTTGATTGCTCATTAACATAATGCTTTTCTTTTTTAAAAGGAGTGGCCTCTTGATTGATTTGCATTTCAGTGTTTATATCTCACCGGTTCCCATTGGAAATCTTCCACAAGAATTTGAAACTGAATCAGACTTGATTGTGTACTGCTGAAGATTATATAGAAATGTGGATTGAAACTGATATAAATAAAGAAAAACATCACTTTTTTTTCATTTTTTCTCTAAGGCTTTTGGTCTATATAAATTAAAACATGGAGATTTTTTTAAAGATGTGTCACTCTCATCCTAACATAATTAATATTCTGTAAAACTCATCTGCTTTTAAAGAACATGGCCTTTAATGTTATGTTTTCATTATCTTAATCACTGTGAAGACAGGCTGCCTAGAAAGTGAACAGTGGCCATGGCAAACAAATATCTTAATGAGATCTTGAAGATCTGCACAGTAGAGTAAATTAGAGAAGTTTCATGTATGATTTCATTATATACATCTCAATAATGGCACCAAAGAAATCTGGCTTATTGTGCATATGCTGAATTAAAGGCATTTTTCAATTATCCCAGAACACTGTGCAACCAGATATCCATGCTTTTATAAAAACATATATAAAGCAAGAACTCAAACTTACCCACTGTGGATTCCACTGTGGTGACCTACTGCATAGATTTACATTGGCAATGCCACAGAAGTCATGCACATTGAAATAATTAATATGAGTCTAATTTTTCTCTCAGGATTTTGCCGTTTGATTACCATTTTTCTTTATCTTTTTACAGGCTCTTTGAAGGTGGTATAAATTGCATCTAATTCTGATTAATGGGGAGAAAATGCTAGAAAATAAAACCTTCACTCCAGCTGGAATGTAAATGAAGCCTTTCGAAATAGCGCAGTTTTTAATAGAAACAAAATGAATTAACTTAACCTAGAATCTTACATATGCAGACAAAAAATCGATAACCTAAATAATCTGAGTTTGTCTCTGCTACAGTCCTTGATAGAAGGCAATGGCTATATCAAATACAGTTTGTTGTGCTGCCAAGATAATAATCTTGTTTTTCAAAGTTACATGTAAAGTAGACAGCACCAGCAGTGTGTCAGTACTGTGCAATCTGAAGGCTCGAGCTGGCAGCAATTACTGCCAAGTGTATAACCACGTGAGGGCAATTTTCAAATCCGTAAATGGAAATCAGATGCCTGGCCACCGCTGGCTGCCTGGAGGGGCTGGGTGCTGAACAGCCCCTCACACTAACGAAAACCCTTTGCTCCTGACTTTGGGCTAGCTGAATCCCCATTAAGAATTACAGCAACTGCAGGAGAGGTTGCAGTCCTGACATAAAAACAGTCATTAATGTGACTATTTGGGGTGGCAGAGCAAGAGAAGCAGGTGTAGCATCTGGAAGTTGAGTCAGCATCAGAAAGTTTAGGAATCATTCTTCCAATCATTTTGGATTGGTACTAAATCATTTGGGAACACAGAAAATCCTGTCTCTAAGGCCAATCCCTCTTTGCATAATGAGTAAGGCTAGGAGAGGAAGATGCTTTTTGGGCCATATTATAAACAAATGTCAGGCAAATACTGGATAACCCTAGAACATGAAACTCATAATTAGCTCCTAAAATCTCTTTCAACAAAAGAGAAACTTCTCCAGAACAAGGTATGAAAATGTGTAAGTTCCTTCTGCAAAGCAAAGAATGAGTGGGGAGAGGAGTACAGGGAGCATGCTCACCTCTTCCCTGTGCACACCATGAGAACAAAAGCTGAACCAAGTTCAACTTTTCTCAAAGGGGCTTGAAGTAAAAGTTGGGTGGTAAATATGAGAAAATTCACATTTCAGATCC
Source organism: Heteronetta atricapilla (assembly GCA_011075105.1). Taxonomy (NCBI): domain Eukaryota; kingdom Metazoa; phylum Chordata; class Aves; order Anseriformes; family Anatidae; genus Heteronetta; species Heteronetta atricapilla. Next base: position 83,804,718 of record CM021733.1, read on the forward strand.
AATTTCCCACAGAAGGATGTGTCTTCCATCTCCAGACTTGTTTATCTGCTATCTCTCACTAGGACTGAAGAGCAGGAATAGCCTTTGCTTTCATTTCTGAGGTGGATCCCACTGCAACAAAATGCGGCAATATCCAAGTAAGAATAACCTGCCTATCAAAACACTCTATTGAGTTGTAGAGTCCCCCACTTTAGCTGGGTTGATTTTGATTTTTTTTTTTTTTCATAATAGCTTATTTGTCATTAGAAACCTGACAGTGTAAGACCACTTTCCTTTATTCCCTCATCATTTGCACATCCACCTACATGTTATCACACTGAGGACAGGGAATTCTCTTTGACTACCCTAAAAATTCATCAAGTGTGGGAAGTATACGTTTGTACACATGATCAGGGTATGAGGAGCAGTATAATAAGCACAGTTTCCTTATCTCATGCCTTCCTCCATGCTCTGCAAAAGCCCTTCCTTCCAGCACACATAGGATGGTAGGATGGAGCCGGACACACCTGAAGAGGAACAGATGGCAGAATGAGGATGCTGCACACTCCTGCCCATGTAGCTGGTAGAACAGGGCTTAAGGGTATGATTCCCAGGACATAGAAATGTCTTTGCACATCAAAGCTCAAGTTCAGTACACTGCACAGAAAACAGAAATTAAATTTAGCTTTGTATGTCAAAGAATTGCTATTGTAATGAGCCACATTAATTTCTGGCATGAACAGACACAATTGTCATTGATTTTGATGATTTATGGGAGTAATTTATCCTCAGTGTAACACCACTGACTTTGCTGCAGTTACATCACAGCTTAATTTAGCCTGGTATTTTTATCAAGGGGAAGGAACAGAATTAAAAGACCAGGTGTCTCAGTTCAGGCATTTGTTTTCTACTTTCACATTTTACATAGAATGCACTTCTTCAAGCTATGTATCCCTCCAACTGTCTGTTCTCCTATACTGTGATAGCATTCTCCTTTCCTTTTTCTTTGCTGACTGTTTGCATAAGAGCTTATTGAAAATATTGTCACCTGTGATGTGTTAGCTGTCTTACAAGATTACAGATGACTACTGCCTTGCACTGCTTCTCTTCTCCCTGTATCTCTTACATACTGACTAGGTTGTTTCCTGGACAGCAAACACCAGATAATCTATATAAAATGTTTTTTATTCATTCCTCAGCATCACACTACTCTTTTCCTTTTAATGACTTTACAGATAATGTCCTGAACAAGTGCAGGGTAAAGATCTTCATGTAAATTTTTGACAACTCTAAAACATATAGACTCCACATATGCTATACAATTAGTAATAAAATCTCTCTACTCTTTTTTTAAATAAAAAAATAAAAAATAATAATAATTCTTGGGCCATTTGTAAAATTGTCATTATAGTGAAGAACAAACACAGTACTCAAAATGGATGCCATGTACAAGGACACAAGTATCTATTCCCTCTGTAACCAGATTCTTGGAAACTGCACAGTTGCCAAATCCAACAGCTTGAACTATTTTATCCTGTCTGATTAATTCACATTCTGGGCTTACACTGGCATGACTGTTTAACAAAAACTGATATTCTGTTTCATTGCAATCTCTCCCACCAGGGGTATGGGTACCCCTGGGAAACTCTGATTTCTCCCTGGTTGGGCACAGATTCATTGAAGAAACCAAGCTATCAAAAGCACTTTCATGTAATATAGCTGGACTGTTATAGACCAACAAACAAGTGAAAGCTTCTTAAAGTCTCTGAAATCCTCCCCTCAAGCTTGTAGAAGCAATTTTAAAAACTGTTAGGATGCAACTACGCATCAAGATATCTCCAGAGAAGTCTGTGACGAGGTTGCCACAGACCTTGGACCATAGCATGCAGCCCTGCAGGAGGCCAGGAGAAAAAGAAGGAAGCTCCGAGGCAATAAAAGGCATACTCCAGACATCAGAAATCAACCTGCAACCCTACCAGCTCCTCACCAGCTTGTTTGTCCCTACACCTGAGCACATTGGCACTGAAGGAAATTATCTAGAGCACACAGAAGGAAGTTGTAGAAAACTACAGACAGCAATTAACGGGTAGGTTTACATATGTGTGTTCTGCTGTTTGTATTCCCTGTGCATGCTTGATTCCTGTCAGAGATGCCCTATAGCAGTAATTAGCTGAGGTTATTAGTTGATGATATGTTGATATTTTCATACACAAACAATCCCATTCAGTAGATGTAATGTGCCATCTGAAGTCTTCCTCCAACCTGGGTGATGAGAACTTGTACAAAGAGGCTGAGGCCCTCTCCAACGGGAGGCCTTCAAGGTACACAGCCTGATCCTTTGTGTCTGCTTGCTAGTTGCCTCTGCTCATTCAGCTCCACAGTGGAGGATTTTCAGGCACTTCTAATTATATTTGCATGTAGCAACCTTCTGCTGAGCTACTGTTCAAAACAACAGCCTTAACAAATACACAAACAAACTCAGGGCTGCCAGTTCAGGCAGCCAGCATGCTCGCTCTGAGGATATCTGCCCTTCCCTAGCACCAAGATCACTGACTGTCTGCAGTGGCCTTTCGATTCACAGTAGTCTTTGAACATTAGGCTAGCATGTCCTTGGCCCCCCAAAAACAAAAGACCTCAGAGACTTTTTTTTGACTTTTTATTTAATTTTTATTATTTTTAATTTTTTCTTCCCTTTTCTTTATTGGGCTTTCCACAGCCCTGGAAAAATGTCTGCAATATCTTTCACAAACATCATCATTTATTAATGTACTGCAAGCCTGAAACAGCCCAGTTGTTTGGGTGCTTGGTAACGTCTGAGGTTAGCTCATTTATAAAGAGGAGCAACATTGGAAAGTGTTTCTCTTCAGAGAACCATGATGATGAAAAGTTGTTTAGAGCTCATCCAAAATTCTGTCTCACACCGGACCTTTAATATAGTTTATTTTGGATGAACTTACAGTATGTTTTTTATTCTCCCTAAAAACCACCAGTATATTTGTATGCATTATTTTAATGCAGAGAATTTTTTTTGATGTTATGTGAGAGATGGAGAAACCACACCTGGGAAATTTGGCTGGTGTATCCATAGAAGTGTAGCAATAATGTGACAGCTTAACCAAGTGGGTATTGGTATTTAACTTGCTTTTCTTTGCACTTAGTAGATTCAAATGCAATTTGAATATTCATAAGATAGCAAACCAGTGACTCATTAAAAAGACATATCATCTATAGAGTGAAACACTGCAGAAATAATCCAGCAAGTCTGCAGGTTGAACAGATCAAATACAGCAGAGGCCAGAAAGGGAGGACCCACAGAACACATCACTTTTTTTCTTTTCTAAACGTGTGTGCATAAGGGAAGGGTTAGGATCATCATGTAATATTTAGGAGTTACACGGGAAATACATTTCCCGTAGCAACAGCTGTTTTAGACATTAGGGAAAGATTAAAGAGAATTTATTTCATATATCTTTTGTTTTAAATGAATGGTTATCTGCCAAACTAGCAGGTCAAAACAGGCACTTTTGTGAAGACAAACATCTCTTCACAAAAATGATATTCTTTCTGTGGTTTTGGTTTTCTTATCTGATGATGGGCAATCATGTGCCATACTGCAAGTTTCTGTGTGATTACTAATTCACCATTTCAGTTCTACATGGTTAGCCAAAAAGATCCTTAAGTAAGTAAAAAGGAATGCAAAAATGTTAATAAATTCAAGATGTTAAGCTCTGATTTGTACCTAATTTTGTTAATACATGCAGTCCAAATTAAAATGTAACATCAGACTTTCTGGATTTTTTGGCTTTAAAAAGTCCAATAAAAAACAAGTTTGTATTATAAAAATATTATAACCCAGTTTCTTTCTTAGCTCTAGCTCTGTTGAAAGAAAACTAGAGACAAGTAATAATCTCTATAAATGAGTCATTATCAGACATTATTGTTTTTAAATAGCATCCAAAAATTTGTCAGAAAAAAAAAGAGGAGAGGTTTGACTTCTTTCCTTATACAAAAAGATTAGGCTCGAATCCTCAAAAGCTTAGATACTTAAGTCCTGCAAAGGGTCCAGACTCGTCTCATTTTACCAAAGGATCCTAAGTTAGGAGTCAACACAGATTGCCTCTGAAAGCCCATCAGAGGAAATGAGGAACACCAGACAATGGCATAGTTTTCTTTAAGGCTAAATAAACTTCTGAAGGTGTCTGCCTCTTACTATTGAGGCGCTGGGGGGGAGGATACTCTTTCCAAAAGCAACTCAGGAAAACAAAATTTAAGCCCCTCACTGGAAGTCAGTGGTTCACTAGGAGTTAGGTGCTTGTGTGAAGCAGGACGTCTGCTGTGTGGGATGCACTGGGTGTCACTGATAAACACAGGGAGGGGCAGAGAGAAACTGGGAAAAAAAATATGTCAAAGGACAATGTACTCATTAATTTTTATATAGGCATGTCCTGATGGTACTTGCAAATTTATTAACTGATTTATTTTACTTATGTTAATCAGAACACGTACTGCAGGCAGCATGGAAGAAGCATTTGTTTTCGAAGTAACTTAAATAAAGAGCAGATGGTGGCCTGATGATCAGGGCCTGGATTTGTTCTCAGTTCCAGGTTTGCAGTCACAACCTATTTATTAGACTCTAAATCAGATTATATCATAGTTGAGCCAATATTCACAAAAATCTACATGGAAAAGCTTACATTTGATAGCTGAGAGTCAGGGTGTTGATTAATCTGATTTTCAATAGAAGGGACTTAAATGTCCTGGCTACTTGGGCTCTGGCATATCTGATTTATATCTGTGGAAAAAGAAGTCAGTTATGGGGCCACATGGAGACAGATCAAAGACCTTGATTGCCCACCAGCAAAGGCTTCCACTGGGATGTGGGAGACTCAGGTTTAGGTCCCCATTTCAAATATTTCACAGCCTACTTCTCCACATGAAGAGTCCAAAAGTACCAACCTCCCAGAGAAGGTAGCAGAGGGTATTTGGGATATCTGTCTGTATTGCAAGATAGCAAATTTTCCAGATCTCTACCTAAATCAGGAGGGGACAGAGCTTGAAACAGCATCATCCGTATCTCAGGAAACTTTCCTAACCACTGAGTTCCTGGACTCTCATTCTGGCATGTTTGCCACTTGGTCCTTTGCAAGCACAGGGGGATTTGCAGGACAGAAATGTTCACAAAAGAGCAGCGAAGCCTGCAGTGGAGAAGTCACTGAGCACATGTACAAACATTACAGTGTGTGGCAGGTCCTCATCTCAGACACCTTGCACAGTTTTTTTGTGGTTACAGCTTTTAAGCGAACTCTCTTCAGCTCTTTTGGTGCCCATCAGTCCCTCTGATAGTGGCCACGGTTGAAACTGACATTTGCTCACATATAAGATATGCCTGAGTCGCCCTTCTCTCTTACATTTAGTTTTGGTGATGCAGGTCATACACACTGATCTCTTCAGAGCACCAAAGGAATGGCACAACTTCAGTCAGGTACACTTCATCTGAGGAAAGCGTCTGGCACTGCATGCCTTTGCTGTTAGCATGCAATATCCTCTCTCACTCACTCCACCATCTTACTAAAAGCTGAGCTCAGGACCAGAGGCAGGCCTTGCCTGAGGCACATGGGAAGCCAAAAAGAGAATTAATATCCTTTGGAAAGATCCTCTGTACAGCACATCCTGATGAATAGGCCAGGACTTCCTGACTGGTTATTTTTCGGTGGTGCAGGGGTATGTCATGTGTTCGCACCAGTCCAGGGAGGGCATTAATATAGTCCCCACTAAAAGGGCTGAATTCCTCAGGCAGAGGAAGCTTCTGTCTGTGTGCCTGGCTTGCCAAACCTCTTCTCTCCAGGGAGAGTTTTGTTACAAAGAGGGTTTCCCCTTCTTTCTCAGAGCACTTTCAGTCAATTAAACCTCAGCTCTCTCTTTGGATCTTATTGTTAGAAATGTGTACCTTTTTTGGAGCTAAAATGGCCATTGTTAAAAACAAAAACAAAACATCTGCATGTGTGGGAAAGTAGGAGCTAGCACAAATAGTCACGACTGCAAATGGACACCGCTTTGCTTTCCAAGTGAATATGACCCCAGATGGTGGGACATGACTGTATGCTGGCAGTCCTTAAAGTACTAAAATAAGGCCCCAATTCAAATATATTTGCCTCTAGAAATAGAAAAGTATCCTCTATATTTATGTTATATTAGTGGTTGGTTTTGGATGTTTTGCCAGAAGTCATCCAGAAAAAAAAAAAAAAAAAAAAAAAAAAAAAAAAAAGTTTTACATGAATCATCCATGTTATGGTCTTTATAAACCTACATCATTACCAAAGAATGTCCCAAATTGCTGCATGAATACCATACTTGAAACACTGGTGGGAAAAGGAGGGTATGAAGTTATGTCACAGTACAACTGGTACTAATATGATGGCAAAACAATATCATTCTGTTAGTCTGTGAAATTTCTGTGGTGATACTCTAAGACATATGACTTTGATACAAAAACAGATGTGGTAATACTCTATTTTACATACGATGCAATGCCTCCATCAATCTGTGTCAATGTAACCTCAAACCATAAGAGTAAAATAAGGCTGAACTTATAACTTTCTTAATATTTATTATACAGTGTAGCATTGCAAAGGCAATACTCATTATAGATCTGATTGAGGGAACCTCTTTACAGAAGCCACTGACACAGAGATTCTTCTGATGGCATCTTAAAACGAAGAAGGCTAATATATTGAAGACAGTTGTCTTTCAACAGTTATCTCATGAAATGCTTTATAAGGTTTTACATGAGCTCTTAGTTATTAAAAAAAAAAAAAAAAAAAAAAAAAAGGTTTTTTGAGCACTTACTGGTGGGCTCATTAAACTGTCACCCACAAAAAGATAAGCATATCTGTTCCTTCTGCTGCTTTGTCTGTTTGTCTTGCTTGTTTGTTATTAACCATAAGAAAGTGAGGACAGTCAAGTACAGGTACAGATAGCCCAGTAAAGCTGTGCAGTCTCAGTGGAGTTTTCAAAACCTGTATGTATAAAGACCCGAACAATCTGGTCTGATCTGCCATTGTTTTGAGATGGAGGTGGACTTCCTGAGGCCTATTTGCATCTGAATTATGCTATGATCCTAAGATTATTTATCTATACAATTTTATATCTGAGATAATCTACATGTGAGTCTCATAATTCAGCTCTGTATTTCTACTGTAACAATAATTCAACCATGCAAAAGTCTGTGGATCACAGACCCTGAATCCTAAAGAGAACTGTAACCTCCTTCACAGCTGCCAGAATGGCAACATGGTGGGACACAGGCTGTCAACGGGATTTGTGGAAGAGGATAACTTCTTGGCTCATGTGTAGGATGGGCAGCTAATGTTGGATGTACTATTCACTAAAAAGGAAGAGCTAGTTGGGTATGTGGTAATCAATGGCAATATTGGCTGCAGTGACCATGAAACAGTGGAGCCGAAGATCCAGAGGAAAGTAAGGAAGGAGGTAGCAGAGTACAGGAAAGCACACCTCAGATTATTCAGGGAACTTGTAGGTGGCAACACTACAGCTCTGAAGGGTGAAGGAGCTCAGGGAAGCTCACGGGTCTTTAAAGAAGGGTTCATCACAATACTCAGGAAACCAAGCAGACTTATCAGGATACTCATCTGGCTGAGCAGAAAAGCCATAACAGAACTCCAGTGGAAAAAAAAAAAAAAAAAAAAAAAAAAGTGGAAGCAGGACCAGAATATAAAGGAGGAATTTAGAAACGTTGCCAGGAGATGCAGAGATGGTGTCACAAAAACTAAAGGTCAGCTGGAGTGAAGACATTCCAGGGATACCAAGGGCACCAAGAAGAGCTTCTAAAACTAAACTAGCAGTAAAAGGCTGAAAAGGGAAAATATGGGGCTGTCAATATATGGGGCAGTGATTTAGTGATAGCAGACAGATTGATATACTCCATTCCTGTCTTTACCAAGTTCTTCCAGCCCCCTACAGTAAAAAAAAAAAAAAAAAAAAAAAGGGGGTTTCAAAGAGGAGAGAGTAGCAAATAGAAGTGAATGAAAACTGAGTCAGAGATTATAGGCAAAATCTTGACCCAGAGAAAATCTTGGCCCTGGGCATATGGAGGAGCAAACCTGACTACCAGCATGGATTCACCAGAGCTAAATCATGCCTGACAACCTCATATCCTTATCTGATAAATTGCATGGCTTTCTAGATGAGTGGAGGGTAGTGGCTGCCATTTACCTTACTTTAACAAGGCTTTCAATTTTGCCTGCCACAAGTTAAGCAGGAGTAACTTAAGTTAACCCAAGTTAAGACATTAAGGTATGGATGGGTGGAAAAAACAAATTAATAAAAGTTCGGCTGGATAACTGGGCTCACAGGTTAGTGAATAATGGGTTGTACTCTACCTGCAGGCCAATGACAATGGGACACCACTGAGGTCTATACTTGAACCTTTGCCATTTAACATCCCTATTAGTGACCTGGAGGAGGTAACAGCGAACCCTCATCAAGTTTGAAGTTCACACTGAACTGGAAGAACCAGTCAATATACACCACTGCCATCCAGAGGGAGCAGGACAGACTGGAGGGATGGACCAATTTATGAAATTCATTGAAGAATTGCTAGACTCACTGGAAGAGGATAGCTGTGCTCCACGCTGCAGCTGCAGAGCTGCTGAATTTCAGTGTTGGCTCCTTCCCTCCTCATCAGGGGAAATACCTCTGTATTGAGCCTTTCCACATGCATTCAATGAGAACCAAGATCAGACCCCCACACCCAAGTTGTGTATGAATGCTGCTGAAAACCTGCCATTGAGTTCTTACCGCACAACTTAATTACAATTCGCTCCTTAAACATTGCTTAGTCTTTCCATATACAAGTGGGTCTGATCCAAAACTCACTGACTTTGAAGCAAATCTTTCAGAAGAAAGCAACAGACTTTAGATGAAGACCTCTGCAAGTTATTCTTCCCCTTTGTGTCAATATATTAATAACTGTTTCATGGCTTGCCCTATTTATACCCTTGCATTTGTTGGTGGCAATGGCTTTTGGTTATTGTTTTTGTGGGTGTTTTTGTTTTTTTGTTTGTTTGTTTAACTTTGATCATTTTATATGAATGTCTATAATCAACTCAGTTCTTCCAACCTTGACCCTATTTTCATTGTCGTTCAGAACTCTGTAGCTGACCCTGCTTTGATCAGGAAGTTTGAGTAGAGAACTCCTGAAGTCCCTTCGTACCTGCATCTTCATATACTCCTGTGAACTGCTCTTCTCTGGTAGGATTGGGGATGAGGAATTTCATTTTCAGGCTGTTTTAAGAAAGAAAACAAATACAACTGCAGCACTAACTGACCTTGTTTTCTCCCACCTTCATCTATCTCCGCACTCTGCTAAGTCCATTAGCTTCTTTACGAAAAATTTTCAGCTGATGAACTATTTATGTAAGCTTTCATAGCATAATTGTAACAAATAGCTGAAAGCAAGCAAACAGGCAAACAGGCAAAAGACAAACAGACAAAGAGTTTGGCTCTACTACTAAGGACTAGACCATGTCTTTGTTCCAAGACCCAAGACCCGTGCCGTGCCCAGAGGGATACTCAACTGTGCTGTGCTCAGCAGTAGAAAAAAAAAAAAAAAAAAAAAAAAAAAGTTATCTTCACAAGATTCACATTCAGCATGCTGCTATGCTGCTACTGTGGGAGAAAGTGGAAGAAAGGGGGAATGGAAACAGAAGCACATGAAAATTGGTACTGTCCTATGCCAGCATCCACTGATGTTGCACATGTACACATACCCTTAGATTCCCAGCCAATTCCTTTTACAATTTTTGTTTTTTGCATTCTTTGAGGAGGTTGGGGAGGAACTGGGGGAGGAGCATCACATACAGATGAATTAAATTTATCTTGTTCCTGAGCCAAGGTATTGTACTAGGAATTTCAGTCTTTAGTGATCTAGCCAAAGAGAGTCTAGCAGCTTTCTTAAGCATCCTTAGTCACACACATTCTTCATACCAGGAGCTAAAAATATTAAACTCGCTGGCACAGCAAACCAACAGAACAGCTAAAAATTTGTTCTGCTAAAGACATTAACATGGGGAAAAGCTACCCTACAGATATTGTCAGTATATTTGAACACCTCTAGCAGAGTCTAGAGAAGGAAATTTAACACAAGAAAGATGCAAAAAATATTTTGAGTTCCTCAAGTATAAAAGTTGCTTTACTAACCAAAATAAGGGACAAAAAGGAGAAGAGTGGAGAAGTTTGACAAGACTCATAAAAAATCTCTGAGATGTAAATAACCACGTGGTAGGAATCTCAGAGTTAGGAACTCACAGGAAATACCCATGGCCAGATTTCCAAGGGTACTAAGATGTCCGTGAGCCAGGCCTGAGACTCTATGGAAAAAAAAAAAAAAAAAAAAAAAAAAAAGAATAAGGACCGAAAGGACTTAACGAGGAGATTTATGACCTGACTTATCATGTTAGATGTCCATGCTAAAAGTATCAAACCACAAAAGAATTGCACAGCATTTTCCAGTTTGTTGTAAATATATATTTGTTTGTTTCTGTGATACCAGAATACATTGGGCATTTCAAGTCACCTCTTGTGTATCTCCAGAAGTGCCTCAGGCCTGGCAATACCAAGCAACTCTTCAGGTTGAGGCGATGCAAGGCAGCTTCACAAACCAATATTCCTCCGGCCCGCCTCATGTTTGGCAGCAGACCTCATCTGGCAGCAGCCCCAGAGCTCACCAACACATAAGGTAGAGGAGGGAGGCTATGTTTTTAATCTTTAATTGGAGATGGGATATAATCTGGATATAATATCTAAACCACTTCTCAATCCTTCACGAGCACACTGATTACAGAGACAGAGGGTATGCTACCAAGGCAGAGAAGAGAAAGCAGAGGGCAGGAGGTGCTACTGTAAGTTCCTGTAAGTTGAAGCTGTTTGACTTTTCATCCTGAGTGTAGGAGAAAAATTTCCTGACATCGTGGATAAGGTGCCCAAGACAGGGACAGAATATAAACATCGTATCATTTCATCAGAGATGCTCACTGTATCCCCACCCCAGCCAACACTACAAATGGCCTTGGAACACAGAGGAAATTCCAAATTCTCCTGGAGTTACAAACAAAGTCGGCATACTTAGGTTGTATGAATCCCAGCAGCTAAAGAGATTTGCCTAAATCCACCTGGCAAATCCAGCCTGAGGAACTACTCCGACCCCAGAACCTTTTCACAATGCTGTTATTTTCACCTAACATAATGAGGAAACCACTGAAGATAAGCAAAATCATCTCTTGAAAGAGAAGTTTTTAGACTTCTCAAGAAAGAAAGTAAGTAAGACCTGGTTTTGCTGCAAATAAGGACAAAATTCCAATCTCGGTATTATTTTAAAAAGCAAATCTGATATTGGTTACACTATAGGTCAGGCAGATGTTCTATCCAAGGACCCAAATCATTACTATTACAGTTGTGTTTTATTGCAGAGCCTCAAAATCACAGTCATGGGCCAGGACCCCACTGTAACAGATGACATACAAAAACAGAGCTACTGTCCTTCCTGAGAGAAACCCACTGGCTTCAGTGTGATTATTCACACCACAAAGAATCAGGTAATTTGCCCTGATGAATAAACCACCTAGATATATTTTTACACAAACATACATGCACACACACATACCAAACAGGGGAAAAACAAACAAACAAACAAACAAAAAAGAAAATTTAGGTCCACCATGAAAATGAGCATATACATCTGAATAAACAGGAATTTGTCTTTCTTTCTTGGAAACAAAGAGATCCATCTTTTTCTTTTTCTTTGGCTTTTTTTTTTTTTTTTGTGTGTGTGTGTGTGTGTTGGTAATTTCCAAAGAGGCAGAACGGTCTCATACCTAAAATAGCAAATTTAAGCAGCATAAAGTTGATTATCAAATTATTTTAATTCAATGTTGCCATTTCTTACTTTAAATATGATTGAATAGTAAATAAAAACCTGCTATTAAGTCCTAAAATATGACTGTGATTAGAGCAAAGAATTTTAATCTGTAGGCAAGTTCTAGTAACCATACACACTAACTTATTTTGCTCATGGCCATGATCAGTCTTTACCAAGAAGCTAGCCAAAACATGCCACAAAATTGGAGATGCCCTAGAAGTTGCATGAGAAAACTACTTTCTTGCCTTCTTTCAATCTTAAATAAATAGCAGGGTACTCTGTGTGCTGAAAGGAAATCGTTTATGTTGGACTAAAACAGAGAAGGAAAAAAATATGCAAAGGCCAGAATAAAAGTAGGCTGGATGCCTGGAAATAAATATGAATATATTAGAAAAAATATTTCAAACTAAGGATGTGAAAAATGGAAAGCCCAAACCAAAACTAGGAAAGGAACTTAATATAATTTGGTTTTATGGCTAAGAAGTGCCATAATACCAGTCCAAAGAAGGGCAAGACTGCTTCTGAGATATGGAAAAACAGGATAGATTTCTACTCGTTAGCTGCTCTGGTGTGAGTCCTTTGGTTTCTGAAGATTTGCTCTAGAATTAAGCAAAAAATATTCTGCCTTAAATTCCTGCAGATCTTGATGTAGATTAGATCCTTGTGGATGCACAGGATGCACAGAATGTATCTGCCAATTGACTTGCAGGTTTTATCTGACTGAAATAATGAAAGCAGAATCTGGGCCCTCAAAAATGTGCATTCACTATCACCGTGTCTTTCATTGGCACCAGTATAAGTGTTTCCCACTTTAACTGGAGGACTATTCTTGATCTGCCTCAGTGTGCCAGACAAACACCACTACCCTCTGGGGCAAAGACACAGAGAGTGAGATGACAGCATACACCAGAGGACGATTGATAAAAAACCTCTCCTTATTTGCTTCCTACCACAGAATCTGGGAAAATGTTTTCTTCTAGTGCTTTCTATAGCTTTACCATTGCAAAAATGGAGAAATGGCCAGCTAAAGCTACTAGTTGTTACATAGCCAGCTGGTGAGAGAAGGCTGAAAATTGCCATGAAAACATGACTGCAATGAGGATTTTTCTGACATTCTGCTTCTGTTTTGCAATACCTATTATAAGCTAATTTTTTTATTTTTTTTTTCTGTAACATGATGAACAATCTCTCTTTTGTGACTGCAAAATAAAGAACTAGGTCAACAGGTTTATAACAATGCACCAGAAAAATAGGGGTCTCTTTAATATAATGGAGTCTGAAAATGTTAGCAACAGAAGGACCAAGAGTCTTTATTGAGAAATTATCTGTAAAGGCAAAGAGTGACTGCAGAAAAAGATCAAAGGAAAGAGCAAGGACAAGGAACACAGGAAGGCCCAGGGAACAGAAAATGTACTGAACTGTAAATACTGAATTAAGGGAAAGAAAATTATCTACAAATGAAAAAGGTAAGAGTGGAGAGAGCTGCCACAGAAAATATTATAAGTAATATATTTTAAAAAGGTATTTTAAAAAGTCATATAAAAAAGCTTTTGAGAAAAAAAAAAATGTCTTTAAACAACAACAACAACAACAAAAAATGAATGACCAGGAAAGCCCATCAAATTGAACCAGACAGAGATAGAGAAATAGGCATGTCTGAAGCAATGAATGGTGAGATAGGTAAACAGAGAGAGGGAAAATAGGATTTTAGACAAATACTAGAGGACTTGTACTGTATATAGGGCAAATTACATGACAGGCAAAGGAGCAATTAGTAGAAAAGACTGTCATTTAATCCTAGGAGCTGGTTAGGACCCAACCGGATGAGAAATGTGGTTTATGTGGTTTTTCTAAGATCAGCATCCCAGAAGCCCAGCTAAAGAACATAAACAGAAAGATGGTGTCAATCACACTTGTTGGAAGAAAAATGGCACAGAAATGGTTTAACTTCATCCCTGAGGGTGAAATGTTGGTTCCAACTTTGTTTTCAGTTTTCAGCCTACATTTAAGAAAACCCCTCTGTTCCATTTGCTGCCCAGAGCCTCTGACATTCCACTTCTTAACTTTCTTCCTTTTTTCATAACTAAAAAATCCCTGATCAAACCCAATTCAACAAATGTCAAAGGCATTCAGTCAAAGACAGCATGTTGTCTCAAAATATCTCACTTCTTGGCAATGACAAAGAGCAAGATGACTGGGTCTAAGACAAAATGATCTTATTATTTTTAAAGAAAGGTATTCGTATTTAGTCATACATTCCATCTAAGCCATACTATTCAAAGGTTGTTTGTAATTCTAGCATCTTGCACTTCACTAGTTCCCACAGGACCCTTGGGGTTTAACTGTCATGTTTAGTCACTGAAAAACTCTCTTCCACACAGACATCTGTTGGCCTGTGTAACTAAACACAGGCATAACCTCTTACTTTGGGGGGAGATTTCACCAGAGCGTCAGGCTACTGAGTGTGTCAGAATCTTCCAAGCTCATGTTGGAAAGGATCACCAAAGGCAGAGGGCAGGAATGCCTTGATGCAAGCTACAGCCCTGTAAACTCCAACTATTCATCATAAAGGCAATTAAAATTATTGAATTATGAATTAAAAATAAACAGGAAGAGCTTATCAGAAGTTATAATCATAAGTAAGTGTGCATGTAGGTGCACATATATGCACTGAGCTTTATGTACACCTAGATGTCTTTCATAGATACACTGCAGCATCAATCAGCACAGCTGTGTCACCACATAGGATTAGCAATTCTATAGTGCTCAGAGCTGTTTATAACCAGCTGTAATCTTTAGGATCAAGAAATTTAGAGGTACACCTCAGAGGTGGGGCTGGTATAATACAGCTGCATACTGCACTTTATGCTGATTTAGGAGTGTGTGCAAGTCTAGGCCAACAAAAACTTCAATAGGACACAGGTAAACTCTCCAAGTGATCTTTCCTCCCATCACCTAAGAAAACACTTGGCTAACTTAAGGCCAACAGAAGAAAAAGAAGACAGAAACCCTCTGAAGTTATGTTGGATCAGGCATGGTCAAGAACTTTTAGGTGCCCCTGTTACTGCCATTTGACCCTAACTGCTTCATTACAGAGCTTTGACCAACACTGTCCACTGTTTCGGCTGCCTTCTTTGGTTTGTAAGAAAATTATTTGTACACCCTTCATACACATCAATCTTTACACTTCCAGGCAAAATTCAAAAGCCTAATTGAATCCACTGCCACATGCTGTTTTCCGTATGTGCAGGATTTTCACCCTGGTTAGATAAGACCTGCTGCGTGAACATCTGAGCTTTGCTTGCAGTGAGCCCCAAGAGCCTGGAGCACCCCATTCACTGCACACTGCCATGCAGCAACATCCTGGATTTCGACATGTCCAGGAAGGCAGCTGGGCTGGAGTCTTCTCCCAAAGCAAAAAGAATGAGGAAGACTGGTTGTGCTGGCAGACTCCTATCCACATCTGAAATAATGCAAAGGAATGATTTTGAGGTGTTGTATCTCATAAACAACAAGATTGCCGGTGCAACTAAAACTGAGCCACTTTACTGCTGTGCACAAACAGCACCACAAAATCTGTTTGAATGTGCATTTGTTTCTATAGGTACACAGAGCTATTTTTTTTCACATCACTGAAAAATACAATTTACAGAATACTTTCCAGTGTTTTGTGTTGTTTGCAGTATTTATTTCTGAATTACTGAATCTTATTTATCTGTACCTCCTTAACAACAACACTCTACTGAAGCTGATGTAGGAAGAGGCTGGCACTAGTACTACTCTTACCACAGAACTTTATTGAAATTTCTGCACCAACTGAGATTCTTGGCAACCCATACCAGCCTTTCCCGGCCTAGGTTGATGAAGTCATACCCACAATATCAACAAAGAGAGATTCAACTTCTGCTCACTCACATTAGGTGGGCTCCTCAATGTGCTCCTAAGAGGAGGTGATGCCTCCAGATGCCCCATGAGAAACAGCTTCAGTTTATTTCTGCTGTCGTTGCTAGCATTTGTATGCCATGTTCTCTGAAAAGAACACAAAGCAGTGCTTGGAGACTTAGGATCCCAAGAGTAGATATGTTTTGCATTTCTGCAGTTCACTGAATGCCACATGACTAATGCTGATGGCTGGCCTTCCTGGGTGATTATGGGAAGCAGAGCTCTGTGCCTTTGTCATCTCCATCTGCTTTCCTAGAAAAACCAGGGAGATGGTTGGGATTTTTATGTTGTAACTTTATGTCTGAGGACTTTTAGTGCTTCAGTAAGCTCAGTAGGACAGCTAACAGTCAGTGACTGTGACAGTCATTGAAATGTAGCAAATTAATAATGATGATAATAATAATAAATCACAAAGTGTTCTTCCCTGTGTTTGTTTTACACTGTTTGCATGTACTGTGTGCATGTACGCACATCTGTCTGCTCATGCACCCCCCCAACCCATGCTTGCCCAGTCCATTAGCTTTTGAAGCTGCTGGATCATCTCAGTTAAATTTGACAAAAGCTGAAGCCCTCAGTGTCTCCCCTTACTGTGTTTCCACAACACATAAGATAAATTCTTATCCTTGAGCAAGTACAGAGTAACGAGCATCTACTCCTACTACAGAGCATAGTCCTCAAGTCCATATCCCCAGTTCCACATCTTGATTTCTCCCACTCTCTTTGCCCTGGACTGGAGGTAGGGTGGACGTAGAACTTTCAAGTACAGGTAGACACAGTTCTTCTGTTCCTGCCAGTTTCCCTGGATGTGGGTGGAGTGAAACAGTTGGTGTTCCCAAGTAGAGAAAGTTTGCTGCAGGTGATGACACTTCAGGCACACCAGAGAACTCCATTCTGCTAGCTCCAAGCCATTTGCTTTAGAGTCTGTTGCTTCTGCCAGGTTCTTCTTACTTTCACTGATGGCCTCTATCACCATAAAATATTCATATGCATTCATCTCCCCTTCCCCTAGGAAATACAGAAAAAAAAAAAAAAAAAAAAAAAAAAAAAAAAAAAAGCGAGTCCTATCTTAATGATTTTTTTAATGCTACTGAAACTTTCACAGATCATAGCAGATCAGATTTACACTGTCACAGGTACAAGTTTTCAGTGGTATTCAAAAAGAAAAATGTTCACTCTTCCATTAAAAAAAATGCATTTTTATAGAGTATGAAACATTTGGGAGTTGTGTAAATTTTGTCAGCTTACAATGAAAGGTAATAAAAATTAATAGTACCAAATCTTCCTGTCTTTTTGTGTCAACAAAATTTATTTTATTACAGTGAAATTTTGCATTTCAACAGTTTTTTCCATTATTTCATTTTAACTTCTAGATTATATTTTTAGTATTATATTCCTATACATACTTCATTTTTATATTGCAGTTTTGATGTTATCCAAGTGAAATATTGCAATGGCTCTAAATGCAATTTTTTTCTGGAACAACAGGCCCATAACTCACTTATATTCTCTTTATAAACTACATTCTGAAGATCTCAGCAAATAATAGAGTTTGTAGGCTGGTATTGAAGCAAAAAAAAAGTTAAAAGAGAAATTTAGTTCAAACCACATCAAAACAGAAACTGACATTACAAAAATAAATGAAAAATGTGCCAGGTTATTAGCAAAAATGAGGTTTTCCTTTTCTTTTAAAGATGTTAATGTCTCTGCCCTGATATGTCTTATTAGTCATTGATTTTCTACACTCAGCACAGCATCATAAATGGTTTCTGTCCATTTCAAACCTCAGTTTTGGTGAACACAATGGGAAAAGATCTTCATGACTCGGGCTTTCTTCTCCAGGAGAGGATTTGTCCTGTGCCTTCCTTGCTAAGGAAGACGTCTGATCTCTGGAGATAGCCAAGCATGGGCTAGTCCCACTCACGCTCCTGTTTCCTATTTTTCCCAGTGTTTAAAATGATCTGCAAGAACTGAGAAGCACTCATTTCATGTGAGCTTCTGGCCAGCTGACACCTTCATTGTTGTCACCATCCTTGACCAGAAAAGCCACATAAGTTTAACCTGAAATTTTAAAAATCTTGGTGAATGGGGACTTAAGAAATAGTTGCAAGCCAGCAGATCCTGTGTAGAAGGAAGTTTAGGAACTCCCCACCTCCTAAAGGGACTTGCCCATCACCAGAAATCCTTTTCTTCTCTGTAGTGACCACAATGGCAGCTTGCTCACATTACTAACATTGCTCTGCCCAAATGAAGAGAGAAAGAATTATGGGACTTGCCTGAAAAGGAAGTTCTTGAGGCAAAAATAACAAGAATAAGCAAAAATTAAAATGTAGAAGATTCATCCTCACAGGAAGATGGCTCCAGTAAAATAAAAACAAGAAATTCCCTGGGTAGTCATGTTCACAGACCCAAATGTTGTATGTTGTCTTGTCTTGGAACTGAATTCTCTGGTGTCCCCCAGATTTTAAATGCCTCATTAAAATACTGTCCTGTTTGGGATAGTTGTAATGCTTCTTTCTTGTGTGGGCCTCTGGTGTCTAATAAAAATAGATTGGCAGGACCTTTGGAGGGGTCTTGCTCTTTCCTCCACACAGCTGCTTATCTTTGGGAAGATCACAAGAGTCTTTCAGTTTCCACTAAATTTTGTGAAACTAGCCAGGGAACAACAGCCGATGCCAGAATTCCTAAGGCTGTTCTTTTCCATGTTTTTGTTGTTGCTTAGGCTGCAACACAATATCAGGCAGCAAGAAAGGCCTTGAGCAATGTCTATCTGATTCAGGCAGTCTTCCTCTTGGTGGATATAAAGTCTAACCCTCTTCAGTTTGATTATCTCAATTCCTGGCTTTTCTGGTTCAGACTTTCTGCAATATAAAAGAGACTATCTTTCTTCCATTCACCTGCTGGCTGAGCTCCTTGTAATTATGAAGACAGGATTTCACATTTATCATTTTTTTATCTGAGACTTTTTCTAAAACTAGGTGGTATGGTTGAACTCATGGGTTATACCCTGTCTTCTGCAAGACATTCAGAATCAATTTAAATTATCTACAAAGCTCTCCTTTCTCCTGAGACCTGCACATTGTTCTGAAAAGTACCTGTTTTGAATGGTCCTTAAAGTGAAAAAAAAGTTTCCCATTATGGTCCTCTAACAACCAGCTTCTGTTTCTACCAAAATTATTGTAACTTTTAATTGCTTATTTCCAATTCCCAGCAGGATGCAAGGTACTTCAAAATACATATATGAAAAAAAAAAAAAAAAAAAAAAAACAGATTACTGCCTGCTGAAGCTTACAAATCTGATGTGGTAATAAGGCCGACAAGAGAATAAAGTAAGTCAGTGGGAAGGAAAAATCAAGTTTCAACTCTAAGGCTGCACTACTGTTGATTTGTTGCACAGAGTAAAGGAGTAGAAAATCAAGAACTTCTAAACATCTAGGGAATATAATGACTTTGTTTTTGTTTTCATTTTTGTTTTTTTGTTGTGTGGGTTGTTTTTTTTTTTGTTTTTTTTTTTTTTTGAAGCATCAACATAGAAGCTCAGAGCTTTTAAAGATTAATTTTTAAAAAAGAATGCAGAGCTCTTGTCACCAGCTCAGTATTCTACTTTAGCAGTGACTTCAATGGTAGCTCAATCATACTAACATTTTTTGCCAGAATGGCAACAGGCATGGAATAAAGTCTGAGTCAATGATTACTCTGGAAATATTGGCATCAAAAATATTTTATTTCTCAAACATTTTGACATTTTGAAATTTATTGACAGCCCTGCATTTATAGAATACAAATTAATTAGTGAGGTGTTTGTTTGTTTGTTTGTTTTTCCCTATTATTTTTTCTAAAGATATAATTTTCAAATTGAGCTGTTGTTTTGGTTTGGTACATGGTGGGCAGAACAAAATAAGAGCACCCTTTTGAAGAAAAATATTGTCATTTAAATAGATTTTAACATTATTCTACTAACAAAAGAAGTGTTTGACTGCAGAAATTACTTTAGGCTGGTCAAACCCCAAGCCTGGCTTGGGAAAACAAATGTAGGAAGCTCTTTATTTTCATTTATTTTCTTAAGTGAAAATTGTACCATTGATTCCACAAGATTTAAAACTTGCTGTGGTGTGAGCCACAAGATTTTATATGGCTGGTATTATTTCAGTCTGAGACATCACCAAAAATAACTAGTATAAGCTCATTAGTTTTAAAGAACTTTTAGTTTTAAACTTACTTTTGCAGAAATGCAGAATACCTTTTTAATGGGTGTGTAATATTAGTTAAAGGTTAAAGACAGTACTAAAAATTAAATATCCTTTAAAACTATATGTCTCATTCCTGTAAAGAACTCAATGAATCCATGCAGCATGTATCTTTTCTTTTTAAGTACTCCAATGTCTGTGAATAAAATATAGCAAAATCTAAACACGATTTAAAAATCTTTTGGCAGATTCCAGATTCAGGAAGATGGAGAATCCAGCAGAGTGAAAAGCCTGTTGTAACCAGAAGTACTTTAAATTTGAACTAATTAAATTACTTGTCTGAAATAATATGATTAAATATATAATTATTTTTTTTCACAGTGAACAGCTTATGGACTAAGGGACTAGCTCATTATTAAATTGTTTTTTACCCATAAATATTCATATAATAATCAGAATCATCTGCAGATTCAGGATGTTCACCAGATGTTCACTCTGACCACTTTGTTGTTATTTGTGCTGTGTGATTGGCCACTCAAACCACATGGCATTGTTTCTAATCACTGAATCAGTGACAAAGGTTTAAATTTGGATACTGATGAAAAAGTAAAGTTCACTTCCATTATGAATCTTCAAATGAAAAAAATCATGTCCAAAAAATCTTTCCTTTTTCATGAATTGTGAACATTTTCATCCATTTCATGTGTACATCCAAATAATGATGAATAACATAACACATAAAATTAATCCTAGAGTACTGCTTTTTCCTCACAGTTTGTACAAATCAGTCTTTTCTCATTTGATGAGCTCTAACTTTTCCCTAGGATCTAAATTTTAATGACAGCTACATTGTTTTGGAATTTATTATCATCATCATAATAATTATTAACCTTTGAACTTGTTATTTCTTCAATGAATTTAATGTATTGATGCAATCAACATATTTACTTTTCAAAATGGGCTTTCAAATAAATATTTCTGGGCAAGGCAGACATATTGGCTCTTTTCTTTAAGAAAATAAATACCATTGTAGGAATATTAGGCAAAAAAGACATATAAATTGGCACTTTTCTTAAAGATTTCTGCACATAACAGCACATTTTTTCACTGTTATATAAAAGTCAACTTTTCTTGAACATTTCTGAGAAAACTAACACTTTTCTTCAATATCTGGAAATGATTCCTACATAAAATAGTGCATGTCTTAAACTTCCAAAGTTTAAGAATATTAAAAACAATGTTCATATGGCGTATTTCATAATATTAGCCTATTTTATTCATACCCTTACATCAGTCAGCATGTTGGTATCTGAATGCACCAAGAGAAAAAGGAAAAAATAAAAAACAACTTCTCATAGATCAAAGAAAGTAACTCCAGATAATAAGCAAGAATTTGTTCTAGTCTTAGCACTAATCTCTATCTTTCAACATGAACTAGCATATACATATATATATATGTAGTTGATAAAATGAGAAATGGGGGAGGGGGGTGCAAAACAGACCAATTTGGATGAAAACACACTTTAATCCCACCAAATACAAGGTAATCCACATAGGAAGAATGAACACAAATCACAGTAATAAAATGAGTTGTTTTTTGTTGTTGTTTTGTTTTTTTTTGTTTTGTTTTGTTTTCCCTGAAAACCAGTGACAAGCCGGGTCTTAGGATATATGATGTAGTAGAACTAACCTGATGGTCACTGTTTTCCCTTGTTTATGTAAAATTCTGTGGAGCTGTAAAATGTAGAACCATTTGAGACCAAACAACCACAAAATCTGCTATGTTTTTTCAGAATTATGAAGAAATAAGATGCCCATTTTGGAACACCATGATAACTAGCAAGGTTTCCATTATATTACTGAGCAGTGCATTTAGGTAACATATGCACAGATGGTGTGAAATATGCCACCAGCACTGTATTTACTGTACATGAACAATACATGACCTATGCATGCATTATGAGCCTAACAATAGTTTCTGTCTGTACAGAAGCCTAGCTGGAGCTACCCAACATTCACAATAGCATCCAACCTGCTAGATGCTACCAAACTTCCAGAGGGTCCTAGGCAAGAGTAAAGTATCCCCCAAATTAATCAGAATTGAGCAGGGGAAATAAAACGTGATTCAAGCTCCCCTTCTTCCCCTGCTTGTTGGAACACTTTAATCAGACATTAGTTTAAATGTGGAAACAGCCCTGGTCAGAGATGCCCTGGTCCAGGTGATGGCCCTAGCAACTTACAGCTGTGCTCCCACCAGCTATCTCTTTCATAAAAGCACAAAGGCACAACTTGCACAGCAAAATGAGCTGTCCTTCAGTAGCTCAGAAGAGACAACAACTGGAGGGATACTATGAGAGAGACAAACAAGAAGTACCTGAAGAAACAAGGGAAATTACTGGATTCTGGGCAAGTTGCTGTCAGCTAACTCTTGAGAAGAAAGGTATAGAAGAGGATGGCACTCCTCAAGTGGGTGGCACTCCTAGGCAAGTGGAGGTACTTCCTTAGAGTATTGGTTTGGAAGCTCAGCTCTTTCATCAGCTTCACATAGCTCTTCAGTGGTTAAGAAAAGTTGTAAACTCAGCCATGGTCATTCCCTTCATGACTTCTCTTCTTGTTTTTCCCCAAATACTGAACAAGGAGTCTAGATTCTTCACTGACAGTCCTGAATTTGATTCTAAGTATCCCATGAATTTGGCAAAGAGAATACTGTCTCTGCATTCTTTCTTCTGTTCCCCCATAATAACATTATAATTATGTAGAAGACTTGTTTTGAGCTTTCAGAAAACTTTTTAGTCTGCTAAAAGGGAAAGAGAGAAAGGGGAAGGGGAAGGGGATGGGAAGGGAAAGAGAAAAGGAAAGGGGAAGGAGAAAAAAAAGGAGGAGAAAAAAGGGGAAGGAAAAAAAATGAAAAAAAAGAAAAAAAGAGAAAAAGGGATAAAAAAGAAAAGGGGAAACAAAAAAATAGAAACAGAAAAAAATAGAAAAGGAAAAGGAAAAGGAAAAAAAAGAAGAAAAAGAAAAAGAAAAGAAAAAGAAAAAGAAAAAGAAAAAGAAAAAGAAAAAGAAAAAG
>CM021733.1:83827837-83958606 GCA_011075105.1 Heteronetta atricapilla
AAAAGAAAAAGAAAAAGAAAAAGAAAAAGAAAAAGAAAAAGAAAAAGAAAAAAAGAAAAAAGAAAAGGAAAAAAAGAAAAAAGAAAAGGAAAAAAGAAAAAGAAAAGAAACCCTAGTTGTGCACCATAGAACAGATATTTTCAGGATGGGTTAAAATTGATTATGACATTGCTCATTTAGAAGAACTGTTTCTCATTAGATCCCAGAGCATTTCTCCTACAAATTCTAATGCTGATTCAACTTGGTCACTTCACTCTCTGAAGAGAACCATCTGTTTCTGATAAAAATCCACAGTGGTCTTACAGTTTTTTTTTCACCGCTTCTGCAGTACTCCAATCATTTGTTTGTGTTCTTATTTATCTGGCTTCATTCTTCTAGGCCACTGAGTGTCATCATAAGTTTTGTTACATTTAAAATGTATTTGGAACCCTTTCAACAGATGAAGAAACTGAGATGAGGCAGTCTGACCTGTCAATACTATGAAGTAAACTCTTTGGTCCCTCTTTTGGTTTTGTGTTTGTCTTCCATCTCTTCCAGCCTTTGAGTGGGATATTAATCACGCACCACCTGATTGATCACCATCCAGTTCCAGCCCTTGTGGAAACACAAGTTTTTATTAAATACACCAGAAGATGAAGCTGGCCTAGTGTGCAGAGAATGTAGAATGACTGAAGCCAAAGAAAAATGGTAAGGAAATTTAATGTGATGTAAGACAAAAATCCTTTGTGTATATAACAGCTTCTATAACTTCATTTCCTATTAGAGTTATGGACATATACATAGTACAGAAGGATGGTTATTCATCATTTATCTTGACAGCAATTTTCATGTTACTTCATTAGCCATGGCACCAGATGTTCTCACACTGTCCATCAGGAGGAAGAGCTAGAGAATGTCCACATATATGAATTTACAAAAGTAAATTAAAAGAGATAATTGTGCATAAGTCTGTAGCCTACATTCCTTATTAGAAATACTAGATTTACATACTCTACTGAAAAGGAAAGGTGATATTTTTTCTTCCAAACCCAGAAGATTCCTAAAAACACATCTCATTCTTCAGAAGAAACCAGAAAGCTCCCACATAGGGCTTGCATTTCATCCACAGAATCTGATTTAAACTAAGGGAGTTGAAGACAAATATTTTTCTAATTTTATATGTGCCTTTAAACCAAGCTTTAGATGGAAACAGAAATAAAATGATCTTAAATAAATAACTAATATATTCAAATTGGTGGTGTATCATAAAATATCTTTTTTTAGGAATCATTATCTCATCACTTTCCAGTGATAGATTGTGGCAGGATATTTTGATTTCTAAGACAGGCAAATTCCTGGACCAAGGTAACTTACATTTGAGGTTTTAAGGGGGAAAGAAGTTGGTGTCTTCACCCATTATAAAGTTATTTAATTTGTATGAAGACCTCTGAACAATACTTTATGAAGTACTGCTGTTATTTAAAGTTTGGGGTGTTATTTTTTTCATTTTATTTTAATGGAAACCCATCTATTAATTGGTTTTATTTTCTGCAGGGCACCATGCAAATTGCTTGACATCACAAGAGAAATCTACTGTCATAGCCACACAAATTTCAAGCAGTTAGCTAAAAAATCCTTAAAACCATTTCAGAGGTTTGATTTCAAGTATGTCCTTTGGGATTCTCAGCTATAGTTGTACATTTTGATAAATGAAACTAACAACTGGAACCCAGATCTTCCATCTCTGTTTACACACTTTAAAAAACAAGGGCAGCAAAATTTGAAAAGGATGGAAAAGGAAGGGGGAAATAACATAAATGAGACTGAAAAGAATAACAAAACAAAATCAAACAAATCAAAAAGAAAAAAGAGCAGCAGGCCAAGGTTATGTATCCAGCTTTGCAAAGTATTATTTCCTGAAGCATATTTTCCCACAGAAGTTATTCTGTAAAGTAAGAATACCCAGGGCAGTCATTCAGTTCCTTAAAGAAATATCAGAAAGCCACCATGTATTGCTATCCTTGTAAGATAAACAATTTCTATTTTTTGAAGACACAAACCAAAATATTTGAAACTCAGAAAAGACATTGAATATTCAGCTATTAAAGATGATGTGCAGCCTTGTCAACTTAATCTTACTTAAATATATATATATATATGTCTTATAATTTGGGATTGCACATCGTGATTGCACATGTTCATAGTGACCTCCCTTAGATAAAATTTTAGACAAAATCTTCTAAGGGAGCTCACTGAAGCCTGTCTTGTCTTGAGAAATCCATCGCAGTATGTGTCCCAAAGCTTCCTTTTGATCAAAACATCAGCATGTTAAAGGATGTTCATACTTCCAAGCCAGATCACTATTTGAGGAAGGTGAAATATATGTCTTCAAGTCAAAAACCTGTAATTTTGACTGAAGCTGACAATATTCCAAAAAAAAATATATCTTTGGAAAGACATTTTTTTCAAAACCTTTCAGTTTTGCAGCTGAACTTTCTCAGACTGTTTTGGGTATACGCTCTCCCATTTCTGCTGCTGCCAGCCCTTCTCAGTCCTCTTTCTCTATCCTTTCTTTTCTCTTGAGCTGCCCTTTTTTTATTTTTCATCTCCTTTCTTGGTCATTCTGCTTTAACTTCTCCATCAGGATGCTTCTACAGCTTCACTTCTGGGTTTTGTTCATGCCTTTCTTGTCTCTTGCTTTCACAAAAACCCTCTGTTCATGAGGGCTAAACTCAGCTTCAACAGACTGAGCCACTGCTTGCTTGTTGCTTTACCCTCTGCACTTCATTTGACCTACAGTCCCAGCTCATTCCTACTTAAAAATGAAGGTTTATTCCATTTGGCCAATTATAGAAGGCACCTTTCCTGTCTGATCTCTTTGCTGCTATGTTTCTCTATTGTGACATCTCAAATCTCTCTGCTCTTCTTTCCTTCCAGTCTGATTTACCTACTTTTAGTTTATCAGCATTTAGTCTCCCAGCCTACCCACACCAACCATCTCCATTTCAGTTCTCCATAAGTAACACAGATTGTTCACAGAAGTGAAACATGAGTTGTCCTCCTCCTTGTTTTCTTAAACTTCATCCTTTACATAGAATAATAGAATGGTTTGTGTTGGAATGGACTTTAAAGTTCATCCATTTCCACCCTGCTGCCAGATCTCCACTTCCATCAGATCAGGTTGCTCAAAGCACCATCCAGCCTGGCCTTGAACACCTCCAGGGATGGGGCATCCACAACTTCTCTGGGCAACCTGTGCCAGTGCCCCACTGATGCCATAATAAAGATTTCTTCTTTATATCTAATCTAAATCTTCCCTGATGTTAGCTGCTCCATACCAACAACACTGCAACAAAAGCAAGACTTTTGGCTGGCAAGAGCAAGCAATATGAAGACAAGCTAAAATCCCCCTCCACCCATAGATTGTCCCAATGGTGTAGGCTCAGGCAGAATCACAGAAGAGCAATGAGACCTCCCCAGGTCTGTCAGTCAGGAGGCAAATCAGCTTTGAGCATAAGGCAGGACTGCTAATCCAGAAACTCTGAGATTATAAAATTTCTTGTCATCAAGGAGAGAAGGTGTGTTCCTCCTATGCACTTATATTGTGCCGGACAAAGCAGTACTGACTCTGCTCTGGAGTGGTTTCTGTTCAGAAGAAAGCTCATGTAGCATCCAAACTAAGGCAATATCCACAGTCTCACAACTTGTCATTTCTTAAAAAATAATGCCCCTATAATATTTGCAGAAGTTAAAAATAAGTTTTCCTTCTTAAAAAAAATGAACTAATGGAATATCTGTATTCAACAGCTGTACAAATGGACCAGACATAGATCAGCAGTCTCATATCTGTAGCATTGTGTCTGGTACCCAACAAGGTTTGTTGCAGGGCACTGTTACTGTTTCCACTAAATAGCCAAGGCACAATTAGTTTTGAAACAGCTTGTTAGACTTAGTTATGTGGGATATTTAGGTAGGATTTGGAGTTTGCTGTTGGACGATTCATACTGCAGTGCTATTATTGGCATATTTGGTGTTTAGACATTTTTTTACTGTCTTCTGTAAACCTATAACTCTAAATAATTTAATTTTTCTGCTGTTTTTCTACTGGAATATTACTTCCAGTGAAACCAACCCATACACACTCCATCTGATTTAAAAAAAAAAAAAAAAATTATCACAAACCTGCCTTCTTATGTCAGGAATCTCTCAGTTGAAACACCAAGTAGCTAACCACAATGTCTGGAATACAGTCTCTGATTTTAGGAAAGCTCTGGACAGAACAAATATGTAATATGTTTATTTTCCAGTCACTGGACAACCCAAACCACTAGAATGAAACAGTACTATGGTTTCATGTTGAATGCTTGTAATTAGAGCACAGATTGATAGTTACTTCCTTATCATCCTTCAAATTCTTCCTTAAACTGTTTTTTGCTAACACAAAAAAGAAGTGGCAATGCTATTATGACTGCTTATAAAGCTAAGGTATATTATGTCCTTGTATTCCTGGTCAGTCTGTATCCATCTATTGTTTCATACATAGAAGTTTTTTATTCTATATTTATAAAGTGCCTATTAAAATGGGCTCCAGATCCATGACTGGGAGTTCAAAACATCACAAGCCCACATCAGGCTTTCAGAAAAAAAAAAAAAAAAAAAAAAAAAAAAAAAAAAAAAAAATATGAAGACAACTTACTAGTGAAGGATTTAATATTCAAGTAATGTGAAGAAAGCTCTTGTTAACTTTTGTTAACAGGAAAAAGCTCATCGGTAGCACTATTAGGAGTAGGAGAGACTACCCCAAGATGCTGGCTGCCATTCTGAATTTGTTCTTCACTCACTGGAGGGAAAAGACGATTTTCTGGACCCAGACGATTTTCTGGACCCCGTGCCATTGATATCAGTCAGACGTATCAGTCCTTTTCAGGGGAAGCATATGACAACACAGCACTGTTAGCAATGACTGACATGGGGAACACTCTGCTTTATTTTATCATGCTTCCCTAACAAAGATACTGCTCTCAGGAATTAATTTTCCTCAGTCTGCAGGACTTATTTTTCTCCCTGGGAGGTGTGGACTTACGACTTGCCACAGGAGAAACTATCACAGTGGGTGGAATGCCATGTTCCTAACGTCTGCTCAAGTACAACCCAATGAAAAACAATGCAGCATCTGGGAAGGGTCTTTCTCTCTCTTCCAGTGCTAGCTTTTCATTTCATTCGCTTCTTTTTTGGAAACCACAGTTTCTTGTGTATTTTTAAGTCCCAAGGAAAACCAATCCAGCTTGTTCCTGAAATAGCTCCAGCTCTGTTATGAGAAGGCAAGAAGTCAGGGATTTGTTTTTCTTTCTTTCCTGGTTTGGTGTTTAGTGCTTTTTATGAGACATGCAAGTGGCAAACATCAAAGTAAAATACAATCAGTCTCACACTATGTTGACAGTGAAGACAATGTTTTCCTTCATACTCATTTGAAAAGTATTTATGCCGGTAACAATGTATGTCTGTCACCTCACTGCATGCAGAACTCAGTGCACCACCTTTCCAAAAGTACAGGAAAAGGAATAAAATACTTTTAATTAAGTTTTATTTCCTCCAAAACTGAAAACCAACACTGGAACAGATATACTACACGTATCCAGATGCAGATGTATACAATTAAGCAGAAAAATAATATTTTGCTGAAAAAGCTGTGGATGAATCCAACAAGAAAGATTTGGAAAACACCAGAGGTCACTCATAATAGATGTGTTGGAAAGGGTATTTATACTTAAATTACTCTGTGAAAATTTACTCTGTGTTAAAAAGTCTTGCCTCCCATCCTTATATCAAAGGCATTACATTTGGCAGAAAGGCTGCACTATATCATAAAACAGGAATGATATGCCCAAGAAAATTTGCCCAAAACTGGCTACAGATTTGAAAAATAAAAGATAGATAGGTAGATAGATAGATAGATAGATAGACAGATAGATGAAAATCAAATACAAACACTTTTTAGTGTTTGGCAGCAAAATTATCCTAAATGTGTTTCACTTAGCATGCTCCATCTTGTACTGATGACTTTTAGTCAGTGCTTTACATTTAATTGTTCTTACCCTTGCTGGAGCCCCCTGTAGGAGCAGGCACAAGAAATGACTAGAAATGACAAGAAATGATAATTTCTCCATCTTGTTCTCTCTCCTGAATTTCCTACAATTATCGGAGAGAACATAAAAACAGTTGTCTCAGAGGCTGAGGAAGGTGACCCAGATGGATAAGACTATCACAGCAGATATGAAGTGGACAAGAAACAGCAAAAAAGGCTGCAGAAGGAAAATGGCCAAGGAGATGCCATGGGGAAAAGAACCAGAGTGAATTATGAGGAGGGGAGACTCATGCATAAACTTCATGGTTATTTTGAAAAGTAAACACAGTTTGCTTCCAGTTCATTGCAGGCATTGCACAATCACCACCTTCTCTTTTCCAAAAAGAAAGATGAAGCCAGCTCTTTTGCCCAAAGTCACAACTGTGGTATTTAAACAGATGTAGGCTGGAGATCTGAATTCAGGTTTTAGAAAAATTTGGCCAGCACACAGCGGTGTACCTATCAGTGTGGGAAAGACAGGCTTTCCACTATTCCCATCTCTTTTTATCCCCTAGCTGCATCAAGGGCAGCAAAGATCAGCAGCATGCTCCACAGCTGGGATGGAGGTGGGATGAGGTGGCACAGTGGGGTTGGTTGGATGGGCATTGGTGTGCTGCTCACCATGGGGCTCTGCGGTCATTGCCACTGATGTTCACCACCCCTCACTTGCTGCCTTCATCTTCTGTGGTGTTTATGCTTACAGTCCCTTTCTTCCAACTTCTTTAATCTTCATCTCTTATATTTGGCATTCTGGACACATATTTTTGTCCTTATCATGCCATTCAGATTTGCTCAGAAACATTAAAAGTAATGAAATAACCTGAATCCTGCTCTAACCTACCAAAACCTCAGCTTTCCAGCAAACAAAGGAAACTCCCATTTGGCCATATTCTGGTAGGAAAGTGGTTGCAAGTAAACTAACCTCAAATTACAGCGGATATTACCTCTACAACACATCTTCAGACAGAAAATTTAATCACAGTAAAACTCTCCTGATTTACAAAAGACATTCCTGAAGTAAGTACATCACTTTGTTCGCCTTCAAACACAAAACATGGGTCCAAGGGAGCTTTTGGCAAGGTAACAAAGGTTAAAAAATATTGTGGAATCAAATTCAAAATTCAATGTCAAAGTCAAATATAAAATGTGACTTTGATAGAGAAGACTGACCAGATGATTTGCACAAACTATTTTATCTTTAATCTAAATACTCTTTTAAAATGGGAAGGTGTTTTTGTCTTTTTATTTATTTGTTTATTTATTTTGGAAGAAAAACCATCTGATGCTAATTAATTAAAATTTTCACTGGGCAAACAAAAAGATACATATTTTTTAAAAATCACAAAATAGCTGGGGGATATTTATTTTCTGAAGACAGCAGTTCAGCTGAGAAATGACATTTTTTCAGAGCTGACCTGAGCTGAACATCAGAACTCTGCTTCAGTTCAGTTCAAGGAAGGCTGTAACTGGAATAGGGGAAAATGTGTCTGCAAGAGTTTTTTTCAAGTTTTCTTAGTAAGAACAATATCTTTTCATTTCAATTAACTATTTTAAAAGTTCTTTAATTTTTCAAAATTCTATAGCAATGCCAACTCACCCATGAAAACTGGAATATTATCAATATGGGGATGAAGAAGAATGTATGTCAAAGCAAAGAGCAGAAACTTACATGAGTAGCACCGGGTCACACTTCTTTTTAGTGACTAGATCAATAAAATTGCATGTCTTCCTAGAATTTTTCTGGTTCTACAAATAAATTACCTATAAACTGTTTGTCTAATGTACGTCATGTGTGACAACCCAAAGGCAAATTCATTTTCTGCAATTAAGAGCTCAATAATTTCTAAAAGCAAGCCTCTTGTAACTAACTTCTCGACGTGTTTCCAAAACATTGCACCCCAAGCCTGTGGTCCTTTTTCATGTTTTGAAATCACTGTGTTAAGAAAAATAAGCCCAGGTTTGATGTATGAAAATGCAGGGTGCACTTCTGCACACCATTGTGGCCACATTCCAGATAGGGGAAGAACTTTGCACTTGCAGATCTACCTCTGCAAGTGGTGTCCACAACTGGAAATTTCACCAGTGCTCCAGTCAAAAAAAATGGCGAGAAGAAACATTAGGCCATATGAAGAAACATATCCCAGAACAAATTTCCATGGTTAATGGTTAGAAGTTTAAAACTGATGAGTTCATATGAAAGTAAAATCCATAATCTAGCAATGAAAACACAGTTGCAAGGGAGTGGGAGATTCTCTATCTCTAAGAATGAGGCTGATGTTTCTGTACAGAATTGTTTAGCTGAGTAAAAGTTACTGGGCTCAATACTGCATTCATTTAATTAAAAATTATGCCCAGTGTAATAGACTCAGCCCTTCCCATTTTATAGCACACATAGGAAATTGAAAGTGGCAAGTATAAGCTTATTTTCTGTCAGAGAGCAGAGGTTATGGATATGCTGTCAAACTACCACAGGGAACAAGATGATGTGCATAAGCTGGTATACTTATTTTCTCTAGTAAAGAAAAAAAAAAAAAAAAAAAAAAAAAAGTGTTACTTTATATTAAAGGCAAAGCAAAAGTATGCAGATGTGCTACAGAACAGGTGACATAAAAAGCCCCATATTGTCACACTCTGGAGTAATAAATGAATGTTCACAAAATGCCCATTTTTGTGCCATTTCTTGAGCTGTGTGGGTTGCTGCTGTTCAGCCCTTGGAAGAGCAGTAGCTGAGAAAGGATACATTTCTGTCCCATCCTCTTCACTGTTACTGAACTTAAGAACCCACTTGCTTTCCTTGCCCCATGGACTTATATTTCCCTAAATTGGCTGCCCTTGATGACAGGCAGTACTCCACAGGGCAATGCTAAAGAATAAGCATTGCCCCTCCCAACTGATGAAAACATATACATAGGAAGCTAAACCAGAGTAACGGAAGCATACTGTATTAAATCTGAAGTGTCCCCATCCTTGGATTTCATAAGACACTGCCAAACACAGCAGAACTGTATTTATTAGCTGATGATTAGACAGTCCAACTGCAGATGGCTTCTAAAGTGAAACTGATTGTCTTAATTATTTATCTATCCAAACAATACCTATCAATATTTATGAGTGGCAGGAAAGTAATGCAGACTTACTTTCAAATAAATTTGAGAACACTGGAGTAGCTATATAATAGAGAAATAACCAGTGTAACTTTTACTTTTCCCAAACCACTTACCCAGAGTGAGTGGTATGTGCAGAGAAAAAAATGTAGGCAGTTCTGTAAAGAATTTTGTACTACAAAAGGTAGGATGCAGTTTTCCATTATCTGTAAGTAATATAATATAAAATACCAGTTAAAACCAACCAAAATTGTGTAGTCCGTATGAACTCATGGTCATGTCACATCATAAATTAATTTCAGTCCAAAATGCAGTCTGCTTTGCTGTGTTCTATATCTCTTCTGCAAACAGTGCATTTCAGCAGGACATGTGATGAAGCAGGAGGAAGGAACCAAGCCACAGGTCAGCTTTCTTCTTTCAGACCCCCAGCACACAGAAACATGAAGGTTCAATAGGCACCGACTCTAAGCCAGATAACCCAGATGTGTGTGCATGGTGGAAGAGTTTATGAGCATTTTTAAGATGTGTTTGTGCTTCTGGGAATGTTCCTGAAACAGATATTGTTATAAAAAATTTAGTAGAACTGAATGTTAACAACTCTTTTATGTTCTGAATAGTTGCTGATTATTATTTCTACACTTGATTAAATTTTCACCATCTCTTTTAGTAAGTGAACTGAGGAACATCGACTGAGACTAGGAAAGAACAGACTGAAAATAAATAAAAGAAAATATTTCTTTGCACAATAGGACATACAGCTGCAGAAGGCCCCTCTGCAATATGCTGGGCATGCTAAAGCATACCCGAGCTTGGCCATGGATCTGCATGCTGCAGCATCTTGTCCCCAGTAGGGTCTCCAGCCTAAAAGAGGAATCTCTCAATATGCCTGTTCTTGCCTTGTTTGGCAACCCTCCTATGCAGACAAAAATAAATAAATCTATGCACAGTCTAAGTCCTTGTACGTGGACACTATCACTGAAAATATCTCCAGAAGAGACCTGAGTTTGATTTGCTACTTAGACAGATCATCGCAGGTCATCGAGGAACTTGAACTAAGTAATTTCTGTCTTAAAAAAATTAAAAGCAAGATACATGGATAGAAAGGGAAATAGATTGGAGACACTGATACACAGGACCTCTACATTGGCCATATATATATATATCACAGAAAATCTCAGATTGTTCCACCAAATTAATTAGACCTCAAGCTACCAGGTAAGCAGGTATATATATATGTATATATATGTATATATATATATATATATATATATATATATATACACACATATATATCACATCAAAATCCCTGTTATTTTGCTGAAGATAAAGGCAGCAGAGAAGATGGCCTCTCAGCTCTTCAGGTGATGAAAAAATGGAGACACATCAGTCAGGCAACAAAGCCAACAGCATTTGCCACACACACAGCCTCAAAAGGTTCATGAATCCTGTCCAGCAGCCAGCTGTTGGTGCTCTGGAGACACATAAAATAGAAATAATAATAATAATAATAATAATAATAATAATAATAATAATAATAAAAAAATTAAATTAAAAAAAAGAGAGAGAGCATGTCAACACAGCTGGGGCTTCTTGGAGAACAGCTCTTCTTTAGCCTGCTTAAGAAGACTTGCAACTTCTCCTTTGCTCCTCAGCACTGTTAAAGCTTGCCCCATAAGATAGTTATTGCTTTCCCACCAGAGATAAATGGTTGCGAACAATATGAACACAGGCATGTCAGATTTCTGAAACCACTAATAAACTCTCTCTCACCCTGGATTATATGCCCAAGACTCATTATCATTCTCCAGCCATAGCCAGCACAACAGATTTTTTTTAATAACATTTGTCCGATTTAAACTTTGCACAGCATATGTTCAATCCTTCAGTCCAGAGAGGGGTAGGAAAGGAATATTCCAGATGGTTTAGCCCCTTTGCACTGAGAGAAAGTAATTTATTATTTATTTGGGGGGACCTGGCTTGAAATCTCATCTATGTTAAATCAAAGAAAACACTTCCCTTGGCTTGAGAGTGGTTACCGCCTACGAATATGCTATTCAAACGTGGGGTTGGAAAGAAAAGGCTGTAAAGCTCAGGCAGCAAGCAGCTCTGCAGTATAACTGGACCTGATCTTCCTAGAAGAAAGCACATGTTCCTCGGCCCCATAGGTTTGCCAAGGTGCCTTGACCTTCATGCCCAGAGTCTAACTGCCTCCATGGTATGCAAGATTAAGGGTATCAGAATGCACCTGGGGAAGGAGGCAGGGATTATGGCATCACTGGATTTGGAACTGTTCTGTCAGGTTAAGGTGCAAAGACCCTGCCACAATACAACAATATGTGCAACAACTTACCACAGGTCTGGGACATGACTGGAGCTGGGCTCAGAGACTCTTCCAGGAGACAACAGGAATATCGGCTGCCATGGGGACCAATGGTTTGGATCAAACTTTTATTAAGTAAGTACACATCGAAATCTGCTGCTGAGATTTAGAGAGGCTGCTGCATGGATTCACTGCTGGCTGATGAGAGCACAATAACCTCTGGTCCTGCAGCCACTCCTGGCTTGTGTTCCCAGTGGTGTTTTGGCAGGATTTGGGAGGCAGCTGGGGTCTGTGCAGAGATCTGTGCAGTTTTCACACCTGCTATGTGTGATAAATGATGGCTTTGCTCCATTTCACATTTGCCTTCACATACAGAGTACTCTATGTTTCAGCTGACTATCTTTTATGCTGGTATTTGCAGTATAAAAGAATTCAGGTGAAACAAAAAATGCAAAGCCTACATGAGAGACTACACTATACAGCTCCTGTGTAATGGATGTATCCAGACTGCATAAAATGTCCACTACTGAACCTTGTCAGTGTTGTGAGAAATTTAGTAAATGCCCCTTGCTGGCTCCAGACCTGAGTCAGAAGTTGAAACCCCAGTTTGGGAACCCACTTTCCC
Organism: Heteronetta atricapilla; assembly: GCA_011075105.1. Taxonomy (NCBI): domain Eukaryota; kingdom Metazoa; phylum Chordata; class Aves; order Anseriformes; family Anatidae; genus Heteronetta; species Heteronetta atricapilla. The sequence continues at coordinate 83,839,990 of CM021733.1, forward strand.
AGCTGTCCTGAGAGTGGTGAGGGTGTAAAGGACTCTGGAACACACCAACAGCCCTTTTGGTCATGATTTGCTCAGATCAGCCAGGTGTGCAACCAGGTTTAGTGCCCAAATGTCTCCTCTGATGCAATCACTCGTGCCACCCAAGGTCTCAGTTGCAACCAAGGCCCAGCTGTGCTTGAGCATTTTGTTTTCCCCAGCTGTCCTCACCTCCCTCCCCTGGATCTGGTTGCTGTAACATGTCTTGTGGGGAGCAAGGAGCTTGTGGAGAGGAAAAGGAGTCGTGTGGCCTGCAGCCACAGTCAGCGTTGGGAAAGCAGCTCGGTGAGCTCCACACCCAAGGAGACAAACCTGGCCTGAGAGGGGCAGGGAGGCACAGTTTGCTGTCACGCAAAAGTGGATGGGAGAGGCCACAAACACTGCTCAGGAGCATTTTAATTTTCTGTCAGAGAGCACCAGGCTGGCATGCGAGCTGCGGCTGGGGCTAGGACGTCAGCTGCTTGGAAAGACTGAGCATGCAGCCTGGGTTGAGGTTTGGATGCAAACCTGTGGTGCTGGAGCCAGCGCCAAGACAGAACCAGAGCCCGATGGGGCACAGGCACATCCACATGGACGGAGCCACAGCGGGTGAAGCGGTGGCCGGAGCTGGTGTGGCAGTCCCCATGGCCCGGTGTTTTCCTAGCTAATATTTAGCTGAGAAGCCTCCAATGAAAACCTGCGGGGCACTGGTGCTGGTGATTCAATAAGTGTCATTCTTCCCTCTGAGTCAGTGCACAGCCATTTCCCATAAACGGGGTTAACAAGTGCTCGACAGCCAGGGAGAGACATCTTTTAGGCCAGACACAAAAAACAGAAGTCCTGAACAGTAGTGTGAAAAGCATTTGTAACTACAGCAAAGTAAAGGGATTTTCCTAGTTCAGTATAAACAAATGGGTTCCCTTCTGCACATTTGGTGAGAGCAGTATCAGGCGCATTTTCCATGGAGAGCATGCCAGCTTTAGAGCAAAACTAGCCCTGGTTTAGGGTGAAAATGACTTTTTTATTATGTACGAACAAGGTGATATTTTTGCCTGGGTTTTGTCCTGCTTTGAGGGATATGAGGTCAGGCAGTGAAGGAGAGCATTTCCACCGCAGGCATGCAGGAGGCCACAGCAAGGGAGAAGCACCACTGCACCAGACACTGCTGAAAGGTGCGATCCCCTGCTTGAGATGATGCCTTGGTAAATGCCACTGAGCCAGCGTGCTGAGGTCCCCAGCATCCAGGCACAAACATGGCCACCCTGGGCTCCCCATTTCACCCCCCTAGAGTAGGGCTGGGGAGGAAGGAAATGTTGTGCTGGAGTTGACAGCAGCCCCAGAGAGAGGTTGATGAGCAAGAGCTACGGCACAGCTCTTGGTTGTAGCTGTCGTTAGAGACTCCTCCCAGTGGGAAAATTAATAGTTCTGGGCAGGGTTTAGCAAAAAAAAATAAAAATAAAATAAAATAAAGTAAAAATAATAATTGTGAAAAAAAAAATCATGCTGCACACTGAGCTGGGGTGAACCCCTGGAAGGCTCTGGGCTGTTTGTGATTGGTGGCATTGAAAAAACAAGCCAAAGAGCACTGCCTGTCACACCCGGGAGACATAGGCTGGTTTTACAGGATAAGGTTTCCTGAACTTTGTTCAGCTGTCTTAAAACAGTCCAAGCAGTCTTGAGCCCTTTGCTGCTAGATCACTCCACCCATGCTTGGACAAGTCTTCTCCATCTTTCCCTTATCCAGCCATCTGCAGGTTTTTGTTTGACCCATGTTCTTAGAGCTTTCCCTGTGCATCCTTACAGTATCCTGACTGCCTGTTTCCAGACTGCTCCATGGTGCTTCACTTACCTCAGAGGCTTCCCCTGCTCCCTCCAGGATCCCCATGAAGAGCATGAACCACAGCAGGACGAACCTCTGCTGTCAGGAGGGGAGGGACAAGGAAACCTCCCACACCTGCTCATGCCACACCATAGCATTGGTTATACTCACTTCTAGCAGTCACCTATCAGGCTATGCAAAACATTACCATCAACCATTATCTGCTGGACTTCACCTGGCATAGGATCAGCCACCTTACAGAGATTCAAACTCTCCAGCCACGTATAGCTCCAGTCAAAATTAGCACAGGTTCTCAGCCCCTCTGGAAATCAAAATCAGGTACTTTGCTTTCTCCCTGCAGCCCAAATGCCACAGTTCCCTTCTCTTCATCTCACATTAAATAGAAGCTTAGACACCCTCATTGGCATTTTTCAAAAAGTTTTAAGGTTTGAAGGTTGAAATTTAATGAGGATTTCTGTTCTCATTTCCTTCAAAGAGGAGCCTTGGACAGCCACACTGGAGAGCTTGAAAGAAAACAGTTTGCTCAGAGAGCCTGATTGTTAGATTGCAGGCGGTCATTAGAACTCATTGTTCATCAGATTATTTCTTCCTGTTGGGCTTTATTTAATTGCTATTTGGTTTCACCCCTGGGTGTGCTTAAAGGAGTATTTGAAAGAGCAGGATAAAAAGTCTCAATTGCATCAAGCTGTTGTTTCTCCCAGCAGGAATGCTTCAGCCAGGATGCAGTTCAGGGTTAAGACTCCTAAATTGAAGTGCCTGCATGTGAAGTAGGTGCCTGGATTCCCATCAGAGCTGCAGCTTGGAGGCTGACTCAGCTTACTGTAAACATCCTTGGGCTGCTCAGCCAAAGCACCATGCAAGCTCTCCTCACGCTGAGGACAGGGTCTAGAGCAGGCATTTTTGGTGCTTTGGGGTATCCCCTTGCTGCAGCTGGGGGTTGAGTTGATCACCTGCCCTATGTGCAGCCAGTGGGACCCTGTAGGGTGAGAAGGGGAATGGCCCCAGGCACCCACATCTCCCCCTGTTCCCAGCCCCACTGCCATAAAACTACCTTCACCATGCAATAGCAGTAGCACACTTGGCATGCTTGGGGCTTGGAGAGCTGAGTTCACCCTCTGACATTGTATGAGCAATCATCTGCCACTTTGATTTATTATTTTCAGATGTGATGCCTCTACCGTTTTGTCAAGAAAACTCACCCTCTGACAAGTTTTGTTTCTCTTTCTTTCCCTGGTTGTGCTGTGACACAGCCATCCCTTTTCTCTGTGACCTGTTTACATTGCACTGCAGCTCTGACAGGACAGGGTACTGGGGAACAGCACGTTTTTGATTTGCTTGCTACTTGCAAAAGGGAGCTCATTTCTTACACAAGTTTTGAGGAAAGGTGGAGTTTTGTTGAAGGCATGAGACCTTTACAGGGTAACGTAAATTGCTTCTGGACAGAGAGGAGCTGCAGATGGGTCTTGGTCTTCCCCTTCCACACTTCCAACAAGAAGAGAGCTATCAAAGGCAAATGACTAATTACTCTGTGAAGGATCAAACAACTACCCACATCCAAACATTTACACTAATGAGCACATTCTCAGAATTTCTTGATCAAAATATCTTTTCCCCAGTTACACACTCAAAATTCTCCAAGCTGCAATAGAACATATAACAAAGGTTCAGATGAGAGAGGTGGGGGACTGAGGAGACACTTCTAAAAGAAACAGATCTTGACGGAGAGATGCTGAGAGCCATCCTCTGCCCGCCCTTCCCTTTTGCTCTGTTCCACCTTTCCCATTACACCACAGAGAAGTGTCTTCTTTGAGGAGAAATTGCACACCTCTGCAGCATGCAGCCCAGGCAGCCCCAGGGATGTGTATGCAATCAGCACATCAGGTGACTGTCAAGGTTTTGCTCATAAATGCATATTCATACATCCAAAGCCATTTAATTTCATTTCAGGTTTTGCAGACCTAGAATTACAGCTTAGATTTATAGGTTTGGTTTGGGGTTTTTTGGTGGGTTTTTCTGGTTGCTATATGTTTGACTAAGTGGCAATGGTACCTTTGGGAAGAGGTACAAGCAATCAGAAAATACTTGCGTAGTTAACGACAGCTCGTGAAATCAGAAGCACTGGCAAGAAGCATAAGTACAATGAGTTCACTTGGGAAAAGAAAGGACGTTTCTGGATCATCCCTTCGACACCAGTAAAATGCCCATAAATGCAACCAAAGTTTCATACCCTGTTGTTTCCAAGATCAATGCCACAAAACTCACAGGCAGCAGCTAGGCATTGTATGTATCCCTCATGGCTGTGGCAAGACAGTGCCCCAGAACCTGGCTTCCCATAAAGTAACTGCACAGACACCGCACCCTGGGGCCCCTTTCAGCCAGCCTCATGAACAGCAGGCAGAGGAACATGTTTACAAGCAAAAAAGTGTTACAGCAGCTGAGTGTGTGTATATGAAGCAGTGACACAAACAGGTAAATAGCCATTACCTTTGACATTTGGCTCCATAAAGACCTTTCTAAACAGCCCATAGCTCCCTTTGTATAAATAATAATAATAATAATAATAATAATAATTTTTTTTTTTTAAAAAAGGGCAAACAAGGCTGAGTTCTGGTGACATCTGCCCTTTATAAAGGATATTTATTTAGTTCATGCCTCAGGTAAATTGCACAACATCCCTCATTGTCTTATTGTAAATAAGTCAGCATGGTTATGACATTTCCATTTTGCAACACCACAGAAATGATTATTGAATAGGAAGTAATGGGATATTTTACTTCCATTTGCAACACAACGTGCCATCACTAATTTTACAACACACTGACTTCAGGTATACTTTCCTTGTTTAGAAGAGGGGGAAAAAAGGACTCAACTTGGCTCAAAATCTGCATTGGCTCTTTGATTTGGAAAAAATGCCTAAGAGGGATTTGGCTCTGATTACCAGTCCATTTCCATTTGTGACATTGCACAAACCTGGATCTTGATCCAGAGCTGAAATCCTCAGAGTTATCAGCAACATGCTAACTGTCTCTGCTAGAGCCAAACTTTCTGCCCCAGGTGATGGCAGTGGTACATGACCCTACAATGCTTCATTGTGTTCTCTGTCATTTCTTTCTGTCCTGGAAATATTTGGTCTTGCAGCAGGTCCAGAGGGCACCAGCCCAGCAAGACTTAATTTAACCCTCGATGCCTAAAACAATGTCAACTTCACAAAACGTCTACTTATACTAACAAAATCCTTTCACTTAAAAACACAGAAATCAAACAGAAGTGATGGGGTCTTAATTACCTACCAGAATTCCTTTAGCAAAATTAAACACAATAAAGAGTCCAGGGGATGGGGAAGGAAATGTGCTCCACTTCCACCATACTGGCAGAATTTAGACCCTCGAGGACATCTCCCACAGCAAACCTACCTTGTATTGATGCTGAATTTTATCAGGCAGTTCATCTCTGATGCTACACAAGGTTACTTTTGCTTCTGGTCTTTTTAGTGGAAGTTACTGTTGTGCACCTCCAGTCCCCATTTGGACACCAGTGAGGATGAACCTTTATGAGCAAATTCTCACAACTGCTTTTTATGACTCTAAGTTTTTGTACCACAAGGTAAGCCTTAAGCAAACTGTCCTAAGGATGGCCATGGGCACTCAGGTCCCTTTGCCCAGGCAGCATAGCCATGTGAGATGTACGATGCCACACTGTCCCTGGGGCTAACAGAGATGGGGCCAAGTGTCCTCTCCTAAGCCTAATCTGATAGATAGGATTAGAAAAATCAGTGAGTATGTTAATAAGATGACAGATTTCCCTGATGGCAATGCATTAAGTGTTAATGCACTCATCAGAACTTGTCTGACAACTCAACATATATTGGAACCAGATTAAACTTCATTAAACCATCACACATCCAAGCTCTGGTGCTGTTGATTTTCCTGTTGACGTAGAAGTAACAAGTTTCTCCTGCTATTGTAACTGCAACTTTCTCCTTTGAATATGCAGAAAAGAGTCATAACTCCTTTGTGTAATCACCTGTTACAAAGCTTACACTGCCTCTACAACCATCAGCATAATTTATGTAACATCATCACTAGGTTTGACAAAGATAGATGGATAGATAGTGGATGACTTTGGAAAAGCAAAAGTAACACGGATGTGTGACATGTTTAAAACATACAATTGATATTTCTTCAACAACATGAACCTGGGGCAAAAAAACATAAATGTGTCATATGAAACTTCAGCTCCGTGTTATTTTCTGATGATATCTGTATATGAAAGATAACGTATGTTTTATTACCATGTGAGTACAACCTTCTACAATGCCCCAGTTCAATAATAAACTAGGAACTATTTTTGTAGGTGAAGAACTGTATGAACATGTACAAGTCTCAGGAAAAAACATGTTTCCAGAATAAATATTGTTGTTGCAACTCTTTATTTAGTTATAAAATATTTTCCATTTTTTTAATTAAGATCTTATCTAAACTACATTTTTAGACAATAGTTACACACTGATGTCCTTACAGAGTTTATTCTAAAATGCAGATTTTATGGATTTACCTGCACGAAATCTGCATGAAATAAATAATAATAATAATTAAAAAAGACCAAAGTTTTTGATTACATAGCCTTTTTGAGGGGTTTCAGCAGGTAAAACTGTACTTATAATGTAAACAAAGTGATTAAGAGATTTTTCTATCAGGAAGACAATTAGGACAAAGTCAGTTAGTGTGTCATTAAAATCTCAGGAGGGAACTTCAAGCTATTTTACAAGCTACTTTCCAAAAGAAAAACTGAGTAAGATTTTCAGTGCAAGCTGCTTGAGACATGTGCAATACCTTGTGTCCCCAGTTCTAAACTTCTTCACAACACAAAATAATTTACTGTATGTGTAAGACCCCTGAAATCTGGTCACTATGACCAAAGGGTGCTGACTTTTCAGCAGCTTCATTTCCAGAGGGGATAGGTGGGCACTGGTGTTGCATGGAAACATGGGTGCCTGCCCAGGGATGAAGGCCTGGGAACAGTGTTGTTTTGCTTTCAGCAGAACTGTTTGGGCCTCATGACTCACCAAAGGACCATTTTATGGCTCAATGTCCGTTCACATTTCTTAAATATATTCTACATTCAGCACAACTAAAATAGGCACAGAAGCAACTTACCATAGAAATTATGAGTGCTGCAAGCTGAAAGTAGAAGAAAAGTATTATTTTTAATCATGCCAAATCCTGCCTACAGCTCCAGAGTTTACCTAAGTTCAAGCTAAAATGAGGCTCTCAAACCCTTGATGAGGAATAAAATAACTTGCAGGAAAAAAAGCCTTCCACGGGCACTTTTTTAACTAGCTAGTTCAGGGCCTGGGAAGGGACAAGAGCAATAGCCCCTTGCAGATGACATCATGGGCAGGATTTTCATAAATACCAAAAAAATGGGGGAAGGAGGTGGGAGTGCAGGAACCTTGGTGAGAAGATGTCCATGAGAAGAGGAAAGCGAGGAGCAGCCAGCAGCAGCTTTGCGAGTGAGGGCACTGTTGACTATCAAGTCAGATGGTGATTAAATGACATTTAATTAACAGTTGCTGGTTGCTGAACAGAGAACAATTACCCTAGAAATCTATAGTTTTATTTAAGCATGCATCATGAGGTGAAGTTAATTCTTCTTATAGAGAAAATCAGTGCAGTTTTGTTGTTTTTTTTTCACACAGCTCAGGAAAAGCAAGATAGCATGGTATCCAGAAATGTGACTGCAGACAGTCACTGAAGAAATAGCTCATTAAATGTGTTTGTTTTATATACATATATACATACTTATATAGATTTTTATTTTTACACTTTCTTGAAGCATTTCTTCACTACCCTAATCAGTGTGCTGCAATATCCTCTTTATTGCAAAATGATCTCCACAAACCTTACAAAAATGATCTCCAACAACATTACAATGACACAACAACCAGATTACAGAATATAGTTATAATTCAGCCTTGGGTTTTGTGACTAATTAAAAATAATTAATCAGGCACTACAGAATTTAATAATAATAATAATAATAAATATTATTTCTGCCATCCACTTCAGGGGTGTCCCAAAAGCTTGGGAAAGAAATTAAGTAAAACCTACTAGTTGTCTCCCCAGCACATCAGTCCACAGATTCCTTCAAACAAAACCAAAAGATCTTATGCTATTGAATGCCTTGGGAGAGAAAGAAGCTCGAGCTACCTGACAGCAGCTTGTACCAGCTGCACAAAATCTGTAGCCACTCCATGTGACTTGCTTTCTGGGTATTCATAAACTGCTCCTTTTATGGAGTCTTATTGAAATATGAGGCCGTAGCTCATTGAGGAAACCCATTGTTTTGCTGTTTCTGAGGCTCTACCAGGAATGAAACCTGCCTGCTGGTCTCTGTCACTCCAGACCATGTGTCCATGTAGCATCTCTGCACAGTGGAGTTGTGAGGTCTGAGTTAAGTCCCTAGGAGAGGTGGGGAGAGAGGGGGGCAGCTCTGATATTTCCCAGCAGGTAACCAGGGTCTGTGGGGAGACATGGCAATACTTTCCTCTGTTTGAAAGCCCTCAGCAAGGAGCAACTGTTTAGGGCTGACGGTGTGTGAACAAATACACAACTCACGCTGTTGTTGTGAACTCAGGAAATGAAGGAAGGGGAGTTCTGCAGCTAATGCATCCTTTTCTCATGTCCAAGACAGAGTGAATAGGAATTTAATCTACAGGTGTTCACTCACAAGTGATCACAGAAGTAATTGAATTAAGCAGACAAACAGCAATGACAGCCCCCTGAGCCCAAACATGTCTTGTTCAAAGAACAAGTGCTGGCTATGCATGAGCTGTGATAAAACTGATTAGGCTGCTGTCTGTGAGAAAATTGTTCTTTTTTTGTTGATGTTATATTGACCAGATCCTCTGAGTCTATTAATTCCTTAGAGTTGTGCTTGGGTAACACTTAGAGCACTGCAGGACATATTCTTTGAGGAATAACCTAAGTAAAGCCACAGATGCAACACATGCAGAGATAAATGAAACAGAAATTGGAGTCACACAGATAAGCTCTGTTCCTTCTGTCAGAAGTCAGGTGAAAATCATTAACTAGTTCTCAGAGCAAAACAAAAGCAGAAAGCCCAAGGATGTGGGTAGGGGAAGAGGTGATCTCTGTAAGTTCTTTTGTTTTGCACCCTGGGGGCTATGGGTAGGAGAGCTGCAGCATAGTGCTGCATGCTTTGGCTGGCATAAGACTCTGCCGCTAGTTTGTTCCACTTTTCATTTGGGAACAATTATGTTTTGATTATTTGCTTTCATTTCCTGAAAACTCCAAACAGCCACCAAAGATGAGTTATAATGAGTGTAACGTTCAAATAGGTGTCTGAGAGAAGCATACCAGGGACATCCTGAAGACTGTCACCAGATTGAAAAGATTGTGGTCCTCCTCCTGTCTGTCTGCAGTGTTTTTGTAGTCCTCAGGAGCCCTGCAAGCAGCATCCAAACTACACAAACACTGTGTCACTTTTCCTTCCTGTTTACATGGAAGTATACATTTGTATGGATAAACTTAGAGCAGCTGATTATTGTTTTACTGACCTCCAGTGAGAGGGAGGGAACATCTGGACAACAATAATGTTAACCTTAGCTGCCATTGCTGAGAAAGCAGAGAAGCTTTAAAGCAATCTCCTGAAAGCCAGAGGACAGAAACTGGCTTTGTCTTGCAGGCAGCAGCTTTCCAAGCAGTGTGTGCTGCAAGCAGTTCTATGAGACCGCAAATGAAAAACTGAGCAGAGCTTCTTGCATGCTGGAGGGCAGAGTGAGGCTCTGGAGCACACAGCAGATGTGCACGGAGGTTCAGAGAAGCACCCAGAGCACGCCAGCCTTGTGTCAAGCAGTACATACCCTGCTCTCTTACCAGTAATCCTACAGAGGAGCAGATGCAAGAAAACAATATTTCTTTGCCTTCAGAGCAAAGCCAGGTCTGGATTTTCAAACACAGTGATACAGGAAATAAAGGTGCCTCTGTTTTTCAACAGGGCTTGTTCAAAGTTACCTGGGGGCTTTAGAAATCCCAGCTCACTTGCCTCAACTACTCATACGGCCTTCATGACTACCATCTGAGCACATCACTGCTGTTACCACATTAATCTTCCCAGCACCTCTGCTGAGCAGCACAGCTGTATCAGCTCTGCTTTATAGCAAGCAGTGAACAGCAACAGAGACCAAAGCCTAGAGTCACAGAAAGATGTCGGTGTTTTATTGCCCATATGAAATGTAGCACAGATCTGGCAGCATGTACAGCATGAGCGTATATGCTCACCCCCTGCTTTTACAGTATGTGGGTATGTATTTTTGTTCTCCTACTGACATTATCATTTCACCTTAATGATGCTTTTATTTCTCCCTATCATTTCACATCATTTATTTTTCCAGGAAAGTTTTGCTTTCTTCATTTTGTTAAGCTAAGCAAGTCACTCACTCTCATTCCCCATGTAGATGATAGAGTTCCCATTCCCTTGATCACCCTTAGAGCCTTTCACTACATCTGTTCCAGTTTATCAAAAAAAAAAAAAAAAAAAAAAAAAAAAAAAATCACAGCTGATCAGAGCTGGAAACAATTTTCTAAACAAAATTGTACATAAAGCCTTGCACAGCAGTGCTAATGCTTCCCATCTCTACTGAGAAGATGTTGTCTGTCTCATCTTAAAGCCTGACTAGATCTTTTTAGTCCACGTTTATTCTGCAGCTGGAAGCTCTTCTGCAGCTGGGCTCAGCTGCTTTGACTGCTTGAGAGGCAAAAAGAGGCAAGCCTGCCTCCTGCCTCCCTTCTCGAGTTACATGTAGCAGTCCTGTGATGAGTACTTCTTTCATACTTACCTTTTGGGCTTTGCCCACTGAGGTCTTTTGTGAAATGTGTCTGTGGGCACCATGGGAAGGAAAGGGAGGGCAAAGTGGCTGCTGTTGCCTTTTGCAGGACACTCCCCCCACCCCCAGATGTGATTATGACCTACCTCATTTTTGCTGTTGAATTCAGGCCAAAGAAACCTATCTTGCAAATCACCAGGAGCCCAAAATAGTGAAGAGGCTCAAAACTGCAGGTCTGAAACTTTTGCTTGTAGACATACTTCTGTTCTGAAGGCACAAGAGATTTTCTGAAGGTGCAGAGACATCATGGCTACTTTGCTGCTCTGTGAGACCCCATCCCCTCTCCCCTGTCCTCCATGTGCTCCAAGGAGTATACCTGAGTGTGGTAAGAAACAGCTCCCTGGAGCTCCTTGTTGTCTTCTTCGTTCATCTGCCTGGGCAGTTAGTGTCCTTTCTTCATTAATGTAATTCTCTGCAGTGAAACAAGCCGGTTTTGAATAGGCATCCCAGAATACAGACCCAAGTGCTTTATGAAACAAAAATCTAAATAAAGGAGTGTATTACCTTAAGAAAAGGACAGGAATACCAAAGCTGTTACGGTGTCTGATTCCAGCTTTCCTGTGTTTCTGAGGTTCAAAGAAAACAAACAAAAAGGTAAACACAGCAGAGAGAGCACAATATAAGAAGAAATGAACATACCAAGGTACTGTTTGATAGAGGCATCAGATGAGCATGTTCTAATTGTTCAGCTTAGTTCTTAATGTGAGAAACTTCTAACACGGAAAAGTGTCTTTGATCTTAACAAAGGAACGAGCGTCTTTGATATGGAGAAAAATAAGTGTGTTTGGAGAGAGACGTATCTCGCATAATTACAAAAATGTAGTCAAAATAGAGCTCTTTGGTGAGCTACAGGCAGCATTGATGGGATTTGTGCAACGATGTGATTAGACAAAATCTGGAAAGTTGTGGGCCTAGACTTTACTGCACTTGTGAAGAGATGTATTGTGGTCTTTAATCTGCCATCAGTGGTTTGGAAGAAAAAAAAAAAAAAAAAAAAAAAAAAAAAAATCGAGGTCTAAGCAGAGATGATTATGCAGAAAACACATTTAGAACTTATTTTGAAGTTGGTCCAAGTTTTATTTCATAGCATTTCTTGACCACATTCCTAGCATTGCATTGGAATGATAATTAGAAAGGGAATTACCTTTTCTACTGGAAAGCCAAGCTTGTGTTCAGCTGAACTATTTGAAGTGATCTCGGGAGGAACCTGCCTTATACTTCTGGGACTGTGGTAAGCAAGAACATCCCATGGTTGATCACATCAAAATTTTGTTCAAGATAAAAACAGAGTCAAAGCCCTGAGACTTGACCTCTTTGTATAAGTAAAAGATGTTTTGACAAGAAGCATAGCATCATTAAGGTTGGAAGAGATTTTCAGGAACATCTGCTTCAACCATTCCCCTACCACCAACCCGCATCCCTAGGCACCACATGCAGCCTTTCCTTGAACACCCCCAGGGACAGTGATGCCACCACCTCCCTGGGCAACCCATTGCAATGCCTGACTGCTCTTTCTGGAAAAGAATCTCCTGGAGAATGCAGGCATCGATCCTGCTACCTCTTGCATGCTAAGCAAGCGCTCTACCACTTGAGCTAATTCCCCAGTTAACTGTTGTTGTTTCTTCTCTGACTTTGTGTAACATGGTCTCACTGTTTTGTTACTGGCAATGATAGTTACAAGTGCTATATGCTGCTTTCTGCACAAACAGGGGGAAAACACCAGAGACCTCCCTCCTCAAGTCAATGAGCACAGAAGTGCTCATTGGAAATGAGCATCAATGGAAAACATCAGATCCATCAGTCATGCTGATGTCCTCATCTGCCAGGCACCAGAAGTCTATTAGTGACTGAGAAACCATCAGTGTCACATACTTAAATTACTGTGTCGTGGTGGCCTGCAGTAACACCCTATAAAAGGCTCTCAGAAATCTTTCCCCAAACTCTCAGGAATGTGACATAACAGGCTTGTCCTCAGCCAGGCTCCAAGCAAGCCCAGCACATCATAAAAAGCACAGTTCATAACTTGCTGCATCCCATTCTGTTACAGACACACGTGCAGCCATGCACACACATCTGGCCATTAACGTGTGGCAGCTGTCACCTCTCCAGCTATTATGGCACTGGGACAGAAAGCTCTGCTCCACAACATGCAAGGCTCAGGATGCCCAGTGACTTCAGGGAAAGGAAAGTAGCTGGAGCTGAATTGCAGTGGGATCCAGCAAAAGCAACCTGGCCTTGCAATGTTCCAGTGTCTCACTGTAAGTGTAGTAAATAGATTAAATGAAAGCAAGGGAACAGCCCGAGCTTCCCATGTACTCTTGAAATCACTGAGGGAAAAAAAAAAAAATAAAAAAAAAAAAAAAAAAAAAGCAATGCAAGTGGTGTGACTTAAGCTTCCAAGCATTACACATTTTTTTCTGGGTGTAAAAAGACCTATTTTCTAACTCAGAAATGGAGCGAATCAGCAATACAATATGTGCACAATAAAGTAGTGGTTCATCCCTGACCCAGCCAGACATAACCATGACTGCCCGGTTCTTCCTATCTGGTTTTAGTCTCTATGACACATAAACCCAACAGATGATTTCTCCCAGACCGCAGCCTCTGGCTCTTTCATCTGAATCTTTGTAGCTGATCTTCAGCTCATTTAGTTTGTTAGTGTTTTGTTGACACAATGCTCTTGGTCATCCACAGCCTCTCTTCCCAAACATTTTCCGGACTCATGTTGGCTGTAAGACCTTGCCTGCTTTCCGCCTCACTATGTGCCTGACCTAACCAGCTTTTCTACCATAGCTTACTGGCTCTGGTCCAGTTCTCTCAACCATTTCCAGACCCATAATCTGGCATGTTCCTTCAGCTTTTATCCTCTGTCAACATTTTGAGACTAAGTGAACAGTTTTAACTCTCACCAACTATGTTTCCACCAGAAAGCACAGGGTTGGCATTTCACTGCTCTGCCTTGCTACATATTTAATGGGTTTCACCACCTTTTCTCCTAGACTTTTGCTCAGGCCAGTCTGTTGTTGCCATACCTGTAACAGAGTCACCAAGGAAACAAAATTCCTCAGCATTACTGACCTTTACTGATTCTTGTTGAGCTGAATCTGCTGTTCTCCTGCAGCAAAAGCAAACAAGACTTATTCAGGTGTCTCTCCTGTGTCAGACACTGCTTGGCATCTTTGCCTGCATGCCCGGAGCAAGTGCTGTGAGGCATCTGCTCTCCTGCCAATGCCCAGCACCACCCCAGGGCTGCTGTCTGAGCCATCCCTTAGCCCGCGCAAAAAGCAGAGGCAATTATCATCACCTTTGCCCAATTTCTGTCACTACCTTAAACCGACCTGTTAGTTTGGGCATGGGGTTTTACACCACATCCACTGTTGGTGCAGAGTTGCAGTGTTGTTTCTCCATTTCTTCTGTCATTTCCCAGGTGCTCTAAGCTTCCCTGGGCTCTCTTCATGCTGCCACCATTGTGAGAAGACCACTTCCAAGGCAGTATGGTTCATGGATGGTCCTTGGCTCTTCAGTGCATTTTTCCTGGAACCCTTCCAGAATGTATATTTGCTCCATACATATCCACCCATCCCTGAAACCTGCTTGTCTACCCCTGACAGTAGCTGCTGTCCCTTTCTGTAGACAAGCTTCTTTTGCTGGTTGGAGATCTTGCTGGGATTAAGTATGAAACCATGAGATTCCCAGTTATTATAATTACTGCAGTTAGCATATGTGCCTCTGGCCTGGCCAAGCCACAGTGATCTCTACTGTGGGATGCCCCATGTGGACTGATTGTTGTTTTCTTGGTAATTTGCACCACATTTTCACTAAAGCCATTTTGCTCAAAGGTGGTCTCGAGCAAAAGCTGTTATTTTTTCTTACAGGACAGCACACCTCAGCAAACATTTGTGGTGAGAATCACGCCTGAAGCACCAGTTTACCTTTCACTTAGGTAATATCTAAATGCCTTTCTCAGTTTGTATCAAAATGTAAAGTGGGATTTTGGAGAACAAAATGAAAAACAATACTTCAAGAAATTCCAGTTTGAAAAGGTTGTTACAAGTTTCTGGCACAGAAAACTTCAAGTATGTAAACATCCCCCAAACGCTACAAAAGATCAGTCTGATCACATCTACCATATGACTGACTTTGTTGTAACTGGAAACCATACAGGTACTGAACTAGGATTTTTTTTAATGCTTGCAGATATTCTGTGAGCTCCAGAAGGAAATGCTTGGCATAAATATTGCTTGCAAAAGGGCTTTTCAGCAAATTTATTAATCTTATAGGATGTGCCAAAGTGAAAAATACGTCTATCTTTCCATGGATTTCCTGTATCTTTTGGCATGTGAGTACAATAGGAAAGCTTTTAGCTTTTTTAATTATTATTTTGGAACATCAATAGAGCTCTCAGGACTTTAATCCTGGTAACTGTATTCCCTTGTTGCAGTGGAACCACTGACCTGTGTACTAGTTGCAGCCTAGGAAACCTACAAGGGACTTGATAAAAGTTATTTCTCTCTGCAAAGCCCTGAAGGCACCAGGTAGGTCTGAGTCGCGGAGACCAGACCCAGCTTACACTTGATGACATGGAAAACAAGGCATCAGCTCTTATTTTCACACTGAGCTTGCCTATAAAAGTTCGCAGGGACTATGGCCCTCTCAACCAACCTTGCTGAATTCAGTTGTAGTAACATGTTTGCTGCAGGATGTAAAAATAGAAATATATGGATATGATAATCCCTCCCTCAAAGTCCGGACAGTGTTGCTTAGGGAATGACTAAACATGTAAGCTAATGCCTATCACACTTTCTTGCATGCTTTTCGTCGTTTTTAGCTGTACCTCTGCTGCAAGCTGACGGCAGCCAAGTCAGAGAGGCAGTGGTGAGAAAAAAATAAATCAATGGCTTTGTTTAGACAGACTTTTCTGTTAAAGAAATTGTGTCAGTTTGGAAATTTTACATCTGTGTGAAAGTATTTTTAGCTACCATTGCTATGAGCCCTGCCTTAAGTCTCTCGAGCTAAAAATGGATTCCAGAAAATAACCTAAAATATAACCTCTTTCTTCCAATGCATTTACCTGGTTGAATTCCAGCTTTTGGCACACTGGCAGAAACTTGGCACTTTTTTCTTGGATTTTTTTTTTCACATATTTTGCACATCTTTTCAAAGGAGGAGAGCAACAAAAAATTACAATAAAAAATGCTTGGTGAGGGATGCAGACTGATATTAGCAGAACTCAAAACAACTTCATTCTTCTAAACACAGTCAACTTAACATCAAAGACTTAATTTAGTACTTTGCTGGCCAGATTTTTAGGCGTTCTCAATACAAATCACTGGAGAAACCTCATGGCCATTTTTTGTTTTCCAACAATGATACAATATGAAAGGAAAGGAGAAGCAAGGAATTAAGTTGACCATTGGTAATACATTCAGACTTCATCTCAATTAAAGACTAGTTGATCTGACAGCATATACCAGACTGAGTATACATCATACAGTTATGTATCAGTATACCATGTATACTGCTAATACCATGGCAAGCCTGAAGTAGAAATGGGAAGTGAAGAGGCAGTTTTTAAAGGGATTGAGCTGACCCTGCTGAGGAAGAATCCCCTCAGCCACTCCGAGGTCAGCCTGTACCTTCCCCTGTGATAAACCTGTCACTTTGGATGTAGGCAAGGATCTCATCCACTTCATTCCATGTCCTGCAAAATTTCCAGCACACCATCAGCATTGCACAGGTGACAGCAAGTAAACTGGCCAGATGACAGCCTTTTGTTTGCAGTTCCCTGGCAGAGCAGGACTGCTCTTTGCTGTCAGCAGCTCTGTGAGGAGCTCAACAAGAGCTGCTGCATGCTCCTCACACACAAGCAATGCTCCCAGTGAGCTGGTACTGCCTTGGTCACAGCCTTTGGTGGCTGTGGCCAGTCCCTCACCTTCCGATAGCCCCCAGGCACACTGACTGTGGGGCAGTTTGCATTATTTTGTGGCTGGCAGCTCTTCTCAGGAATAAGTCAGGGCTGTGACTGGAGAAAAAAGAGGAGTCAAACAAGGAGGAAAACTGAGCAGTCTTGCAAATAGGAGTCCAGAAAGAAGACCTGGGAACTAGGTGGGTTTCTGCATGTTCAGGGGTCTACCTGCACACCCTTGCATCTGGTGTGCTGTGGGTGTTTCTCTGCCCAGGGCTGGCTCCAACTGCAAGCAAATGGGCAACTGCGGGAATCGTGACTGGCGTTTGGGAACAGGATAATTACAATCTGTGCTCTGCAAGGGTGGGTTGGCTTTCACTGAAATAAACGACTCAAATCTATGATGAATATCAACATTGTAGGCACAAGGGGCAAGGCAGTAAATTGTAGTCGGATGAAATACCTACATTTAATTATGTCAAATTATATAGAATTTGAGAGAGTTTTTCTGATGCCTGCTATTTAAAGTTACGCCTAAGTGCACTTCCTTGCCTGAATAAAGCAGCTTTTGTTGCAAGATGTGGGCCTGTTTTGTAGTTTATGATTTATAGCCCTCACCACATTTTGTCACTTTCTTGTGTCTTGACCGAGATGTTTCTGAACACCTAGTTTCAGACAATGGGGCACAGCTAGAGAGCATGACTATATACAGACTCTTAAACAAGTACGAGCAATGTTTTGTTGTTTTTCTTTTTTCCTCCATGATACGTAGGTGTCTTGAGCACTCTGTATGCCGAAATATATATATAGCACACACACGTACTGTCAGTAGTTGTTGCACCAACCGCCTAAAATTCATGGATTTCTACCTCAACCAGATGGAGCCAATACCACAAACTTTCATTTATGATCATTTTTGGTCCAGCCCCTTGGGAGCACACAAAGAGCCCCGGCTGGCCCAGCCATGCACCAGTGTGGGAGGCCTCCTGTGGAACAGCCATGAGCCGTGGGCCAGGCTCAGCCTGCTCCTTCCTGGTGGAGCTGGCAAAAAAACAAGCCTCCACCTCCAGACAGCGGATACCTCAGCCCTTCCACCACAGGCAGAGGAGACAAAAGGCTGGTGAGGCCGAAGAGTGGCCACCCACTCAGATCAACTGCCCCTGAAAGGAGAGATGTCCGATGGGCAAACGAGAGCCTGAAATTCTCCCGGCCTGATAGGGTGGGTGTGCAGGGATTGTGTGGACAGTGAGAGTGCTGCAGCATGGTAGTGGTGGCCCAGACCCCAGCCATTTATTCCCAGGGAAAAACATGGGAGCATTTCCAAGCTGGACCTCCCTCAGCTGCCTGCCCCAGCCAGAGGGACACAGGGTGTGGTGGCAGGGCCTACACCAGCCCAGTAAACTTCTCAGATGGCTGTCAGGCACGGCGACTAGGCTGGAAGCACCCAGGTTCTCCAGGCATACTGTGAGCAGTACGGTACATCCATCACTTTTTTTTTTTTTTTTTATCAGATTTGTAAGGTTTCTATGCTCCCTGGTAATGCACCAGGAGCATCCACACCCACTGCTCACCTGCAAGGGACTGTAGAGTGGCCTGGCTAGCAGATTGCTCAGCATGACACCGGTTAGCAAAGGGACTCAAGAGCTCCATAAATAGGTAATAAAGGAACAATTTAATTTAACTGTTCCTGCTGGTTGAAAAATAAGCAAATAAATCCAAAGAACCCACTTAGGAAATGACCCCATTTTTCATACCTTGATGAATGATCGTAAGGTTTCGTCTGTGGGTATAGACAGATGTTACAAACACAGCAGAAGGAAATGACTAAAACCCAAGGACTGCTTTTCCTTCAAAATAAAAATAATCAAACTTTTTTGGGAAAACACTTTGAACTTCAGCCTTGGGGAGCCAGCTTCATTCAAGAGCAGCGCCATGCACTTCAGTGAGCATATACACACATATACACACAGAGCAGCTTGCTTTAGCACCTATGGTCCACTGAGATAATTTTAACCATATCAGGAGGTTGAACAATCCCTTCCACAAAACATAAGGCTGAGCACAGGTAATCCCTGCAGTGATGTGATGAACCACAGGCTGGGAAAAGGTCCAGCAGCCCCACTGTGGAGCAGCAAAGTTTTCCCCCATGCTGCAGGAAGCCATGGGTTAGTCTTGGCATGGGACAAAGCCAGCAAGGAAAGGACCAAGGGACAGTTCAAGAAAGTAATGGCTTCAGAACATCTCAGCTCTGCAGGGCTGGTCTCTGACATTCTGACATCCACGTGTCATTGCTGCAGCCATCTCTGACTCAAGCAGATCAAACACCAGATGAGGAACAGCTCAATAACTGATGCAGAATCACAGAATGGCTGAGGTTGGAAGGGACCTCCAGCGACCATTTAGACCAACCCCCCTGCAAAGCAGAGTCACCTGAAGCACATTGCATGGATGACATCTGGGAGGGTTTTGAATATCTCCAGAGAAAACAACACCACAACCTCTCTGGGCAACCTATGCCAGTGCTCTGTCACCCTCACAGTAAAGCTTCTCCTCATAATCAGCTGGAACCTTCTGTGTTTCAGTTTGTGCCCATTGCCTCTAGTTCAGTCTCTGGGCACCACTGAAGAGTCCAGGCCCCTCCCTTTGGATATTTACACACACTAATAAGATACCCTCTCGGTCTTCTGTTCTCCAAGATAAACAGACCCAGCTCTCTCAGCCTTGTCGGTTTTATTACAATAAAATGAGGTAAAAGTTACTTTGAAAGCTTAAAAGTTTTGTAGTAGAAAAAGTAGCTAAGTTGTAGGCAAAAATGGAGGGGAAAACCTAACTGAAGAGATGGGTGGAGGGACAAGAAAAGATCTCTAGAAAGGAATAACAATTATGGTTACTCTAACTTTGTCCATATTCCTTTTTGTTCTGAAGATACTAACACTTGAATGGCAACCTGCCCACTCCCTCCTTCCCAAGTTAAATCGTGTTTTGTGAATAAAGCACAGGAATGGAGGGTTACAGCAAGAAATGCCATAAACCCGTTCAAGGTGCACTTGAACAAGGTTGCACTATGTTCTTCCACCGCCTCGCTGCTCTCTTGAGAAGTATCTTTGGACACCCCTGAGGTCAAGAAGTAGGCTTTTGCGTCACAGTAGGCACAATCTTGCTACTTTTTTTGTGGGATTAAAAAAAAAAAAAAAAAAAAAAAAAGTCAAAACCACACTAATATGTGACACATATCTCTCAAGTGTCATCTGCTTTGACTTGAGGCACGGCCCTGCACCAGGCTGGGTGGGCAAGGAAAGCCTACAGTGCTGGGTTGCAGCCATGGGTCCTCCTGGGGGTAACCCTACCCACTTTTTCTGCACAAGCAGAAAACAAACAAAACTATTTTGCTGCAAACCCTTGGTTAGAAAATAGAGGGTATGAGCTAGCTGAGCTATCTGAGCACATGGAAAGCTGTGGTGCTGGACTACAAATGTGTGCAGGTTTTGAGTAGTTCAGTGCCCATTGCCACTGAACAGCAAACTCTCCCTAACGCCTCCTCTGTGCAATCACATCACACCTGCCATTGAGACCCACCACCTGGATATGCTGCTCAAGGCCAGCCAAGCACCATCTCCACGCTTGCAGAGATGAGCTGGCTCCTCAATTTGTCTCCCGTCACGGCTTATTTCCTGCCTGCCGAGCACCGGGCTGCTCTGATTCAGCTGCAGGAGGAAGACACCTTTTGGCTGCTGCCTGTGTTGCCATAGCATGCCCTTGTGCAGATTGCTTCTGTCACCCACTGAAGGTCACCGTCCCCACGTCACCACGCAGTATCACTGCCGCAGTGCAGGCGGAGGAACAGTTTGTATGCATGCTCCTTACCTGACCTGGGATGAAACTAAAGGGACCTGGGATACTGATGTCACTCTGCAGACTGACATTGTCCTCCACCAGTCGGACCTCAGCAAGGTCTGAGACACTGAGGGAAGAGGCCAATGGCTTTACTGTCCATTTAGCTTACACCAGAGTTCTGGCAAACCAAACTACCTTTGTATAGAGGAGGCTTCTGCTGACTCCCATGGGCAGAAGCAGCAGACGGGGCTGTTGTCCCCACCAGCTCCCTCAGGCAGAACCCAGCACCCCAGCCATGCTCCTCTACCACCACCCAGGCTCTCCACTGGGAGAGACAGAGCCAGTCCTGGCCAGGCATGAGCTGCCTCTCCTGCCTCGCAGCCCGAGTTAACCCAAGAGGTTTGGGCTGGAGGAGAACCCCCATGCTTGCCTGCACTGCCACATCACCCAGGCAAGTTGGGGGGCTGGTAATGGCTGCGGTGGAATGGCTGAAAATAAATCATCCATCCACAGCCCAGGTCACTTAGCTCAAAATTGCTTGGGACTGCACAAAACTGGAGATAAAGTGGCTCAGATACCACAGAGCTATTAAAAGCAGTGCAACTACTGGCGTAATAAATTCAGACAATTTCTGTTTTCAGCAAGTACTCAGCTGCAAGCAAATGGAGTGCAAGTAAACAGGAATGATTTAATTATCATATAAAATTAATTAATTAGACACAGAAATCAACAGGGAATCCTTTTCAAACACTGGTGGCACATTACTGTCAGTTGTAGCATACTTATCTGCTGACTTACATGAGCAAGAACAGATTAAAGTTTCTGCCCTTAATGTACTATTATTATTTTGGCTTATTTTTCCCCAAAACAGGCAAAAATAAAGTTAAAAAAGGTTACCGAAGAACACACAACCATTTCAAAGCAAGTATCATAAACCCAAAGCTGGGTTGATTCAGTGTTGCACTGAAAATAGGCTAATGACCAAATCCATCAACGTTGGTAAATCAGACCATTCAGTCCCTTCTGGTACAGGACTGGGGACAACTAACACAACATTGCATACAGGTTAGGTCACCATGCTGGTAGCAGTAGACTGAAGGACAGACAGTCTTCTCTCAGCCTCTTGCACCAGTTTCTGCATGGCCCCAGCATCCACCTTCATGTGCTGCTTCTCTGCTCCCTTGTCCTTCTGCCAAAAGCATGGAATGGGAAATTTCGTTTGTAGTTAAACATCTAATACCATCCACGTTTGGGCTGTGACCCCATTACAGCCACTGAGAATTGGATCCTGTTGCCTACACGAGCATCTAACAATGATGGTTGAGATGTCTGAGACTCAAGATGCATCTGAGCTAGCAGGTGTGACTGAGGACCTATGGAAAATCCGAACCCTTCTAGAGTACCAGCTGAAGGCCAGGCAGGATGCCTTACAGCATCTCATTTGGCACTTGTTTTGGCATGGACAACATGAGGCAGTCAATACAATCATTTCAGCCTACAGAGTGAGTCAGACTGCCCTATAAACACTTACCAGCTAGCTCAACTGCTCCACTTAGCCAAACACACATATATCTTGACACTTAAATATAGGTGGCTTAACACTGAGCTGAATCCCACGCACAGCTCCTGCAGGAAGCAACGGGACTGCAGTGCCCTTGTATCCCATTGAGTCACCACTGTGTTGCTCATGGCTTTGCTGAGCTTGAAACAGGTCCGTCATGAATGCTATCTTCAGATATTCAGCAGAAGCTTGAAGAGCTGCAGCCACTGACTGCAGCCAGGGGACATTTGCAGGGCTGGAATTTTGCTCTAAACTATTCTCCTACAGGAACTAACTTCCCAATTCAGCAACAGCCCATCACTCCAAGGACAATCCTTTCTTTTACATGCACAACGTCCCGTATCCCACCTTATGTACTTGCTGGGGATTTGAGCAATTTATTTTGAAAATTGAGGCATGCACCAATCTCAGTGCTAGCATTTTATGCAAGCTCACAGAAAAATAGTCAGACATCAGCTATCCAAGCCCCAGAAAACAAAGCGCTCCATTTATATGCCTGAACACAGGCATCTAGTGCCATTTGAGATACCCTAAGGCACCCAAGATACACATGGGGTTGGCAGAAATCACATAAGACCTATGGAAGCAGCAGCTGGAGACCTGGAGACCCCACAGGATACCCCAGGGTGTCTCAAATGGTAATTGACGCCAGAGCATAAGCAACTGAATTAAGTTCTAAAAATCTTGTTTATACTGAAGTCAGATGTACATATCCTGTATCTAACACACACGTATCTTGCAGAGCTGCTAGGCTGCAAAAGAGCTACAAAAGAATTGCATCCTTATTTCGGGTTTGCTGAAATCTGGCAGAGCTTACAGACTGTGTCAGCTTATTTTGTTATGAGCGTATAATGCTCACTGAACCCCATGAGCTGCTGTGATAGCGATCTCTGCCAGCTTGCTGAATGGGTGCCTTTCAGTTGCTGCCTCTGAAGTTATGTGGCTAGAACAGAGCTTCAGCAATACACCAGAGCACTGTGAACACCGTTTTTTAGGCATGGAAGCAGGAGAGCTGTCTGAAAAGATTCATGAGCTCGGAATTGATTATCAGACCATAGAAGGGAAAGGTCATTGTGTCAAGACCCATGGCTACCACAGTGGAAATATGCTACTGTGCAATCCTCTCCTTAAAAATGCACAGTTCCACGAGGGAGAACACCTCAAATGATTTATTTATTAATAATACTAATTGGTGCACCGTTTTTTACTGCAAAGTTTTTATGGCACTAAAGTCTGAGCTATATGAAAGGAGACA
This sequence comes from Heteronetta atricapilla, assembly GCA_011075105.1. Taxonomy (NCBI): domain Eukaryota; kingdom Metazoa; phylum Chordata; class Aves; order Anseriformes; family Anatidae; genus Heteronetta; species Heteronetta atricapilla. Next base: position 83,863,308 of record CM021733.1, read on the forward strand.
AGTATACAAGCCTTATCCACAGCTAATAAATCTGTGGTCCCATGAAGGTTACATATGTCTGCCTTGAATTTCAGTCTCCTGTCTCAGGACCCAGAGTTGAACTGCATTCATTAATTATTTCCAGCAGTTTGCATTAAATGAGCATGACTAGATAGATTACTAATTTTCTGGACTAACAGCAAGGAGTGATGACACAATTTTTGCTTTAAAATGAGTTACTAATAGTGAAACAAACACCGTCCAGGGTAAATCAGAAAATATTCCCCGTCACATCTTTTGCATAATTAAGCTCATTAAGAGACTTTAGTGATTAAAAACAGAAAATATGACTTGCCTTTGGATTTTATTATTGAGGAATTTAATGAGATGATAGTTATTTGTATGTAACAGCACACACCTTCCTTTCCGATTAGAGTTATATTTTATTTTTCCACAATACTCTTTCAACAGCCACCACCCCGGACAGGTTACATGAGTGCATACTGCCATCTAGGCAGGTTTGTGGGAACAGCGCGTCTTTTACAATATTGATCATCTTTGCGAGGGAAAAATATTCTGTTACCCGATGCAGAGGAGAAAGGAAGAGTTTTTACACTATTAAAAAATGACACATCAGTACGCACTGAAAATACAAAAGCTAGCCCCAGGCAGATTGTAGTAGTCTATTTAAGAGCAAATATTTTCTATGTTTATTGAGAAATATATTCTTTCTGTATTCCCATACACACAACTTAAACACTGCAATAAATTAGAAAACGTTTGTATCTGTGAAAACCACAAATACAAGTTATATAGTATTAAGGCTATTAAGACAGCACTTTGTGAGTACTGTATCTATTTTTAATGCTTTGAAATATAGTAATAGCACGGTTTTAAAAGACAATTAATAATAAATCTCTTGATTTTCTACAGAGAAATACTTCAAAGTCATTTTTGTTTGCTAAAAAAAAAAAAAAAAAAAAAAAAAAGCTTTCCACCAAGCAGAAAAAATATAAAATACATAATGCACCTATTGTATTTAAAACAATTAGCAAATTCTATGCACAACATTTACAGACACTTACAGGCAGAACATATTTACAAAAGACTTGACTAATGTCATTTTTACCAGAAACAATAATAAGGAGCTTCATTTTCAACTGTGTTATCACAAAATGTCTTCCTCCTCCTTTCATACCAGCAGGATAATGTGGGATTCTGTAGGGAATGCATGAACTATGAATGCTGAATCTTACACAACATGGCAAGAGAACCTGAAAAAAAAAATGTAATTTAGCACTTTCCATCTCTACATGTCCTTTGAAGATGGATCTTTGAATCGAGTTCTGCTGGAAAGCAAGCATTGCACCATCTTACAGCAACAAACAACACTACAAGTAAAATAAGAATCAACATGTTATTAGATTGATTTATACTGAGAGCAGAAGCAACCAGTAAGTCTAAGAACTGCTGAATTATCAGTTTAGGTGGTGGAAAAGTGAGCAAAGCTGATACCAAAGGAATTCAATAACAGGCTTTGAAACTACTGTGCTAGAAGTTTTGTTGCCCTTTGAGCAGTCCTGGAATGTAGAACAAGGGAGGACAACTTCCATAGCAAGCATCTTTCCTCTGTTCTTAACTTGTTATATGGAAAAGAAGGACATTATTAAAAATTAACCAAACCTCCATTGAGTTCAGAAGCTCTCAACCAGAAATGCTGGAATTCTTTTTGCACTTGAGAGCATTCAGTGCCCTTTATATTAGCACAGGAAAAAAAAATTCATATCTAATTTTATTGTAGAGTCTTTTTGACAATTTTGCTTTCCTGTGTCCTCACCAACAGAAAATGCAGTGCCTCTTCTCCCACCACCGGCATGAATTTGGTAGTGTACCATTACTTTTCCTGGACAAGTTAGCACATTATAAAAAATCACTCACCTGCAGACACATTCCAGATTGAGATGAAAAATAATTAAATCAGATATTGCATTAAGTTGGAGCAATGGAATTTCTCAACTATAACAACAAAGCAACAGAATCTCTTCTCCCTTCTCAAGAAAAAAAAAAAAAAAAAAAAAAAAAAAAAGTAGTTTTCCCCTTCAGAAAGGAAAATCAGCATTTGGGACCGCTTTACATGAAGCCAACTCTACTGAAAAGCAGCTATTTGCACAGGTTAATGGAGGTCTCAGTCAGACCAAACACACAAGTTGGTCTGTCTGTCCAAGATTTATTTTGATGAAAATACAATTGCATTCAAATAGCTTCTTTGAGTTTTCCCAAAACAATAACAAAACCAAGAGACAACATGTGCATAATATGTTTTATTGAATAAAATCCCACTTCTAATATTTACACAATTAAGTTTTAACCTAGTGAAGTATTACAATGTCTAACATTCATAGAACATCTGGAGTATCTTTAAATACATCTGACACCACTTATTACAGCAATCACCTGTCCATCACTGATTTCTTAATTAATGAGGATTTGAACTTACTGAAAATTAACCAAGATAAATATTAAGAACAGTTGAGTTCAGAAAAAAAAAAAAAAAAAAAAACTGTGTTCTATGTGAATTCCAAAACCAAAAGATCTTAGTGTCAAGAGTTATGAAGAAGACTTCAGTATTTTCCTGTTCTTCTTCTTGTCTCTGCAGAAGATAAAAGAAATTACAGATCTTAAGGCTGAACATAATATCCACAATTTAAACACCCAACATTGTCCAAGGTAATCTTACTTTTAAAATTTATTATGTCCTCCCTAGTATATTTAAAATTAAAAAACAAAAACAAAACAAACAAACAAAGTTTTCCTTTATCAGGCATATGCTTGGATTTAATCCATTTCTAACCATTAATGAAAAGAAAGTTCTTAAACCTGAGCCACTTGAGATGTTTTGCTCCAGTGTGGCTAACTATGCAGATGTGATATGAATACCATCCTTGTCCACTTAATTCAAGATAAAAATAATAAGCTAATTTAACAAGGTGTTTACTAGGTGTTTACTTATTATGTATTAAAAATGTTATCAAAAATTTAAAGCTGCCAAAGTAGACAGAAATTAGAAATGCTGCAACTGAAGCCTAGTGTCATGACAATATTAATTACTACCATTTATACAAAAAATGTATGATAAATATCTTCCATCCTGCTCTAGTATGTTAAGCAGAGTCATGTGTTGTTGTTTTTTAATGCTCTAAGAAATATTCTATCCATCTGCTATTACAGTCATGAGGGGTCTTGTAAAACAACTGTAGTCAATACCTTTCCTATTTTGTTGTTGTTGTTGTTAAAAAATATACATATATATTAATTATTCCTGATCTTGCATGGATTCTCAGGAAGGTCTGAATGCAAGAATAAAATCCCTAAGTACAGTCTTGCAACAGCTATCTTAACTCACAGCACTAGTAAGACTGTTATCTTTTATTTGGATTGCTCCCTAGTTGTGAATAAGATATGATTTACTGGCCATTTTCATGTTTTTTTTTTGCCATCCAGCAGGAAAACATTATAAACCAGGAATGCTGTGTTCTATTCAAGCCTCTGGAGGTTGTTTATTCTATGGGTTGCAGATGGTGCAGCATGAAAGGCAGACTGCCTAGCCTGCAACATTTAGGATTGATTCTGCGTTGAAAAAAAAAAAATGGTAGTTAGTCTCAGGTTAAAAAGAACAGATCTTCCATAGTCTCTCATTTTATTCATCAAACAGGAAGGAGTTATATTTTTCCTGTGCCTCAAGTTAACATTTATGAGGCACTGCCTAAAACAAGGACAACATTAACTGCCGGCAAAGAACAGCTACTAACCTAACTATCTAACAGGTCCCTTCCTGATTCCCAGCACAACTTACTGGCTGAGAAAGGACAAGTGTTGCTGTCATTTGCAAGCCTTTCCCAACTGGAGCACTGGTTCTGAGCAAAATATATTGGATGTTGACAATATAGACTCCCCAGGGACGTAGTCATGGCACCAAGCATACTTTAAAAAATGTATGGACTGTGCACTTAGTCATATGGTCTGAATTTTTGGGTAGACCTGTGTGGAGCCAGGAGTTGGACTTAATGATCCTTATGGGTGCCTTCCAACTCGGGATATTCTATGATTCTATGATTGACAACACCTCAAACACATGCTTGAAATAAAAATAAATAAATTCAAATTCCCTTTCATTCCCTAACATCACTTAACTTTTAAGCACCATGCTTAAACTTTCCATAAAAAATAGTTCCACAATGAAGTTAACAGTGTGATAAAGTGATAATTTTAGAGGCTGAATTTGTAACAGCAATGTTGTCTCTACACACACACACACAAACTCTTTGGCAGGTGAACTGTTAACAGCTTAAAAATTAATAATTTGACAATAAACCAGAATATGCAGTTGTGGTTGAAAAAGCTGCAAAGGTAACAGAAAGCCCCTTGGCTATTTGCTACAGTCACCCCTCAATATATTTGTGTACCATGAGAGTATATCTTATAACATTTGTTGGTTGCCTTCTTCTTTCTGTTTCTTCTTTTTCTCTCTCTTTTTTTTTCCTCCCCAAATGAGCACAAACACCATTCCAGCTATCCAGGAAATGTGTATCCATCTTAATCTCACTGATTTTTTTCTCTTTATCTTTTCTTCCAACTACAAAGAGTTATCTGGAACACAGCTGCCTACCTGGAAGCTATTTCTCTTATAGCTAACATAGCAATAAATTTTAATAACTAAGAAGCTGCTGAAAGATACAGATTTTGCTCTTGCCTGTCATTGGCAAGCTCTACTGTACACTCTGTCAAACTATCTTTGAGCAGGAAAATGATATGTACTGTCAACCTCAAGATAAGCAACTATGTGTGTGTGTGAGACATTGTCAACGCAGGTTGAATAAAAACAAGTATACATTAAGATAATAAGGCTATGTTCAAAAATGACTGACTACAGCATCCAGTTTGAGACCCTGCATTAGCCCCAGACACAACGTGAGTGAATTCTCTATCACTTCAAATGAAACTTCAGTATCAAACCAGAGATGTCAGGCCATCTTAGAAAGGATGATCTGATACATGCCACAGATGTCTTTGACAGCTTATCACTTGCTTTTTTTCCCCTACATCCTGCCTGAAAGCAATGGATGAAGCAAGTTCTAGTAAAATGCCTATTAAGAGGAATAAAGAAGAAAAGAGCCAGACATGCCACCACATCATATGCACAGGAATTACTTGGAACATAAGCAAAGCAACAACTTTGCCAGCTTTGCCATTGCTGTAACTCAAAAGCCAATCCTGTATCTCTTTCCACCACATGGAACTACTAGCTCCTCTTTCTCTCCGGCAGTAGGACAAGAAGGGGCCCAACTTTGCCAACATCCAGAAGACTATGGTCATCTTCAAGTCCACACAAACTGTAGCACCACTTCTGAGAAGAGATGCCGTCTTCTGTATATGAGGTGGTTTGGAAAACACATTAACCTCATCAGTCCAGAGTGAGAGCAAGTAACCTCACTAATGAATGTTACACTGAGTACAAGAAGCAGCAAATGCTAGAACAATTCTTTCATTCTTCAGAGACATAAAGGTACAACCCTACATGCAAACTCTGAGGAGCAGACAGTGGAATGGAGATCAACTGAAACACAGTGTTGGACTAGCACATAAGACCAATTACATAGTAGAGCACGCAGACAACTAACGCAGATCACCTTTCCAAGTTTTAGTCAATATTACCTTCACAGGAACGTTTAGCATAAACTTTGAGTGTAGAAATTGGACTGTGTGCAAATTCACTGCAATCCCACTTCTTTCTCCTCATACGTCCCTCACTGTAGCATCCAACATAGGGGGTTAAATTAAGTCTGTGAACCACCCATTTTTCCTTGGTTTGTCTGCCTCTGTTTATATAGTGGTAAGAATATTTGGTCTTTTGGGTTTGGTTTGGAAAGGAAAAGTTTAGAGGCTACCTAGCATGGCCCAGTAACTTGCCTGAAAGAGTACAGACATCCTATTCTCTTTAGGACAGCTTCACTGACTGCAGTACAGAGGTGCAAAATAAAAAAGAAAATAACTCTTTAATAGTTCTACTCAGATAAAAAGCAAGGAGAATTGTTGTGAAAAAGACAGCATTGACCTCTACAAAAGAGTTTACAACATTCTTCAGTTTTAAACCTGAAATGCTGCAGTATGTCAATAATGGGTGATTTTGGAGAAATATTCTAAGTTATACTACTTCATTTTTTAGAGACGTTGCCTCATTGGTAGCTTTCCCATGTCACATGCAGGAAATCAAGTTTCAGCCACCACAGGAAACAAAGATAATGAAATGCAAAAAGTCATCCTGAAAGAAAATACGTGTACAAATGGGATTAACATTGTGTCCAAGGTATGGACAAGCTTCTCTGCCGGGTTCTAATTCCCAGCTTTACGTATAGATAAAGTGGACACAAGAGGGCGCCCCTAATATAGGGCCTACCTTGGATCATGGTCTTAGCGTCAACAGCTACAAATCCCCTTTACGTATTACAGGATCTCCTTATTCCAGAAGCAAACCGGCCAGTTGTTTTTTTCTTGTGTTTTTGGTTTCGTTTCTCTTTTGGGTTTAGAAGTACAAGACCCATTGAGTCTTAGCTACTTGATCTGCTTAATTAAAGGAAGTTCAGAAGACAATGGATTGATATATTTCCTGATGATTAAACTTTGGTCATTAAACACAAAGTTTTATGAGAACACCACCCAATACTTTCTGAAGTTATGGTTGGCCAATGCGCAGCTGAATAGTTCTTAGTATGATATTAGAATGAAATCAAAGACTAAGACAATACGGACTGTGATTAATGAACAGGTAATATAAATAAATAACTTCACAGACTAGATGCCTGGAGGGCTCTGCAAATAGAAATATCTATATGTGATCAGATTACCTAAAAGTTATACAGAAGAATGTTTTTTAGAGTAAATATTAAATATAAGCCTTATATTTGAATAGAACTGCAAAACATTGCAAATGCTTCACACATTTTCAGTGCTCCGTGTATGCTTGTAATGCAGTGCCTATATTCAGTGTAGATCAAGACTTACTAGTACCTCACAGGATTACAAGAATGAAATGAAGAATGAAAAATCAGACAGTTTAACAATATGTTTTGCCCAAGAAATAACTGTCTTTAAATATACCTGATCTTACTTTTCAGGATGTAAGACATTTAATTTTTCTGATTGATAAAGGAAGGCAATTCATTTCAAACACTGACTTCCGTGGCACTACTAAAAAAAAATATTTAGACATTTTTCAGACTGAAGGCCCAACACCATGTCCCCCTCTACTCTGCCTTTGTGAGGCCCCACTTGGAGCCCTGCATCCAGGTCTGCCTCCCTCCCCACCCCCCCCATAACAAGGATATGGACCTGTTAGAGTGGGTCCAGAGTAGGACCACAAGGATGATGAGGGCTGGAGCACCTCTGCTATGAAGACAGGCTGAGAGAGCTGGGGCTGTTTGGTCTGGAGAAGAGAAGGGTCCAAGGAGACTTCATTGTGGCATTTCAGACCTTAGATGGGGCTTATAAAAAAGACGGAGAACGACTTTTTATGTGAGCAGATAGTGGTAGGGCAAGGGGAAATGGTTTTAAACTAAAAGAGGGAAGATTCAGATTACATGGTAGGAGGAAATTCTTCACTCAGAGGTTGAGGGACTGGAACAGGCTGCTCAGAGAAGCTGTGGATGCCCCATCTCTGCAAGTGTTCACGGACAGGTTGCATGGGGTCCCTAGGCAACCTGATCTGGTGGGAGGTGTCCCTGCCCATCTCAGGGGGGGGTGGAAATAGATGATCTTTAAGGTCCCTTCCAACCCAAACTATTCTGTGATTATATGATTTGATTCCTGTTAAAGAAAAATAAAGGAGCAGTAGCTTATCCCCAAACTTTGCAATCACCCTGTTGGAACATTTTACAGGCAAACTATCAATGTAAGACATCATTTCTCACCTGTACTACTGATCAGTAGTTAATCATTTTTCGAAGAGCATCATAGCATTTCCATTTGTCTGGGATGTAGAAAGGCTCATAGATGTGAGGGAAAGGAGTGTCATAGCCACAGACTCTTGAAATAGGAGCCTCCAAATTCAGAAAGCATTCCTCCTATTAACAGAAATATAGAATAAATGTTAGTGAGGCCATTATTTGCAGGAGTCTTGCATCACAAATTGAGGTCAAATGAACTTTGCCAGACTGACAGTCCTGGAAACTGAAACCTTCTATTTATATCACAGCATAAGTATTCCAGACCAGAACATGACTTCCTTTTGCCCACAGGTCCATATTAAAATAACAATTTTCTATTAATGTTATTTTCATTTTCTACATGTGTGCTGCATTAAACTGTACGCAGGTTATATTTAGTACATCTGCTATACATCCAGAAAAATGCTGCCAAGAAAAATATATGTATATATTTTAGGAACAAAGGAATAAAGAGTTTCTTTCCTGTGACACTTTTAAACAAGCAGAAGGATTACGTAACCTAAGAGTGCACATTACTTGTTGGATACACAAGCATCACATTTAAACTTCTTTGAACCCTTAGGTAATTAAGGCTCTCTCTGAGAAGTGCTAAGCAGTCACAGAAATTATGAATTTGAACTTGAATGTATTTCCACATCTCCAACCCTTGAGTCAAATCTATGCTCTACACAAATAAACACAACTTTTGTTCTGTTCAGAAATCAGATTTGGCAACTGAGAGAGTTTCTTTACTCAGCCTACTAAGGCACAGACTTTGCACCACATTAATGTGAAAATAACCTGTGGAAATATGTGTAAAGTGTTACCAGCTTTAATAACCAAATAGACAGTGGGGTCTCAAATAGGAGAGCAAAGACATGGACCATGACAACTGGCAAAAAGTGGATGCAGATCTGTCAGATCAAATCAGTGTCAGTGCTGATTATCATCTCATTTTCCCCCATATCTTTAGCATATGCGTCCGCTTTCCAGAGCAGACAAATGAAGAGACAAAACACGTCTTCTCCCAGACTCTCCCTTCTAGATCGCAGCAACTGAGACATCCTGGCCAACTTCTTCTGTATTTGGATCAACAAAATAGAAGGTAACATATTATCTACCAGTCCTTTTCTACCAAATACACAAAGAAAACAGTCAAACTGCTATGCTTTTCAGCAGCAAAGTGCTAAGTATATTCTCAAACTGATGAACTGTTTTGATTGAATGTTGCCTTGCAATCAATGGTAGCCTACCTAATATACTGTGCTTTCTATACATCGTGATACATGGCAGCATAGAAGGAACTCATAACACATGAATAGTTTTTCTCCAGTTACCATTTCTGTGCAGTGTGAATGGACGTCTTTATTTGAAGTTGATGGAAGCAAAATATTCAGGAGGTTTTGAGATTGCACACAGTGTTGTCACATTTAATAGCAAACTAACCCACCTAGAAAGCTGCAGAGTCTCAATGGATCTGAGGTTAAGATAAATGCAACCAGTAGCAAGATTTTTTAGATCTATTTTCAGACTCACCTTTGCTTGTACTTGTAAAGTGAAAGATCCATGTTAGTACAAAATACTGGGAAGCAGAAGGTATTAAATCCTTTACCTGTCAATGAGACCAATCACAATGTCCCACCCCAACCTGCTGGCAAATGTATTTTTGACTTTACTTCCCATGCTGTGACTGCCAAAAAGGTAAAGCTATAGCTTGGGAAAATCCATTAAAATTGCCCTACCCAGATCGCCCATGAGATTGTACTACACCAAACTACACAGGTGTATTCTAGACCCACAACCTCCCAGTTCCACACCCGACTTTTAGACTTTCACTGGATCACTACACAGGGCAGATCTTTGTTTAATGCTACAATCAGCTCTGCAGTAATGACCCATCCCAAATAAAGTACAGAAAGTTCACTACAGTGTACTGAAAATGTTCACTGCAATATTCCCCATATATTGGGGCATCCATGCAGAGACCAGCCCTTCAGTAGCTGAACCAGTCAACAGAGAAGTACTGTCTACAACTGGCGAGGTGCTATACTCCCCTGAATCAGTCCCCAGGCTTGGCTGTAAATATTAATCTCATCTTACAAAGCCACGTCACGTAAAATATTTGGAAGTATTCCTTTTTATGGAAGTTATCTGTATTTTATTTAATACAAAATAACAAAATAACAATGAAGTCATAAGACTTTTCAGAACTCCATTTGTTTGTGTTTGTTTGTTTGTTTCTTTATGGAGAACCCATAACTGCTGTTACAAACAATCTCTTGTGGTTTTAAAGCTCAGCAATTCCTTTCAGTTTGAATATATACAAAAGTTTTGAAACTTTTACAGCTTCCAGAGCTACATGGATTGCCTTGCCTCTGCGAAGAAGTCAGAGAGAGAAGTTGAGATGAGCAGACTGAAGTATTGTCAGATACCATCCAAAACCAAAAATAATCTACAAGTCTGTCTGAGCTATTGTCTGTGTGTTGACATGTATGCACAACTCTCTTGCATTGTTTTTCTGGAGGTAATGTTTGTAGAAGTTTATCTAAGTGATTCCACTGTATGAGTTAAGTATTTCAAAGGCAGAAAAAACAGGCCCAAGCCCCCAGCCAAACCCATAAAGGAACCAACTTGCAACTCACAGACATCAACACCTTTTCAAGAAGCTTCACACCCAAGTGACTTTGATTATAACAGCATCACACAAAGAATGTCACATTGTAATAAAGTAATTTTCCTAGAAAAGTAATTTCCCTAGAAGATTGGTAAAGTTTGCATTAGCAATATCCTGAATAAATTGCTTACAGTTTTCAGAGTACCATCAGTCTTACAATGTATTTTTTTCCTTACCTTGCATACCTAAACTCATAACGTAAATCCTATAGACATGTTTATGTTATTTCACAGAGGATTGTTAGACTATTGATGCATATATTTTATGAATGCAGTGTCTGAGTCAGATGATGTGTTGGTTATGGAGCTTCCTGGAATAAATCCCACAGAGTCAATGATGAGAAAGAGAAATGCTGCAGACCTAGTGAAAGGAAGATGATTCAACTGACATTACTAGATCTACAAATTACTGACAATATTTGCAAGAATATTGGTAAGAGCAAATTGCAAAGAAATGCTTCCAAGTTTTTTGTTTGTTTATTTTTATGACTGTGAATAAAATTGTAATCCATAAGGTGGAGCATAAAGTTGTTAGAATAAGGTACCTGAAAACAATCAAGAAAATGCAGATTACACTTTTACTTTACAACGTAGAAGTACTGTAAAGAGAGTACTGATCTTGCTAAGAGTTTGGAAAATTCCTGACTTCAGCATCATGGTTCTCATTCAAAACACAATGAGGTTAATGTTTTTACAATTTTCAATATGCTTATTGTAGGATAGCTGGATTTACTTACAGAATCACAGATATTCCTGCCATATGCTAAGTATTTGGACCCTCTCCCCCCCCCCCAAAAAAAAAGTCACAAATACACACATTTTGCATATGAACAGTCACAGAAAACAGGTTTAGGAAAATTTCATCATAAGCTGACTTAGAGGGAAACAGTATTATTTTTTTTTTCCCCAAAACATATAGGCTGGTTTGATAGAAGATACTACTTCTTTATCAGCAGTGCTTTAGACAAATTTAGATACACAACAAGTCTTTTCTAGAACTGGGGCCTTTGATTATTTTGATTTATAATTAGGTTTGGAGCCAGTTTTTCTTAAAATATAACTAACAAAATTTATCAGGTCATGGGGTGTTACCTCCGGAATCAGTTCTAATCTCTGGAACAATATATTCAGTCAAATCCTTTAAATTTAAAGTAAACTTTTTCACATAGTTACAGAATATGAAACTGGCAGCTTAACGTCATTAATTTAAAAACTGCAATCTAAGCAAATGAGATGATGCTCTTAATTAGATGGCATTATACTCAGAAGAATCGTAGTGTTAGCAAGAGCTCGAAGCTAATACAAAAAATAGTCTGTGGACATATTTCTAATTCATCTTCCCTTTGATCAGCCCATCAAAACTTCTATCTTAAATGGCTTCTTATTTACAGCTGCTGTTGAAAGTTAAACTGCATGAGAAACAACAGGTCACCTGATGCAGAATACAATACTGCCTCATCTGCTGTACAGACTGTCATGCCAGATTTTTTGCACCTGTGCAGCCACACTGGAGAGAAATATAACTGAGTATATTAAATATGAAACATCCATCTTTTTAAGGAGTAATTAGAGGACATCCATTATGCAAGCCTACCAGCACGAGTACGCTGCAGCGTTTAAAAGAATGATAGAAGATCAAAATTTTACATTTTAAACAGATTTACTCCATACCACTTGGGCATATGAGAGCTGGTACCGCCTGAAGTGCTTTTGCACTGTAAAGGAATGCAAGCTTAAAGGCTTTAAGAAGGCTCTGCTTATTCAAGAAAGACTACTAAAAATCTTAAAGGTAAATTTTTTGAAGTAAAGTAGGTATGGGGTTTCTGATTCAGTGCAAAATGCTTTAAAGTTCAATTTTTAAAAGCAGTATGAAAAAGTCACACTCATTACTAGAACTTCTATTAGATTCAAAAATTCAGCTGAATTATTTCAACTGAAATATTTTTGTTAGAGAAAAATGCTTAGAAGGGAACATATATGATTGTTACAAGGATTAAAATTAGGATTTTTACATATATATATATATATATATATATATATATTAATTCTACTACTCTGTAGAACACGCTCTAAGCTGGGAAAACTTTTATTAAAAAATCAATTATTTCTCTAACTTTTTATGTTCCAGGAATCTCTCCCATGTTATTCTTATTTTGCAACACTGCAGATACTCAGAAAAGATGAAGAGCTTAAACATTATCACTTGACTACAGAGCTGCTATATGGCAACAATGATCTTACAACTCCTTTTTTCAGTACAGGAGTTCAGTTTCTGTAGGACGACAAACCAAAAAAAAATCAATTTTAAACACCAACATAAACAGACCAAGTTGGATGGAGCTTTAACATTTCTTTTGGTGTTATAGCTGTTATAATAAAAATAAGACTCAATATAAGATTAAAGTCAATTATGTAAGACAAAGTGTAGGAAAATTCTGAGGCAAGACTATTTATAACTGCAAAATTTAGACCCAACAAGTCAGTGACCATTTGCAAAGTTTTAATTCAATTGTGAAATTTCTGTCAACAAGAATTTTGAATTTTGCCATCTGTAGAATATTCAATGATTTATCTTTTCAAGTATTTAATCAAATAATAGTTCAAAAGGAAAATTCTACAACTTTTCAGCTGTGTATTATCTACTACTGTAAGAATGAAATGAATCCTACTCTAGGCTAGTAATTAGCAAGAGGAGCTCATTTATTTAGTTATTTACATTGAAACCTAGATACAGATTTTCAAAGAGGCAGTTGTTAAAAGCCGGTTCCATAAAAGGTGGATTTCATGCAACAACATCAATGTTAAGTACAGATTAAGTCTTTCTTCGGTTTCTGCTTATGAAAATACACTAATTTGAACAGTTTGCTTTCAAGATCAGAAAAGTTCCCCAGTCTTAATATATCTCAGTTTTAGCACCGGTACTTTCCCTGACAGCTGCAAGCACCAGATTTGAAGGTTGTTAAACAGAATATGCTTTGACAACATATGTGTGTTATGTACTTCTGAACAGTCACTTCTATGAGCTGTGTAAGTGCTATACACCCATGAGACATTTTGAAGTGAAGATATGTTTGTTTTGGTTTGGTTTTTAGAGAGCTTTTTTTTTTTTTTCCAATGGCTTAGTCATATTCAACTTAAAATAACTATATAAATCTCCTCCTGTTAGTTGCAATAGTGATACTTTTTTTTTTCCTCAAAGAACTCTGCTGTTATATTTTCTAATGCTTAATTCTATCAAAAAGCTTTTTGCTTTTAATGAGATCATGTTAAAACAATTATTTTATAACTTAGAACAGCTTGTAATGTTTATTTCTTACCATTTCTTAGATTTTACGTAGTTAATATCCTTTCAAATACAAATAAATAGTTTGCTGATAAAATTATGTATTTCATGACTTCCAAATAGATAACATTTTTACTATGAAGTAGATCAACAATTAAAAAAGAAAGAAGCACCAGTGTGTGTGTGTGTGTGTGTCTGTTTCGTATAACTCATTGGCTTGTTACCATAAAAAAAAAAAAAACTAATGGTAAATACTGCCTTTATGGAACTGAATCGCATAAAATAATATTTATAGATGAAGTCCAATATAAAAGATGAAGTATTATCAAGTGAACAAGTTTATTTCCAATTAATTCATATCCCTCTTACATCCATCATGCTAAAATAAATTCACTTCATCTATTTATAACAGACATTGAATCTATTTACAGTGTAAATAAAAAGTACCACAGTACTCTTAGAATCCAGACATATAAAAGACAATGCAGCATTTCAACACGAAAGCTTAATCCATCCTGCCATCCTGTTTTAAATCATCTATGAGATGTTGCATTATCATACTCATCAAAAGATAAAATAAATAAATGAAATTAAAAAAAAAAAAAAAAAAAAAAAAAAAAAAAGCTTGGTATAAGACTTATTTGTATTAAGATCTTTACCAGAAAGGAAAGGGACAGCATGCAGCGTATCTGCTTTAAATGTTGTCTTCATCAAAAGAAATACATACAGTGATTGTTGGGGGTAGAGTGGACAGGGACACAGCTACTGAGCAATATCTAGTTCTTTTATTTATAACACACACATATTTAGAAAACAGATTTCTACCATCTACCACATACTTAAAAGTTTTCCCAATAAATGCTGAATGAATTTGAACAAAAAGATGTTTAAAAGATGTTTAAATTGCAAGCAATGTAAAATGAAGATGATACAAGTGGAAGTAACTCTGACAATATGAAATGTAGGAACAAAAACATCTGTATGTAGTAAATGAAGTATTTTCAAAACTGCTCCCAGCAGGCAGGATACAACATTTGGTGCCATGACCAAAACTGCAATCCCATAAGATGATGTTAGATTGCTACAGCAACTGTTTGGTGGCTCCATACCAACAAGCCAATGCTGTTAATACAGGCTCTTTTTCTATCATGCAGAAGTTAAAAACAAACAAACAAAAAACAAACAAACAAAAAAACTAATTGAAATATTACATTAACATTTTCTGGAAAGTCACTATCTAAAAAGAATCCAATATTACTTTTCTGTAATCCTTGATACATTGCAGATACATATTTCTGTGTTTTGCTCTTGGCACATCATTAGCTGATGAAACTAATGACATTGAAAGGATGTTTTAATTCCTTTAAGTCACTGAAACATGTTTATGTTGCATATTTTTCCAGACCATTTGCAATTACTTTATATTAAAAAACAACCAATTTACTCTGTCAAGCTCATTACTTCCATTTCACAGAAAAGAATGTGAATAATTAGACAGGGAAAACAAATGAGGATAATGTTGTCTTCATTGTCACTTGTACCTCTGGGAGTTGTAAATATTCTGAAAGAAGATTTGACCAGAAATTCAGGACAGTGTCCTTCCCATGAGCTGAATTTAATTTTTGAAATCCATAAGCATTATTTTTGTAAAGTCATACCTTTTGTAGCTCATACACTGAAACGAACTGCTCACAGGCAAAACAGCATTAAATTCACAGTGAATATTTCATAAGCAGTAAAGAGTTCTGTAATTTCAGAAAGGGAGAACCAAAATTAACTTTTCTAGCTTCAGTAGTTTATGGATGACAGGAGACACTAAATGGCAAGTTTGTCTACCTTAGATTTTACAGATGGTTTCATCACTATTCATTTATGCAATATAGCCATGTTATACATGGCTAAATTTTATATGAACTCAAGAATATCTTATTTCTTACTTATTTTACATCTTTTGAGGCTTCATTATTTGTGTTAAGACAACACCAGTTATCTTAGAAATATGTCTAATCGAGCTGGGTTCTCATGCATACACTGTTTTGAAGATTACCTTCAAATTTAGTTTCAGATAGCTTCACAAATAAATGGTAATAATCTTAACAAACAACACCAGTCTTGCACTGGGTTATTAAAGTTCTCTTTGTCAGGTTTACAACACAACCACTCCAACAAACACTCATGGCAGCAGTACTGACTTGAAGCTGTTGGGACTACAGACATGGTCAGTGACTTACTTGTCCTGGTAGCAGAGCTCAACAAAAACCTTACATAAGGTCTCTCATACAAATTACGTATGCTACACTTCATATATCCCCTATATAACCAAATTCTTCAAATAGAAGTTACTTATTCTGTAGAGTAGCAAACAACCTCACAGCATGCTCACTAGACATTATGTTATTCTACAGTAAATCCCACGATTACTTTGCAGCTTCTTCAGACCAGTAGCAGTTATGTTTTGTTAGTTTTGTACCAGGACCACACATACTCTAAAAGCTTGCCCTAAGCCCCACAGACTGTTACAATGCCCCAGGAGTATCTGAAGATACTTCCTTCATTTAATTAGTTGTCATTGCTAACTCATCTGTTCAGTCCATGATCCTGCAAACTACTATACATACATACGTTAACATGGGTGAAAAATCCAAGTGAAATCAACAGAGCTGAAGTGCCTGCATAAAATTATGTATATGTAAAAACATTTGTAGATTGTCATTTTTCCTCATGAACAAGCAATATAATACACATTTGTTGAGATTTTTCAGTGAGGATCATCTGACTTACATCCTACACCATTTAATCACAAAGCTTGAAATACCCTATCAATATAATCACATTTTATACTTTTAGATCATCTATGATCTAAATCTAAATCATGATTCTAATCACGATTAAGTACTTTGCAAGCACATCTCTTACTTAAGGTAATGTGCCAGAAGTGACTGGAAGGATTTACTACTAAGAGTCTTAACAACCAGTGAGTGTATTTTATTTTTACAGCTGTTCAGGAAGCTCAGCGATTCTTGCAAAGACAGCCTTGTCAAACTGCACATCTAGCCCAACAAAACAGAAAAATAGAAGTACTTCACTCAACAAACTCTAATGAAATTATAAGGAAATTTAATTCCAGTTTCTGGTATTAAATAATTTAAGATATTTTATACCAAAGTCATTTGTATTTTTTTGACAGCATAAAATAAAAGCTACTGCCATTTTGATTGACCATCATTAAGCATTTCACTACTGCAAACCAAGTCAGCCAGGGAGAAGCAAGTACAAAGGAAATGATCTCTTCCGCGCATGAAGAGGTGGGACCTAGTGTTTTCTGCAGCATTACCATCTTTGTAAAATGATCTCGGATATGGGGAGATGGATGGACGGGGTGAGAGGGGGGAGAGAGAGGAGAAGGAAGGAGGGGAGAAATATTATATTACTTGAAACAGATGTATAAGGAATTTTATAGCATATTCTTTAAAGCAAGCTGGTGTTTTTAATTTAATTTATAGATTTTCTAGAAGCTGCTTGATGATTCAAACCCACAGACAGAAGTATTCTACAGCAAAGTTTAAAGTAGTATGTTAAATATCCTCTTATGTAATGGTAAAAATAAGTGACTCATAAGTATAGAAAGACAATTTTTATTTTACAAAAAAAAAAAATATGGAGAGAAATGCAAGAATTTTACAAAACATAAAAAAGGATTACTGGAGAAAAATACTCAAACCCTGAATGAACTGCACTGGGGATTGAGCAAACTGTATACAGGCTGACTTAAAAAGCATAAAAGAACTATTTTATCAAAAAACTTCACATTTTTAAATGAAATTGTGCACAACTTTCTTACAATAATTAGCTTTTCTTCTTTCCCAAAGATATGTACTTGCTTGATAGCTTTCATTATTTTTCACTACATTGCCTAAATTGTCTTCATATAAACACACTGCATAACTATTGCATTGTAAAGAAAAATTATTACTCTCCTTAGTCGAGACAACAAAATAACAAAAAAGCTTTAAGAAAATAAGAAAATAATGCTTTTAAGTTTTCTATCTAGAAAAAGTAAATGCAACTGTTATAATAGAACAAGAGGTGTGCTGTAAATTACTTTCATTTTAAGATTTTTAAACAACTATCAAAAAAGCTAACATTTCATCTCTTCATTTAAGAACTGCTCTAAAAATGAAGACCATGAAAAACATATTTTGAAGGCTCTGAAATTTTAGTTTACTTTTATCCCAGAATTAACAATGCAAAACTGTTGACCTGATTGACCTGTCACCTGGCCAAAAAACAAACAAACAAACAAACAAACAAAAAAAAAAAAAAAACAGGTATAAAAACAAATGGACAGAAACTGTGAAGTAGCCAGCAGCAACATTTAAGAACACAAATGCATTTAAAAACACAAATAGATGCAATAGAATTAATTGTGTTTAAACATTAGAGAGACATAAAGGTAGAAGTTAATAGTAGAGGTTAAATGCATATTTGAGAGTCTCACTGAAGTTTTCATTGGATCAAGACCAAGTATTTAAATTGTTCCATGTTTTAGAACTGGCTGTTTTAAAAATATACACACACACATATATATACATAAAATGATGACGTGAACTTTACTTTTACATTAAATCAATTATGAAGTTCTAATTTTCACTCCAGTAATGAACTTCCTGCTGTACATCTAGAACTGTAAATCTTTTATGTAACCTAGCCTGTCTCTTCCACCAACTATGTTATCTATTGCATAGAGATTTCTTAATAAAGATATAGAGTAAAAAGTGAAATATCTAAACTGTTGCCTTAGTTAACCTGAATAAACTGGCAGAATTTTCTTCTTTTCAGTTACACAAAGTGTCACTTTACAGTTGCCGTGAAAAAAATATACTACTGCTAATATTGCAGAAAAAGGAAATTGTAACCCATCGCAGCTGAAATATATTCTCTTCCCCCATGTGACTGTTAAATTGAAAAAATTAAAACTTTTCCCTTATCTAAGTAAATTACAAAGTTATTTCCCTATTTATTCAGTAGGCAAGTTTTTGCTGAGATTACTCTATCAACACAAACTGCATTCCAGAGGAGTGCAGACACAGACAGACGGCTTTTGATAGCACAAATATAAAATAGAACTATGGTATGAATGGGGATTGTTTCAAAGTTCAGAAGGTCTGATTCTTAGAATTTAATCAGAAAACATCAGTCAATCTCACTCCTCTGGAAAAATAAAATAATAATTTTTAAAATCCATCGTTATTAGATTTAAGCAGGATCCTTTAAAAATTAGGGTCTCTATGTCAATTGATTTTTTCAATATTTAAAATACTTTTGGAAAAACATTGGGCTTCTTGTTTCACCTCATATCCAGCACTGTAATTAGATGGTAGCATAAACTCCAGCTATTTGCAGTCACAGAGGCTGGGATATATGACATATAATAGGAAGCATAAAGAAGAAACCAAAAAGCAGAGCTCTGTAAAAGTCTGAGTTTTCTTTAGGTTCTTTTCCTTTTCTAGTGGCCAAACCCACTGTTTGGCCAATTCCTGTCCCATAACATCACTTCTGGTGGCAGAAGTAAAGGATGAAGTGCACTGATATTGATGTTTTCTTCCAGCTGTGCAACCACAAGACCTAAACACATTTTTAAACACTGATTATCCATTCAGGAAATTCCTGCTTCCACCATCCCACGTGCCTTAATTTCTTTTACTAAATCAGACCACCAGGCCATGTCCAACTGAGCAGCTTTTCTTTTCAGAACTTCTGAGAAAGCATAAGGACATAGATCTTGATGAGGTCTCAGAACAGAAAGTTCAGTCTCTGCTATCACAGATGGCCACAGATGGTAACATAAATAGATCATGTTTGACTGCATTGTACCATACTGTAGTGATAATGTAGTTATCGTTCTTTTAATCACAGCTCCTGCTGTATGACAAGCAATCTTAAAACCCTTTTTCTAACACCAACCCTAAGGTCATTAATTTGTTCACCATATTCCAAATAAAACAAGCTGTGATGGTTACCTTTGGTTAATTCACGTTAAATTTGTGAACAGGACTTGCATTCTGGTAGCCTTCATTCCCCTTTGGCACTGTGAAGGTGCTCATAAAGCAGGTTCTCCACATCACCCACCTACACTCACAGCTCACATAGTCTGGTTTCGGTGCTTTTTTCTTAATACTAGTCAACCACACTTCTTTACAATGCTCTGCATGAGATCAAAACCCCCTACAACAAAACAAATACTTATTATTTCTACTGGAAGGGTCTCTTCAAATGTACTTGTCCTTTATCCAAGTGCATGGTGTTGGTGGCACATAACTAAGCAAAATAGATTTTTTCTTTTGCTCAGCTAATAAGCTATATGGTTATGTCAGAAAAAAAAAAAAAAAAAAAAAAAAAAAAGTTATCAGTCCCTAGCTACATAAGCTTGTAGTTTACATTATTAGACTGCATCTTGTTTCTGCTTCTGAAAATCTCAACATTATCCAGGTTCATTACAAATTTGAATTTTCATTTTCATTCTATTAACAGTAGACCACCCTTGTGATTGACAAATTCTATTTTTTGTAACTAAGAAACTAAGTTGAATATTAAGATCTAACCAAGTATTTAAAAGTCTGCTAGAAGCTTTTTACAATAACTTTTTTTTTTTTTTCAGACCTCTATCTATCAGACCTCTATCTACTACAATTTCATCCTAAAAGCACATTTCATCATGTACCTTGCAGTTCTTGTACTGTCAAGTTTTTGTTATGTTAGGATCTGTTAGGTTGATTCTGGCACAACAGAGACTTCCTGTATAGAAAGCCTTGCAAATTCAGTAGCAAATTAAGTTTAAGGAAACAACAGCCTGACAAAAACTTGTATCAGAATACAATAACTGAAGAAAACAAGTACTTTATGTGTTTAGGAGGAAATTTAGATGATGAAGATGGAAGACCAATGTTGAAAACAGCAGGTACAAAAGATTTTCTTATTGTGCTTGGAGACCTTGTATTTTATTTTGCTTTTTTTCCTTGTGTCAGCTGGTAGAAATACAGCCACCAGTTCTGCTAACAAGTGTGAGAAGGATTCCTTCAGACACTGCAGGCATGAGTTTACATTACTGAAGATTCAGCTTTAAGTGCTTGACATTGTCCTTTGTCTTGATCAAGACAAGAAACATGCTTTGAATATCTTCCTGGTGGCTGGTTAAAAATAAAAAATAAAATAAAATAAAATAAAATAAAGCCACAGAAGTAAAACTCACATGTAACACATTATTTTCATGGTTTGTATCCTCTGTGAATCCAGGGATACTCCAGAAATTATGGGTTTTGATGGCTGCATATTTTCCTATCCATACTAAAAATTAATATTATATCATTTTGAATGCTTTACAATAATAAGAGGGTAGAGTAGCTTTCTCTGAACAGTATATGATTGTTCAAGATATTTCTACTTGTTTTAGTGGTCACCACAAATTATGCACAGAAAAAAAATCTTAACTTTTAGTGGTTAATAAACGACTTCAGCCTAGAAGACCCTCTGGCCAAGCAAAGCAATAGCTGAGGTTTGCTGCAGTGTGGTGAGCAAAGCATCCTGAAACTCAAGTTGCTGCTTTGCAGTTTTCTTATTGCATATGATGGTTTCCAATAACCAATTATCTTTTGAAGGATTTCTTTCTTATTTGCTATAACCTTTCTAAATAACTACTGTTTGCTGTCTGAAAAATGGATTCAAGGCTTCTTTTTTCCTGCCTTATTTCCCCATAAAATAGGAATATGAAATATGTATTTGAATTTC
This sequence comes from Heteronetta atricapilla, assembly GCA_011075105.1. Taxonomy (NCBI): domain Eukaryota; kingdom Metazoa; phylum Chordata; class Aves; order Anseriformes; family Anatidae; genus Heteronetta; species Heteronetta atricapilla. Next base: position 83,885,007 of record CM021733.1, read on the forward strand.
TTGTTTCTAATCAACCAGTCTCTAAATACTCTAAACACATTAAGTTAGTCAGCTTCTTTGAAAAATATTAAAAAAAAAAAAAAAAAAAAAAAAAGATAGGCTTTTTTCCTTTATTTTTGGATTTTCCTTTGGAATGGGCCTCTTCAGACTGAGTGTTTCTAATTAAGGAAATTGTGGAACATTACTAAGGTAGTGAACAACTAATAAATCCCCAAAAGCAGGAGAATAAAGCTATATATAACCTGCTTATAATGTAAAAGTAAATATTTTGTCTAACAATACACTTTTCCATGCTCATAACACTGCACACCTCTAAACTCATAGGTAACGCAGCATTCAGAAACAGGTGGTTCCCCTGAGTAGCTCAAAAACCCATACAAAAATGGGAGAAGTTTGACTCTCCCTACTCAACAATAAATTAGAGAACTTCGATCGTATAGAGAATGGTAATTCTTTGTAACTTTTGAAACTATAGAATTTAATAATTTTCTTCATATTTTCTTCACTTAGTGCTGTCACGCTTATTTATATGTGAAAGCATTTTCTTAATATTCTGAATATAGACAGTGATTAAATACATAAAGATTAGAGGATTCTGCCTCAAAGGAAATTAGGTTTCTCAATTTTAGTTTAACCAAGCAGAATTTCTCTAAAGGGAAGTTGTTAAAATGGACTTTGAAATACAACATTGATTAAGTCATCTTAGAATAAATCTGGATTGCTTATTCTGTATTAGTTACAAGGTTCTTGGCTCATCTGAAGCGTTCTCAAAACATGTTCAAGATAAATTGCTTCTCTGAAGCATTCTGAATAAATGGGAATAATTTGCTTACTCAACAAACAGCAATATATGGTGTTACAAATGGTATTTTCAAAGGCGGTTTCTATTCTTTCACTTCCGCCCTGTGGGATTGAACACAGCATAACTCCATCAATATATTTATTAGCATATAATTGCATAAATTCTACCAACATCAATGTGGTACTTAGGAACATGGTTTAGTGGGTAATATTGACAGTAGAGGGATGGTTGGAGCAGATGATCTTGGAGGTCTTTTCTAACCTTAATGATTTTATGATTCTAAAATTCTATATATTGTGGTTGACTCAGACATGCGTACTGCAGACTTGACGTCTACCACACACATAAGAATATTTAACATTAGTTTATATATATATATATATATATATTTGGTATTTTTCTCAGCAAACTAGCATCATAAATCTGTTAGTTAACTGCAAAAAAAAAAAAAAAAAAAAAAAAAAGGAGAAAGAAAATAGTTCATAACAACATGTGGCCACTGCACAAAATGTACCTGGGCACATTCTTCAGGATTCTTGCTAAGATAACACTGAAATCTTGCACCACAATGCTAGTGAAAGGAATATCTGTCTGCAACATAGTCTTCACCAAGATTTTTGTTTAACTTTTTGTTGGTAGTAATTTCACATACAGACTTGATGACTGATTTTACTTATTTTTTAATTGAAATTACTGATTTCTTTGTCAATCTGTTGCAAGGGAAAAAAATCCATAATCAATATAATTTTTCAGATAATTCTGTTTTGCTGTGCAAGGGATACTTCTCCCATTATAAAAACAAAAACACACAATTCAGATTTTTCTAGCCATTCATAAAGACATAAACCTAGCATCGCCAAGTTTTATATATAGTTAGAAGTCCTCAGCTCCAAGGTATGACAGCTATGAAATCTATTAACAAATGCTTTATGTCAGATATATTTGCAGTAAGTTCTAACATAAATATATTTATTTCTTATTTTTTTAAGGAATACAAAACTTTTAATGAAACTTGAGAAAAGCTAGAAAAGGGATGGGATCTAAGCCCTGTAAAACTCTAAAAACACATGAAATGCCACTTCAGAATGTCATTTTACAAAAAGGGCAAATCACCTTTATTTTAAAGGAGAAAAAAAAAAAGGCAAAAAATCTTCACTATATTACCAGTATTTCTAGGCAGTTTGGTACATGCTGAGGAAAAACATTTAGCAAGTTGACACAAGTTTTATAATCTTTTCAGCCTTGTAATGTCTACACTGTAAACTCAAAGCCTTTTCGCTTTCTCCCACAATTCATTCTCTCTGTGACCACTTATTATTATTTTGACAGCCTCATAGGAGCTGATAGCTCAAAGAGGCCATAGCCAGATCAGCATGATACTGCCCTATGCCAGGCAAATGAGGTATTCTTGAGGATTGCTTTTATTACCGCTTTGGGTAGACAGCCCTACGAGACTAATGCTGTAGCTGAGAACTAGCAAACATTGCAGGCCCTAGCACCCAAACACCAACTTAAAAACTACCCACTATTTTTGGAAGCAAGTGAAAAATAACTCTCAGGACAGACCTCACTCACTTTTTCAGACGGTCATTCCTGATGTTGACACAGCCACATATGACTACATCTAAGCTTCTGGTTTCCAATCTGTTTCAGCTCAGGTATACCTCCTTTTCAAGCTCAATTTATTTTTCTCTCCAAATTTTATCAATACACACCACAAGACCATCTACTTGGAGTAGATCTTCTACTTCACTGATAATTAGCTGCTGAAGAACTTTGACTGCACCTGACCGTACGTGAAGGCATGTACTCATGTCTGCTAGAAGGCCTAATACTCCTTCTCCAGAAGGAATACACACACTCCAAATGACCTCCCTGCACTGTCATCCTCCAGATACTTTGGCAAGCTGTGTAATTTCCAATCCCCTCCCTACACATCTTCTCTCACTCTGAGTAAATCAGAAAAAAAAATCTGCCTCTAGGAATCCCTGCAGTTACAGTACACCCACTTTATCATCCTAAATATTGTATTTGTTTCTAAAGAATTACTCAGGCTCTTTACACATACCAAGAAAAACTTCCTGCCTGGAGTTGTTTTAAAATGTTTTACAACTTTTTTTTTTCCTGTAGCCATTTTTGGGAAGTTACAATGGTTTCACCTTATGTAATAAAGCATACCCTAAACTAACATAGGTTCTGCAGAAGCTTCTAAAAACCCTTTATGGATTTTGTCTAAAAACACCGAATGAGATATTGTAAAGACAGAGTACAGTCACACTGAAAGATATGCTAAAATCCTAATACATTTAGTACTTAAACCATACTAAAAATATAACTATATTCCTCTGAAAAATTCGCCTCTGGCAAAAGCAGAGTTATCCACAAAGACATAAATTATGTCTATATTATAAAAACGTTGAATACATAAATCCATCATCTTCATTCTATTAAGTTGTCTACATGCTGCTACAGCAATAGGATAACCCCTACTGAGCATTCTTGGGAAAAAAAAAAAAAAAAATCCTACACACCAGGGGAACCATAAACATAAATCACAGGGGTCAAGAACTTTTTTTCTTGTCAGTTGGTCAAAAAATCTTGCTCTCTTTCACTAGTTTCCTAAGTAGAGTTGAAGAAATCATAGAATCACTAAGGTTGGAAAAGACCTTCAAGATCATCTGGTCCAACCATCACCCTACTACCAATGTCAGCCACTAAACCATGATCAGTCCTGATGATCTGAAAATCAAGTGGAGTTCTCTGAACTCTGCCCTTCCAAGAAATAGGTGGTGCTAGGGAAAAGACCACCCCCTATGTGGTATGCAAAAAGTACAGCTTGCATTTCTCACTCTGGCTGGCAGCAGAAAAGTAGGTATCTGTTGCAGAGGGAAATCAGTGGGATTTTGAAAGTGAATTTTCAAAATCTCAACCAGAAGCCTATTTGCTACCTACATCCTGTATAGGCTAGTTAATGACATGTCCCAAATCCTGACATGAATTAAAAATTAAAAAAAATAATAATAATAATACTAAATTTTAAAAAGGTTAATATTGGAAAGAGGAGCATTCTCCCCAAGGCACCCCAAAAGAAGAAGTGCCACCGAACCAGGAAGCAAGTGTGAGTAGGGCACTTCTGCTCCATGTCTCATCTTGGGGTCCGGAGCTCCTGAACTCCGATTCCTCCTCATATATACATTTTATCCAATGGCTGTGAACACAAAATAAAGCAGACCAGGAAAGAGATTCAGATTTTCAATCAAGAATGGCACTTTTGTCAGAAATTCCATCTGGAAAGACAGAACTCCTGCCTGACAGACTGTCTGCTAAAACTGCAAAAAGATATGATGATTTTCTGACAGAACATTTTGTCAAAGAATCTACAGCCAGTCTAAATATAGAGGCATTTCTTCTTTTTTGCTAAAAGAAGAAAGGATTGCATGTAATTAGCTTCCTGCCTGACCGCAATAACAGGTTTGGAGGGACTGTGTACAAGCAGCCCCAAAAGAATCGAACAGGATGGTCATTCATCCTCCAGGTCCCAAGTGATTTTCATCTGTCATCTTCTTTCCCTACCATTATTTCATTGGAAATAGCTACAACTTAGAGATGCATTCAATTATAAGAGTCTGCACATCTTTCCCAGTTCATTTTAAAGAAAAATAATGAAACTTTATTAGGCAAAGAGAGAGATACTTTATATTTCTACTTGAGTATTTCATAAAAGAAATGTGATGCTTGTTTCTCTTGAATAACACCAGTCAATGCTAGCCACCCAAGGGGCCTTCCAGGATTTAATTACAGAAACTTGGGCTTGCAGATAACTTATTTTCTGTGACAATGCTGCACAGTATAAGTTTAACTGTACTCAGAGCAGCAGCCAATCTTAAAATACTTTAGGATTCATCCATTTCAGCTGTCCAACAAAAGCATGGAGCTTTCACATTATAATGTGGGAGTTAAGCAGCGGGTTTTTGTTCTTTTTTTTTTCCCCTTAAGTTTTTACAGGAACACCACGTGAGTTGTCTTTGGACTCATAAACCCAAAAGCTTTTTCTTGTATGCTTTTTAGATTACACTGTTACTAGCATTTCTGCCTCCCTGATGGAATATCTTAGGTCTGAGGTTTCATGATTCAATGCAATTATATCATAAAAACTGAAAGTTAAAACAATTCATTTACACATACATTTATGTTACTCCAAAGATTTTGTAAGCTGAGATCAGATTATAAAGCATGTGGAACTAGACCTGTGTGTTTCAGCTTCAGCTGACAGATGATTCACATTCAGTAAACTGCTTCAAAATAAAGATGACTGAACTCCATTTTAGAGTTTGTGTTTTTTAAAATCATAAGTTTATACCTAATGTATTTTTTACACTTAATTAATTACATTTGGCAAAAGTACAAATGTAGCCCATGAAGTTTCCTTTGTATTATTCAAAACTGTTCTTGACTGTAGAAACCTATGAGCAGCTACATAGAGGAAAATTTTTACTTTCATTTAAAAAGTAGCATACAGAGTTTCAGATACAATACTACAATTAATACCATAAGATTTACATATGGAAAACTTAGGTTTCAGATTTACAATGTATCGCTCAGTATTTTTAAAAATAAAAAATATATGTTTTTTCTGAACAGATAGTGTTGTTTCTAATACATTCTTTTTTATCTATAGAATTATTTTCAACCATAGAAAATGATAAATGATAAACAGGTCAATTCAGTGAAGAAAGACTGTATTTTAAGTTACTGTTCTGTATTTCAGTTCTGCATTAATATTCTGTCATCTACCGTAAAAAGAAAATCTCATGCTATGAAACAGGCATGAGAATGGCTTTCAAAATTTAAAGCCATAGTACTACTGCAAGCTACAGCACATGCAAGCAATTAGCTCAAATTGCAAACATCTTAGGCTGTGTTTATAGAAAATAAAGCTTTAAAAATACTGATTTGAAATGGTGATACTTTGCAAATATGCTTGTATACATAAAGAGAATTAGAGGTAATTTATTATGTTTACTATCAAGCTATGTAATGGAATATACTATGATGTAACAGCAAAAGCATTTTTTTCTGTTGAACATAATTTTGCAATTGTTACTAATATTTACATAGAAAGACAACCTGAATTCTTTCATTCTAATATTCATTAATTACCATTCTGAATCTTTTATATTATGCAAACAAAAAGGTTGGCTCTAAAATGTCAGAAGAGGTTAATGTTGTGTAGAGATTAGAAACACCAGTACCCTGAGCTGTGAAACGCTTTCAATGTTTTCTTAAAACTCTCACACCTCAGTGAGAGATGATAGCAACAAACACAGCAAAGAATTGTATTTTCAAAAGTTACAGTAACTGGAAATTGCAGAAAGTCTATCAGAGGTTGGTACTTAATATTTCATAAGGAATTGATCCCCTTTGGACTACAGAATGGATAATATTATTGGATATGACTTCTGTTGAAGTCTGAAACTGTAAACATAGGCAACAGGGTTTTTGTTTTGTTTTGTTTGTTTGTTTTTTATGAAAGAAACCATACCACAAATTAAACACACTGAACTTCCTTAGTTGCATTTATTTTACTGATCAAACATCCTACAGTCCACTAAATTGTGGACTTAAACCAAAGAACATTTCATTTGTAGAACACTTCCCCAGTTTGTTTTAGAGGGATTCAGCCCTATTGCACTAAGGCAGGACAAGCATCCACATTATCAAATGTTACTGTTTCAGGGACATCAGGTCAAAAACTGTAAAAGGCACCTGATTTAGCTTTATACTTACAGCAACTCAACTTGCTGGAATACAGTGACCAGTCCTTGGACTGCTTGTCTGGAAGACAGCACCTGAAAAAGTGACCTGAAAACTTGCTCCATTCGTCACAAGTCTGTTGTGATTAAATCAATTTGGTGTGCACTCTTCCATATTTATTTTTAATGTGAAGTAGCAAAAACATTCTACTCACTCTCAACACAAGACTTAGAACTCCACTTTGTCCAGAATATATTTTAAGACAACGTGCACCTCAGTGACTAGCAAAGCTCCTCAGTTTGACTTCTAGATTTATGTTTGTGCTTTATTTCTACTTCACTGCTGTACGAACTGAGAAGAAAAACATCCAGCTAGCAAAGTGACATGTGGTAGCATATGGGTGGCTTCTGAGGAGGCTCACTCAGTGTGCCACAGCTGTGGGTGCCTTACCTACACTCTGATGACCACTTTTAAGGTAAGCAAGAGGCCAGATGGACCCAATTTAACTTCAGGCTTTGGTGCTGGGACTCAGGGAGGGCCTGTGCAAGCACCTGGCCTGGCCTTGCTGAGGTGGCATTGCTGGGGACAGCGATGGTCCCCCCAGCACCTGAGTACCATAGTACCATACAGCAACCAGCCAGTTACGTCAGTGGCACATACAAGGCCCTGAGGTCACAAAACAGGAACTTCACCCCCCCCACACACTTTGGCAGTTTAGAAACCTGAAAGCAGCTTCTGTTACTCAGAAGCCACCGTTTAAGTTTGCACTGCTGTGAACATTACCTAGAGGGGAACAGCAGCTGCTGTAGCTGAAATGTTACCTGACAGAATTTCAGAATGCCCTTTGGACAGTGAGATATTTCATTTAAAACTGTTTCAACAAAGCATCCCAGAACAGTCCATTGGGGTCGGCAGTCTGAGAGTCAGCAACCCATTTAAGCCATTTGTTGGAGATCTCCTCACACCATGTGCACCATGGAGATCTCCTCATGTCCTGTGGGAGCAGGGGGGCACCTGCACAGGCACCTCAGGCCCCTGGGACATTGGCACCACCAAGATTTCTGCTTTTCGACTGGAGAGGGAGCTTAAAGCAGCAAAACTGCTGGGTTCCAGCACAACTTCACTTAAAACTGACCCAGGCAGTTGTCATGTCAAGAAATAATAAAATCAAAAATTCAGTGTTATTTAGAATATATATTTTTTTTGAAGTTTGGAGTTGATATATATATATATCAACTCCAAACTTCAGCTATTCAAGCCATAACGAATATTAGTAAGCTGCAAAATTAGGAGGCTTTTTATTTATTTATTTTTCCTATGTACAGCCCTAGCCGTCCTGACGGCTCCTTACTTAATGAAGTGATATCTTTATTTCTCATATAGCACAATAAATCAATATATGCTGGTAGATATCATTTCAGAGCACGTCCTAAATTGAAAGAGCCACTTCAGAACAGGAAAAAAACTATCCGGCCAAAAGACTGTAAACCACCAGTACTAAAAATTCCCATATGCCTGCAGTGTAAACAAAGTATAAAAATACTTATGTGGTATTGAAATGTTCACAAGTTTATACCACTGTCACATACTTGACTATCAGCATGCTTATCTGCACAGCCACATCTTTAACAGATTTGATTTATATCAAAGATCACATTTTTTCCCTGTTCTCTAGTGTCAGGCTCTGGCTCCAACACTTTACCATTTCATGACCTTGCTCTGTTCCTGGATGAAGTGAATCTACCTTGGATTAACAGCATCACTCAGTTTAAAACTAACTTAAATACCCAATTTTTACATCTGAAAATCCTAGTTCCATAAATACATAGCACTCCTGAGCTGACAAGAAATTTCCTTTCCTTTAATATGCCAGGGTGAAGAATCGCACAAGAGACATGAGTAAGTGGTAGCTCACCATTTCCCAGCTACAGAATCAAAAGCTTCAGTGGTTCCAACCAGCTCGGGTGTTTTGCTCTGCAAAGTCTGAATCAGCTTTTCCAAAAAAAAGTGAGTCTTTAGAAGCTACAGTACACGAACAAATCAAACCACCAAAAGCAAATGCAGAGCAGATTATTTCACATACATTGATTTTCAAAAATTCACATACAAAATATCATTCCCAAAAGTCTGCTGAATACTGCTCACACTTAGCAGTTTGGATTTTATGAGCAATGATTACAAAGAAAAAAAAAAAAAAACATTAACAGCCTTTATATTTACCCCTATATTATTTTCCAGAAGAATGTATTTTTACATTCAGGAAAAATATATATTAAAATATGATGAAGAATTCAGATTCCTAATAAAGAAAAAAATTTGAAAGTCCAAAAAATTGTCCACATAATTAAAGAATTATAAGCATATTAAATAACTTTCTATAACAAACTATTTCTGTGAAAAAGCCCAATAGATGTGAAAGAATACCCCTTAACAGAATATATATTTTGCTGATGTAGTCCTCTTCCAATTTTAATCACAATCCATAAATATTTTTGTGCATACAACATACATAGTCTCTGTATATGAGACAGAGATAGTAAATCAAGGGCAGAGGCAGTTTTATATCATAGTTTCAATTGCATTTATTTATTCAGCACCCTGTTTTGTTGTTCTTTATATGCTTGTCACCCAGAATTAATGTTATCTGTCCTTTACAGTACTATCAATTTGATTCTGTCCCTTTTTTTCTTTTAATGAATTCTGAACTTTGCAAACGCTCCTGAGTTCTGCTGAACTCAGTTCTCCTGTTGGACTCTGTTCTCAATTCCAATACTATTTTTTTCCAGTAGTATCAGTGAGAGAATCTTAAGTATTGAACTAATACCCTTTTTACCCCTGCGGCTGACACTCTACTTAAAAGTAATTGCATTGCACAGAAATTCAGATTTCTGAGTCATTGGTTCAGGATATCTGAAAACTCAGGCATCTACCGAATGTACCAGACTGTTTGAGCTCACATTTTTAATGTATTCCTTACAGACAGGTAAAGAATTCAAGAGTAGCTTTATAACTTCATTTCATAACATGTCATTTCAGCTATAGCATTACACTAAACCAGTCACATTTTGACAGACCTATTTCAGTTGTCTCAGGAATTAAAACACAAGAAATTAACATTTAGTTCATTTTCAGAACTTTTAATTCCTACATTTCCCAGTTGCATTGTGAAAAAAAAAAAAAAAAAAGCCTATTCCTCCTGAATGATTTCAAAGCTTGTCAGTCATTAAGAGTAATGTCTAAAAAGGTATGCTATTGCTTCTGTGGGAATTATTTAAGGATTTGATTTGGTTTGGTTTAGTTTACATAAACTTTCCACAGAATATTTGCTATTAAAGAGTAAAGGGCTACTTTTGTAGTCATCCTCAGAAATAATAATAATAATAATAATATAAGCCTTTAATTTCTCCTTTCCACTGACCCACTGATACACTTGCAAAGTGCTCCTACAAGCCAGTGAGCAGTAAAACTAAGACTTCTAGATACTAGGAATCTATATCTTGCTTGATCAAGTAGAATACAGCTTTTCTGAAGATGCTATGGTACACTGAAAAATAAACAAACAAAAACCTTTGACTGTTTTGGTTCCATAAATCCTATTCACACACTAACATTTGAGAGCATTTTCCCCCACAGATATTTATAGCTGTGAATCCCTATTTTATAACTATATAGAGGTACATAGATACATTCAAAGGTGTGTATATATATAGATATATATTCAAAGGGTAGCTGTTCTTGTTTCATTCTCTTCAACATTTTATTAAAATTTTTCGTATTACACTGCCATTCTTAATCACTGTGGAAGTGATTAAGAATTTTGCGCTGAGGTTGCCCTGAGGTTGCGCAAAATTCTTAATCACTTCCACAGTTTAAAACTGATTTTCTCCATATCTAGCCCTTCAGAGGCAGTCATGTTAATCGCACTTCTCAATGCTTTCCTTACTTTATTCAAGATTTTGATGGTATCCAAAGTATAAAACTGTCCTTTGGAATAACCCAATAGTCCTCCTTTATTTGGCACTTAATGCCTACTCTGAAAATGATTTCTTTGACTCTAAATTGATGAATGTTTCCAAAACAAGTGCTAATTACAAGGAGTTTACTACCAACATGTTTCCTTTCACCAATAAAACTGAGAAAAATACTTCTGAAAACACTGTGCTGTCTTTTAAATGTTTATGAATTGTCTGAGCCGATGATATTATCACTTCTTACGGAAAATAAGATTTTCAGCATGTAATTGTTACCAGGCACAGAATTTATAGGTCATCCTTTATGCATAATGTGATTTATTTTGTGCTGCCTGTTACTCATCATCTCTACAAGTGGAATTTCTCTCTTAACATTAGTCTAAGTCAGGCATCTTCAGGAACCTACCAAAAATTTTTGGGTAGGAAATAAGATACAGCAGAGACTATATAGCCTCTATGTGTGCCAATCTATCTATTTTAGAAAAGGGTCAGCTATTCTTTGAAAAGCTTTAGTTTCTTTGTTTTACATATAATAGAGAAAATAAAATGAGACAAACCTTAATTGATTAAATCTCTGACAACGGAGTATGTATTAAGAAACTGTTCACTGTACAACTTTAAACTATCATTTCCCTTTGGAGAACATTCATATTCAAGCACATGTTGCATATGAATATTAAATATTCACAAATGTAATCGATTCAATATTGGTTAGAATGTTACTAAACAAACAATTTTATTTCCATTTTCTAAAGTAATTCACAATAAGCAAACACACCAATACATCCACATATCTCTGATCTGAACTATATAGAGGTCACATGCAGTTATAATTTGTAAGTGAAGTTAGCGAGCTTTGTACAACTTTGAAAGTTTAAAGAATTTATTTTCAGTTGTTGACATTGTTATTGATTACATCGATGCAGAGTCAGTGGCAGCAGAGCTCAGTTATACAGTAATTCAATACAGCTACACAGGCACTGTTGATGAGCACCAACGTAAAGCAGCAGTCTCAGCAAGATCGGTTATCTGCTTGCCGATATTGCCAAGGCTGGCAGACTTATTCTGCATTCTAAATCACAGCACCTTTGTGACTGGGAGAAGCATTTTGTGCTGCATTTTGCAAAACCCCTCACAGACAGCACTTGCTTAATCTGCAATTCATCTGAAGACAATAGCGAGTTTACTTGCAATTTCACAACACTCCTCTAATTATTTTTATGGCTCCAAGTTAAAAACAAAGCAGTTGACCATTAACAGTTTTCCTTAGACCACTTTAAATATTTTCTTTTAAATATGACCATATGATTGCTTTCCTTCCAAAGAACATTTGAAAAGGCTGCTGAAATTAGCAAGTAGTGTGTTAACAAAATTAAGCAAGGTACATTCAAAACAAATAGTAAGAAAATGAAGTCAAGCCAAAATTTAATTCTGTAACATGACCACATAACTTGACAATGAGGAGATCTGAAAGGTTCTTCATCAAGTCCGTTGTCCCATAAATACTTATGAATCATCTGAGCAGATAACACGTCCCATAAAAACTAAGCAGTAACATTTCACCAAGGTATCTTCCAGTAAACCCAAACATAAACAGATTCAAACACTAAAACCCTATAGAAACTATTCAAGTCGGAAAAGCAGAAGATAAAGTGAAAGCCATGTGTCAACAGCTGCCAAGGCTTATCCAGCAGCAGGGAACTGATCAGGAGAGGTACGTACTAGTTATCCCCGCTAACAGATGAACACCCAGGCTGCAACACTGGACCTTCTGATGCTAATTATCCCCACACAAACACATTGCGGGCTTCCAAACTTTCCAAACTGAAATCCAGTTTTCTCTAAATCTGCCAACAATATACAAAACAGGAACCTAGGAGAGAAAATTTTCCAAATTTTCCTCAGTGAACTGTTCCATTTGTCCCTTTTCTAAGGCCAATTCTAGATGCCGCAAAGGAACGCATCGCCAAAAAGCTGCAGAGAGACGATGCACCCCTTTGGGATACTAAGCTTACCAGACTTCCAAAATAAATATCTTCCTTCTCTCAAAAACAATACATTGTTCACTTAGCTTATCTTTTCCAAATATCTCAAGCCGTCATTGCTTGAACCTTAAAGACATGTACATCAGGTGAATGTTTGAATAAAAACTCAATTGACCCATTTAACAAGACCAGATGAGAGGAAATTTGGGCACTGAGAAATGTTAACACTGCTTGGAGCAAAACCATCCCAGGCTCGAACGGTCACTGCAGCTTTTCAAGTTTACACAACAACTTTTTGCAGAAATCCTATTGTTAGTTTTCCTTTCTGCCCATTGTAAAATTCTAAATTAATTAGGAAAATTAATTATGTAAGAACAGACCTAAGCTACCATACTTTTGCCAATCCAGTCCATTCAGGTCACTGGGTACTACATAAACAAAATGCAGCCTGACCTTCAAGCTAAATCAGATGGCTGACACAAGGATGATTTTTTTTATTCTCTTAGACAGACTCTCTGGTAGCAGAGGAAGCTTTATAATAGCTGACTTCTTCTTCAAACCTAGTATCATTGAAAGAACAAGACAAAATATGGACGTGAGCTGTATAAAATATATTTAATTCATGGTCTTAGGAAGGACATGAAAGAGCATCCACCAAACTTAAAGCAGTCAGCATAATCTCAAATTCCTACATAGACAATGGAGCAAGCCATCCTAGATGCCATTTCCAAGAACATCATGGACCACAAGTTAGTTGGGAATGGCCAACACGAATTTAATAAGGGCAAACCTTGCCTGAACAGCTTGCATGCCAGGCAGCAACAGAGGCAGCTGATGGCAAACTGGGCTATATTTGCAAGTCCAAAATCAGTCTGGTTTTAAAGACTTTGCTTCAATGTCTTTCATGGTTTCACAAATCATATTCCTTACAGGACTTGAATGAAATACTTGTGGATTAGTTTTCAGCTAATGATTTTTCCTCAGTTCTCACTGCTCTTTCTTTTATACATTTGAACTTTACTTAGATTTTCATTAAAAAATAATTTAAAAAGCAGGAAAAGAAAATGTGTACACCAAAGCCTCACAGTTACATTTGTCTTTTTTTTTTTTTTGCTTTGAAAGAAGGTGTTAAAGAATCATAACAGATAAGCACCATTCATACTATATTAGTTCAAAAGAATAAAAGCCAAAAATAATTAGCATCAGCAAAGATTTCAGATTTTAAAAGAGTGAGCACAATGCATTCCTTGTGTTATTCCTCTGTACTGTACTAGGAACTCTGTAATATTCCATCATTACAAAGTGTGCTTGTGAAAGAATATAAAAATAGGCAAACAAAATAAAGACCAAAACACTCAAGCTCAGAACACACAGTGCACAAAGTACATTCCCATTGTATTTGCCCAGTCATTAGCTATCTGTTTGCACTGTATATGGGGAAGTGCAAAGTAAACTAGAAAGCTTGCTTGCGTAGTCACTGACATCAGCATTGTAGGGTTATTAGACACTGGACAGCCTTCTGCAAAGAGCTTTTACGATTTGAAACCTTTTGAAAATAACAGACCTGGATTTGCCGTGAGAACTGAGACAGTTCGAGCCTCTGTTGTCCCATTGTCCCGTTTTCCCTAATTAACACTCCTCGGCATGGCGGGCACGGTCCCAGACGCTACATGCCAGGGTGAACACTCATGTCTTCCACTAACGTAACATTCTTAATTTCAGTGTGTGACCATTTTAGACCCCTAAATATGGAGCACAGGATGATATATTTTTCTGTTAATAAAGAGCCATTACTTGCCTCCTCAGTCCATCCCCAAAGCATACAAAAATGGAAGAAAAAATGACCGAGGCTGCAAAAATGTCACCTAGATCTGTTAAAGATCTTCTAGAGAGCCGCAGCTCATGTTGCAAGGTGCAGATGAGAAAGTGGGGAAAAAGATTCAATAGGACCAGAAGAAACAGTAGCATGAACATGTCTTTTAGCCCCCAAAGAAACCATATAGGAATAATTCACTGTCATCCTTAGCACAGAACGCAGACATGACTGTAGTAGATTGGCTACACTAAACCTTGCTTTTTGCAAGTGTGATAATAAGAGAATAGTGCGAAGGCAGCATGCTTGCACACATCTTCCAAAAGTTAGTTTTTCCTATTATTTCTCATCTAAAAACTATTCAAATGGTATAGAAAAAAAAAATCACTTATATATGAAACTTAATGCTATGACTGTCGTGATTTTCCATGATCAAAGGATATAACTCATGTAACATAATCCAGCTTGAAATCTTGGGAAGAACAAAACTTCTTTCCTCCACCTTCAGAAAAAAAAATCTTTTTAGAGTTAAAAAAAAAAAAAATCTTTCATTTTGGAAGTACATCAAAAAATACTTATTTCACTGCTTACTTTCAAACTTCAAAATTGCCAGTAAGATCTGCAGCCATGTTTCTCCATTGTTTTCCCTTCCGATTTATGTATCCTAAGGTTCCAGAAAGCACACATGTTGCCACTTCATTCAGAGGAGGGAAAAAGGGCATGTTGCAATATGATTGCTTTTAATCACTTTAGCTGTAAAACCAAAATTAATAACAACTTTGAAAACTCTTTTTACCAGCCATCTTCCTCAAATGCTTTGCCTTTTTAATACACTTACTGCTAAAAATTCTGGCAAAATAAAAAGTGAACACAGATTAGAAAACTTTGCAACTGTCTGGGGAAAGCGATGATGAATGTGTAAACTCTTAAGTGATAGGGCTGCCCAGAATGCAGCCAGGAATTTGCCTCTATGCCTTTGCATAAACTGTCCGAGTGGTAAGGAATACAGCTATTGCACAACGCAGCCTTGTGCAAGCAAATTCTTAAGGCTCCAGCATTTGAAGTGGGTGTAAATGACAGTTCTTAAAGAAAACCATGGGTTTTCCTTCTAGCACTCAATAGCCATCAAAAGGGGGACAGTGGGTGGATAGAGTCTCTAATTTTTGTCCAAAATGATGCCTGCGTTATGCTCTCTCTATTCAAGTTAGCATACTGTAAACTTAAAGTCCAAAATGATTCCATTCAAGTCAATTGATTTATACCAGAGGTGACTTTAGTTTTAACATAAAAAGTGTTTTGTTTGTTTTCTGTTGTTGTTCTGGGGGCAGTATCAAGTTTGATACTTTGAACAACCTTTCTTGTTCTGTCAGATGCTGCTGGTAAAGTTGTGCTTTCCTTCTCATAAAGCAGATGCTTCCTATCATTCTCTATGGACAGATCACACTTGCACTGAAAAAAACTTTGAGCAATTTGAACACACTTTCTTCCCTTTGCTTGTGAGAAGTGTGAAAGTTGAGGAAATGTGTGTGTTTAATGCAGCCACCACAACTGAATGGCTTGCCACCAGCAAAACAACTTGCACGTCCAGTGCACAGCGAAACAGCAGCCTTCCCTAAGGCTGCGCCCGAGCTTTTAGGGCTTTTCAGCTTTTTTTTTTTTTTTTCCCTGATTGTTTCAGAGCTGAATTTTAAGTGCTTGCTTTCCCTGTGCTCCTGGCTGTGATACTGGAGTCGTTACTCAAGTATAGAACTAACCTAGACATTGGCCTTTCCATATTTCATGGTTTCTTTCAGCTCTGTTTTGAAACACTTCAATCGCTGGCACTATTTATATGTACATATATACCCATGCTACTCAAAATCCGTGCTATAAATACCTGAGCTACTCAACTATTGCAGAACCAGGACTGGATTAAGACTCACATTGTGCAAACCCTGAAAATGAGCACTTACCTCTGATTTCTCAGAGTGCCAAACAACTGGCACAGCAGCAAGCACTGGGCTACCACTGACCAAGGTCAGCACAATACCTATCAGCATGCAAACAGAGGACTGGGACCTCAGGCTTGCAATGAATCTTTTAATAGCACAAAAGGTTTTTCAAGTCTGATAAAACTGAATTACTTCCACGGGTGTAAGATCTAAGATGATCTTCGCCACATTTTCAGCAGAACTCCAGGCTAATGATTCAGAGCAGGATTAACAGTATGCAGAACCAAAGCCCGCAGTAAAACACTTGAACATTTGCAGATGAGCAGCATTTTTTTCCAGAACATATTTTAAAATATCAGTGAGGATTTATTTTTAATAGCATGAAAGACAGACATAATTTTTAATATTTTAAATGCTAATTAAATCAAAGCTGCCCAGTTATAATCTTGTACAGAGTATAAACCTCAGTAGGAATCCAAAACTTCATTTCATTTATAAAACTGTCTTAAGACATTCTGCAATTTTATTTAACTACTTGGCAGCGGTCAGATGAGTAAATGGACTTTCTTTTGCAATACGTGCTTGTGCAGTTAAAAATACACTTCACTCTGACCTCAGTGTCAGTTACTGACAGCGGCCTGCAAGTTTCAATAGCAGCTTTTCCCTCCTCCTTTCATTCAGACAACAGCATGTACAACCACAACTCACATCAGAAATTCACTTTTGCAGTGTCAAGCCGTCTGTCTGTAAATGCTTCTACAATAATAAATCTAGTATGTATCACTATAATTGTGGATGTGACATTAAAACAGATACATACTATTTTCATTGAAATTATTAGCAGCTGATCTTCTTATGCCACCTGGAGTGCATTTAGCTGAGAAGCAGCAATAATGAGTAATTATCCCCACCTTGGGATCAGAGTGGAGCTTTAATTATTTCTGCTTGCTTTTTATTAGACTGTTTGCACACACTAAACAGAAAATATTTTATAAATTTAACGTAAAAAAATATATATATTATACTATACAAAAGTATGATTTTATCACAGTGGTTATTCCACTGTCCAAGGAAGGTTATGTACATGGTAGAGAATATCACATCTGCATCTTTTAACTAAATCAACTCCTGAAGAAGTGATGTTTCTAATCACAGGAGGCCAACATCATGTACTCATACATCACAGAAGTCAAATAACTTTCTACAAGTCATTAAAAGGTGCACATCCCTGACATATGAAAAACTGAATTTAGAAGAAAGATGCCTGAAGCACAGTTTGGGATAATTCACAGCTATCCTTTTTAGCAAGGCATCCCATCCATTAATAAGGCTTGCTCTGGGGCAAGTTCAGCCCACAGGAGAGGAAAAAAAATCAGAGAGAAGGAAATGAAAAGTAATTTTTATTCCACATGTTAATTTTATTCTTATTTCAAAAGATATCCTCAATGAATTAAGTTAATGGATTTTTGTACATACTCACATAATACACTTGCAAGCCAAGTATCAATCTCTGTCCCTGGAAAGTCAAATTTGGCCATTTAATTTGTAAGCCATGAAACACACCACAGTTAACCATGAAAACACTGCTACCACTGAAGAAATAAAATAATCTGAAAGTTACAATCCATATTAAGAGAACCTTTTAAGCAACTTTTTTTTTAATTTATTTCCATAGCAGTCTTAATTTAAAAGATATTCTCAAGCTAATAAATAAAGGCACATACTTGCACACAAAAACTAATTCATTTTCAGTCACACGGTTATTAGTGCAGGGCTGCTGAAGGACCTCTGTGTAAAAGCCTGTTCTCTCTCACTTTCAAAAGGTACCTTGCAGATGCTTTCAGTTAGCCTGGGACAGCTTCTCTGAAGAATTTAGAAATGCTTGTCCTGCCGAAGTTAACTAAATGGCTTGCTGCTCTCAGTGGTCCAATTACCCTTGAGCAGGAAACTTCAATATAGATAAAAACCAGTTACTAATGTCACTGGCATTAAGCCATGATGCTTCTTCCCTTTTTCTTCCAACACTTTCCTGTGAAAATGTATCACTGTGATTACGTACTTTCTCTCTTATTTCTTCAACAGATGATTTATTGAATAGGAACGCTAAAAGGAAAAACTGGAAGATGTTTCAATTACCTTTTTCAAGTACCTGATAAACACTGTTTTTCAGGAATTAAAAGTTTGAAGAGAAAGAAGCCAGCAGTAATATTTCAGTAAGTTTCATGACAGAGGAAGATTTTTGTAACTCAGAACATATACTGAGGTAACCAAATACAGATCTCTTGCCATAACTACTTGTTCATGATAAATAAATAAATAAATAAATAAAATAAAAAAAAAAAAAAAAAAACAGACCCTTTTTTAAAGAAAGCTGCATAGGAGAAGGACTGAAAAATAAAGAAAACAGCATAGTCATACAAATGGCATTTAAGATAAAAGGTTAAAAAAAATAAAATGACTTTTTCTAATCCTCTACCAGAGGTAGGTCTACCAGACCCACCACAATTGCGGTATATTTTTCTGAGGGTTTTGTAATGTCTGTAAATGTACCTTGAGTTACTTTGTGTTACCTTGTATAAATTCCACCAAGGCAAGACCCATACTAATTAATTTACATTTTTGAAAGACTAATGGATAACGAATATCTGACTTTCTGCCTGTAATTCAAAAAGTAGGATTCCTTCTTTATGGAGCTTTTATCTTTGATGTGTGAGTGCAACTTTGAAATGAATCACACTGAAGAAATTTAAGTCTTCTAAAAAAAATATCACTACATTAGGACATTTATCTTGAGCTATATTAGTCCAAGTTACACTTTAATAGCTGGCTGCTAAATAACTTCATTTATCTCTTCTGTTATATAATAAGCTCTGGTTATTCTTGTCATATAAAATGCAAAGCCATACAAGATTTTGATATAACATTGCTGAAGTCAATGCAACTAGAGAAAGTATAAAATACATATAATATATAATGTTATATAAAAATATATTATATATAATATGAATATATAACATATTCTATATTATATTATTATTATAATATATAAAATCACCGTTCTAAAAGACCTAGCAACATTCCTTTTTTTTAATAATACTATTCATAGTACTGTAATGGTAGAGCACATCCTTGACATTTTCTTTGCACAAAGCCATTCTACTTTTCAGGGATTTATTTACGGTGTGGTAATTTGTTGGTGTCCAGCACAACTGATGTTACTGCTTAAACAAAAGGTGCAGGAATACAAACCCCTGTAGGTTTTGCTGCAAAGACCTCTAGCTTTCCAATACTACGCATGTGAAATCAATTAAAGAAAAAAATGAACAGGTGACGCCTAAGGTCCAGCCTCCCCTTCATACACTGACTTGTAAAAGCAATGAAATACTCAAAAGAGGCATTCAGAATGAAGCCTTAGTTCCACTGACTTCACTGCCTGGGCCTAGGTTTTCACCCTGGGTGAACTGGAGCCAAGCGTGCAGTGCCAGAGACACAATGGGGCGGGAGAGGATGCAGTGTCCACACGACGGCTCTGAAGTCTCAGCAGCCTGCATTTCCTACCACCTCCCTGCCTAAAATCTAGGCATTTTTGAACGTTACCTCTCACTGGGAGCCACATTTTATCTCTATTCCTTCCTCCCCTGCAATTCCCCTAATCTAGGACAGCCGCTTCTTTAAAAGGTAAGGGAGAAATGGTACGTTTTCCACCAAACGATGGGAGAGAGGGAAACACTTCTGCCCCCCCTGCTTCTGGCCAAGAAGATACTTACTCTCCTCAGACGTCAAAGTGACTGCACTGCCAGTCATTTGCTCATGCTTTGTGCTTCACCAGAAAGCAGTCGGGCGATCAGACCTCCACTTGCCGTAGCACGGACAAAAGGCACTTACTCAGTGATCACAGTGAGCAAAGTACTATTTTCAAGCCAATGTATCTTAGGAACAATTCCAGTTGCACAGATCAACTTTTCCAGAGTCAGAAACTTCCATATATAAAGAAAAGATGTGCTTGGCTCTCTGCAGAGAAACTTTTTTATTTTATTTTTTTTTTTTTTAGTTTCGAAGGGTGTTTCACTTCATGTGTTTTGTAAAATGCACACTTCAGTGTTTGGTACAGTGGAAGCAAACCTTCCTTCCTGACTCAGTCATGTCTAACATTAAATCCCCATCAAGTTTTGCTCCTTGAAAGAGAACTGCAAGTAAAATGACTCGTGGTGTACATGCCTACCATCTCATTTCCCACTTAGTTGTCCCCTGTTAAATGTGGTAACAGTAACAAACCTTTCCAGTAGGCTGAGGACAAATGCCTGCACTGCTACTGCTCCTCCAGTAAAGCTGCCTTTCAAAATCCCACTTCCATAGCAAACAGAGCGCAGCCACAGAAGCATCCCAGGCACTGCCTATACAGAGCCCATGAATCATGCTTGCAGCTAGGAGAGTAACTCTTGTTCATTCATTTCTGCTGCTGTTACTGTACACAACGCACCTCTCGCCAGCAGCCTACAGCATCATTGCAGACAAGGTCAGAGAACAGAGGGGCATGCTGAGCCCCTCTTCCTCTGTGGTGGTGTTCTTCCCATGCAACTGGAATTGGTGAATTTACTTTTCTCAGGAACCAATTCTCTGCTTACCTCTGCTCCTCACAAATTTTTAATTGCTTTGGTAGCTTTTTAATTGCTGTGTCCATCACTGTAATACAGGGCCACGTGCCCACTTAATTCAAAAAGCCTATTGGACAAAAAAAGGGATTCCACAAGTTCTTCCGCTGGTCCTATTTAAGCTCTTTCATGAAAATTGAGCACTGCCACAACTTATCCTACATCCAGATCTGAGACTTGGTAACTAATGGCAATAACAACCCCTAGCTAATTGGGCATTAATTGAATCTGTGTCTGTGCACTAGACAGCAGGCGGTTGCCTTCTCAAGGATGCAGCAGAAGCTGCTAGCCTAGGTTTTAAAGGCAGTAAAACTACAGCCCTCATTTTCCTCTCTGCCTTAAAGAACTTAAATGTAGCCAACAGCAACAGTATAAAATTCACAGCACTCTGGAAGGGCACAGAAGTGCCAAAGAGTTCAAGAGGCTCTTTTTACATCATCTCTTATGAATACATTCAGTACAGAACTGAAATAACTTGATCTTGTGTGCATACATGAAGTGCCAATACATACATGCTGTTTTACAGGCCTGTTATGTATTAATTAGAGCAAGACCCTAAGAAATCTAAAAATAAAAGTTCTTTTGTTCCTTTAAATGTAAGTATTAAAAAACCTTCAATGAGACGTGAATGTGAACGTTTCGATTTTTCTTCATTTTGTAGTGTATTTTTCCTCTCAGTTCTGCACAGATTTTTATATGCCACTGACTACTCTGCTCCAGTCATGCTGCTCTGAACTACACCCGTTGCTATAAGCTTGTCATCATCTAACCAGGTCATTTCTAATGACCATATGAAAGGCCAAGAAAATAAAAACCAATATGCTTCCATGAATCAACACTTTGCAACCCTAAACCTACCCACTAAAGTAAATTTTTTGAGCAAGAAAGACAAGCTGCTGAGTACTGGCACCAAAGTAAATTTGACATGCAACACAACTACAAAACTTCACGTTATTCTTTACCATGGCTTCCCCTTAGGACTTAAGTGGTGGTACCTGTGACTAATAAAGAGTTCTAGCATCCATGACAGTGTCTTGAGAAAGGATGCCAAAGGCAAGCAGCTTCAAGCACCCCAGAAGTCTTGTATAACTGTAACATACTGGAAGCTTGAAGAGAGCTCACTGCTGTGCTGTTACTGGGACTGCTGGGCATGACATCATAAACTGCTGTTTGACAGCGACTCGTAACTCATTCTGAATAAAAGATAATGCCAAACAAAATCATGCAAGTAAAACCCAGTATTGCTAGGTTTTCAAGCAGAGAGGTTAAATAACCTCTGAATTATTAATTATTTTGCAGGCTGGCCTCAATCCAGAGTCCTGCCACGGAATGTCTTTATCAGACTAGACTCAGAGTTTCAGAGCATTGTAAAGCCATTAAAATGAAAGTGTTTTGTTTGTTTGTTTTAACTAATTTGCAGTAAGAAACAAATTGGCAATTTAACACAGTATAATATAAATGTCTGCTCAGTAGCAGCTTTAACATTTACCTAAAATTACTACAGAATAGCTCATCACTTTGATGTGCTCCTAAAACATCATTAGTTATGTTTACATACCAGTTAAAACTGCTGATGCTACTGAACTCTAATATGCTATTAGAGGGGAAAAAAACATGTAAAAATACTACCACATCACAGAGGAGAAAACGCAAGACATACAGTCATGGAAAGGATTTTTGTTGCTTTTTTTTTTGCCCTCCCTCACTCTCTGGAGGGAAACCATCTCATTTCTATCAGCTCTGTGGGTTATCTGAAACGTATGGTTAGCATCACAATGGGGTTCTAATCAAAGCAGTCTGAATTAAAATTATATTTCTGCAAGTGCAAACTGTACATTAGAGTAAGTATAAACACAAAATATTTCCTTTCCCTTGAAGAACAATGTCTAACAGCTCGAGAGATTGACATGCAAAAAGCAGGGAGTGCACAGCAAAGAGAATTTTTCATTCTGCCTCAGTGGCCAGAGTTTTGGCCCCTCTCAGTATTAGCATATGGAAGGCCAAACACATTGTTTAAATTTATAAATCACACTGAGTGAACACAGATCCATCAGCAAGATGATGCTGGAGTTCAGCCTCAGGCATATGGACATTTGCATGCCAAATTAAATAGCAGAACATGGGAAAAGTGTCCTCAATGAATACACTAAGAGGGTACTTAACATTATACACTCTACTGATTAAGGAGAATCCAGCACTGAACTTGTTCAGCAGTCAAAACTGAACTTTCAGTTTAATTTCCCTGCACAGCTACCACTCTCCATATATTCTGCCACTTTACCACTATGTATTGTCCTGAGATAAACTGCCTGTGCCTGTCCAAAAATTTGCGTAAGAGATGGAAAAGCGTGCAGCTGCACACTTGCACATCCATCCAGTGCAGGAAAACCAGCTCAGACAGAAGACATCAAATAGGTTTTTGATGCATCTGGAAGAAATGCTGCCCCCTGCCTAACAACCAGCACAGCTGGAAACTGGACAGCTGCAACCATGTGTCAGGAGGGGGCCAATCGGCATCAGTGGCAAAAGCATTGATGTGAAAATAATTTAATTTTATATTATTTTAAAATAAATAACTCTACTGAAAGCATACAAGTTAATGCCAAAATTTGAAAACATTCCTCTCTCTGTTTAATGCTTTCATAAAATTGACCAATCTTGCTGGGTACTTTGTATCGTCAACGTTTGCAGGGACAGACTGGCAGGTCTAAATTAGCACGCGTCTGTCTTCGCTAGCCACTGCTTCACTCTGTGAACTGTGATCACATATCAGCAAAGTCACGTTCTCCCTGGAGAGTACTTCATTTAAAAATACAGGTACAGTAATGGTTTCTCTATGGATTTCCTGCAAAATGCTATGATGCTCAGACAAGCATCCTGAAAGCTTAGGAAACAATGTTACTATTTTTACTCACAGTTAAATAAAAGCACCAGTGGAAAAAGATGAGATTTAAATAGCTATTAAAATAGCTCAAATATTTTCAGCTATTTTAGTGTTAAGAACTGATTTAACAAGATTTCTCTATTATCTCTACAATACAAATTCAAGCATAACTGTTAAACTTTAATTATTTTTTCTCAATTCCAGAATTAAAAGCTGCTAACTGCACAACTTTATTGATATTTACTAATGAATCCCATACTGCAACACACTTCATTAAACTGTAATGATACTAAATAAAAATGCCTTTAAGAAGAAGTGCATACGGCTCGCAGTGTTGGACTAGAAAAAAGTAAATGACAAATCTATCCACACTTCTAAATCCATGCTTCAGCTGGAAGCTGTAGAAACTAAAGGATGGACATCTAGCCTCACTAATAGACCAATATTTACCTGAAATTCATTTCATCTGTAAAATACAGTGTGCACATTAATGTCTTTGATTAGCTTGTAATAACAGATAACACTCATATGTTAATGTCAATGTGCTTTTGTTTTTGGAGTGAAAAACAGCAGCAGAGCACAACACTTGCTGGTGTGTGTGCTCTACGAAGGCAGATAGATGTATTCACAGACACTGGGAAGAACTACCCAAAGCTTCACTGGTGGCTTTGCTCTCTCACTTATTAAAGACTCATAATGAGGTAAGGCTTATCATCTCTATGGAAACTTCCTATGGAAAACCTATGGAAACTTCCAAGTAACTGTCTCATCCTTGCTTCCACCTCTCTAGAGAAGGAAAAAAAAAAAAAAAAAAAAAAAAAAAAACAAACCTTTAACTCTCACCAGTGGCTGGGAAAAGCTTACTGCAAGCCATAGTTTTTAGACAGCATGGACCCAAAAACCAGGTAGGCAGTGCACACTTTCCCTGGGTGGGAACCCTTGTCTGAATGAGCATGAGGGGGATTCAAGCCTGAGTTACTCATTTGCCAGCAGTGCACGTGGGTGGTGGGGTTGTTTTGTGTTGTCTCATACAGTAAATGAGACTGTGCCCTAAAAAACAAGAGGGGCATAAGAAAACCCAAAATCTTAGTGCATGTGCTCACTCTTGCATGGATGTTTCTAGGATTTTTTTTCACATAAGTTTAAGAAACTTTGAGCCAAGATGCAGTCAAATAAGACATGATTATGATTAAATTATGACTAAATATTTTCTGCCCAACTTCCATTTACTTTGTTGTGTTCATTCCAGCTTTTATTTATATTTTATACCAACTTTTATGGATTGTGATTCCTACTACAGTGACTAAAAGCATGAAAGTGGCAAACTAAATTATGTGGGATAGTAAATGAAGCACTAGACTGCCTATTTCAATTCTCTCAATTTTACTGTCTATTTTGATTGCATCAAAGCAAAGATTAAAAAGATTTAATCTGTCTCTCAAATATTTTGGAGTACTACATTGCAATCACCTGTTCTAAGAACTACAAAAAGCCATGGAAGATGTCACAGCTTCATTGGGAAAAGCCATCTTAACTTCAGAGTATGGGGAAAATGAAGTAATGGAACCTTTTGGAATATCTAAACCACCCAAATTCTGAAGACATATCATGAAGTCGTATTAGAACTGATTCAGTTCAAAGATTCTGCAAGTGCAATGTTGGGAAGGCAACTTCTTTTTATTTTTTGCTATGATTCTGTAAAATACTGAAAAAAGACAGTTCCCATCTAATTGGGCTATTTTATTTTAAATATTCATATTGATGAAGTTAATGAACTGTTCTTTATTCTTGTTGTTCAAGCTTTTTTGTTTTCACAAGCTCTTCCTACTGTAGCTTGCTGGAATAAAATTGCTCTGAAGCAGTTGCAGCTTTGAAATGTATTCCTAGACATATTGACTTTTCTTTTTCCTGAAATACATCTCACAGAAATAGCTCATGTAACAGTTTCTCCTAATGTTACACAGTAGAAGGAAATTACCCTGCTTAGAGCAGATTAGGCCTTCTTTTGTAGCAGCAGAAGGAAATCTAAATCCCCACCAATCCAAACAGACAAAGATTATTCTATCCAATTTTACATACAGAACTGAAGAACTGAAAAAATAAGATCACATAACTCAATCCTCTGATACGGGTTATTTCATTGAATTTGCTGGGGCCTTTCCCCTGATTAACGTTAATCTTTTGTAAAACAAAGCTTGGTGCAACTTTGAAAAGCTCATGATTTCTTCTGGAAGAAATCTCTGGTAGCTGACCTAACATCTCCCATTCCCCAGATCCTCCCAGGGCATAATCAGATGCCCCGGGTCAAAGTAGCTGCCACGGAATAAGAAAAGAAACTGCACTGCTAAGACAGAAACTCACCCTTAAACCAGCACTGCTCTGTTCTTGCAAGAATGAAGAAAATAGATGCCTTGTTACGTCTGTGCAAAGTGTCTGCAAATGCCAGTGTGCCAGCCTGTTATTTCACAGACACCAATGAGCTCACACCCTTCTCGAGCCATGTGCATCAATAGTAAGGCACATTTTCATGGTGGATTCTGCTGTAATGTTACTAATGTGCACAACCCAATTTCATAAATTAAATTTCAAAAGCCTTACATAAAACATTCAAAATTAGTGAAGCATCTTCTATTTTTCAGTAACTTAAATTTGTAGATAATGGGGGAGAAACCACCAAGACTGCTTTGTGACACAGATTTTCTATATTTGCAGGATCAATGCCAGATGGTTTGTGCATGTTTATTTACATTTATTTTCAGTCCTAAAAGAAAATAGTGACTACCATATTATTGTAACCATAATACAACATTCCCACACCTAGCCCCATAGAAAGCAGGAAGCTACACATTTGAATTAGAAGCCCTAAAAAACGGGAAAAGAAAAATCAAGCCTCTAGTCTGCACTCATGTCATGATCCTTTCCCAGGTACATTTCCTAAACTACTCTACCTACAAATTTCCCCTGCAATTTTAATTATTCTCCTTAACTTTCCAATTTCTCAATACCTTCTCTCTCAAATTTCCATTGCTTCTCAGAAGCGTAGTACAGTTTTTGTAAAAGAGTTTGCATAAAGAAAGAGAAGAAAGGTGACTTGAATAAAAAGAAAGGGAATTACATGCTATACTATGCCAATTCAAGGGCAGATGGAGTCCTGCAGTTAAGTAGTTCCTACCAAGACCACAAGACTTATAAGACCTTCAACATAAACTTAGCTTTCTAATGTATTGCATTTCAAAGTGAAAGATAATTCTGAAATAAAACAAAAAGATTAGGTATAAATTTTCTTTGTAGAGGTCCATATGGTTGCTGCATTTTGAATTTTTGATGAAAATAGTGGTGATAACACACCAATGTTAAGTTGCAGCAGAGCAGTGCTTACACAGAGCCAAGGCCTTTCCTGCTCCTCGTGCTGCCTTGACAGCAAGGGGGCTGGGGGTGCACCAGGAGCTGGGAGGGGACACGGCCAGGACAGCTGGCCCAGGCTGCCCAAAGGGATGGGCCACACCTGGTGGTGTCCTGCTCAGCAATCAACTGGGATAAAAAGAAAGAGGAAAGGGGGACATTTGGAGTGATGGCGCTTGCCTTCCCAGGGAACCACTACCCCTGATGAGCCCTGCTGTGCTGGCAGCAGTGGCTGAACTGCTGCCTACCAATGGGAAGCAGCAAATGAATTCCTTGTTTTGCTTTGCTTGCACATGTGGTTTTTGCTTTACCAAGTAAACTGTTTGTATCTCAGCCCATGAGTTCTCATGCTTTTACCTTTCTGATTCTCTCCCCCACACCACCCAGGAAGAGTGAGCAAGCAGCTGGGTGGTGCTGAGCTGTCTGCCGGTGCTAAACCACATCATGACAACATCTTATAGAAAAAAGATCACCTTCAAGTTAGTTTTAGATGAACCTTTCAAGAACTTATCATTGTTGAAACCCAGACTTTTGGTATCTACAGCCCTCCAGGGTGCTGTAATCCAGTTACTGCAGGATTACTATTGCCATATATTTGGATTCCTTCCCCTGTTACACTGCACACTCGGCAGAACAACTCCGTTCATAAGGGCCTCACCTTTCTACAAAGTGATCAATACAGCTGTGTTCAGAGGCTCATCCCAGTAAAAGCAACCTAGAATAATAATCCCTTCATTTGCAAGGAGAAGAAAAAGAAAACTTAAATGGGAATACTGATGGCAGCTACAAATAAAGAGATCTGATAAAAGGGATATTAACCTCTGAAATCATGAAAGACTTCTAAAATAGATTGTTCTTTATCACAGAGTTCATCATAAAGTTCTTTATCACTTTATTTTTTATGTAACTGAGTTTATTTTCCCCTTGTACAATTCTTTGTTTATAGCCCCCTATTAAGTGTCCACTTCCTTCTTAAAGTACATCATGCCATCATCTTTATTTTGTAAGTACGGCAGCAATGACAAAAAGGGAGCGGGACTGCAAGCTGCTTCTCTGCAAGGCAGCTTTATACCACAGACACTGATGAAAGGCAGCCTTCAGAAGGTTCCCTGATGGCTTTAATTAGAGAAATAACATGCTCTGAGGTTGGCCAACCTCACCTGTAAATAGCTCTGGAATGTAGACACTTCAGAAGGTAAAATATTACAAGTTAATTAAAACAAAGCGATGACAACATTAACAGAAATGAATCAGCCAAATAACATAGCATGCACTTGCATTACCCTCACATAAATTCCTCCTCTTGTCGGTTTCACATGCTCAAAGGCTGCTAAGCCAGTAGCCGGCTTGGACCTCCTGGTCCCTCCAGTGGGCAGCTCCTCCAGTTGCCTCTCCCAGAGATACCCACACTTACACCTGCCTCCTGAGTCTCTCAGCCCACTGTCCAGCTTGACGTTGGCTGGTGACAGACACCGACACGCTCCTGTTGTTGGCACTCAAAACATACACACCCTCAAACACAGGACAGTGTCCCACGTGGGAAAAGATTTAGAAATGGGGTGTGAGGAAAAGACCAGACACATGGTGCTGATCGGGCACAGTGCACAGCTGGACAGTCCGACCAACCAACCCGAGGGCAAGCAGCTAGTCCTTCCTCTCCCCCTTTTACCCAAAATATGCCCTGGCAGCAGCTGCTGGCTGTCTCCCCTCAGCCCACGGGGACAGCCCTGGGAGGAGCCAAGTCAGGGGCTCTGTCTCCCAGGCTGGGCTATCGGGGTTTCCCTGCCCACGGCTGTGCCTTCTGCCCCTGCTCACAAGGGAGCCTACCCCCATCACCCCTGTTTGAAACCACCCTGTTCCTCTCATTTTCTTCTTCAGCAGGGTGCCAACACTGGATTCGCATTCTTTTACATTACAAGTTAATAATGTGCTGATGATTTCCACACCCAATTTTGGAGACGACATCTCAGTGGGCCTTTCTCCAAGGCTCCTCCAAATATGCTCCAATGTGTCCCTTAAGGAAAAGAAGTTTAGGGCCCTCCCTGCTGAACACTTTTGCAAGCATAATAATACACACAATATAATCAAATTCAACAAGCAGTATTAACTGTACCTGTATTGAGTTTATCCTGTCATCTGTTGCTCACTTCATAATACCCATTGAGAATGTGTAAAAACATCAATACGAAGGGCAGTCTTATCACATGGAGTTCTAACTACACCACTTCATCCTGTACTCGGTTTTATATGTTTAAGAAATCAGAGTGAATGACTACTTAATGCAATGATGTGCCCCCTTTTAAATATTCCGTATTTGATGCAGAAGAGTTCTGATTTAATATGCTCTCCAAATGCTTTTATCTTTCAAATAATGAAAAGGAAACCTTCCATATAGTTTTCTCATGACTGAAAGCCATCATTTCCAATCACACTCATTTCCTTGAAATTTACATTACCATGAAATGTTTATGACAGTTAACTGTTTTGAAATAACCTGTGTATTTTTATTCACCTTATTTCTATGACTAGAGACCTCATGGCAAGGATGGAATAACAATATGGAAACTAACCATCTAATCCAACTGGACACAATTGATTGAAGTCTTATTATTTCCATGTGTAAGAAGAAACTAAAGCCAACTGCAATCCACAGTTTTGGCATTCTCAGTATGCTTCGCATCCAGTAAAAATGAATTTCACTTTTCATTTTTATTTTTACTGCACGTTGATATCAGACATATAGACTTGATTGTTTAAGGAACGTGTTTATATGAATTTAAAAAGCAAGGTCTTTATTATGCCTACTGCTCTTGAAAAAGTTGTTATGTTTTGTAAATGATGTTCTGCTCTCTTTTGCAGAATGGATATTCTTATAAATAACTTAAAAATAACTGCTATCGAAACTTTCGTACAGGATGCTAAAATCTTCAAGAACAGATAGAAAGAGTAACAACAGTATAGTTATAAAACAGATTCGAGTCAGCCAAAAGAAACTCACGATGGATAAATGGATAGATTCAATGCCAAAGAGTTATATTTCAATTTATTCTGAAGTAGCATGTGTGATAAATTAACTAATATTTCTCAAGAAACAAATTCTTATTTCCTAAAAAATTTGAATACAAGATTATTAGTTACCATCATGAAACAAATATATGATTTCAGTATGAATCAAAAGAAACAGTCTTTATTAAAGGCTTTTAAAACTCATTTGCTAAATATGTCATATTTGTCAATATATGTATCCCCGATATGAAAAACAAACCAAGATGGATCAACCACGTGAGTCCTCTTTCTTAGTGGAAGTCTGAGGAGATTAAAAACTCATTTTTTAGTTTCAGCAATGTATTGATCATACCATGAAATGAATCTTCCAGTAATATTTACTGATAAGCTTTTTTCTTCAACTTATTCTCTCCAAACAAACATATTTTTTATGCCACTAAATCTCACTAAATCATGAGATTGATGCCTGACTTTAAAAAAGTTTTCTCCTCAGGTGTTAATTAATAGTAACACACAACACAAAAAGGCACCACTGATTAAGTTGTTGACATTTTCCTAAGAATTTAAGAAAAATCAGTTTCAAGACTCAAGGTTGGCAGTGCCAAATGACTTTACTAGACCTATTTTAATCAGCAAGGTCACCTATAGAAGGGGAGAAATAGAAGATGGATCAAACACTGCTTAGATGATAAATACTTGCTTCTTCATAAAGACAATTTTCATACACAAAGTGAATTATCTTCACAGTAACATTAAAATTAATACAACTACTCTTAAAATAACGTTTCACAAATACTAAGAAACTTCATTTTCTGACTCCTTATGCATATTTAACTCAAAATTACATTCCCAGAACAACTAACTTCATTATTTTCTAGAAAAAAGGCTATTTACCAAGTTTAACTGCTGTCTGTATAACTTTTTTGTGTGAACTTCAGAATCACCTTTGTTTATCTGTTCAGATAAAGTAATGCAAGCATGCACAAATCTGAAATTAACAAAAAAATCAAAAATATGAAAACCCCAGTTTTTAATATGTAGTAATAAACATTATTTC
This sequence comes from Heteronetta atricapilla, assembly GCA_011075105.1. NCBI lineage: Eukaryota > Metazoa > Chordata > Aves > Anseriformes > Anatidae > Heteronetta > Heteronetta atricapilla. Next base: position 83,916,264 of record CM021733.1, read on the forward strand.
TATAGATAAACACACTCAGACATGCAGAATGCTGAAATACAAACAATCTGCGTACCTGAACTGTAGAACTGATTTCAGATGCAAACCCTCCTGTTAAAGGAGCCTCGTGGCTAATCAGCAATCGCCCAGTCTTCACCACTGACTGAAAAGGAAAAGCAACCACAAAAATGTAATCAATTATAGCTCTTGTGATTTCTTACCTGTATTCATTACGGAATATATGAATTGTATGATATTATTAGCCGTACTTAAGCGTAGCTGCATTTTCCTTCTTGCATTTTCACTGAGATGAGGAATCATCCCATAAATCTAAATTGGGTAATTATTAGAATGTTTTTACATTTACTAGAGAAGTGCTTATATCTTCCATTCCATTTTAAGCAAATAGGAAGAATAAAAATAGATTCTACTGAATTTGAATTTATCCCATCAATTCAAATTATAACATTTCTGAAAGAGAAAAAGATTTTAAAAAGTCAACTTGGATCCTGTGAAAAATAAAAAGCACACACACAAATAAGTCCTTCACTGATAAATCTGCCTGACCAGACCTTAAGTAAAACTCATGAATAACAACTATTCAAAAAGTATATTTTTTTTTTAGTAAGAAGACAATTGTATTGATTAATGTTTCTTATTCAAGTTTTACACAGCAACTGCAAACATTTTCTACTTTCAAATCTCAGAGTTTGTGCAGTTTATATGGAATTCATGTCAGAAATAATTCCATAGCACAATACATACAGAATGTAACATCGCTATTTTAATCAAAACCAGACTGTGTTTATGTTGAAAGACAACGATGAAAACAAAATAGTTTAATCTGATGAGAGTACAAAGCTTCAGTACAACCAAATATCTTGAGGTTTATTGCAACTACATGCTAAATTGCCTAGATTTCAAAAATATTAGATGCCTCTGGTTAGAAATATGGCAGGCAAGCTTTACTTTTCATAATAAACATTTTACCATTTCATAAGGTGCATAAAAAAGTAGTTCCATGAACTTCTAGATTTACATATTAGGGGAAGGGAAAAAAAAAATCAAAAGGTTGTGTATAGTAATCTTTCAAGGACAGGACAGTTACAGTCGTATTTTTAAAGATAATTCCACAGTGTACTGTTAGCATACCAGTAGTCATCAAGAAGGAAAGCCCAAAATACTGGTAGCTATCAACTCAACTTTTCTTAAAGATGTGAACTTCTCCAGTGGGGCAGCTCCAGGCTATCTACTTTATAGAACATAATGTCTTATTTTCTATAAGGCTATGTCTTAACAATTTCATTTTCATTATGAACCCAGTATTTTCCTAATCCTTTCACTTTTCTAAGGCAGCTAATTGGATCTAAGTAGCTTGTCCACAGAGGTACTAGCAGGTCACAGGCCAATAAGTAATATGAACCATATACTGTACTATGGAGTAGCCTGACAACGTTCAGATCTAAGCAAGACAGGGAAAGGCATTCCAACAGTTGTAAAGTTATCTATTGTGAGGTAGGGTATTTCCTGTATTTCTTAAGCCTGCACTGAAAACTCATAGCTAAAGAGCAGAGACATTAAATGCACTACAAATCTGTCAAATAAACCAAAACAGGTAAAAAAAAAAAATCAAAAACAAAAACAAACAAAAAAAATCCAGTTTAAATTTGATATGATAAAACTGATGTGATTAATCAATTTAGAAGTTTGGTGGAGATTTGTTTGTTTGTTTGTTTTGAGAAACCTCTTATTTTAAATGAAGATATTTATTCTTTTGCATATATTTGTTCTGAGAAGTATATGCTTTGAAACATTACAAGCTATCATTAAAATTAGCATCTCATCTAAACTAAACAGTACCTGTCAGGCAACCAAGCTAGCAAGGCCTGGGGGTCCTTGGTATCAAACCCAGCTTGCTCAGTGCCTGCATGGATACCTTGCAGCACATTATGCCATATAGAAATACCTTTAAAATTCTTCTATACGTTAACACAGAATCAAAATGAGCAGATGTTAATCATTACACTGTATTACATTATTGTATCAACATGAATTTTAAGGAAAGATCCAAGTATTCTAATTCCCGAATATTACAGGCTCTGCTACATTAATTTCAGTTTGAAGTTTCACACTTGTTCCTAAAACACTGTGCATCTTTCAGAAAGACATGCAATGTTAATTATGGCATTTCCAGTGTTTGCAAATGCATCACAGCTATTGCTAAGCTGTTCCAATGCTTAACTGCTTTCCCTGCTAAAATTTTGCACCTTATTTCTAAACTAGTTTGGCTGAGTTCAACTTCAAGCTGCTGGTTCTTATTTTCCTTCTGTTTGCTATCTATCATCTTCTAGGAGAAGCTATCTATTATCACATTTCTGCTCCCCACATGAACATGTTAAGATTGTGATCAAATCATCTCCTACCCACACTTTTGCTAAACTAAGCAGACTGAGCTTTAAATCTTTCATCATATAGCACACTTCCAGTTCCTTCATCATTCTTACAGCCTTCCCTGAATCATCTCCAGTTTTCAGTGTCCTACGCCCATCTCAAACCAGCATTCCAGCCTTTTGCAGAGCAACACCAAACACAGAGGCAATGTAACCCCGGTACTGTGGTTCTTGGATTCATGAGGCCTTTTGGCCAAAGCATAACCCCATGAGTCCAGTTTCAACTGAAAACTGTGATTCCCCATTCTTGGGAAATTATTTTTTTTTTTGTCTTTAACAAATAATTGCTTTCTGGAATAAAGAGGGAATAATAGTCTGTATTCATTATTTCAAGATGCAAAATTATATTTGGATGTGCTGAAAAACATAACATGAGCCTGAACCCAGCCCAGCCAATGAACCCAACTTCTCTTTATCAGTGATCAAGTGTCTATTTCCCCAATGGCTTCCTACCTACATTATTTTTTTTTAATCAGTGATGTTTTTAAATGTTTTCTATGTCTTTGATGAAAATATTAAACAGGTTAAAAAAATCATACTATGCAGGACCTCAGTGACTTTACTATGACCATTCATTAACATTGCCCTTCCAAACCATACAATTTAAGTCAGAGCAGCCCTACTGCCTTACTTCTCAACTACGTTAATTTGTTTTGTGAGCACCTACTAAAGTTCTCAAACAACTCCTCATTGTTGATCATGTATTTCTAAGTTATTTCTCCCTACTTGCTTTTTCTAAGCTATTTTTTTTCATGGTTTTATAGATCATTCCTCCTAATTGTTTTGGTACACAATTTGGAGGGTGTTGTTGTTCTTGTGCTTGTTTGTTTGTTTAAAGAAAAGCAGCTCTGTAATGCATCAGATAATTAATGAATTACTGGTCAAAAAATACTTTAGTTCAGCAAAGGTAACGGGTCTGTGTATGTTCTCTTCATTTTAATTATATCGTTTTCTCTATCAAAGACAACAGTACAATACAGTAATAACTGCAAAAAGTAGCAACAGATGTTAGTATTTTTTTTATAAAGCAAACATTTTATATGCATATATATACTTTTTCTACATTGGCAGTGTTCTAGAATGGCTAAGTTATAAAATTCCACATGAAGATGTAGAAATTAAAATCTTATTTCCTGGAAATAAAGTAGTTACTGAGTTAAAAGGGAAAATCTCACAAGTAACTGCTCTACAAGCTATAGAGCACAGAGGACATGAATTGTTAATGATTGTTTGCAGATATCAAAGCTCTTCTATAAAACATTCATTTCATTTTTAAATTAAGCTACAAAGCATTACTCTCTGTCAGATCAAACAAGTCAGGCACTCATCCTCCAGGGTAACCAAAACCCAACATTCAGAAGAGCATTTTGCTGTCCAAATATTTTATCAAACAACTTTGTCTACAGTGTGGTAGACATCAGCTAATGGGGTCCTCACCTTTCAAACTGAATTGCAAATAAAATACCACTGGCATAAAAACTGAAGAAAGCAGTGTATAAATCAGCATGGTGTAACAAACTTCATCACAGAATTCTACTGGTTTGTCACCTTTTAAGAAGGCAGATAGTTTTTTTTTGGTTTTGTTTTTAATTTGGATTAGCTAGAGCAACGGGTTGTCTTTCAAGGAATGAAGTATTTTGTCCCCTCACACCAATACCTTTTACATTCCTAGATGGGCTTGACTCTTCTCCATTTCCCCAACAGCTCTCTATCTTTTGAAATATCAGCCTTTACTCTTAGTCCTACCTCAGTAAGAGATTCAAAGGTTTAAACTCATGCACTTAATGCAGCTCACAGAGTTCTTTGAAACATGCATCTTCAAAGAATACAGTGTGGCTTAGGAGACTGGCAGTCTCCTAAGTAAATGTTTAGTCTCCTAAAACATTTATTCTTTACATCCATAAACAGAAGTTGTTGCTAGCTGATCTTTAAATTACAGAGAGACTTTTGGGGGTGCTAAGTGTAATTGTAGATATCTCCTGCCTCAAATTAAATGAAAATGGAAGCTTTTGTTTGTTTGCTTTAGGAATGGTCCACAGAGGAAAGTCAGAAGAAATATCCAGGGATTTAAGAGAGCAGGGGCCTCAGTCATTCTGTGTTTTCAGAGCTGAGTCCAGCTGATGTCACCCTGGTTGCTCCCAGAAGGGAGGGTTCCTGTCCTACCCAACGCCTCATGTTCCCATCCTGGCATCTCCTCAAACATTATGGGCCTGTGGGGAAAGCCAGTTTCAGGAGATAACATGGTTTGTCCTGCAGCATTGTACAGTTAGCAGCCAGCACCACCGGAGAGGTGGGGCAGATCAGGGTCACCTCTTTCAGAAGCGGCCCGGCACCCTTCAGCAGTGCTCCCTCCCGAGGGCCGCCAAGGCCCAGTCAGGACACTGCACATGCAGGCCATCACACACCACTGTCACCTGTGCTGCAGCTGGGCATTGGAGAAAAGACACTAGGGCTTTCAGCTACTACCTTAACCCTAAAACAAGAACAAACGCAAATACTGAATATAAATTTTCACCTCAAATTCCCTGTCAGAACTGTTCTACATGAGTTTAACACACAACAGCGACAGTTTAGGTTTCTCCAGAGCACAAGGCTAGCGGCACGATCCCCCAACCACCCTCTAGTGCCTTTGCTAGACTTAGGCTTTCAGGTTGCACACTGAAGGTTTTCTGAACAGCTGCCCAATGTTTTTGCAGTGAAGCAGCTTAGCAAATTATTTTCAACCTCGCTCACCACACTCTTTATCCAAGAGTTTCCATAATCACTTTTCTATTCAATTCTCAGTTCGTCATCTTGGCTGCTTTCTCCTCTCCTACAGGCACTGATGACAGAATAAAATAATACATGCCTGGTGCTTCCAAGCACTTTGAAATTTAAGTGCTGACATTACCAGTAACATACTGTGCCCTTACTCATGGGAAAGCTGACTTAAACCAAAACGAGTTTGATGGTCAACTGTATTTTACACTATTACTCTATGCCCACGGTAACAGCACTATTTCCACTGTCACCAGCTGCTTCACTAACACAGCAATTGCCTTTAAAGAAATGATCAAAGCCAGTATTAGATTATATATGTCTGTTATTTTATCACACTGGCAAGCTGTCTATTTCTGCAAACTTGTTCTCGGAAAAAGATTTTCCAACTCTTATAGAATTTTTTTTGATGTTCACTCTCCCATTTAAAGTTCTGCATACTTTTGATCTTGTTCCTTATAGACTGTAAAAGTTTCCTCCATGATTTAAAAACTAGCTTTCCAAAATAATTTCAATGAAGCTGGCAAAAACATTGAAATATTATTATTATTATTTCATTTTCAATGAAGATGTATGCAAATAATTGTAAAATTACATATAAATCAACATTAGTAGATATGTGTCCTTACTGAAAACTAGCCAGAATATGGAAGCTAAAATAAAAGAAAAAACACCCTTGGTAAAATTTCAATAAATGCCTTGAAAAACTTTGTTCCTTTTACATTTTTAGATCAGCTTTAATAAATTTGTTCTTAGAAATGGTAAAAGCTGATGGAGGCTACTTTCCCCAGATCCCCTAATTTCTTCTTTCCTTTCAATGTTTCAATAACAAATGAAATTGCATAGCTGTATTTGTCGTACTGAATATCATAAGCACAGGGATAGAAATAAGATCTCAGATTTCTATTCAGCATTTCCCAGAGAGAAATGTGCAACATAACCTGCCAGGTGAATCACATGTTTACTATACACGTGCAGATCAACAACATGACACTAAGTCCAGTGCATCCCAGATACAAGGAACTAATATTGGTGCATGTGATATATCAACAATCTTAACAAATGCACTAATTATGTCCCCAGTTTCCAGACACCCTAGAGACATAATGGAGCTCTAGGATCTCTGGAAAGTCAAACAAATAGATCCTCAAGCACTCTTTTACTATAGTACAGAAAGAAGAAATGAAAGAGAATCGGAATAGAATGCATTCCAAGAAGCCTGGAGGTACAAAACCCTCAAACTTATCTGGTCAAGATCCAGTTTGTGAATTATAGCTATCAGTTGCACAGAACTACCTTCTCCAAGAAGTAGGTAAAGCAAAAAATTGTATGCACTCTTTAAAGCTTCAAAAATAATTCTTGAAGAAAAAATATGAAATTAATCCAAATTAAAAGAAAATATCATAGTCTGATTTTCAGCAGTACTAAATTCCCAGAGATGGAAAGTGAAAGCAAGCCTTCAGATCTACTATATTATATCTACACTACGCTCCCAAGTTAACTGAAACTTACTCATCAATAAAATCAAGATGCAAAGATGAACAAATGACATGCAAAAAAAAAAAAAAAATCATCACATACAGCTCAACAGCCCAAAGTATGAATAAGATTTCTCAACTACTGGTAATCAGGGAATCATAGAATAGTTTGGGTTGGAAGGAAACTTAAAGATAATCTAATTCCAACCCTCCTGCCATGAGACAGTCTGGCTTATACACATTTTGTATAGATTCATAAGGCTAGTGTAAAGTAAAATAAATACACATGTCCGAGTAGAGCAATAATATAGCAGAGAATCCCAGCTGAACATTGGCAGCAATGTTGGTAGATCAAGGGATAAAACCACTTGGAAAAGGGAACGTGTCATTCTTATTCCATCATTCAGGAAGGCTATCAGAGAGAAATCTTTAACAAAGTCTTTCCAAACAATAAAATTAAAAAAAAAAAAAATACATGAAGCTCTGTAATGGGCGAGACTGCTGATTAACGAACAGCAGGGAAGAAAAAAGAAAATCCGATTTCTTTTTAACTTCACATCAATAGCTAAAACATTGCCAGTCATTTTAACTGATCTACACTAGCACAGTGCAAATCCTTATCTTCCTGCTAGTAGTTAAACAAAACGGAGGCTTTTAATCCATTACTGCGTGCTTGTTGAGCTCGAACAGCAGAGGGCTGTGCTTTCTGACCAAGAGGCCGGCATCCATGCACAGCATGGCACAGCAGCTGCTGCTGGCACTGGCTGGGATCTGGGCAGAGCTCAGAGCTACCACCAGCTGCTGCAACACATAGAATAAGTTCCTGAAAACAGAAGGAACTGCAGTAAGAAATATGGCAAGGAAAACAGGTCCAATTTGCAATTTACATGGCGAGGACAATCCGGTCCATTAGCATCCCAGACTGCAAAGAGCATGAAGATGAATGAACAAGAATTCTGATTTCTAACAAAGAACCAGAACATGGTCCTTAAATGCACATGACATTTACAGGAAAGGGGGGGGGGGGGGGTGAAGGAAGGAACTGAGAACTACCCTGTACTACTGTTAAAACACAGCAGGCATCCTTATCACACTGGGGCAAAGAGGCTGTCCTGCTGCACAGCCCTCCTGTGACATAATTACTATACCCTCACCTGCCTTGTGTGACATAAAAAATGAAAATAAACCAAAAAAAATAAAACTAAAAAAAAAGTTTGTAGTCTAACCTCTTGCCAATTTGTTTCAAATCAGAGTGAGAGATCAGCTACTACAAAGATCTAAAAGCATAATGCATTACAACTCCAAGTATTGTAATTATCTAAAATGATTAGTGATACATGGAAGAAATTATCAAAACATGTACTAGATGTTGTAGACAGCTGTCATACTGTCTGTTTAGGTCTTTCAGAAGTTATTACTGTGCATTAAAATATTGACTTCTAGTTAGTAATAAAGGTCCCAGAATGAATTTAAATTGAAATTGGTACTGTAAAATTAATCTGTTCTCCCTAACAAGTCAGCCTTGCTGCACTTCAACCTGGCATCATCTACTTCCACCAACTCAGTGGTATCAACACAATATACTCAGATTAAAATCCTAATGATAGCTCAAAGGCAGGGAAAAGAACAAGAAATTTGGATCACTGGAAAAGGTTGGAATGCAAAGGCAGAAGCAGGAGGGAGCATTAACAGCAAGATGAGGAAAGAAAAAAAAAAACTCAAACCTACATTTATTTGTAGCCACCTATCCATCACAACTCTGATCTTTGACCTTCCCTTAACACTACGTTTAAGAATAAGCTGAAGTATCAAGAAATATTTTATATTGCAAATACTGTTCTCTGCAAAAAAAAAAAAAAAAAAAGTTCTGATGATACAGTAAAACAACATTATTAATATGGATCTGTGTCCATAGCAATGTGGATTTTAAATGATTTCAAATGAAATCATACAGATATGCTAAACAAAGAAGAGACATAATAGTCATAATAGGTCTGTAAGGCTTAACATTTGATAAAATTCCATACAAATAGAGAGGTATACACCCTGCACGTACACACGTGAGCACACACATAACTCGACTGCCCCAAAGTATTTTTTTTCCTTCAAATGTTCTTAGGCCCATATATTTGCATCTTTTGCTGGAGTAGTTGAGCTCTGTTTCCATCATGAGGAAGGTTATGAATAAAATCACTTCCAAAGTTTCCAGCTGGTGCTCAAGAAATCTAGCTGTACATTCAGTACAGGAATTCTATATTATATTCAACAAGCTGGAAGAAACAAGTTAATAGGCTTGCAATAATTCTTGAAACCTATTTTCAGACAATTCTCTAAAACCTCTGACTCTGAGTACAGAGAAAAAATGACCCTAATAGGTAGAATGATGATGTTTTCATTCTTCTTTCTACAGTGAACAACAAATGCAAACTGAATGAAAAGTGTTCCTGTTAATATAAATACTGCTTGATGACTGACCAAGCTTTCAAAAAAAGTTACTTAAATACTTCTCTGCACTTTGTCAGTTTCTATAAGCACAACTAGCTATCTGCATGCAGAAGCATGTTTATACATTTTCTTTGTTCCCAACTGAAACAAAAATATTATATTGATCTCTGAGACAAGACTAAAAGAAGTAAAAATGTGTTTGAAGCCCAAGATGAATAGCTCAAATTCAGCGTGTCAAAGCAACAAAAATGTTTTGCTCAGGAGTCATCATTCACAATTTGTTCTGACATTCAGCATAAATAACTTCTGAGTTGTCTAAAAATAAATGATGTCCAATGACTAATTCCCAGTTCTCTTACCAGCTTTACTTTAACAACTGTGCTCCTCTTGAAATCTACATAGCCTCTTATGGCAGAATAAAAACAATTCCTAGGAAGTATGATGCTATGAACCCCAGAATGTCCTTACATCTAATAGCAGTACATTAAGCTGTTGAAGTTTTTACTGCCTCTAACCTCAAGTGAGGTCCTTGCAACGACTTAAATTGCTGTCCCAGCTTCCTCCTGTGTGGAAGTACATTTTCCAAGCAATGGATCTCACTGTCTCCTTTTAATAAGACCAGTTACAAATGGAATCAGCATTGTTATGAAAGTTTGACCCATTTAGTTATGTAACCATTTATACCCTTTAAACTGTGTCCATTCACCTAAGATGTAATTATTTTGTTACTTCCGACCAACCACAAAAATAAACAACAAATAGGAAAGCCAAAGTTGGCACTAAAACTAAATTTATAAAAAATTGTCTTTATGTAACACAGAGGTGAGTAAAAAGCTGTGCAATGTGGAACACACAGCATCTCTGCTATGAGGAAAGGCTGAGAGAGTTGGGACTGTTCAGCCTGCCAGAAGAGAAGGCTCGGGGTGATTTTATCAGTGTATAGAAACACCTGAAGGGAGACTGCAAACAAGACAGAGCCAGGCTTTTTTAATGTCCCAGGGACAGGATTCAGCGTACCCAGGACTGCACAGTTCACAGTATTATGCTGAAGTTGCAAAATGCCCTGGTTAAACCTCACCACTTTGAAATCCACATCAGGGTAGATCTTTTTCCCCAGTTTAAAGTGTATGTATGCAGGAACAGAGCATAAAGAACTAATGTGACCACAGCTGGATGCACATAGGAAACATCTTGGAGAGAAATGTTAGTGCAACCATAGAGCTTGCTGCCTCAACACACCAGGACTTCATTGTTCCAGTAGGTATCATTTTACATCATAAATGCCAAAAACAATTCTGAAAGACTAATGTGGCTTTTTCCTGCATAGCACTGAAAATATAACATTATAGTGTGAAGATAGTGATGTAGAGATAACACAGAATGAAAACAGGCACAGCAGTAAGGCAAAGTAATGTGGAAAATTAAATGGCAACCAAAATCAGAAGAGCTGGCTACAGAGTGAGGCTGAACATCCACAGAAGCGATTAAAATGGTGGATAATAAAATAATTAAGACTACTTTATGACTTTTCTATCACACAGATATTGTCAGGGTGGGGCTGATATGTTCAACATAAATATTCGTAAGCTTCCTGCAAAGCTAACAGCCAATGATATACAAAAAATACAGAGTAGCAGAGAATTCATATCTAAAACAGCTTGCAATTTGAGTAGCTAAGACTGTGAAAACAGGAAAAAAAAAAATGACACTCAGCATGGTGCATCTCATCATGGTTTGGGCTGGTTATTTTTTTTAACAGAAGAGTGCTAAGTTAAATTAAAAAGCGACTTTCATCACTCCATCACTCCACACTTTCATGACTCCATCAGCGACTTTCTAATGCCTTTCAGTAAGTCTAGATTCTTGTAAAACAACTCTGCTAGAAGCACTCTTGTAACACTTTCATACCACCACTCTGTATACCCTAAAGCAGTTAATAGTCATGGATGTGGAAACAATGGAGAAAAATTGCATTTTGTGCAGACAGGTTCTTCTGCTTAATCTAACAAAAAAAAAAAAAAAAAGATTCAGGAAGATATTAACCAAATTCAGCGTAAGCTAAGCAAAATTGCTTCTAGGATTTCGGTGTGACTTCTTGATATCCTTAAGATCAATTGCTACATACACATCAGAATCAATTAATTAGGAAAGAAAACTGATTTTGTATTTTCCAAGTTGTTTTTGACTTCTAATCTACCTCATCCCTGTCACTTGATATAGGGTATTGTGATTTCATTCATTCTTGTCCTTCAGTTCTTCACATCTCATTTATTTTCTCATTCCTATGTCTTACAGCTTTCCTTAATAGTGACAATTAGTAGTTTCATATAAATCAGGTGTAAAAAGCCCCTGATGAGTTTTGGGGACCCCACATTCTACTTGAATAACACTACTGAAATAAGCAATGTGAATACAAAAAAAAAAAAAAAAAAAAAAAAAAGCTTTTCTCAATCAAATGTATCTAAATCACCCAGTCATTGTTTTCTGGGTAATAAGTATGAACAGAATGCTTAAATGGTCTTTTTAAGTATAAATTCATCAAAACTAATGGAAAGTATTTATGAATCCAGTGAACTGGTAGCTCACAATGCCTTGACGCTTTGAGCTGCTTAACCACAATTAGATACATCTATCCAAACAATCTTTCTGACTGTGTAACCTAAAGTGTAAGACTAATAGTAAAAGCTTCAAAAAACAAGGACTTCACCAGCAGCATCCAAACATCACCAGTCCTTGACCAATTGTTAATAATGCACTGTGGACAAATTTGTCCTTCCCTTTGCCCACTAGCCTACTTTTTACATCTTTTCATGGAAGCAAAATTAGGAAGTCTCAGAAAAAAAAAAAAAATGCAGATGGAAAATGTTGCAATAAAGAGATTCTTTTCACTAAAGAGGTCCTGTTCATCCAAGAAATCTTCATGGGCATGTTATAAAACTCCTTCAAGTTTGAGACATCACCACATTTTGCCAAGGGTCCATGGACAGAAATCTTTTCCTGTAGTGTTTTTTTTTTCCTTATCATTTTAAGCACACTGTTAAACATACAAAATAGTCTTCATAAATTAACTTGCTTCTTCAGTTTTCTGTCCTCATAACTAATATTTATTTTCAACGTTAGAAGTAATAAGGCTATTAAAAAATAATATTTAAATAGATTAGGTAGCCCTCCTTCTGTCTTCCAGAAATGACATGAATATTATTAACAGTCTCAAGTTTTGAAAATTTTAGCTGTCCCACAAACTCCTGAAATAATCAGGCTGTACTATTATATATGCTTTTCACAGAATCACAGAATTTCTAGGTTGGAAGAGACCTCAAGATCATCGAGTCCAACCTCTAACCTAACCCTAACAGTCCCCACTAAACCATATCCCTAAGCTCTACATCTAAACGTCTTTTAAAGACCTCCAGGGATGGTGACTCCACCACCTCCCTGGGCAGTCTGTTCCAGTGCCTAACAACCCTTTCGGTAAAGAAGTTCTTCCTAACATCTAACCTAAAAATCCCCTGGCGCAACTTTAGCCCATTCCCCCTTGTCCTGTCACCAGGCACGTGGGAGAACAGATCAACCCTCACCTCACTACAGCCTCCTTTGAGGTATCTGTAGAGAGCGATAAGGTCGCCCCTGAGCGACCTCCTCTTCTCCAGGCTGAACAAGCCCAGCTCCCTCAGCCGCTCCTCGTAGGACTTGTTCTCCAGGCCCCTCACCAGCTTCGTCGCCCTTCTCTGGACTCGCTCAAGCACCTCCACGTCCTTCTTGTAGCGAGGGGCCCAAAACTGAACACAATACTCAAGGTGCGGCCTCACCAGAGCTGGTCACACTGTTTCTGATACAAGCCAGGATGCCGTTGGCCTTTTTGGCCACCTGGGCACACTGCTGGCTCATATTCAGCCGACTGTCCACCATCACTCCCAGGTCCTTCTCTGCCTGGCAGCTCTCCAACCACTCATCTCCCAGCCTGTAGCTCTGCTTGGGGTTATTGCGCCCCAGGTGCAGGACCCGGCACTTTTTCACCACAATACATTAAAATAAAAGTTTGAATCACACAGAAAAGTCAGACAGCTAAGCTGCTAATTATGAGGCTGATCAGTGGCTCAACTAGGTCTCTGTGTGCAATTTTTTATTCTTGAAAATCAGATGAAATCTTGGCCAGTTCTGAAAGAGTTGCCATGGACAGCTCTTTGCAAGATTCATACATCTCCTAGTAGGACAAATCTAATGCTATAGTTTCTGTGCAGAACATCCAATAAACAACATCTCAAAGTATTTCACTGGAATGCAGGTGCATGGACTGTTCCTTGCTGTTCCCTGGTTATTATTAAGCAGCAATTGATGATTGTTGAACACTTCACTGAATTCCCTAAGAATTCCACATGAATTTTGAGGGTATTTTGGAAGATCCAAGTATGGACCAACCAATTCACTGCTTTTCCCATGCCCCAGAACACACACAATCTTTTTGGAAAAAAAAATTGAGTGGTATTCCTCAAGCAGCAAAAGTACTATAAACATAGTTTAAATACAGTTCTGCTAGGTACAACCCACATAACAGGAATCTTCATAATATTTTTATTGACATTAACTAGTTTGTTGGAGATCCAAAAAAAAAAAAAGGCAAACAATTATTCTTAACTGAGAAAGAGCATCAGGTTACCTAGAAAGTATAGTAACAGACAAATTGTATTGCTGAACCCATCATAATTGTTTCATTCCACTCCCCCCCCCAAAAAAAAAAAATTACTCAGTAATTCCTAACCTGATTGAAATAACCATGTAGGACAACCAATAGTGAGAGATAGTGAGAGTATTCCCATCAAAAATGAAGAGCTTTGACTTTACATTGGAAAAAGATTTTTAAAGTACCAAAGCTATCTGAACCAGCTTCTTTCATCTCTACAATTACATTAAAACAATGAAAAACTCAACAAAATATATGGCAATTTACTTACAGATCATAACACAAATGCTATGAGTCAATAACAAGGTGCAGTATGTGAGTAAAACTACTAGGTAGAACAAAAGCAGATGCAAAATATCCTCTGATATTCATTAAAGCTCACTCTATTTTCCAGATACAAATATTAAAAACAAAACTGATGTTTCTTACAGCTGCAGAGAAAAAGATGAATCAAAAATCTTTTGACACTGTTCCTTCCCCATGATATCCTTGTCTCTATATGGGAGAGAAATGGATTTGATGGATGGACCACTTGGTGGGTAAGGAATTGGCTGGATGGCTGCACTCTGAGTTGCTGTAAACAGCTCAATGTCCATGTGGAGATCAGTAACAAGTGGTGTTCCAACTGGGGTCAGGATTGGGACTGGTGCTGTTTAACATCTTTTTTGGAACTAGATGATCTTTAAGAACCCTTCCAACCCAAACCCTTCTATTATTCTATGACTCCATGAAAATTAACAAAGTAAAATAGATCTGTAAATGAATCACATGACTCAGAACAACTGATAGCCCAACCAATCGAGCATGAGGTTTCAGAACTAGGCAAAGGGCTTTTGTTTTTCCACCACAACCAGAACAGGGAAGTACTGCTCCACTTCTCACCAGGAACTCAGCATCCCACGAAAACAAGTCTCCTTCATCAGGAAGGCATTCTATGCCTGAAAAGACTTTTCTTCCAAGTCAGAAATTGTTTACAAATATTATCAGGAAAAAACACTATGAAATTGATCCCCATCCCCAGAACCTATTTATCTAACCAAAGCTTCTAAGGTTCCCACACAAAACAACTACCCTTATGATGGAAATAAATAGCAACTGAAAGTTAAAATAAGATTTCTGAACCCTATATATATATTTTTTTTTCTATGTCTTCAAATATTCAAAACATTCATAGATCCAGAGTTTGGTTTAAATAATGAGCAGAGCCCTAATTCAGAGCTCTGTAGTTGCCATATCTTCAAAAAATATCTTAGATGCAGAAAAACAGATCAGTAAGTTTGTAGCCAGCAACAAACATCTATGAAGATGTCTTTCAAGTGGGGAAAGAAGAAAAAAAACACTGCTGATATTCCTCAGATCAGCAACTGTGTCTTTCAAGTAATTCTGAAAGACTCACATCAAGAAAAAAATGAATATATATGCTCAATCTGAAGGGTAGCACCTTTTATAATCTGAACAGCCATTCTGGAAAGCTCCACCACACTTTAAAAAAAAAAAAAAAAAAAAAAATTACTAAAACTCCAAGAGAAGCAGAAGCTCCAGCATGTAGGAATCCATTATCTGCCTCATCTCCAGTTCCTGAACTTAACCCCAATTCTGATAGCCTAAATTCACACAGCTCATCACAAGACAGATGAATTAGTTTCACTGCAGATGTCAAACCCAGTCACAGCTAGGATTCACTGGGCTTAGCATCTGAATTACTAACACAGGTTACTTGGGAAACACAAGGTAATACAATGGAAAGACCCAAGCACAATAATCACAAAATAATTTACAAAAATAGGAATTTGACCAAGATAGTCAAGAAGATGTCTGAACATGACACCTGCACCATTCTTTGACCCCTTTCAAAAATAATAGTTATCAGTAGTAGAATGATGCATTGTCTACACAATGTTTGCCAAATACCTTGCAAAACTGTTTCAAAAATTACTGCACCTTCGTTAACATTCTTCTGAATACCATTTTTCCTTTACCTCTTCCCCTTTAAATTTATTTTTCTAACGTAACCCATTTGTCTATTTTAATTCTTGCAGTGCTGTTTTCTACTATTCTCTTTTCTATTCTTTGTGCCCTCTTAATCAAAACCATCTAACAATTCGTATTTCTTCTTCTATCTCCACTCTTTATCAGTTACAAACTCTCCCTATCTGACCTAGTTCAACTAATGGCAAAATGAATAGTCATCTTGAAGGTGCAGCTATATTCATTTTCGGCCTGTTAGCCAAGGAAATGAGGGTTCTGTGACCTGGTCTTATTTTTCTGTCTATTTGTCAGTCTCACTTTGCAGCCAAATGCAAGCCTTAATGATTAGAGATAAAAGTTTTAGAGTTCCTGCAAGGTTGGTAAAAATCAGTCTCTCTAGGTCAGGGAGATCAGTACCGCTACTAAATTGGCACCCCAATAAAAGAAAAGCTGCACTTGGCACCAACTTTCCCACTGATTTTTCAGCAACCAATAGGCACCAACAAACTTGATTGCTGCTTTTTGTCTAGCCAGCCATTAGAAAGGAGCTGAGCAACCTAATAGGGTAAGTGGGGAATAAGGAATGGCGGAAGGTAGGAAATATGGAACATAAATCTGTAACAAAACAGGTGTAATTACTTATGCAATAATTTCAATTCTTTATGATAATGTTATCCAGAGCAAAGAAGGAAATCCAGTTCTATACATTCATAGCATTGAATGGAAAGAAGACTGATGGTAAGGCCAAATCCAAAGTCCATTAAACATATCTTAGAGAATTTATTTTTTTTCCTTCAGGCTCCCACTTCGTGGAACTCTTCTACATTTTTTTTCCTAATTCATTAACACAATTATTGTTCAGTAATCTGAAGCAATTTTTAAGTTCAAATTTCTATTAAAGTACCATAACACGCAAAACAATATTTTCTATTTAAAAGAAAACTCTGGTGCTTCTCATACAGCTTGATCTTTTTGATGCTTCTTGCTCAATCCAGTAACTTGGATTTACCCTCTTCCCCAGAGGAGGGATTACAGCCACAATGCTTTGAACAAAGGTAAAACATTACCTCTCGATACCTTTTTTTTTTTGTACATCTCCGAGCATGTCACTGAAAGAAGTGTAGGTCTCAAACTTGTCAACTGAGCAAGACTATATAGGTTAAGACTATAAGAGCCTATATAAGACTATTGGCTCTTCCCTGCAAATGGTGACATCCTCAACGAATTCTGCCAAGACCTTTGAGCCAAATGTCCCCAGGGAAGCAGGATTCATTCTTGGAGCACAATAATTAGCAAAGCTGTAGGTGTTCTCTCCATATTCCTGCGTTGAATGACATTTGCATTTTCTTACAGAGTTTATAAGAAAACCACTGTAGCAAAGCCTTTCTTAAAGATGGCATAAATGTTCCTGAGTCACTTGACAGAAGCTCAGCAACAAAATCTGTGCTCTCTGGTGCTGTTTTGGACAAAAGCTTTTCATCTGCAACTTTATCACAGTGTCTAGATTTCTCAAATATGGCCTCTGCATAATATGCAATGGCTTTAGAGAGCTACTGTTGCTTAGACTTTGTGGTCACATATTTCTCAAAGGGAAATTGGTAAAACAGGTATTGAACTGCTAGCATGCAGAATTGAGAAAAACAACCTTAGTTTGAGCGACCATATGGCTATATTCTAGTAACTTGAAGAAAATTAGACAATCTAAATCTTTAAAAGCTACTAGAAGCCCACAGCTATGAGCTTGCATTTACACAGGGAAAAGGTCACATTAATATATATTTTATTAATAGTAAGACCATGACACAAAGAAATCCAGTAACTTGCCAAATCCTAAGTTTGTGTCAGAAAGGACTTGTGACTAAGGCACTTGACTAATGCAAATCAATCTCTTCCTCTACAGCCCTGCGCATTTAATGACGTTTAGTTACAAAAGCTTTGAGTCTCTCAACATATATAATTTTAGATTGTTCAAAATGTTTTCTTTATTTAAAGATCATCATTTTGGCATTACCACTACATATTTAATTTCTTTAGAAGTTTGCAGATGTACACAAGATTTGCAGTATTTTAAGAACACATTATGAAAGCTTCAACACTTCACCACAACCATCACTTAGTACTTTGCTGAATAATCAGTTTGCTCAGCCATATTGGTTCTGACATTAATTTAGGTGATAATGAAATAAAGATTAAAATAATAAGGCATACAGGAGAGAGACTCAGAGGAATGTGAGTCTTGACTTCTACTTTACAGTGAACTTTACTTTCATCTTTCCTAACACTAAAGAAAAAAAAAAGGTATCTTAAAAGAGTATCTTAGGGTATCTTATTATAGTGCATTACAAATGCAGGTCAGAAAGCTACTTAATACTATGCTGCTTTAAGAAAAAAAAAAGTTACAATCATTTAGAACAATTAACAGTGGTCGAAGTAACAAAAAATAAAGTATGTATGTAAACGTATCTTTTGCAATAAGCAAAACCCAGCATGATACTAAGACCGTATCTGAAATGACAAAGATTCCATATATTATCTGTTCAATTACTTTCCTGAAATAAATTTCAATTACCAAGTAATTACCCTTAGAAAATCTCTACATTTTGCAGCATTTCATTACTGCAAACAAATGTAATTAAATAAAACAACAAAGTTCTTTAAAGTTCAACTGCAAAAAAACTAAACCAATCATGAGGATGCTCTTCAAATCTGGACTTACACATACATTAACCACTTTATATCCATTTTGATTTTTCAGTAGAAAGAATAATTTACACATGACTAGATAGATTTACTTTGATAGATTTATTTTCTTTCATTGGAAAATAAAATTGAGATTATATAAACACAAACTGCCAACAGTGTTTTTAAGATCTCAAATCACATTTTCCTCTAGTCGATCCATTATTTAAAATATAATTAAGCTCTAAGCCAAAGAAAACTGAAGGATAGTATAGATTTCTCTAATGTCAACAAAACACTGTAGCTGGTAATTAGAAATTATTTTTTCCACAGGCTTTTTAAAGAGCAACACTTAGTGCCATCGCACTGCAAATAGTTCAACACTAACAAACAGAAAGATAAAAGACAAGTCTTCCCTGCTTAATCACACAAATATTTTTAAAAAAATGTTAAAGTTGAAAAAAAAAATCTCAGCTTCTGCTTTTAGTGTTAAAACAATAAACTATCTATTAAATAGAAAGCCACTTACTCAGCCACTTACTCTTTAAACTCATAATAGCTTCCCATTTGCCCTAAAGCCATTTAAGCCCTTTTCCTCCCATTTGCAATAAAGTCCTTTTTCCTTAAAGAAGTTTGCAATCTTTCAAACACAGCACTCATGAACTTCAGAGACTAGGTGACATGTCAGTGAGCACACCACAAATGTCAGGGATGATAGTATAGCATAAATTAGCGCTTTGTGGTAACCCTTGACTACATGCCAAAAGAGTGGTGAGTGGTTTTACAGTTTTGTCATTTGTAGACCAAATAACTTAATAAAAAGGCTTTTTTCCTTTTTTTTTTTTTTAAACACAGGATGGAGAAATCATAATGCACACTTCCAGCAAGAGCGTTATATATACTGTAGCTAATTGGTTATAAGTTACTATTCAATGTTTTTCTCAACCAGAAAGCTTAGCATTCTCTGTAAACAACAACTTTTAAGCTACAAGACCTTAAGCAATGTACTATTGAAACTCATTGCACGCTGCATTGCTTGTCTAAGCAACATGACTTGGATTCAAACAGTGCGTTGTTTAGGCAAGCGCCTCAAATATGGTTTACATGGAACAAAAACTTGATCCCACAGCCTCAAAATGACACCATTATAAGTATTTTGTAACACCAGCATTCTTTTCTCTTGATAAATTTAGGTCAAATGAATGAATCCCCTACATATCACTTGGTTTAAAAAAGCAATAAAGATTATTCTAGTGCTTAACATGGTTATTTTTAGATTGCATCAGGTTAAGACAGTCCAGTATTTCGCTAATTCAGTCTCCCACTGCTTTTTCTTCTCATACATTATCTTACATATTCTATCACACTCAAAAAGGAAAGTGACCTGGACTAATTGCTCCTGAAGATTTTGCTGCAATTATATTTTATAAATAAAAAAATAACTTTTTTTAAAAAAAATAACTAAACTTGCAAAACAAACAGATAACACTGGAACTGTGTTATTTTTTTAGTTCACAAGCTAGAATCTTGATTCATGGCAAAAGCATGTGCAAAGGTAATCATACTGGTAGAGAAGTAGGGGAGGAAGAAGAGTCTCAATGAGGGAATGCAGGAAATGTATTTTGTACTAACATTTACCAAAAGCAAAAGCACCTGTTCTCTCCCTTCATGCCTAGCAGTGTGCTGACATTCTCTATGCAATAGGTAAAATCCCCAAACTTCCAGAACAGCTAGACAATTCTTGTTAAAGGCATAAGACTGCCATTCATATCAGGGGATATGTATCAAAATTGTGATGACATCCTAGCACTGCTTAGTGAATGTCTTTTTCGCAGATGCCACTGATCCGTCCTGCATATCCTACCACTACAGTCCTACTTCTTCCTTTCTCCTCAAATTAACTATGACAGATCAGGATACTTCCTTTCATTTTGCTCCTTCTGACCCAGCATTTATGGCTTTAGCTGGATAGTAATTCAAGTACAAGGGCTAGAAATTAATATAACTCATCCTTGAAAATAGATAAGTGAAAGAAAAGGGCAACAAGAGCAACAACAGATGTTGCAACAGCAATTCCTCCTGCTGTATGTGTTTGGAAGAGATAGAGAACCACAGGAATCAAAGATCATTATTCTCAATTATTATATTTTTCAGTGCCTAGGAAAATTAAAAGGAACAAGAGCAAAGCTCTTGTTAGGCCAAGAAAAGAGAATTCACCAGGTGCCAATAACGAACAGATGCACAAATCTTCAGAGATATTAAATAGGTATTGGTACAGTAGCTGAGCATCTTCTGAAAGCTGAAAATCTGATCTGGTAAACAACCCTGCAGAGAATGATGATGGGACCACAGCAACACTAATCAACATCACTGATCAGCTGCTTTATCCACTTTTTTCTATTTAAAGCAACAGCAACCTTATTCCAAAATATTTAAGACAGTAAATAGAAAAAGATGAAAATTATTAAATATATATATATATATGTTCAAGTACTTAATACAATAATAAAATACTATTTTAAACCTTACCCACATTAAATCACAATTAACAATAAAGTAAATTATACCAAATCTTCTTGTTTCCAACAATATCACACAGGAACTCATGGTCCCTTTCAGGTAAGATTTCTCTGTTACCTGCCCAGGGAGTTGAAATCTAAGAACTAAATTTAAATAAACTAGTTGATCATCAAGTTTGCAAAGAATCATCAAGAGTGATCCTCCAAGCAATTCCTTTTTGTTCTTCTGACACAACTCAATATGATTGGAAGGGGCAAGACAACAAACAGCCCAGGCAGCAGATTAGACCATGCTTTGAGATATGGATGAATAATTTTAGCAGTTGTAAACCCCCAAACAATCCCCTCAAAAAGAGCAAACAAAAAAAACCAGCCAAAGCTTGACACCAAGCATGGGGAAACCTCAGCAATTCAAGTCTGGCCAATTTACATGAAACTACATTTTTATAGGACTTTAGACAGTTTTAAGTACAGAGAGAGCTACTACATTCACTTTAATTAAAAATATACATGCAATTGAGCTGGGAGCAAAATTTGAAGCAGAAAAGATTAATCCCTTAAGGTAAGAAGTGTCTTGAAATTCTGTCCGTCCTGTATTGTCTCTAAAAGGATATTCTGAACAAGAGGCACCTTCTTGGCTCTCTAGGGTTAGTTATATATCACAGCTGAATTCAAATCATACACAAGAGGAAAAAAAAATTGCTCATCTGCTCTTCTGGAATGTGATACCAAACAAGGTGTAATTCATGTGTCTGATTTATTGATGTATTTATTTTGTCATAAAAGTGGAAGTCTTCAGGAAGCTCTGAAATATATGTATCAGTTTAAAGTAACTTTACAAATTCTCAAAAACCACACATCAAGTGAAACAACTCCTGAATACTAGCAGCAACAAGTTTAAATATCAAAAAATTATGTTCCAAACATAGAGCTAGAAAAAACTTCAGTTGGATTTGTTTCAGAAAAAAATATATATATATATTTCTAGACACATCTTTTCAGTCATGCAGTAGTTGCAATTCACACACCTCATTCTACAACACTTTTCATGACCAGACAGTTATTTTGTCTTTATAAATTCACATGCAAAATTCAATTATATACCAAAGCCCATGCAAATTCTGTCCTACTCCAACATATTATTGAGTGAAATATTATAACATAGATTCCAGGACAATGAGGGTTACATGTAAAGAAAGAATCAAATCATGAGGCTTTCAGATTAGTTCAGTCCCCATCTGTATAAACGTAGCAACAAAGAACTTACTAGCATACCCAAGAAGTCAAACATTTCAACATAGTAAAGGTCTTAATGACTGTCAGAGCCTTCAAAAGATCCATAACAAGACAATATGAAACAGGATAATACAAAAGACAATGATTGTTTTCTATCATAATGTGAAAGTTTGGTAGCCAAACATTCAGGATTTGATGCATTAATTCAGTTCACCAGTTGCAGGGGACAATAGTCAAACAAGCTAAAAAAATTACAAAAGACTACAGGGATTTTAGTAACATTTCACAGCAGAAAAAGCTGCTGTGGAATATATTGAGCCTGAGCATAGATTTTCTTCAGTATATATGACAACAGGTAAATTAAATGGGCATTTTACGGATACCTGAACTGCTCAGAAAATACTGACAAGCCAACTTACAATAGTGTGAAATGTTCATTAAAACATGTCTTAAGTGATGTGACTTGGGGGATTTGACTAGTAGTAGTGATCTAGTAGAAAATTTACGGTAAAATAGATTTTATTTAGAATAAACCCTTTGATTTTGATGGGTGATGTTGAGTGGCACACCAAAATTGAAAGCAGTCCATAAGTGCAGGCTCTTCAGCACAAAACAGAGACAGGAGAGAAGGCAAAAGGCTTGTCCAGTCCCACATAAGCAGCAGCAGAAAATGGAACGGTGTAATGAAAACTAAGTGTAATCAATACATCTATCCGATCAGCGTTTAGCCTGTCATCCTACCAGATACAACTCTAAGAGCTTTGGTAGATATCTTAATGATTAAATATCTTAATGAAAAACAAAAGTCTTGTTATAAAATCAAAGACTATTTACATTTGGAAATCTCTGCAGTCTATCTAGTACAATTACAAACAGTTCAGATTGCCTTCACAGAAAGCTAATCAATAATAGCTGTTGAAAGAAAAATACTTACAGGAAGCCAAATATAATGCACTATGCTATTACACAACAGTTTGGTAAAAAGCAGACTAAATCTTGATATCATAAACATCAAAGTCAACTTAAAGCTACAAAAGTATTGCAGAAATACTTAACACTAAAATCTCTGGGGGTAAAGCCTAATAATGCACACAGAGTTAGAATGTTCGAATCCTAAAAAAACTAGTTTAGAAAAAGTAGCTGGCTGAACTAAGTGATAATAACAGGATAAATAGCTACAGACATTTAAAGGAAGGCAATACTGTAGCAAAGTAATAATTATCTCCATGGAAGAATGATTCATATATTATTACCACTGTGGAACTTCATCCCAACTTCCATTAGAATTCAATCAGCAGCAGTTACAATGGAAAAATAAATAAAAACACACATTGGAGCTATAAAATACTTTCTAACTATAGACTACGCACCACTACTCATTGACTTGCATAAATGCCTTTAAGTTTGAAGCCCATAACATTGAATGTGGGCAAAAGGGAAAATGTTTTATGAGGAATTCATAGAACATATTAACACAATGTTCAATGTTAACAGAAACAGCATGCAAATGCCTCTTCCCTATTTAATGAAGGTGGTTTATTGTGGTTTGTTTGTTTATAAACAATCTGATTCCTTCACTAGTACCACTTGTCAATGCATATGTGAAAGTGAATTCAAAGGATTGAGAACTACTTTTAAACTGGAAGGGAGAAAGTAGAAGGCAGAATTATACATACAAATGCCTCAGCTTTGAGGTACCTGCCCAAAACAATGACTACAAGCTTTCCACTCAAAGTTTTCTTGAAATATAGAAGAACAAAAGATGTGAATGATTACTTTATAAAATGGTTCTATATATTCTCATAACTCAGAGATCACTACTTGCAAGCATGGTTCCAGAGCTCCACTTCTTCAAGCCAACCAATAGCCCATGGCATGCTCTAAAAATCTAAAACTACAAGAACAAAAGACCCAAGTTTCTCATGGAAACAGTGACAGAGTTAACTGTCATCATGTAAGTAGTATAATTTTAATCACATTTTATAGGTATGAGCATCCACTTAGTAAGAAATCCAAGGAGCAACAAGTAAAATGGCAAGAGATCAAGAACAGACAGCCAAGAAACATAAATCTGATCCCAGGATACCTGCATTGCAATTGTACAGTTCAATGCCTGGAGCATGCAGTTAAAGAACAAAGAAAAACACATCAAGCTTGCTGATTTTGATTTTCCTTTATTCACAATCCAATTAGATGAAGTAAACTTAAAGGAATGGGAAGAACAAGCTGGTAGACCACTAGGTCTGCCAGGGCATACTGCCTATTAAATATAGGACACTGAGGATCTAGTGCTTACAATTATTCATTCCCTTTGATGACAATGGCTAACAAAAATGCTACCTGTGCATTAAGGAGAAAGCTCTAATGCACACCGTAGAAAACCACTCTTATCAAATACTGTTGATGGAAAACATGCACATGGTTTGCCCTAATCCATTCTGCGGTGCTGTGTTATCTGCTAGATCCCACTTCTACTCCTTTCTCTTCCACTCAGATTTGCTCTTTGCAGAGAGCACAGATGGTTTCCAGACTGCTGAGCATTTATATTGACCAGTTGGGAGGTCTGCAAAGCCTCTTCAAGAAAAGAGCAAAGCAACCCAAGTGCACAGAAGAACATATGCCCCTTCGCTTTTCTGTATTAAACTGTATGACATTATATTGATTCTTTAAATCAAGTTCACAGTTGCTATCATTGATAACGTCAATCTATAAACTATGTTTCTGCAAAGATACCTGTATTATCTTGCAAAATTCACAGTCATATCCCAGTTACACAAGCTCACACTAACCCATGGGCCTTTAAAACTGCAGTTCATTTTATAGAGCCTTCATTACTAAGCCATAAAGGAACAATTTGCAGCGTTTCTTTGCATTACAGGAGGAACTGTTCAGAAACAGGATGACTAATTAAGTAATAAATGCAAATCTTCATCAATATGCATGGCAAATACTTGCCTTCTAAATAATACATAAGAAAAAAAAAAAAAAGCCCATTTGCAAATTTTCACTTGCAAAAGTGAAATCTACTGAACAACTTGATTGTAATTAATTTAAAGTGTAAATACCATGCTTTATTCAATATAGGATGAATAAAATAGAATAACACATACAGTCCTTTAGGAGTACTTAATCCTGAGCTAGATTTCCCACTTCCAATAATACAGGCTTTTCAATACAAAATAATAATAATACAGC
Source organism: Heteronetta atricapilla (assembly GCA_011075105.1). Classification (NCBI taxonomy): domain Eukaryota; kingdom Metazoa; phylum Chordata; class Aves; order Anseriformes; family Anatidae; genus Heteronetta; species Heteronetta atricapilla. The sequence continues at coordinate 83,941,651 of CM021733.1, forward strand.
CACCAAATTTTACCCCAGTGACCATGGAAGCACTGGGAGGTGTGCTATTGTCTTTTTAATCAGTACCACACCATCCAACAATTCAGAGATGGGAAAATCCACATAGTCTAATCTCTCCAAATCTTCAAAGCAAATCAGTTAAGCATAGTGGAGGAAAAAAAAATCATCTGAAAGCATAATTTCTGGAAGGAGGAAAAGCATCTTTAAACAGTTTTGTAGGTTAAAAGAAACAATTTTTAATAGATATGAGATATACAACTCATATTTCAGTTTCTGGAACAGCACCCTTCATGACAGATTGCTATGCCAATACAAATGCAGCTGATCACTCAAGTAGCAGATCATTACCAATCTGTACAGTAATCAACATCTTTGCTGTGGCTGCACTAAACGTGCAGCTAGTCTGCTGAATCCCCAGCTAGGCACCTGCACTAGCTGGGGAGTCAGCAGAGCATGGTCAAGGCAGAGGTTTGGTTATCTGCCTCCTATGTTGAGAAGCACGTTAGTTTTGTGTGTTTGCATTTCCGATGCAATGTGTAAAGGGGAGAGATCACTCTTGATCCCACATCCTTCATACATGAACTAAGACATCAAAATAAGATGCTGATGTTAGAATAAGCAGAGGAAATGCATCCTTCTCTCTTTCTCAGAAAAAGTAACCCACTCAAAAGAGAAGTAACTGTTCTCTTTCAATCATAACCACTGTATCACTCATATGCCAGCCTTGAGATATAAAGCAAGACCTTTAGTCAGAAATCAGTGAAGATTTTCAGAATAATCAGGAATCTTGCCAATTTTTCACTGAACCTTGAAATTACATAGTGTTTTGAGAACGTATATATAGACAAGGGGATCAGTAATTTAAAGACAGTTTTCACTGTTAACATTTCCTAAATAAGCAGCAAAGGCAGCACGTACACTTTAAAGAAGCCTGTTTACAGTTGCAAGAGTTCTGAGAACGTTACAAGCACGCTTAAAATCTGCTAATACTGAACTCACAGCCCTGAGCTTGCCTGGAGGACAAATGCTTGTGAGCTACTCAGCTCTTCACCTAGAGATGGTGATAACATCACAAGTTCCAGAGGGGCAAGACCTGGATTCAATGCCTCATCAGTTCCCAACCTACCATCTCCCTGAGGTGTGACCTTGTTAAATTATAGCATTAAACAAGGAGATCAGCTTGCTCATGTTCTAGTGATGTTATTCCACTAAATGTCACAGAATTAGCACACACAGTGAGAGAAAGCAAGAGGGAATATAAGTAGGACACCATAAAAAATAAAAGGTGCTGGGTTCTTGTCTTCATCTTCAGAACACTGCGCTTTATTAAAAGCCTCTACAGTGCAAAGACACCAAAATTTATCTGGTAGACTCAACTAGTCATACTTTCACTGCAGTCTAAATCTTTTAAGAAGCTATGTCCATGTTATGGGACCATAACATTCAAGTACACTAGCTCAAACTTAATCATAAAACCAGAAAATAAAAGCAATATATTAAGAACATTTTTTGCTATCACCTAAAGATTATAAGAAGTCAGTATCTTCAAAAGAGTTTTTCTGGGAGAAAAAAAAAAAAAAAAAAAAAAAAAACACAATATTCAGAAAATTCAGAAAAATATCACTTCAGAAATTAGTTTTCTAAGCACACAAATACCTAGATATGAAGTTCAGAAGAGATCTTACATCAACCTTTCATAGCATTGAAAGTATCAAACAACATATCCACAGAAATTATTTCAGCTGTTTGAAATTTGTTCAAAATGACAGTTCCTGATTAAACATAGACAACTAAGGAATATACTATATTCTGCACAATTTGATTTTTCTTTTTACCTGTCTGAACTCCTGTGAAAAGCAACAGAGTAACTCAAGAGACTTAAAATTATTTCCTGCATCTCTTTTTTAGTTTTCAACATGTAAAATCAATTACTTCTCTTGATCCAGAGCAAGAATGCCATTCTTTAAGAATGCTAGGGAATCTTGGAACAGGCTTGATCAATTTTCAGCGGCAAGGAACTCTATCCTTTTCCTACAAGTAAAGAAGCACCTCACATTTCACAAGAAGCTTCCACAAGTTAAACAGCAATTAAACCTACATAAAGAAATTTAATTTATATGATTATATACATAGACACACACACAGATTCTTCATTTCTGTTCTAGCAAAGAGATGTCTGGCAATTTTAAACAGGCCAACTCCCTAATTCCTTTGTCACCCAGATAAGCAATGAGAGGGGGATTTATCTCACCTGACTTTATACTACACACACCAATCAGGACTCCCTTAATTTTTTTTTTTTTTTAACCTAAGACATTGCTAGAGACCACTATTTCAACCCACAATGGGCTGAAGAAACAGCTGAGATGAATGACCCTCAGGAGATATCCATCCTCTAGAATAACTCATGAGCTAGTGTCACTAGCTCAAACTTTAAGACCTTTATCTCCTCCTCATGCAGATGACAAATGCTAACCTATTCTAAAACTGAACATAATATCAGAATCTTGAAAAATTCTTCACAAATTCTTATTTATGTTTCACCATATTTATTATCCACATTTATTTCATTTAAGTCTCACTCAGAGCCATACGCTCGTAAACACGCTGACAAGAGCGGTGCAAAGTCAAAGCAGCTGCTTAACTTGGCTAAAAAGAGGCCTCTGGTGGCAGTAGTTAAGTATAACTTCTCAAAGTTTTACAGAATATGTATTTTGATGACAACTTTTTTATATATAAAGTATCTATAGAAAGCAGACTAGGCAGTTATATTTGCATTGAAAATTGACACAGTACCGCTCATCTCCAAAGCGGTAACCATGTCAGTCCATTCATCTTCATACTTACAACACCCTTGTCAACTCAGTCTTAATGTTGCATATATTTTCAGTTAAGTAAAGTAGTTCATTTTTAAATAGCTGCATTGAAAATTTCAGTGGTAAAGTTATCTTATTACTGCAGATAGTAGAAAATAAATTAAGGCTGAGGCCTGCTTATTCCCTGAGACCTACCATGAAGGCACCTGGATTTTGTTTAAAAAATTACACAGATAAGGAAAATTCTGCGAAATATTTCCCTTTGATTATAAAAATGTAACATTTCTTGGGTAAGTATAAGAATAAAATAAACCTTTAGATTAAAACATATCAGATAGGCAAATGCATATGACTTGATAAAATTCAGTTCCTTTATTACAGCTTAATGACTTTGACCCACAGGCAACACTAGTCCTTTAAAAGTCTTTGCCAAACTTCTGGCACATGATTAGGAACAAGAAGATAGCCTACAAGAAGTCAGATAAAGCTTCCTGCCTTCTAGAAAGAGCCAACAGACAGAAGAATCGTGATAATGTAGAGAACTGGAACGGAAATGTTAAGGTCAGTATGAACGAAATGTGAGTGGAAGTGTATGTGCGCAGGAATTGAAAGCAGCAGCAGAACAAGAACTAAAAACAGCCTGTACTGAGAACAAAGGACACCACTCCCAGCAGTAAAACAGAGGGATGTGTGACTAAAACACAAAGTCCTTCCTGCTCTTTGATAAGACCACAGCACAGACCACTCATCGACGGAAGACCCTGCATCCCAGCACCAGCAGAACAGCAGAGAGGCTGCAGCTTATATCACATACACCACCCTTATCTCCTTCTCCTGTCAGATGCAAAGGAAAGACATTACAAACACTCGAAACGTAATGAAAAACATTAAAACTGCCTAAGATTGTGAAGGCTGACATAAGTAAGACTCTGAGGCTGCCCTGTCACAACAGACAATTTGCTGATTGGTTGGGACTGCTGTAAGACCAATCCCATTACCTATTAAAAACCCATGCACAGACCTGTGGACAGCCAAGGACTCTCTGGTATGGTCACCTTTTCTATAGCACTCTCTTGGTCCCTGATGATAGAATCTCAGGAAGAGAGTAAGTACAGCAATTCCTGTTGCTGAAATTGACTCTGAAAGCCTGACTCCCCCAAGCCTGTAGTGCTTCATGGCATTGTTGTGGCCAAAGTGCAGGACCCAGCACTTAGCCATGTTGAACCTCATCCCATTGGTCTCTGCCCATTGACCCAATATGTCCAGGTCCCTCTGCAGGGCCTTCCTACCCTCCAGCAGATTGACACGTCCCCCCAACTTGGTGTCATCTGCAAAATTACTGAGGGTGCACTCAATTTCCTCATCCAAATCATCAATGAAGACATTAAAGAGAATGGGTCCAAACACCAACACCCAGGGAACACCACTGGTGACCAGTCACCAGCTGGATTTTACTCCATTCACCAGCACTCTCTGCCCCAGTCATCCAGTTTTTAACTCAGCAAAAAGTATAAGTGTCCAAGCCATGGGCTTCTAGCTTTTCCAGGAGAGTGGGAGACTGTGTCAAAGGCTTTGCTGAAGGCTTAGTAGACTACATCAACAGGCTTTCCCTCATCCACCAGGCGGGTTACCTGGTCATAGAAGGAGATGAGGTTGGTCAGGCAGGACTTGCCTTTCATGAACCCATGCTGACTAAGCCTGATCCCCAGGATGTCCTGCACATGTTGTGTGACTGCAGTCAAGGTGACCTGTTCAATAACCTTTCCTGGCACCAAAATCAGGTTGATAGGCCTGTAGCTCCCTGGTTCCTCCTTGTGACCCTTCTTATAGATGGGTATCACATTAGCAAGTCTCCAGTCATCCAGGACATCTCTGGATGACCATGACTGCTGATAGATGATGGAAAGTGGCCCAGCAATCACATCTGCCAGCTCCCTCAGCACCCTCAAGTAGATCCCATCTGGCCCAATGGACTTGTGACAGTCCAGGTGGGGCAGCAGGTCTCTGTTTCCACCTGAATCGTGGGGGGTTTCTTCTGCTCCCTGTCCCACACATCAAGGTAGAGAGGCTGAGTACCCCAAGGTGCTGGTCTGACTATTAAAGACTTATGTAAATAAAGCATTGAGAATCTCAGCCTTTTCCTTATCCCCAGTAGTCATGTTCCCCACTACATCCAGTAAAGGATGGAGATTCTCCTTGGCCCTTCTCTTGCTGTTAATATATTTGTAAAAACATTTTTGTCCTCTTTAACCTACCTTAAAAGCTGCTTAGGATACGAGTGCTGCATAGTACCAACTGCAAACTCCTGATTACTTCCAGTTCAACTAAACAGACAAAATCTACAGAAAAAGATCACATTTCTCCCACCAGACCGGGCAGCCTGCATACATACTTATGTCAAAACAACACTAAAAACATACACTATTTGATATTTATTATAATAAATATATGAACTGCATAGCCATTGTTCACTATACTTCTCTAGAAATAATTCTCTTTTAATTCTTAATTAAACAAACAAAAAGAAAACCTATTAATAGAGCTAAAGCAACAGGTATATCTGTTCCATCTTTTTATTTATACCACAATTGCTTTCAAAGATGTTCAGGATAGAAAATATACTCAAAATCTTCATAGAATATCTATTTTAAAAGTTCAGATTTGCAAAATATTGTACAAATACAGCTCCACATTTCCTGTGCACAGCTGCATTTCTTTCCTCATTGCATTTCAATGCAGATCCAATCCAATGAAACAGACTTAACTGTTCTTTCAGAGAGAAACTTTGTCTTCATTGCATGACAGCTCTAATCTTCAAAGAAGGGGGGGAAATACCTAATATTCTGATTAATTTTAGTTGTCCAGAAGTGTTTATAAGGGATTTAGGAGAAATAATCGAAATAGTGCAAAAAATTACCAGTTACTGCCAAAGTTCATATTGATTCATTTCTTCATATTGATGGCTACAACTCAACACATTTCATTTTTTACAGATAGAAAGTACATCCAAGTAACATGAAGTACATTGGAAACAAACAATGAAAACACTTCAACTGAAGATCAAACTTACATAAATCAATAAAAATATTTACACCATTAAAAAATAATCATAATTATTTGCATTTAAATTGTTAACAGACGGTTTTTGTTTTGTTTCAAAATTAACATTCATCATTTTCTTACCTTGCAAACAGTCTCTGTATCCCAGGGTAAGATGGTCCTCAGATCAATAACTTCACAGGACACACCAAGCTTTTCTTGAGCCATTGCTGCCACCTCTTTGATCACATGTACCTAAAAAAGCAACCTATTATCACCAAGCTAACATTTAAGTTCTTTTTAAGATGTTCTAAATTAACACATACAGAATACATACAGTGACTTAACATATTACCTGCATGTTTAGCAGAAATTTTTTTATTTAGTAATGCAATATGTATTACTTAGATCAATATTCTTAGTTACTACTTACATTATTTGCAGTATTTTAATACTACTTTGAAAAAAAATAATTTAAAAAAAAAAAAAACTTAAATGAAAGATCACTGAAAACAAAACTGTTACATTCTAGAAAAGTATTTCAGTTAACAGTATCAGACCTTACTATTTTATAGTTGTAGGCTGATTAAGTTTTAGGGATAAGATTTTCTGAGAACTACATCAACAAAATCCACATATCAGAATGATGTATTTTAATACAGCAATCACAAGAAATCCTGCAAAAAGCATTACATACAAAAATAGTCCTAGTAATAACTGCATTTACCACGATCTGCTGAAAATGTAATAGATTACCAAATGATCAAAAGCATTATCTTACAAACAGTTAGGAAAGATAGCAAATACCACATAAATAAAAATTACCCATAAATATCCTGACCCCCCTATCGACAAAGCATACCAGCACTAATATGACCATATGACCACTCACTGGTCTTCCAACACAATTTAATGCCAACATTCCAAATGTTGCATTATCTAATTATTATAATTAACATTTTACTACAACAAAAAATAATTTCCTTCTAGCAGGAGGTTTGCACTGAATTAGAATGTACATCATTCACTATGCACCAGCCAGTAGATGTAAAACAGTCCATGTCTGTTAGCATCCTTTTCATAAAGTATGCTATAACATGAACAAAAAAGCAAGCAACAAGGTATTAATTCAAAATTGTTCTATAATATGATACTATACAACTTTTTGAAAGCAAAATGAGTTGTAAGCATTGAAACAAGCACTAGCAAGCAAATGCTCCAATTCTAAACATAAGCACCCTTATAACAGCTCAGATTATTCTCCAGAAATATATAATTGATAAGTATTTTCTCATAAGAGGCTAAAACAGAGTTTCCTGACACAACATTATCAATAGATTCAGTCCTTATTGTCAGAGGGTTGGAACACTTCATAACACAGGTTTGGACTGGGGCAGCTGAGCCTCCTCAAGCAACTGCTAGGCCCAGTTCAGTGGTGGGAAGCCAAGGACCATACCCAACGAGCAGTTTGGATGAGGTCACCTTGGTCTGGAAGGCAACGGCATTTAACAATATGGACATGGTGAGATGGTGTCAGCTGCCTGGGGATCAAAGGGCAGCATTAAATTTCATACGGAACAAAAATCTTTGGTGAAACCAGATGATTAAGGATTTAAATATGATTCTATGTGACATAAATATGAACAGCTAAACACCAAAGGACTGTTTGTGGTACTCAAGGACATGGTTTAGTGGGTAATATTGGTGGCTGGGGGATGGTTGGACCAGATGATCTTGGAGGTCTTTTCTAACCTTAATGATTCTATCATTTTAAAGATAAATTACAAATATTATAACAGTAAAAAGAATTAGCTTGCAGTGTTTTGGTTTAGACTTGTAATATATCAGCAGCTGTACAAGGTTTGAGATTTTTCAACCTGACCCATGGGAAGGATGTTTTTCCTGTTTCTACGATACATAAGTGAAAATGTTTACCTAGTTCACAGGGGATAAGGATTAGTTAGTGACCGTAAAGCACTGGACACAACTGGAGAGGAACTAAAAGCCCTTACTGCCCTCCATTAGTACCGCTCAGGAAAGCGAGCATAAGGTAACCCAGCCAGAGCAGCAGCTGCCAAGCAACTACTTAGCATGCAAGAATCAGAGAAGTAACCACTGTGTGTGTGCAATCACTCTCTGCTTATTGAAAATGAACTCTGGATTTGTTGGACCTACTGCACATGTGGCAATCAAGTTCCAAGTTTATGCACAGAGCCTACAAACATCCTCAGCACAAACTTACTGAACATATTTGATCTGCAGAAGTCTGACACATCCAAAACATGCTGGATTTTCTGTTTATGGGACAAGCATCTGTATAGAGGTATGCTCAACAGTTGTGTAACCCAGCACAGCACACACCTTCCATACTTCTGCCCAACAATTCCTGAATAGAGGCAGGAGCACTAAGTAGCATTCCCCCATGCTGTATGATTTGGCCACAGACATGGTTTGGTCAGATCTTAGAATTGGGTTAGGGCTGCACATCTGTCCTATTACTATTCACAACAAAAGAACTGCCTGTCTTAACACTTGGCTTATATTTTGCACATCATTTTTTGAAAGTACATCATTCTTAGCCCTTTCCATTCTGCTGTACACTGGGTAAACTCAGGACATTACTCTAATATCTATAGATAGTTTTCAAGCCATTACTTAAGTGACCTTCAAAGTGTAACGTCTTTATGGTTATTTATCATTACAGTTTTGGAGACTATGACGAACACTGAGATTTCATCCAAATGGAGCATGAAGTATCTAGGAAAAATGAGCATGTACTTTCAGAAGAGAGCAAGGATAAAAGTAGAAACTGGTTTCTGCTAGAGAAACACAAGTAAAGATATTGAAGGAGTCTATAATTTAATACCAGTGCAAATTATCAAAGATTAGTAGGAATAACCACAGATATAAAGGAGTTTCCCAGTCCTCTGACTACTTGGTCCATCACAGAAAATCAATGAAGATTACAGATTTCAAAGAAAGAGAAAAAAAAAAAAAAAGAAAAGAAAAAAAATGACAACCCTACAGATTAACAGTATTGTGATATATAGTGTTATAACACTCCCTCCTCTAACAGCTTCCCAGACATAAATAAGTCAGAAAAATAGCCATTTTCTAAATTACAGGTTAAAGACAATAAAAAGATTTTTCTGGTAATTCCAATGTTGACTAAAATTTGTTTTCTAAAATTCTTGAACAAGAATGTGAATTTTGTTTTGTTGTCTTTGTTGTTTGTTTTGCTTTTTTTCTCTCTTTTTTTTATACCTTTTTTTCAATATTTGCACATCTTAATTGGAGAAGGGGGAGGTGAATCATATTCTTGAACAGCTTTGAAAATTAACTGTCAGAATCAAAACTATCCCTATTAGTATTATCTAAATTTTTAGCTTTTTTTTTTTAAACTGTATGCATGAATGCAACCCCAGAGTGATTGCACTACTTTTTAAATCTTTCAGTAAAAATCCATGCTTTTCTTCCAGAACACTACTTTCAACTGTCCTTCCCTTTCCTTAGTCATATCCCACTGCCACATTCTTAAACATACAACTCGCATAACTGTAGTTAAATCATTACCTGCAGTAGAGATAACTCTTCTGTATTTCCAGAGTCACCTTCAACCAAAAATGAATAAAAACTCACTCATTAAAAAGCAGGTTTCACGTAAGTAGAAACAAAGGAAATCATTTATTCAAGCACATAGCAATGGAAGATGCACATAGTTTATTGTCTGGCACTCGAGTCTGAATACAACACTGTTTAAACAGCCTCCAATCCTTAACCTAAGCTTTGGTGGATGACAAATAACTTAAACTTAACCTTACTGACCTGAGTGCCCCAAGCAACCATGGTCACATCACTGCCCTGCTGCAGCACCTCAGCTTGAGACAGTGGAATGTTGTAGGGCTCCACAGGAACTTGTTCCACTGAAAGCAAAGGGAAAAAATAAACATTAGATTCCTTTACTATTCAGTATTATCCCAAAGAAACATACGCTATTTTTTTAAATAGCAATACCATTTAAAACAGTAGAACAAATTAACATTATTATTCCTTATTTCAGATGTTTAGCTGTAATTAAAAATATTTTTATTTATATTGTACACTGACAGGATTCAGTGTAATGTTTCATTTATCTTGTCAAGTATACCAAAAAGATACACGTATACACTACTGTAGTAATAAATCCTGATGTTTCCCAAGTCAAAGATATTAGCATCAGATTTGCAGATGGACACTGCTATAATTGATTAAAATCCCAAACACGGACTGCAGTTGATGCAGTGAAACAAGCATCAGAGCCTTGAAATCATACTTTAATGCTCAGACAAGAAAAAAAAAATTGTCAGTGCTCTCCTGATATTAACCAAGAATGATGCTCCACAGTTTCATGCTAAAGTGGTAGGAAAACCAATTTTCAGAACCTACACAAAGACTGCCACTGGGGACTTGTGATTATAGAAGTTTTAAGTGACTCAATTATTTTAGTTTTGAAAAAAAATGTTATTAGTTGACCAAAAATATATCACAGTTAGAGTAACTAGAAAAGAAGTAAGCATCTTGCTTTTCCTGACCACTACTGAAGGTGGTTCCACTCAACATCCATTTAATAGTCATCGGATGGAAGTATCTTAGGTCAGTTTTTAGTATTTAGAATCAATGATGACCTAATTTGCTTCTTGAAGTTATGATAAAGAATCCTACTGAGTGACTCCAGCAGGAAAAATTAATTTCCCTAATTGGTATAGCAGATCCAATACAAGTAAAACGACTTCAGTTCTTTCCTAACTTACATATTAGGACATAAATTTTTAATAAATCAAGTGGTGAATAGTTTTCTAAATTACAATTACAGCATTTATTATTTTTTCTCCAGAGATGGCAAACAAGCACTACAAATATCACAGAATCACAGGATGGCTGAGGTAGGAAGCAAGTTCTGGGGTTCACTGAGTCCAAGCTCTCTGCTCACAGCAAGGTCACTGAGAACCAGTTGCTCAGGGCCATGGTCTGTCAGGTTTTTGGTGTCTCCATGGCTAGAAGACTCCACAACCTCTCTTGGCAACCTGTTCTTATGTTTTACACCAAATAAAATAGTTTTTTCTTATGTTTGCATTGGAGATATCTCACTTTACCTGAACAGGCACAGAGGAGGCATACATATTAATTAAACTATTGTTACTAATAACTGAATAGGAACTTTTTTATGGCACTTCTTAATTTATAACATGTCCATTCAGTCAAGGAAAGAAAAAAAAATCAATTTTAAACAAAGGATTTTTTAACATAGCACAAAAATCACGTGCTGACAATTATTCTGAATGTATTGAATGATCTGTGCAATCTATAACAACTCCTTTGAATAACAAATGGCGAGAAGAATCTTTGGTGGGGAAAGACAGAAGGGAAAGGCACAGCCAGCCCATGCTCACTGCAAATCACTGACCAGGCAGACCAGGCTGCTCCAGATTTTGTCCAGTATAAAGCCCTCAGGCAAAAGACAGGCAAGATTCTGAAATATAATGAAACCAATTTTCATCGCGTAACTGTCTTTTTTATGGGATTGTCACAAAACATGGAGAAAAAAACCCTATAAAGATACCACAGGACCTTGGAAACCCAGGCAACTGACATGAATATGAAGGTTTGGAAGGGAGCTGGAAGCACCAGTGGAAGACCTGGAATGTGCAAGTCATATAAAAAGAGCTCCTTCTCTATGTAATGGTTTTATCCATTTAGGGAAATTAAATGTAACATACAATTACAAAAATTAACTGATTTCTTACTATAGCTAAACCATTCCGAAAAAAAAAAAAAAAAAAAAAAATCCTTTCAATGAGCTCAGCTCGTGCCTTTACAAAACTCCTCCCTCCACTAACAGTGATGAAAAATAGCACTGAAATTATTCTGTGCATTTTCTTCCTACTAATTAACCAAAGCACAATGATGTCTGTATACAAAGCAGCCTACTCATCTATTATTGAACAGAAAAATATTTTAAATCAAATATTTAAAAAGCAGATTTCAAATAAAGCAAATAAAGTTGTGATCAGAGAAAAGGGCCATAGCTGGTTAATTTTAAGAGGCTGCACCATCTGTTGCTCCTTCTAAAAGAGCAGTCTGAACAGCAGAAGGAAAACATGTGTTCTCTCGTCTTACCTGTCTTGTCTCTATAACAACCACCGATGCAAGTCATATTTATTTCTACACCACCAATGTCATATATAGTACAATTAAATGAAACTGAAAAGGTCAAAAAACATCAGAGTAGGTTCTCCACAAGATGTCTAAACCTGATAATGTCAAGGTGACTCATCTTCTCCTTTGGTTCGTAATGATTATGTGCTCTTGACACTGCACAGGTTGTTAACTACTTTTTATAAATCAAAGCCTCCTTTTTCTTTTTTTAATTCAGGTATTTTCTTCGCATCTCTGACATTTAGGGGGACGTCACCATGGCACTTCCAGTAACATTATAATCTCATAAGTTAACCAGCAACAGAATTCTCTCGGTATGTGTTCTTTCGTATTTAACTCTGGACTTTTTCTCAGAAAAGCTTGCATCTCCTTGCTGCTTGCTAATTTTATACAAGGCACATGAATATACGCAAAAGCTCCTGATGACTGCTGTAAAGATATGTGGAAGGACACCCTTTAAGGGTGTCCGGATAAGGACCTTTCCAATGCAAAAGGACATGGCTTCCCCTCTTTTCTTGTACTAAGTATGAACACCCACTGACATAAATCTGGCCAATGAAGTTAAGGGAGGCAGCCACAGGAACCAAGGCTGCCCAGCCATTTACTGATAAAGCTATCGGGAAAGGGGCAATGTTTATTTTGGTAAGTGTATCTGATGGAGGACCTTGTCCAATAGGATGATATAAATGGGGAAACCATAAACAAAATATACAGAGACACAAATTGGAGACAAACTTTAACAGATCAGAAACTAAGCTAGTCACCAACTGATGGACTACCAAGAAACTACAAATACACAGGGAGTTTGCAGGCCTGAAGGCCCAGGACACTGGAGCAGGGTAGCTGGAACCCTGTCAGCCAGGGAGGGAATGTGTGAGGGAAGGGGGCTGGGGAGGAGCAAGGGGGGACTAAACAGAAAAGAATATAACAGGGGCCAGATACATGTAAAACAGGGCCAGTTAGTATGACTGACTGAGCACCAGTCTCTCCTATCTTGTTAAAGCCTTTCTTAAACATCTGTGTAACCTCACTCTCCACCCAGATGGGTGCTGCAAGGACTTAGCACTAGGACCAGAGAGACAAGGGTGAGCAGGCAAGACACTGGGCCAGGGACGGGAGCCAAACAGGGGCTGCAGGTGCCCCTGCTCCACAAGGTCAGGTACTGGAAACAACAGGGATCTTGACCCCAGCCACTGAGGTGGGAATGGTGTGTCCCCCCAAAATCAGCTACTGGCAGGGGGACAGCAGCAAGGAAGCAAGCAAGGTGCTCAGCGCCAGGAGTGGCAGTAACAGGCATTTTACAGGCCCAGAGCAAATAAAACAATCCTGCAATTATACAGAAGCTCCTAAGTAGGCATTTACAAAACAGCTTCTGAGATTTTCTTACAGGGATTTTCAATTTCAGACCTAAGCTTACTTAAACATAGGACCAACATTTAGCCCTCAGCTGATGGTACTGCTGCTTGTCAGATGCTGGGAACATCAAGATGAAGTGCACGTACTTGGCCATAACATGTGCTTTTCTTGGACTATCCATGGTTAGAACCTTTAGATCCAGTTACTGCTTTATGTTGTTTTAAAGACATTTGCTATACAAACACACACGCACATGCACACATGTAAAATGTTAATATTAGTGTGTTTGTGTGTGTATATATATGTAGGAACTTATTCAGAGTACTTGCACAGTGGTGATGTAGCACATGAAATGTATCAACTGTATTTTATTCAAACAAAACTGTAGTTCTCGTCTGTAACTTTTTATACTTACTATTAATAGCAACCGAAGTTTAAGATCTTAGCTTTAATTCCATCCTGCTCCTTCCTCTTTCTGTCACTAGTGCTCCAGGATATCAAAAGTGTAAGTTAACATGTCACTTTTCAAATGCACTGGAAAATGTTTTTCAAGGCATTCTTGCAAAGTTGTTCTTCACAATGAAAACTGCCTTTTCCCCTTGGCTCATCACAGCATCAATGTGGTGACCCTACTGCAACACTGCTTTGGCACCCACCTTCCTCCCAGGGCTGATTAAGTTGAAGACTTCAGGCCTATTCTTGTATCTTCTGTGGGCAAAGCCACATTAGGATAGCAAATACTCATATAGAAATGAATGGCTATTTTGTAAACATGATTAGTTTTACCTCATGTCTGAATAAGCACACAAAATATCAGAACAAATAAATCTGTTCATTTAGGAAGACATCCAGCTAAGCCCATTATTCCAAAAAAAAAAAAAAATATTTTGAATAGTCTTTGATAATGTTCATTCACAATGTCAGTGTGATAGTCATAGTGAAATATTTTGTGCTACAAATCTGCTTTACCTTGGAGACAAGACATATGTTTCATAACACTTAAAGAGTATTTATTTTTGTAGAATGTCTTTACTGTCATAAAAATATACACTTGAATCTTGGAAAAAAAAAAAAGCTTTGTTATCAACAACCCCCAAACTGCACATTATAAGTGGACTTGAAAATTCAGTTTGACAGCTATTGGTGGGCTGTTACAGCTCACTGGATAAAGTATTCATCGGATGCAAAATCACAAGTTTGGTTCTGTACAAGAACTTCTGTAAGACACCAAATGACCTGGCACATGCTCAGAAAGCAACTTCATTTTACACATCCTAAGCTAAATACGTATTCTTATCTTCCAGCACTAGCATCAACATCAAATTTCAACAACAGCAGCAACACTTGGGGGCAGAAGCAGAGAGTATGGATTTGCTTTGTTGATTTATTTTTAAATAAACCATTAGTAGCTTCCACAGATGCAAACAATAATAGGTACCTTGTGTTTTAAAGACTACCCAACCTTACAGCCTATTTTCAGCTGAAATGTCAAAAGATATTAAGCAAAATATCATCTATAGCTATTTAGAGGCCTCACAGGGAGAAAAAAATCCATTAGAGTAGAATGATAAAGCTTAAATATCTACATTAATTGTACAGGTAGCAACTACTACTTCACGTTATCCCCTGACACCCTACTTTTTTCTAATGAAATCCCTACAGACCCAATGTAACATTGGTCATGAAGTCCTCTGCAGAAAGTATGTCTACTCACAGGAAGCTAGAAAAATATATATATATATATATATTTCATTATTCAATATCTTAACCATCATTATGGAAATAAATTTTTTGTCTGCATATGATAGTCTCTAGTCACTGAAACAATGAAGTCCCAGTCCTGAATGGTGCATATTATACTATTTATACCCTGTCTTTCTGTTGAAAGTATATTAATAAAGTAGAAGTTTCCTGTAAAGTCAGTAACCTCAAAAAAAAAATAAAGTAGCAGAGCACATCTGATATATTTTTGTCTTCCTTGTTTTGGAATGCTTGTATGCTCCCATCTTTGGGAAGACCCTGTAGTATTTTGAGACAATATTAGAAAGAGACAAGAAATACATAGGTAGCCCAAGCTTACTCTGTGAACACATTTCTGAATCCATAATATCTTCTTTCTCTAACTAGAAAGAACATAGTCACATGGAATATCAAAAAAAAAAAAATCTACTCAAAACACAAGATAGTTACATTTTTAAAATCCTTCGTTCCACCATTTATCCTGTTCCTGTTTATCAGTCTTAGGTTTTACTGCTGCTGCATCTGGACCAAATAATCGAGAAAACCCTGGTCCATTTTGAATTAACCAGACCTATTCATTTCTGTAGTGGAATTAAAAGAAACCCTGACCATGGCCAGCAGCACAGGAAGGAATACTATAAGAAGTTAAAACTCCCAGACACTACTGTTTTCCTCTGCTTCATGCTGATCAAACCTACAACAACCAGGACAATGAATTGATGATGCCAGAAGGAAAGGTTTGGGGACAGGGGTAAAAGGGGCAGAAGGGAAAATACACTACATCAAAACCCTTCCACATAATAAAATAACACTGCTTTATGTTGTACAAATACAAAAACTATCACAAATTGTCTTAAAGTGTATTAAAGAACAGAAGCTAGCCACAATTGTAACTGTCACATGGTGGCACAAAAGTACTATAAGTTTCAGACTAGATCATTAAACTGAAGTTCTTAGAAATCTTAAGACAAAAATATAGGAAATGTCTCTGAAAAACAGGCCATAGGAGTACAGGGGAAAATCACCACCTTTCAGATATTACTAAGATCATCTTGCAGCAATGCTGTGGTTGGTTATTGACCAGCATATAAACCACATTAACCACTTAACCATATAAACTACATTCAGCACATCCTCACTCAAGATTTCAATCACTTGAGTCATTTATGTTCACTAGAAGCCCCAGCAACTATTTTATAGGTCAACCCTTCATACATAAAAACCTCACTATATTCTCAATAGCTGTGTGATATTTTTGATGCAAGTCATTCATTCCACTATGAAAGCAAATATTTTATTAACTCTGCAGTCTGTGATTGTGACTTTTAAATAACAGTCTGTGATTGTGACTTTTAAATACCAAAAACAAAGAACAGGGATGTTTGAAGATGCATTCTTTGGTTTGTTTGTTTGTTTAACTGGACTCTAATACTTGAGTTCATTTTACAAACAACTTCATCTAAACAAAGAGTCAGAGGCATTTATTGCTGAATTACTCTAAGCTTTCAAAACACACTGATCTTAATTTGACACCCTTCAGGCTCATCACATCATTCTAAAAATGGTTGCACTTTTAAAAATACATTGCTACCAGGAGTCCAAGGTCTGTTTCAAAAGCAAAGCAGCAGTCTCCCCAGCAAACACTGTATTTGCTCCTAAGTTACTCTGCTCTTTTTCTGTGACTTTAATGTCACAGAAAATAATTTTATATATATATATAATTTAAATTATATATAATATTATAAATAAATAAAATTATTTATTATTATAAATAAATAAAATTAAATTATAAATAATATAAAATAATTTT
>CM021733.1:83959006-83988676 GCA_011075105.1 Heteronetta atricapilla
TCCCTTCTTTATCTTTGGTTTTCTTCTTTAGAAAGAGGATAAATTTCAATTAGTGCATTCAATTTGTTAGGAAGAGTGTTGTTAGAAGGTCCAAAGAAAAGTATGAACATTGATCTTTCACCCAACTTCAGTCTACTCAGAGAGTTAATTTATAAATTGTACTGAAAGGATCAAGAATAGTTGACATACAAAACTATATGACATAAGGAAAGATGAAAGTAAATGAAGGCTTGGGTTCTATTTCATTAGGTGCTCACACGAACACTGCCTATCTCCACTTGCATTTTTTTTTTTTTCACTCTATGCTCTGTTGTCAGCACAGCTTCTCCAGTCCCAAGGAAGTAACAAGTGTACCATTACAATAAACACACGCACTATCATCTTCAAATTGTTCTTGTAAGTTTTGCATAATGATATGTATAATGAATAAAACTTCATTCAACCAAAAAGATCACATGACTGAAACAAGGAAAAAAGTAACAGCAATCACACTTCCTTCCAAATAACATAAGAAGTTAAGGGGCAGATTTTCTAGACTTTTTGAAATGAAGCACTTCAAAGAAGTTCTAATTTGTAATAATGGTGATGACGTTTAGCTATTTTGGAAAAATAAAAACAAATCTGGCAGTTTATTTTAATATCTAGAGTCACGAAAACAAAAGCAGTTTAACTTTTGTGAAATGTGTATTGTCCTGTTCCATTAAAAAAAAAAACCTTCAAGCAACTCCATAAATCAACATGCTAACAACACTAAGTTTGCCCTTGGAAGAATTAAGGTTTAGTTTCTTTAATTATTAAATGCTCACTGTTCAAGGTACAGCCTACTCATCTCCCATACTTGAATGGACTAGGTCTTGTTTTTATTTCCACAACTCAATTTGATATGGGATAATGCCTATTTCTACTTTTTTTTAAACACAAGACAAAAAGCATTCTACTTCCAAAGTTCACCAAATATAAATCAAACTAAATATTCATCCTTGTATTCAAACTTAGGAATCTTATCTGGTTTTCATATTTCCTCTCAAACACAGCTAAAGGCAAAACAAGTGCAAATCAAGATTTCTGCTACATTACCAATTTATCTGTGACTGCGGAAATACATGTGCAAAATATAAGTGTTGCTTTATTGGAAAATACAGCAATATAAATCTTTACCTGCAGCTCTGTAAAGTATTTTAGGTTCAAAGAATATGCATGGATTTTTGTCCTCTATGCATGAAAGCAGTAGTCCCTTGGCCTGAAGAGGACTCCTTGGAATAACAACCTGCAAAAATATTTTTAAGATAGTTTATTTAAAGTACAAGTCTCCTACAAGCTTCCTCAACATTACACTGAATATCCAAAAGAAAAAAGAAAAAAAGTAATTATTTGCTTTAAATAAAATTATGCAACTATTGCACAGTTGTTACAAAGTACATTAACATCCGTACTACCTTACTAACACAACTTTCCAAGTTTTGAATTTTATTTCATTTATTAATGAGGCTTGAATAGTTCCCCTCTACACAATGATTTAAATACTCATTTATTCCCCTCAGACGAGGTAGAACTACCACATCAACAATAGCATTTTGAGGTTGAAGGAACAGAAGAAAGAGATTCAAAACAACTATTATTTTTACAAAACTAGTATTTTAATGTGTATGGATGACAAGAAAAAAATCAGCTGAGTGATCTTAAGTTGTTTAGGTAAAGGTTCCTTGGAACGATCTGGGAAAGTCTTCAGACTTGGTCCAGTAAATTCTGAAGACTTAAAAAGGAGTTAGCATTTTAAAATTGATTTCCTTTAATTACGGTGGAAGCCTGAAATTTGTTCACTCTGGAGCCCCCACCCCCCCCCCCCAAAAAAAACTATTGTCAAACAAACAAAACTGTAAGCAAGGCCCCTAGATGTAATAGCTGGAAGGAAAAAATACATTTGTTTTCCAATAGAAGAGTTAACTAATGATCAGAAAAATCACAAAATGTCAGTTTAAACAAAAATAAAAGCCAAGAGAGCTCAAATCCCTCGAATCAGAAAGGCCAGCTAAATTACATCTCAGAGATCTCTAAAAGCTGGCGCAGGCAGAGTCAAGACTACTAGTGAAAGTTTTATAGCTGTGAAGTAAGATGTGGCAACCTCTGACTGAAAGCATTAGAAAAAAACAACACACCTACACAGCACGTAACTACAGTTATGTTAACTTAGCACCTACCAAGGAGTTTGGAAGGCTTTAAAAAACTTTTTTAGAGTAAGAACATTTAATGATCTAAATATAACAAAGAAGAGTCAAAACACAACCCAAATCAGCTAGCACCTCAAATTAAGTTAAGTGATTTTTCTAAGCATGGGAGAATTTAAACTCAAAAAAAAAAAAAAAAAACCATTTGACATGGAAAATTATCAGACTTATGGGTGTCACCAGCACAGCTCCTTCAGGATCATTTTAGGACAGACTTTATTTACTATATTCATTTGTGAATTAAGTCACAGCGTGGAAATGAAATCTATTCAAGAGCTCAGTCACCATCAATACAGAGAATGATGTCAAAAGCACCAGTTCACATAGTGATAAGACGCACATCTATGGACTAAATCTTTGTTATAAATTTAGAACTCGGCAGTAGAAATTCAGAGAAGGATCTGAATGTATTATTTGCTCAATGGATAACTAGGACACTATGCAATACAGCCTTAAAAGACAATCTTGTAGTCAAGGAAGTGTTAGTGCTTTTACAAAAATTGCTGCTAGAAAGTCAGTTGGAATACTTCATGACTACATCAACAGTTTTGAAAGAAAATTAATCAAAACAGATGCCAAAAAGCTTTGGAAATTGTTTAACGTCTCTTTGATAGTTTGATTTGTTTAGTCTAAAAAGAAACAATGACTAAAGAGAAAACAATTGCTCCTAGCACATGAAAGAGAAGATGAAGGACAGATAAGTTAAAGATACAAGTTAAGAAGAAATTTAGGCTGGAACCAAAAAGAAAGCTTCTAGCTGTGATGGCAAAAATCTTGGTGCAGTCTTCCAATGGAAAAGAGAATTATCATAATAATTTAAGACAGTTGTATCCATTAAGACATACCTCCTTACAACAGTAGACAAGATATAATGATTTAACAATGTCCTCCTCACTTCAACAAGCCCTGTCTTAAGCACTAATGATTACGGTCCTTCCCTTGAACAGCCCAAGTCATACAAACCCTCTTTTGCTTAGGAAAATTAAACCTCTGCTTTCACTTAAGAAAAACAAAGTATACAAATCTTCAGCCACTAAGAACCACAGAGCTTAGTAAGAGGGTAGTTTTGGAAACCATCCTCCCCATGGGTATCTCCTACCCTCCCAGATTTGTAATACGTGGCCTTTCTTCCTGTGATTTTTACAAAATATGCACAGACACAGGACTTCTGCAAGTACATCTGGACCAAAGTTTCATTTGCATTGCTGGATTTATACATCAAGGGCTGTTTTTGTTCATTTTTTAAAATTGCCTGCAACTTTGATGCCAAAAGCTTTCACTGAGTAATATTAATATCATACTACTAACACATTTATATAAAATAGGGATAGGTTTCAATTTCAGCAAAGAAGCAATTACTGCTTCAAATATTGTTAACTGCATTAATGAACAGCTTTGCAAAAAATATTAAAGGAGCAAAATTGTTTTCACAAAGATACAAAATTCAAGGGTCTAATACACTTCTGTGTGCATCCAAAATTAGTATATTGTTCCACCAATTCCACAGAATTTAGTATGCTCTTTAACTGAGATGACTGCAATGTATTTTAGCACATTACCCAAGGAACTTCTGCCCTGGGTTCCTTCAAGCTCTTCAGCAACTCCGAATTCCCCTCATTCCCCGTAACTACTTCCTGACCTCACTTCCCATCATTTCTCCTCAGTAGTATTTGCAAGCCACACACCAGTGTATTTATACTAATTAATCTCATCCTTGATATAGCTATGATATACATTTTATGATGTTGATCTGGAAGGGTATTTTCCTTACAAACTTTTACACTGAAAGAAGAAAATTAAGAAAAGAAAAAGAAGAATCAGAGATGAAAGAAAGGAATGAAATGATCAGGAGTGATAAAATGAAATTCTGACTTACTAACTTATTCAGAAGACTAAACACAGTAGTATTAGGTTGCACTGACCTTAAAAGGGTTTTAATTAACTCAGTGGACTACAAAACCTCAGCACTTTGTTCAATATGAAGATTTGAGATTGACCAAGACCAGCATCTATTAGACACTTTCTAAGATTAAGATAGTGATGCCAGCTCTACCTATGCCATAATAAACTACTCTAGTTTTTGAACAAGTTCAAGAAACCCTTTGATTCAAGTACCTGGCAAGAGACTTTGTAGTTTACTTTTGTCTTGTATAGGGAAATATTTTCAAGTTTAGTATGCAAACACCTCAAAGAAAAAATATGTATTCCCTTTCCCAAATATCATGAAATAAAACATGAATAACATGCAATAAAATGTGAATAATGCAAGCTCTTATTTAATTAAAGAGAAGGAAGTAGAAGTGGCCTCCCTATTAAAAAAAAAAAAAAAAAAAAAAAAAAAAAAGTCATATCTGACATTTTAGAACACCTAAATAATATAATAATATTAAGGCAAAAGTTTAAACAAAATATAAAAAATGAACATGTGTCTCCAGAATACAAATACTGGTTTTCTTAAGACCTTCACATTAATCAAGCTATGAGTCATTTCTTAATGGACTGGATGCCAGTTAATCCAAAAGTACAAGTCCATAGACACCAAATTTACTCAGAAAAAAATGAGAACTGGCAAACAGTGCTTGATTAATCAGAGATTAACAGATCCATCCCCTCTATCTTCACCAGGAAACTTATCTATTGAAACGCTAGAAAACTCAACTTTCAAGATACGCCACTTTATCATGTTGAAAGCTTGCCCCAGTTTATCAACCACAGAGTCATAGAATAGCTGAGGTGGGCAGGGCCCCCTCGAGGCCATCTGGTCCAGCAGGACCACTCAGAGCAGGCTGCCCAGGACCATGTCCAGTTGGCTTTTGAATGTCCCCAGGCAGGGAGACTCTACGACTTCTCTGGACAACCTGTGCCAGTGCTCAGTCACCCACCTATACAGTGAAGCGTTTCCTGACACACAGAGGGAACCTCCTGTGTTTCAGTTTGCACTAAATATCTCTTGACCTGTCACTGTCATTGATATGAATCAATTTTATAATGCACTAAAGATGACAGATGCAGAGAAAAAAAAAAAAAAGGAAAGCAGTATTTGTTAGTTTTTAATTTCTGTACAATGCTATACACCAAACAAATGTAGAATGTACGCTTTTGGCGCAAAAAGCACACAAGCACAAAATGCTACGTCTGCTGAAGTTTGTTTCAATTATGGCTACAAATTCTCAAACACTCAATAGAGTTTAAGTTTTATAAATAGCAAACTTCTAACACTACTTAATTAGCATATTCAGATTTTTTGTTGTGTGCTCTGTCTACCATCCTCCTTTCCCTGCCTGCACTCAGACTCATTAGTCTGGTTACTCTGATTCATTCAAAATCAATCTTTGTCAAATGTGAATTACTGTACCTTTATTCCTGGACAATGAGCGAAAAAAGCTTCTGGACTCTGAGAGTGATACAGTGCACCATGGCCCACACAACCCCAGGGGGCTCTGATGGTGAGGCTTCCACAATTAAACAGATCTCCTGAGCGGTAACGGTATTTTGCTGCTTCGTTAACAATCTGGAAAGGAAAACAAAACAAAATCCTTTCCATATACAAAAGTAGCATGCAATACCCTTGGATACATATAATTAAACATCTCCAAAGCATGAGATGTAAATACATCATCTACTCCATGCTTGGAAATCACAGAACCAAATCAGAAGCAAAAGATTCCTCTAAGTCGTAGAAAGGAAAGTAGAAAGGCAAACATTTTCCAAGGCAAGTGATTCAGTAATTTAGCATGTTCAAGTTGAACGCTCAGGCCTCAAGGGTAGCCATATAGCCCAGTTGTTTCCCCATTCCCAGATGGTCGGTCCATCAGCCCCATTTAAACTTGTGGTTTATCATGTGGCCTCGTGGTTGGCTGCAATCATGCAAAGAAGTGAGAGATGGTGTGGGGAAGACACAGCTGGGGAATTTAAAGCTGCATTTGCTTCAAACCACATCTTTAATTTACATTAGTTAATCAGGACTTCAACCTGGCCCTGGTATCTTCCTGTTTATTTAAAGTAAGCATAAATATTACTAATATATCTGTGGATATTTTTGCAAAAATATATATATTTAAACCAATATTAATGTGAACAAATGAATAATTTAAACATAAACCCATAACATTTCATTTTACTTCATTCAAATTTCTGAGTACTAACCTGATCAAATGCTGGAAAAATATAATCTGCAAACTGGATTTCTGCGATGGCCGTAGCACCTGCAACAGCAACTCCAATACCAAATCCAACAATTCCTTGCTCACACAAGGGCGTATTGAAAACTCTATCTTTACCTATAAAACAAGAACAATTTCTTTAATACACTGGTTCTAAGTGGAAAACCTAGTCCCAGAAATACTCAAGTTATAAACAAATCCTCTTCAATTAAGCATATGGCTCTTTAGATGGGCTTTTTAGGTGTAGCAATCATAAACATCCATTACAGATAAGGATAATTTCATGTTAATTTGTAACCGCTCAGAGGAAGACAAGGAGAAACAAAATACAAGATAAGAACAGTTTAAGTAATTTACAATATTCCTATTAGCGCTTCAAGGAAAATAATTTGTTCTGATGTAGATACAGATAAACATGCATAGCCATGTTTATACAGGAGGTATAAAAAATACTTACAAGAATTAAGAAAGCTTACAACACAGAACAGTAGTGTTCCTTCCATTGTTTGTTTTTTAATCCAGACAGTCAAAATGATCTGTCCATACTTAAATGTACATGGCTCTACAAAGGCATTTTTCAAGAGTATACTCCTGACAATCCCCATAAGCAGAGCCCAGTCTAATCAGCCTTTTGTAAGTTGACTGCATTTCCTAAATAAATTGGTTCATCTCCAAGGCAAGAGGAGAAGAAGAAGAAAAAAAAAAAAAAAAAAAAAAAAAAAAAAAAAAAAAGCTGTTTCTGCTGTTGGAGGCACAAGACAAAATTAAATACTCTGTTTTGCATCTGCCCTTTGAGAGTGTAAAAGGTCATTTTAACTCTGACATATTTCTGTTCTACACCAGTTTCAGATTCCAAATATGCATCAATCTAATAGGTAAATATAAAATTGTTTAGTTCATGAAATTAAAAACAAGGAGGAGGAGGAAGACGAAACATTAAAATTTCTTCTATAAGACATACTTAAAGCATTTGCCAGAAGTACCATACTCCCTCAGCTGACCAACAGAACCTAGTGATGCTATTAGATTTTTCTTTTAGAGCACTGGGAGATGGACAGCAGGTGTATGAATATGCCAAGACTTCAAACTAGTTGGAAAAAAAAATGAGCATGGAGCACATCATTGGCTATGGAGTAAATTAAACAATAGCTTGCTAACCAGTAAATAAATAACTAATAAAAGAAAGATTAATGAATTAATAGTTAGGAAAAAATATTACTCTGAAAACTCCTTGTTTCAGTAGCTGCAAGTTAATAAACTGGAGAAAAGAAAGCTAGCAGGTTTCAGAAACGGATGATAGAAGCAGAATCACTACCCACTGTTGTATTTATGATACAGGAAGGCATGTTTAACAAATCTTTCATGTATGTGTCTTTCATCGTCACACATCACCCAGCATAGCACTATCACTGCTCGTGTGTTGTCCGTGTGCTCTACGTGGTGTTTTGGGTTTCATACTTCAAGGGTTACTTTGTTTTGTTGTTTGACAGATCAGGAATTAGTTTTTGGCTTTCCCTCTGCATTTCTCCCGCTCTCACTCCAACAGGAACATCACCATAATAATTCATTTAAGGTAAGTTTTTTTTTAAAAAAAGTAATCCCAAGATATAGAACATTGGTAGTGTCAGTGAGGCTATGCAAGTCATCACATGTCCAAAGGGCTACCACAATTTCAGAACACTCCACAGTTTTGTAAACAAGGCAGAAAAAACTTTAAAGCACCTTAAAAATTGTCTTTTTTGAGGGAAAGGACTTTTTCTGAAATTACTGATGTTGAACTTCCATGACTTCGACTCATTTCTTATACATCTGTGTTTGAAAGAGATCCCTTTTAAGACACGTGTACAATGGGCTCCTTCTTGTTTATAAATTAATTTCCAAGAAACTTCTAGCTTTCATTTCTTAGGACTTGTATGGACTTTCTTAGTATTGTCATTCCTACAGAAGACACGAAGAATGTTACCACAGCTAACTCAGCAATTAAAATTTAATTCCAAATAATTCAAAAGCTATGCTACAATTTTGTTAAGGTTATTTTTGCCGTCTGGTTGCCAAACATCCATCTAATATTATCCCAATCAACTCTGAATCAGAGCAGAGTGCCCTGCAGATCTCAGAACATTTCACAAGTGGGAAGAGCGACTAGCTCTCATAATATACAAGATTTATGAGCAAGCTGGTCTAAGTAATTTCCAGATGTGGGTCAGCTGTACTCCATTTCAAAGCTCCTGGAAAAAAAACAGTAATAAATAATCTCTGCAGGTACGGTCCTCAAAAGTTGTTCAGCCTGAAAATAGCATAAGAATACCTTCATAGCACTGCCATTTATTGTTGCTGGGCATTATTTTACTAGTTTTCCTCAGCAGCATGACTACACTGCCTATTTTTATTCTCCTTTTACTAGAACTACCAATTTGTCTGGCAATGTCACTACATAAAAACATCCCCAGCCCCAAAAGGTTCCCAGAGAAAAAGAGAATACTCTGGGAAATCCAGAAGTGGGGAAGATCCTCATAGGAGTTGTAGCTTGTTTTTATTGTCTTCAATTATAGTCATTTCCCATAGATGTCAATCATTTATTGGCTTTACTGCTGAGAAATTTAACAAAATGAAAAACAAACAAACAAAAAAGTTCCAAAAGCATCAAACAGGAATTGTCTTCCTTTAAAAGCTGACAAACAGGGAAGGTTTCAGTCACATCAGGCCTTTCCTCTTCCTATGCAGAGTAAGGAATTCTGGCTTCCAGGGCTACTTAGCCCCATTCCTGCAGAATCGGTAGATCAGGAAACTAATCCATAAGGCAGAGAAGGAAAACAGTGTCATGA
Source organism: Heteronetta atricapilla (assembly GCA_011075105.1). NCBI lineage: Eukaryota > Metazoa > Chordata > Aves > Anseriformes > Anatidae > Heteronetta > Heteronetta atricapilla. Next base: position 83,968,220 of record CM021733.1, read on the forward strand.
AAAGAAATTCTGTAACTAGAACATGAGACGATTTTTGAAATTAGAGTGACCGCACACTGTACAAGTTATCCTCAATTCCTCCCCTGACAAGCATTGCGACCTTTGCCTTGCTCCCGAGGCCATTCCCCCACGTGCAACAGGCCTTGGCCACAGAGAGCACCACCTTGGCAATACAGGCCTCCATTTTACATTAACATTTTTATTTATCAGGACCTATAGAATCCAATGATCAACCAGCTTTCTTCAGCCTAAGTAATTTTTAGCCAGGAAAGAGGAACCTATGCAAATGCGCATTTGCCCCCAGGGCTCACCACTGCAAGGAAGCCCTGCTTCACACGCAGCCTCCAGAGCTGTCCCCAGACTGACTTCCATCTGCAACAGCTGACAAACATCTCTTCCCCTCTTCCATATTCACTCTAGCATGCCTTGAATTTGACATTTTATTTCCCTTCTTTCACTGATGCGTTTAATAGTGTTTTGTTTGTTTAATTTAAAACAACTCAGATTTTACCAAGCTAGGAATGCATTAACATTACCAAGACATAATTATATTTCCCTCCTTCATAGAAGTCTATTGGCAGCTCAATGCATTTCACTTTTATTTACTCACATGGCATTTTGATCATATACAGGCAAACGGAAATCTCCAAAACATTGTGGGTTTTGTTGTTTGTTTTTATTTTTGTTTTAATTCACTGCATTTCATGGGAGCCTGAAAACCAGTTTAACAGTAAGTAGCTGGGGAAGGGATGGTTAGGACATAGTTTTCATTGCAACTTCTTGTTCCTCTGCGGTATACTATTCCATTTGGTCACAATTCCTTTCTCTCAAACACCACGCTCGAAGACAAGTCATGGGCACAGTACAGATAGGAGGATAAAACAGGCTGGCAATGCATATAGTCACATAAGAAAGTAAACAGAGAATTGCCCAGGAAAAGTCAAATCATGCAAAGCTTACCTAACCTTATTATTTAAGAATGTTTTTTTCAAAGTACACTGAAATAGCCTCATGTATTGGTTCTATAAATAATTTTATATCACCCTTAAATTTAAATGGATTTGAACAATCTTGTAAAATTTGTTTTCATGTAGTACTTTACAAGAACTTCAAAAATAATTGTTTAATATCAATTTTGGGTAGATGAATGAACTTAAAAGCATTTTAGATCTACCACACTAATATTCCTGTGATTCTGAATATAAAAGACATCCCAATAAAATTGCAGAAAATATTTTGAGATACTAAATTAGAGGCAGTATGCTGCTATCAATGGAGTACAATAAATCAAGTGAGAATTAGTGAAAGCAAATATGAAATATACCATGACAGTTATAACACAGGCAGTCTGAAGCACATTGGGTCAGAAACTGGCTGGATAGCCGGGCCCAAAGAGTCGTGGTGAATGGAGTCAAATCCAGTTGGAGGCCAGTCACTAGTGGCGTTCCCCAGGGCTCGGTGCTGGGGCCGGTCCTCTTTAATATCTTCATCGATGATCTGGACGAGGGCACTGAGCGCACCCTCAGTAAGTTTGCAGATGACACCAAGTTAGGTGCGTGTGTCGATCTGCTCGAGGGTAGGAAGGCTCTGCAGGAGGATCTGGATAGGCTGCACCGATGGGCTGAGGTCAACTGTATGAAGTTCAACAAGGCCAAGTGCCGGGTCCTGCACCTGGGGCACAACAACCCCAAGCAGAGCTACAGACTGGGAGAGGAATGGCTGGAAAGCTGCCAGGCGGAGAAGGACCTGGGAGTATTGGTCGATAGCCGGCTGAATATGAGCCAGCAGTGTGCTCAGGTGGCCAAGAAGGCCAATGGCATCCTGGCTTGTACAAGAAGCAGTGTGGCCAGCAGGGCTAGGGAAGTGATTGTCCCCCTATACTCAGCTCTGGTGAGGCCGCACCTCAAGTACTGTGTTCAGTTTTGGGCCCCTCGCTACAAGAAGGACATCGAGGTGCTTGAGCGGGTCCAGAGAAGGGCGACGAAGCTGGTGAGGGGCCTGGAGAACAAGTCCTACGAGGAGCGGCTGAGGGAGCTGGGCTTGTTCAGCCTGGAGAAAAGGAGGCTCAGCGGTGACCTTATCGCTCTCTACAGGTACCTCAAGGGAGGCTGTAGCGAGGTGGGGGTTGGTCTGTTCTCCCACGTGCCTGGTGACAGGACGAGGGGGAATGGGCTTAAGTTGCACCAGGGGAGTTTTAGGTTGGATGTTAGGAAGAACTTCTTTACCGAAAGGGTTGTTAGACATTGGAATGGGCTGCCCAGGGAAGTGGTGGAGTCACCATCCCTGGAGGTCTTTAAAAGACATTTAGATGTAGAGCTTAGCGATATGGTTTAGTGGGGACTGTTAGTGTTAGGTCAGAGGTTGGACTCAATGATCTTGAGGTCTCTTCCAACCTAGAAATTCTGTGATTCTGTGATTCTGTTTGGACTTTCAGAACTAAAGGTGTAACCCTGAGGTACTATAGCTTAAAGCAGTAAAGACAGAGTCAGGTAATTCTCAATGAATAAGATTCATTACTCAGTAATGTTTTCTATTTAAGATGTAAAACAATAATATTGACCCCTTCTTACAAGCAAAGCCTAAAAAACTCCTTTTCTTTTCATTAGATGGGAAAATAAGCCTTGGATAGGGCTTCAGTAATTATTTGTTTTACATAAAAGCTAGCCTTTTAAGATTAAAGATATATACTTTGTTAGGATAAAACAAATTTACTAATTTCCCTGAACACTAAAACTTTTATGGTATGACTTTAGCCTCCTGTTTGTATATGTGCAATAAGAAAATCATTAATAAAAGTAATACAAAATATTTAAACACTGAAAATTTAAACCCTATGTATTTTTACCTATTCTTCAAATGTGAAAAGGACATCATTTTGATGAAGTCATTCTTATCAATCTTGGCAAACCATTCACTCAGCTGAAATCTAACTCAAACAAACTAATAAGCCAGAGATACTTTGTCATTCTGTATTTCATTTCTGTATCTGTGAAGAAACATTTCCTAAAATGTATCCTTCCCCTATTACTTGCGTCAGCCAAGCAGCTCAAAACGAATGAGCGCAGACTCAGCGAGATGGCTTTTCACTACAGGTGGCAGTAATACCTCTGCATTATCTGAACTCATGTGTGACAGCCTCTGAAGACAGACGTTATGCCTTTGTCCACTGCAATCAACTTGCCCAGGTTTATCAGCATCCCAACATGTTGGTGCCCTTATCCATGCAGTTAGTTAAACGAGATGGCACAGGGGGCTGTGTGAAAAATGGATGGTTCTCCTCATGTCTCCATCCCAACAACTTGGAAAGATCAGATGCGTGTTAAGAAAGTGAATAAATACACAGTAGGTAAATCTGAAAAGATTATATACTGAGGAAAAAAAGCAGTAGCTGACTAAAAGCCATTTTTTAAAAACAATTCCTTCTTCCCCCTCTGAACTATTTTTATTTGAATAAAAACAAGACTGGTCTGTGTGACTTTTGGAACAAAGAGTTAAGCACCTCACAAATGTTCAAATTACCACTGATCCTCTGCCTAAGGGGCAACAGCTTTAACTCGGTTTTACAGTCATCTTCTCCTCCAAGAGGGAAGTTTCATAGCAACCTAACAGAACACATGTTTACAGGCATATGTAGTCGATTATTATGCATTAATGTTTTGGCCTGCTTCTTCTTTATTTATTCCAAGCTGTCAGGAAAAAAGTATTTCAGCTTTCAGTATCTGCAATGAAACATGTTCCGGTCTTAATTTATCTCCAAAAATGAGTTGTTCAAACAGTATAAAATCTTCTATATACTAACACATCACTCAAGGCTCCAGCTCTCTGGAGCCTTTTGCTCTGTAAGAGCTTATGTTGGAAGATTTGGGTGGGTTGGGTAGCACTGTGGTTTAATTAAAGGCATTTGTTTATTAAGATACTTGTACACCGCTTTTGTTTAAAGTAAAGCATCTTAAAATAAATAAATAAATCAGCAATCTATATAGGATAGGCACCATTTCAGTTGTCCCTGTGATCTCAACAACTTCCATTAAAAATACCCATTAGAAGTCAAATAAAGGAATCCAACAAACTAAATATATTCTGTATTTAAGTGCAACAATTTTAGATGCACAAGGAAAAATAAAGGGCTGGAAAGACAAGGAAATCCCAGCAGACTAGCCCCTTGCTAAGTATTCACTGGGGAGTTGGTGTAGAAAATCCTAGAATATCTAGGACTCTTTATTAGATGTACATCTACTAAATCTATTCCTTTGCACAATTTAACACAATCTATCCAACCTTCAGACTTTCCTAATCCCACAACTCGGGTAGAAGAAAAATTAATTTGAATTTTGACTAATTAACAGCTAATTCCATGGTAGTTTTCCATCCTTTTCCTTAAATAACCCAAGAAGTCATGTTCTGGCAATCAGACACAGCTAAGCAAAAAAAAAAAAAAAAAAAAAAAAAGGCATTTCACAAAACTGAGTGACGGAAAAACGGGTCAGAAAAGAAATTTGCACACAGTAAAATACATTATCTGCTCCCTCCTCTGGCATTGCAAAATCTGCTATAGCACTCTACTTTGCAAAGACGGAGCCCAACTTCCTCCATACAACAGTTTTACTATTTACTACTGCCAAATGAGAAATAAGTCTTCATACACGGTTTCACATTTACAGGAATTTCAGTTAAGCTTCACTTGGGAAAAAATAAAATAAAAAAAAAAATCACTTAGTAAAAAAAAAAAAAAAAAAAAAAAAAAGTCTCTTTCTGAAGCAGTAATGACCACAGTGCTGCCCAAAGAAAAGGACACCTGTCTTCACAGGTAGCTGTGAAGAACAAGATCTAAGGGATTCCTGTTCCAGGTCAATCCAGATTTCTTTTGCCCCACTGAATAACCAACACCTCTGAAGAGTAGTTCAAGTAAATTGGAAATTATAAACAGCTGACGGGTAAGATTTTCCTTTCAAGTCCTCTCTGATTGCTGTTTCCAAGGCATTCGTACATGTGAATCAACCTGAATATTGGAAGTAGCAACTCTAGTTCAGATTGTTCTCAACATGACGTTCTCTCGCTCGAGATGGTACATTTTTCTTCCAAGTGCTCCATACATCCAAACTGTATTTTTCATCTCCTCTCCCCAAGACTCCCTTACAAGAAAAGCATGTTTATTTTATTTTCTTTTAATCCTGAAAGAACCTAAACAATAGCAGATTTGGGAAAACTACTGGAGCATAAAGTAAATGTTCCTATGGATGAGGAACAGCCTCCTCAGTCATCTTATTGTAATCTTATATAATTCTTACATATTATTATAATCTGCACAGTAACTAATTTGCAAGTTTGGAATGAAAAGAAACTTTCTAGTAAAGCTTCATAAATTTATTAAAGTTGTTCCTAACATGAACATAACATTAACCACTAAGTTAACTGTCAGGTTTATGGCTCTCTGGATGAGGGAAGACCCAGAATTTATTTTTTTTTATTAACAGCTCTACCTACCTAAAGCACATAGGGTAAACTTGTTTTTCTGTCCCTCTCCCCCGCATCGGATTTCCTGCCATTTGTGACAAACTAGCATCCCACCAAAAGCTAAGGAGTAAAGCAAAAAATGACAAAATATATTATCTAATTATCAGCAGGCAAGTGGGAAAAGGAGAGGTCAGGGAGGTTAATGCAAAACCTTTGCATCAACTTCAAACAGGCAGTAAATCTGTATGCCACTTAATCCTTCCATAATAGAAAAGAAAAGCAGCCAAGCTTTTCAGAAGGGGGTGGGGGGGAGATCAGATTCTTTTCAGGTACACAGTGATAGGTGAAACAAAGATTCAAAAAGGGAAAATGATTATATATGTGGGGAAAAAATCACTCTGATGGTAGCAAAATGCTGGAACAGGCTGCCCAGAGTCACTGTATAAGCTCCTTCCTTGAACATATCCCAGTCTCACCTGGACAAGACCACCAGCAACCTCAACTGACTCTACTTTGATTATCTGTTTGGAGCAGACGACCTTCAAGGACTCTTCCTTCTAACCCTTATTATTCTATGGTTCATTAATGGCCCCAAGCAGAGCTACTTGCTGACTGCCCAGACTTCTTATGTCTGCACCTGTCCTGCTGATGGAAGCATTTCACGATGCTGATAAAATAGCACTGATTCAGCTCCACGCTGTTCAAAAAATGTTTTATCAGCAGCTCACATCAAGGCAGCAAGCAGATTTACTCATCAGAATTGATTTTTCTTGATGACTGTGCAGGTAGCCCACTCCTGATCCCACATTCGGCTCGTCTGGCTCATACACCATGTTATACCACCCTAAAGAAAAAAGCACTGTGCCTCACCGCACCACGGCATTTGTGTGCTCCTCCAGCAGTAACAATCCTTGCTCACCCACCAAAAATTCTGCTGTGAGAAGCACGCTTGCAGAAAAGCGTAGCTGACTAGAGAGACTTGCAAAGCTATACCAGATGACAGAATACTCACTTGGAAAAATAAGCTCTAAAACCAAGATCTGCCAAATACTTATATGTAGGTATAACCACGGGATAGTGTATCAGCTTTATTTAAGAGGCTTTGAGAAGTCCCATGCATTTTCAGAGGATGTGCAACATTACCTGACGTGACAAGTTATCCAACAGGAAAAAGCTAAGAATTAAAACAGGTTAATGAAAGCTCTGCTATAACGAGCTGGGTAAGCTATCTAGATGACAAACCTAGGAAGAAACAAAATTGTGATATATACTAGGCAGCCTCTCCCACATTCATTAGTATCAGTAACGTAAAAATATTTTATAAAAGTCTGAAAGCATGCTGCCTCTACCCTAAGTTGTGATGCAACAATTCTCAACACAACAGCAGAGATTTAATAGTAATCAGAAGTACTGCATGACCAGTAATCTGCTGTAATGAAAAACAGGCCTCACAGGTAATGTGAAGCATGTGCAGGAGAAAAATCAGTAAACTGATCTATACCTGGTGCTTCCATATGAGAGTGAAAAATCCCTGCCAGACAAGGATTCAGTGTTTCTACAACTTAACAGAAAGATTTTTCTATAATGAATTGGCAGTGTGTTATGTCAGTCTAGTCACTAGAAGATGACACTGAATCAAGTTAAATTAAGATTAACCTGCTCCTCAAAGTGCTTCTGTCACAAAGCTGCTCAGACAGTTGACTGGACTCACAGGCAGGGGTCTTGAGCATTTCGATCCTTCCAGGCTTCTAACAAATTACATCCAGGAAAACTCAGAATGTTGCACCCCCTGTAATAAAGACTGCAACACCTTCTTAAACTGAAGCGGTGATAATTCTCATCACCAACCACAGAGGCAGAAAAAAAATTAGTCCCATGTGATGCATACAAATGAAACAGGAGTCAGACTGATCACAAGACCAACCAAGGAAACTAAGAATCACATAATCTCACTTTAAGGAATAGTAAAGGCAACAAGACTGACATCTGAGACGTGGCCAAAAAAATATGCAGGAAGAGCGGTATCGATACAGACTGCAAATACTAGTTACGTTCATAAAATCCATCTTGCACTGTTAACGAGTGAAGTTTCATCCTCCTTGACACGGTATTGCTCCAATATTAAACGTTTCAGTGCAAGTATTCTATGAAGTGGAAAATTCCATCTTGATGGAGTTCAGCAGCAGCGCATACTTTTTGCCCAGAAATGTATCTTGAAATATCTTAAAAATGTGTTAGAATAGCTTTCTTAGAACTTGATACTCAGCCCAGAGCTCCTATTAAAAAGTATATCCTTATCTCTCCCTCGGATTTACAATATATAAAGCGAATCACAGTAAAAATTAGTGAGTCTCTGACAAAACATTCGTTGTTTTCATAACCTGCACAATATCAGAACAATTAGAAAAATTAAAAGCAAAGCTAATACCAAAATATTTAGCTCTGACATTTATTTCTTTATATCAATATCCCATCAATATACAGTGTAAAAATACACACTACGACATATCAAATTCTCAAATATCGTTTCTTTTCTTAGCTGTAAATCTTAAGAAAAGAATTGGCTATTTAAGATGAAAATGAACAAAATGTACTATTGTGTAATGAGTCTGGAACACGTTCTCCAGATGTTACTGTTCAAAGACATTTATATAAATCAGCACAAAACCCCAATCTTGCCAAACTGCTCTGGAAGAACCAGGAAGAAAAAAAAAAAAAAAAAAAAAAAAAGCTGCAGAATTATCTGCTTAAATCTATCCACAATGATACAAGGATAACCAAACTCCAGATTTCTTAGATTTTGCTCACTCTATGTATACCATCCAGTCATTTTTAACTCTGAATAGAATTTTCCACCCTCAGCTTAAGTCTGACACATCAAAAATACTTCACTGCTTCATTCAACCACATGCGCTGTGTCAGTAAGGACAGGCACTAACATAAAGGAGGGTGCAGGGTGCTTCTTCAATAAGCTTGCAATCTGCCTCTGAGGCAAAAAATAAATAACATTTAATATCCATCTCTTTATACAATAACCCCCAATCACATTTCTCATGCTACTCTAGGTTGAATTTACTTTTCACTATAGCAGCTTATTGCTGTGTTCTTACAGGATGCAGAAGAACCCATGATTATTGATTAAAAGAAACTCATAGAAAAACCCCAGAGCACCTCCCCACCAGCTACAACAATACCCAACCAGCAGCAGCTTGTGGGAGGCATTAACGCACTGCATTACTTGCCCCAGCCAGCTAATTCCTGCTGTTTTCAGCTGCTTCCTGACCTTGCAGTGCAACGCCTGCCACCATGAGAACAGACCCAGAACCTCCACAGACAGATCTCCACTCCCTGGGCATAACGTGCTGTGATGTCTCCACAATAACCAACTGCCTGAAATGACTAACAAAAGAAAATCAGTCACACAATAAAAACATTTCAAGGTATTTTATGGATTTTTGAGGCAAACTAGTAGAATTTCATATACATATATATCTACCTCTATTTGCTCAGCTTCAGTAGCATGAAATAGTGGAAGAACCTTCTAAAAGCTGTCAGGACATTTAACAATTTCTAAAGCATATCCAATCCTTAGCCAAGAAACTTCAGCAAGTACCATAACAACCTGGGGTCAGCTTTATCTTCTCACCCAGATTTTCCCCATAAGCATTTCATTTAAACAGAGTTTGCCTTCAGTGTTTTTTTGCAGCTCATAAAAATATTTTGTGTCTAAGTAAACCCTTTTCTTCAAAGAATGACTACCACAATTTTAGAAATGCTAGCATGTCTTGGGCACGGTGAGGTACAGCCATCTCCTGGGCCAGATAAACAAAACCTCCTGAATTATTTTGCTAGACTATAAACAAACCATTCATTTGCTGAGAATGAAGCGTTCCCTGAAAACTCACCCAGGAGCTTAGACCTTAGACACAAGATCTGCAGAATAACATCCAGGGATTACAGTGGGTCAGACATTGGAACAAACAGCAGCACTGCAGGACAAGCTACCATTATCGTGAGATGTATCAACAGAAAGCTGTAAGCAATTGTGTTTTACTCAGTAAGACCCAAGCAGAGTAATGTATTCAGTTTTGGATGGTCCGTATCCTTCAGTTGCAGCAACCAGAATACAGAGATCTATCGGTAAGAAAAAGCTTTGAACTAGAAGAATAATCCTGCACTGGGACAGCGTGTGTAGGGAAGCCACAAAATCTCCATTACTGAAGCCTAAGACCAGCCTTGGCACTTATCTGTCCCAAAACATACCCTGTCCTTCCGAGATCAGGCAAGAAAGTAGAGGAAAACAAATATGGAAGTGATAAATAAAATCATTTTTAAAGCATCCAGCCAATTATGAATGATGTGGCTAGGTCATCCTCACATAAGGATGTTATTTTCTTTCTATAACTGTGGTTTCATATGCAGTTAAGTCACTTGCTGTTTGATGTGTTAGAAATTTTCCACAGGGGAAATCTTTGATTCAACTCCCCCTGCGCCCATGGGATTCAATACAAGTACTATTTCTTTTCTTGATTTTTTTTTCTTCTGCAATTTTCCAATTTGCAAAAAAATACCCTGGACAAATTGAAAAGACACAAATCCCTATTTACAATCTTTTTCCTATTCACTTCACATTATTTTATTTTTTAAGTCTGGTTTGGACAATAAAATTCTACAAACTTTATTTTCACTTATAGCTGCATCAGTGTAATAAAATATAACAGGATTATTTATAAAACAAGCCTATATGATTGAACAGGTCAATGAAATAATTACATTTCAACACTATACTTCCTCTGGTTATATGAACTTTCCTAAATCTTCATTTCGGTCCACCGCAGGCTTTATTTGGAGTTTCCATTTAGACTGCTCTGGCGTTCTTATGAGTAGCATGTCTTGTCAATCTCTATTTCTGCTATTCTTGCTTATCAGTCTTTACTTCTGTCCACTTTCTCCATTTTTTCCTTTCATTTCTTTACCTCTGATCTGTTCTGTATTTTTGTGATGTGGAATAAACAAGGGAAGAGTTAATATAGTGATTTTTACATGCTGAAATTCTATTTCACACTTCAAACAGAGCAACCATGCACACGTATTTATACTCCAAGAATCATTACTTCAAATCCATCTGCAGACTCAAAGACAAATGTACAGCTATTTCGTTCAGATAACATTTTATTCAAAAGAACAAATGTACATCCCTTTGAAGAAAACAATTTTAAAAGTTTGCACACATTACTGAGACTACAAAAATACAGTAGGCGAGGGAACCAGCCATGAATCATATAGTTTACATCTTTCCTCTAGAGACAGGAAACATCTCCAGACAGCAGGAGTATGGAGCAGCAGACGCCTGTTACTTTTCCAATAAAGCTATTCTGCAAGTTAGAGTGTGCAACCTCTGCAAAATGCTGACAATCAAAAACCTGGCAGGAGGTGATGGAGAAGGAAAGAAGAAATCAGAGTACACTATCCAGTGTGAAAGAACTAAGGGAAGGGCCAAAGAAAAAACTGTACAAGACTATTTCTTTTCCCTTCTCCAAAATGAACTTTCCACATTAATAAATAAATAAATCAGATGTCTACTCATTTTCAGGAAAGAGGATTACACAGCAACTGACTTCTACGGATTCGGTTCATATAAAACATACTCAAATCCATAGAAGAATGATGAGTTGCAAGTGATGCCAGAAAGCTGGAATCAGCCTATTTCAGATGTTGGCATAAGATGTACAGGAAGAAACACAGTATCCTAGGTTACAGCTATTGCAGAAAAGAAACTCCTGCATGCTGACTTGTTTGCATATGATTCCTCAATTAAACCATTTCAGACAAAATTCTTTGTAGCATGTCAAAAATTCATCGGATCAAAAACTAGGATTTACTTCCTTAGAAGTCAATGAGCTGCACTTCTTTTGCTTGTTAGCGCAGGCCTCTAGCTGTGTTTGTTTTAATGCTATACTCGGAGCTTAAATGGCTTTTTTGGAAAAAAATAAGTTTTAGATTTGATGATGATTTCTTATAAAAGCAATTTTTTCCTCTTCTTTACCTGTCCAGAGAGACTTGAGTAACAGTCTGGGTAGGAAGCACCACCTGTACAGTACTACAACTGAGTATTAATACGCTAAATTCTCCCTACTGTAAGATTAGATGATAATTAGACATTCACATCTATAATATGCTTTAAAAGGAACTATTAATTTGTATCAGTCTAAGTATTTATAGGCATAGACTGCCACCTAGTGATTTTGATTGTCTACAAAAATGCAAAAAACACTCTGAAAAAGAACATTAATTCCATCGTATTTTATATCAACATATAGAGACAACCTCGTATTATGCCACTTGCATCTCCTATTACTATGTTGATGGTACATGCATGAGGTAGATGTTGAAAGAAAAGCCAGTAAGTATGTAAACTGTATTGTACAGGCAAGATCCATGAGGTTGCTTGTTCATCAATTGCCTGGAATTCCTCCTTATTTTACTCAGACTAGCTTCTGCATAAAACAAGCACCGCATCCGGAACTTATTTCACCTCCAAGACAAAGCTGACAGACAGCCACACTCCTGCTGAAGTTTGGGATTCCTTCAGTGTTTGTGCTTTCAGTCTTTCCTGGCTCTCCTAAGCTAGATTTTCAGCACGTCCTGTAGTTCATCTTTGCCATTTCCTCTCCAGCCATTGCCTGTTTTCCAGAGGATTTCATTATTAGAGAAGAAGCCAAAAGTTCTTGTGTCATCTTACCTGCCTTACAAAAAGTTGAATTATCATTACGTGGACAACTGTTAAGTTCATCTCTTATCTTCAGACTTCTCTTTCTATCCAAATTTGTAGTTCAGATACTGCCACCATGTACTTATGGGTACCTCATCAGAAGAATTATAAAGAACTCGTTTATTTCTCCTGTCATGCCTTCTCCACTACTTTTTGTCTCAATCACTATCGACATCTTCAGTTCATTTCTCAGCAAGACCTAAATCTTAGAATCTGCAAGACAGAAAGGGATCTTAAGATCTTTATATAATGTGTAAGAGAAACTATTTTTTTAAGATAGAAACACGTCAAAAAGTTCTTAAAATTTCTCTCTTCTAGCAAAGACACTTTTCCTCTAGCAAATACAATCTTTGCACTGGTCTGAATGACCTTGAAGAGACAGCTTCTCAACTTGTCAATTTTATTTCACCAACACCTTATATACCCACCCGTTTTATTATGGAACATAAGCTTAATTTTTCCACATCAAATCTTTCATCTTTTTCACTGTGAAGAGGTCACCACCCTTTCTGATCAAACATCAATGGGAGCTTTCACTGACCCATCAAATGCTGACGTAACTTCTACAATACTTCTATAAAAAGTACTTTTACAACTTCTCATTTTGTCTCCCATGCTATAAAGGAGTTCCATTCAAAAATACCCAAAGTATAAAATCTATTCCACAAGAATTTCACAAAAAATCCTTGCTGTACGCCCACAGAACAAATTTGATTCTAGCTAGGCTGCTGATGTGCTGAGGCTATTGTAATGCCCTTCATAAAGGGTTCTCTGCATTCCCTCAGCAGCACACACTTCCACAGCACCCCAGCACTCTGGGGCAGGGGCTGTCAGTCTGTGACAGCACTGGCACATCTGAACACGTGGTGTTAAAACGCTGCTACGGGAATGAAGTAATGCCTTTCCTTCATTCCAATATTACAAGACATTCTTACATCAAAGAAAACCAAAAAATCACCCTCAAAGCAACACCCTAGTAATATAAAGTTTATTCCTTTGTGGCTTTAAACTGGGGATGTTCACTAAAAAATTGAAATGTTGCTTCTGAAGCCATCTGTTCCTGTTGCTTACTTCCCAAACAAAGTTTTCTGTTGCTCGTTTTTACAGAAACCAACTGCTGTCTCAGGGACTGCATTTTCACATGAAGTCTGGTCAGCAGAGTAAACATATCCCACCAGAGTAACAGAGCTAACTTAACCCCAACACGAAACCCTAAAGATCTTTACTAATAAAAGTATGATTGAAACTATATGAACATTTTAATAGACAAGCATACAGTGAGAAAACATCTACATAGTAATTGAAGCAGAGAAACAAGAAGGCAAAATAAGGTTATGTTTCTAAAATTTCTCAAAAGCAAAGTCTTCCTCCTCTCCCTTTTTCAGTCTGCTGCTTTCTTGTGATCTCCAAGATAGCAGTAATTCATCTTCAGCAGATGAAGAAACTAAACTAGAGGTAATCGCTTGCTGCAAGTCATTTTTGTGCCTCAAAGATGCTATACTGCCAAACCTTAACATTTTTATAACATGCTTCAAACTGAAGGCCTGGGGGCAAGACAATTCCCATATCAAAAACCAGCAGGTTACTGTAGCCACAACCGGTTTCCAAGACCTGTAAATCACTAGGCATCACCTAGCTTGCATTATGTGGAACACCCATCCATTTCTGGGGCAGTAACAGCTCTTGTAGAGAAATGAGTACTTAGAAATCACACCAAAGGAAAGAACAGTACTTTGATAATTCCTCCAGATTGACGACGAGGTAGCTAACTCTACCCAAAATGAACTGTGCACACACCACTTACTTTTTTCAGACCATATATTGTAACAGAAGCATACCTTTTTCCCCACACATCATTCTTATGAACCACTGATGCTCTTCTGTAGGAGAGTGTCCCCCAGAATTTACATCACAGATCATGCAAGCAATTATTGAAAACTCCTGCAAGTTTGTAAAATGCAGTTGGACTAACTGAACTATTCCATTCTAAGAAGTTTCTCAATTAAAGCTTGTTTAGAAAATAAGCTTTTTTTAAAAAAAAAAAAAAAGTTATTGCAAGTAACTACTTTTTTTCTTCCAGTGAACTCAACTCACCTGCTTGTGGTCTGACATAATTAAGTATCATTTAATTTTCATATACTTTTGCAAATCTGTTTTTCCCTATCTGGTGGACAGACAAAGGTTACTTCTAAGATTACTTTGAGGCAAAAGCTGTAGCATTTCTCTGACTGCCTTCTCACAGGTTCCCAAATATGAAAACCAACCGCATTCTAGATGAAGAAAAGCACAGAACACGTTTCTATACTGTGTTGTATTTCTCCATTTCCAAGGTATATTAGACAATGCAATATTTAACAAAGTGTCTAAATCCATTTTAAGGTAATCCCTTCCTGGTTCTTGACTGATTTGGTTGGAGAGCTGCCAGGCAGAGAAGGACCTGGGAGTGATGGCTGATAGTCAGCTGAATATGAGCCAGCAGTGTGCTCAGGTGGCCAAGAAGGCCAACAGCATCCTGGCCTGTATAAGAAACAGCGTGGCCAGCAGGGCTAGGGATTGTCCCCCTGTACTCGGCTCTGGTGAGGCCGTACCTCGAATACTGTGTTCAGTTTTGGGCCCCTCGCTACAAGAAGGACATCGAGGTGCTTGAGCGAGTCCAGAGAAGGGCGACGAAGCTGGTGAGGGGCCTGGAGAACAAATCCTATGAGGAGCGGCTGAGGGAGCTGGGCTTGTTCAGCCTGGAGAAAAGGAGGCTCAGCTCTCACAGGTACCTCAAGGGAGGCTGTAGCGAGGTGGGGGTTGGTCTGTTCTCCCACGTGCCTGGTGACAGGACGAGGGGGAATGGGCTTAAGTTGCACCAGGGGAGTTTTAGGTTGGATGTTAGGAAGAACTTCTTTACCGAAAGGGTTGTTAGACATTGGAACGGGCTGCCCAGGGAAGTGGTGGAGTCACCATCCCTGGAGGTCTTTAAAAGACGTTTAGATGTAGAGCTTAGGGATATGGTTTAGTGGAGACTGTTAGTGTTAGGTCAGAGGTTGGACTCGATGATCTTGAGGTCTCTTCCACCCTAGAAATTCTGTGATTCTGTGACTGAAAAGCACCACCGCCGGATTGCCATTAAGAGGCTTTAATTTGATGTCAGTATTTAAATGGAGTGAAAAATCACGAATATTTAAAAATCTGAAGTTATACTGATGAAGCTACTTGAAGAAATGGAAAAGAAATTAATTTACATCAGCAAGTTCAGTAACTTTGAAAGCTTACATAAATGATAACACAAATGATAACACATTCCAAACATATTTTCAAGGGCAAGTATAAAAGAAAAAGTCCACTTACTAGACTTCTCTCCCACATATTCTTCTCTTATCCCATAAACCATACAAGGCAGAAAAGAACAGAGACGTTAATATGAAAATAATGTCAGATTTAAATGCTAGCTTACCATACTTGTCTCGCAAGCCAACCGTACACCTGAAGACTCCACCAAAGGCTACATCTTCACCAAATATTACTGAAAAATAAGAACAGTAGAGGAAGGTTAACATGATTCCAATGCATCTTATTTTTAATGAACACGTTTCAAAAGTTTTTATGGGTAATACTTTATTTTACTTCAAGGTCTTTATGTGTATATTTTATTTTACTTCAAGATTTTATGTTGACGTCTAAGATCTTCTCATGCACAGCCTAACCATAACAAAAAGAGAACAAAGGCTAATGAGGAATTAGTAAAGCAATACAGCTATGTCTCAAAGCAGAATTTATGTGATTGATTCAGCTATGGTTTCATTTAAACCGTCTATTTATTTTTCTGAAATATTCTATAATACCACATCATCTAAATTAATACAAGTAATTCCAAGAAGCATCCAACCACGAAAAAGCGTCCAAAGTTATATAATCTGCTTCACCTGGCAATCACACACTTTCTTCATCCACAGATTTCAGTAAATACAGTGTTTTGAAAAACATCAAATTTTGAAAAATGTCAAATTGAAGTGTTCTTCCAAATACAAGTCAAGCCAGCTGGTACTAAAAAAAAAAAAATCCCATTTCATGTAGCTATCAGCATACTTCCATGGACTTACTCATTCTCTTCATCCACTGAAATACTTTCCTGGACAGATTACACGAGCACGAGGATTTCCACTACTCAGACAACAGTTGCTCAATTCCCGTACAACTAAAACCATATGAAGGACATGCTTTCTACTGCAAGAAGCACTAATTAATTTAATAAGTAGGATGATACTTAGCAGCTCATAGATCTGGACTGCACAATTCCAGTACGGTCTGGCAAAAAAAAGGGCTTTACACAGATCCAGCCCTGCAATGCTGACGAGCAAGACTGGGACCTTAAAGCAGCAAAAAGGCTGAAGTTTAGGTTCCTGTTGGAGTAACATTCTATTTACTTTTATATGGTTGATGCTACAGAAATGGCACTAAAATCTGTTCCTGGCACCAATTTACCCACAGTTGTCTAAGTCCAATTTAATAAAGCTTACGTATATAATACAGCTCTGGACTGAGAAGGAATGTATACAGGCACAGACTGGATACAAAAGATGGAATTTGTCCTAACAGATCAGACAATTAGTCAGACTTCAAAGCGAACAGTGGTTTAAGCAGTGCCAAAAAGTGTTACTAATGCACTAGAGGAAAAAACAAACTCACAGAACAAGACCATACAGCTTTCGCAGCTGGGTTTGTGGCGTTAAAATCTTAAAAATCTGGCCATCATCACACCTTTGTTGATGACAACAGAAGCAACAGACCTCCTGTTATCTGTAAGAATTAAGAGTAAATAGTTTTGCATAAAAAAAAATAAAAATACCAGGGGTTTAGAACAAAACTTTATAATCAGGCCACGATGAGCTACCTTATTTAAAATTATAGGTTACCCAGACTGTCAAAGGCTGGAAAATATTACATTGCTTATGTGCAATGATGAACCAAAATCAGTAAAGCTGGAAAGGAATTTTGGAGGGCAGGAAAGGAAAAAAGGGAGAATGGACAGAGCAAGAATACGTGGAATTTCAAAAGCACTGCTTTTTGAGCATGGAGAGGAGAAGGAACTAAAAAATGAAGACTTGCTTAAGAAAAACCTTTACTTACTGCTGCAACTAAAGCTGCCCTTAAATACCAGAGGTGTGTTAGGAAACAGCTTTCTGTCCCAGCTTTCAACCAAAATACAACCAGCTGATAGAGAAGACACAGCTACAGCTTAGCTCACATAATCCATTAATATTTTATTTACATATTTTCAATCCTAACAACACATGTTGAAGTTTTGTTTGAGATCAAAGTGTAGAAATAAGTTATTAAAAAGCTCTAAAGGCTAGGAGAAATGTATTTAATTGTGTGCACAAACATCTATACAAAGCAAAACACACTAACGAGTCCAGCATACCTGCAGTCGGATCTTTGGCTAAAGCGTTATCCAAGGCACTTGTTATGGACTGGAAGAGGTTCATCTTCTGAGTTTGCCCTGTGTGAAAGGAATTATTTAGATATTTAATTGGTTCAAAGCACAAAATGTGTTAGAAGACACTGGTACAAAACATTACTAAAAACTTAGTCAAGAGTCATAAACAAGATCCCTGTTAGGAGAACCTCAAAGACTCGTTGGCTGAGTACACTTAAATTATGGGATAGATGGGACTGAGCACAGCATACTTTGCAATCCCAAGGACTAAAATTCTACTCAGCCTTTTTTCAAACACCACGTTCATAGCTGCAGATGCAGCTTTGCAATGCTTATTCAAACACAGAATCATAAAGGTTGGAAGAGACCTCCAAGATCTATCATCTGTTCCCCTACCACCAGTGTCACCCACTAAGCCATGTCCCTAAGCACCACGTCCAGCCTTTCCTTGAACACCCCCAGGGACGGTGACTCCACCACCCCCCTGGGCAACCCGTCCCAATGCCTGACTGCTCTTTCTGAGAAGAAATGTCTCCTATTTCCAACCTGAACCTCCCCAGCACAACCTGAGGTCATTCCCTCTAGTCCTATCACTACCAGACTGCAAGAAGAGGCCGACCCCCAGGTCCCCACAGCTTCCTTTCAGGCATCTGTAGAGAGCAATAAGGTCTGCCCTGAGCCTCCTCGTCTGTAGACTAAGCACTACAAAGAAATATTAATACAATGATTTTTTAAAGGGAAAAAACACATAGTAAGGCATTATTGTTTTTAGGGTAGGCATACTTTCTCCTGAGGTTCACCAGATCTCATTGAACTTTCTTTACCACTCTTAGGTGTGTTTGTTTTTAAGCTCCAGCCTTTACTGCTTACAGATACCTACTACTGTCATAAGTTTTCTACACCTCCTGCCTCTCTCCGGCCTGCGGTTAGAAAGTGTCAGATCAAACTCCACGTAAGGAGGAAAATTGGATGCTGAACTGCTAGACTTAAAAAGGGTAAAAGGAAAGCACTTGTCCACTGCATTGAGATCGACTGCACCTCCCCTTCTTCACTGCAATGCTGCAAGGAAAGAAAGGGCCTGAAAACAAAGACAGAATAAAGCAATAGCCCAGGCCCTGCTACTGTGACCATCTCAGTTTCTCCAATAAAATAAAATGATGCCTTATCAGAAACTGAGTGAAGAAGGGAATCCCTGGCTGATGTTTGGTAGCTCTTTCTCTGGCAAAACCTCCGTCTAGCTCGTGACTGGGAGCCACAGCCCAGGAGAGGATTGCCTACCAGTACACACAGCATGCCAAAAACAAAAAGGGGGAGGGGGGCTAGGGTGAGGAGGGAGTAAAAATCCTAGTGTAAAACTAGACGTAAAAAATCACAAAGGAGCACTACAGTCTGGTTCCAGTAGGTACAGTATCTCTCAGTCATCATTCAATTTCCCCTACTCTTAAATTGTTAAGTAACATTAGTTATTTTTGTTTGTTTAAGAGCTGGGTCATGGCACAGCAGAGCTGGGGAGCTGCTCTGCTATGTTTGGTAGCCTCAATTGTTACACTTTACATGGCCCTTTAAGAGGAGGAAACTGTAAAAATTATTATGGGAACCACTCAAATTATGAGGTAGCTACAAGTGATTGACATGTACAAACTCAGCAGAGGGAGAGCTATGAACCGCAGTTGTTCCTCTCTTTTCCCCATCACCCACACAAGCACTGAGGTTAGCCTTTTACCAAGGCACATCATTCCAGCATTTGATGCAAGTAAATGCCTATTACTCCAACCACGGTGAGAACCCGCGGGCACTGACTGCTGTGACCTGCTCTTCTTGTTTACAATAAAGGCTTCTGTATCAGACCTTGTGGGGAAGGAGACAGTAACTGTGCCCTGCAGGTGTGAACGGTGGAGCTGGAGAAGCATTGATGTCAAGACCAGCACTGACGTTTCTTTATTTTACTTTCAGTGTTTTCCACGGGATTTCAAAGCAGGTTTCCTGGCAGAGGCACTGGTTTGCTCTCTGCAAACGGCACCAGCACCAGGCCCACCCCACAAGGGCTTCTCCACCGGGGCCTCAGCAGAAGCTGGCAGCGTGCTGGCACGGCTGTGACATCTGGCACGCCTGCGCCTTGTAACGAGGAATAGGAACAGCCGAGAGCTTTCTTGGAATTAACTGCTGAGTGGTCACACCGAGGTACCACGGAATATCCCGAGCTGGAAGGGACCCACAAGGATCCCTGAGTCCAGCTCCTGGCTCCACACAACACCACCCCAAAACCAGACCATGTGTCTGAGGGCGTTGTGCAAGCTCTTCACGAGCTCTGGCAGGCTCGGTGCTGTGCCCACTGCCCTGGGGAGCCTGTCCCAGTGCCCAGCCACCCTCTGGGTGCAGAACCTTTCCCTAACCCCCAGCCTGACCCTCCCCTGTCCCAGCTCCATGCCGTTCCCTCGGGTCCTGTCGCTGTCCCCAGAGAGCAGAGCTCAGCGCCTGCCCCTCCGCTCCCCTCGTGAGGGAGCTGCAGGCCGCCATGAGGCCTCCCCTCGGCCTGCTCCTCCCGGGGCCGATCCAGCCCCGCGCCCCAGCCGCTCCCCCTCCAGCCGCGGCGGCGGGGCGGGCCGTGCTGCGGAGCCCTGCCCGCGGGGAGGACCCGGGCCCGGCCCCGCTCTCACCGTAGGCGCTGGGCGCCGGGTCCGGCTGGAAGGCGAAGTGCGCGGCGGGCCGGCGGGGCGCGGCCGGCAGCGGGAGGCTCCATGGCGGGCCTCGAACCCGCGGCCCCGCCGCCGCCACCCCGGCCCCGCGCAGCGCCCGCGCCAGCCCC